>CM032447.1:36665879-36820378 GCA_019049505.1 Pachyrhynchus sulphureomaculatus | reverse complement strand
GTTGGGTTCCAAAAATGTTGACGGATTTGCACAAAACGCAACGTTTAGGCAGTGCATTGACTTTCCTTGAGCGGTACCACAATGAAGGTGAACATTTTTTAGACCAAATTGTTACTGGTGACGAAACATGGGTGGCCTACGTCACACCAGAATCGAAACAACAATCCATGGAATGGCGACATTCATCATCACCCAAAAAAGTGAAGTTTAAGCAAACAATTTCTGCCCGCAAAATCATGTGCACAGTTTTTTGGGACAGAAAAGGAGTATTGCTAGTGGAGTTTCTGCCTCGTAATGAGACAATCAATGCAGCGTCCTTATTGTGAGACATTGAACAATCTGCGTCGTGCAATCCAGAACAAAAGACGTGGCAAGTTGAGTAAGGGTATCGTTTTGCTGCATGACAATGCCCGTCCACATGTGGCTAATCGGACCAAAGATCTCATCAAATCTTTTAAATGGGAAACTCTAGATCATCCTCCATACAGCCCTGATCTGGCGCCCAGCGACTACCATTTGTTCCTGCACTTGAAGAAGCACCTGGGTGGTCAGCGTCTTCAAGACGATAACGAAGTCAAAACATTTGTGATACAGTGGTTAACAAGTCAGGCGGCAGAATTTTATGAGGAGGGTATTCAAAAACTGGTGCCACGTTATGACAAGTGCCTCAATATTCACGGACATTATGTAGAAAAGTAGATTAAGGTACAGGCTTTCATGTAAAAATAAAATTATAGCGATATCTTTGCACGTCTTTTTTTAATTCCAAAACGGTACTTACTTAAAAAACATGCCTCGTACAAATATAATTTATTAAATTACTTACACACAGTCATCTATTCTGAGGCCATATAACAGTCCTGCCGATGTTTTTTTTTAAGAAAATACAAAAAACAAAATATCGGTTTTTTTCAAAATTTCTGACTACCCGTAACCTAAAATCATAAATCTTAATAAATCTAAATACTGAAAAGTATACTTTGTAGAATCGTCTATCATGTTAAATATGTACGGGTGTTTACTACTAATACTACTGCCGCATCTAATTCAAGTATCAGTAATATCCGACAGCGAGGACCCTTGAAAATTCACAATTCAGGTCCCCTGAATCCAGAATCCTCTCTATATGAGGGGTGTTTCAAGTAGCCCTTACGTGGTTTTTACTGTATTTAGTTTTGGAGAGTCCTCTTGGTCTATATCTCCTGGATTTAATAAGGATTTGCCACTTCGAATGTCAGTAATCTCTTATTCAAAGGCTTTGATGACATGATATTAAATTTTTAAGTTGCTTTCTGCAAATATTGGAAATGTAATAGGGTAGTAAAAAGAACGATGCAAATTGTTACAAGGTGAGTTTATGAGTTTTTAGGAAGGAGTAGGACAAAACTAAGGATCGGTATATTTAGACTATGTAAGGCCCCCAAGCAATATTTTAAACTCTTCACTTTTAGAATATTTTAATAATGTTTAAAAAAAATCCAGAAAATTACTGACCAATTTTTAAAAACAGACTTGCTGGCTTGTTTTCGAATTTTCAGAAACAGCTGCTTTTGACTGTGGAGATCTTAGAGAGGGTAGGCGGAATTTACTTTGGTCTTTTTCCCGACACTTCCCACGCTTTTAACTACCTTTCACATATGGATGTTACATGAGTGTAAATTAAATTACACTAAGCAAATAACGGTTTTCAAGCTGTCTTTTGTATGGCGAACATCATCCCTTTGGAATAATTTGCCCAGGGCTGTGTTTCCCACCAAGTACAATTTACAGGGATTCAAGAACAATGTAAATCGCTTTTTCAGCTCACATACCGCTCCTGGAGCGCTTTAAGGACTTCACTGTAGCACGTGTGCTAGACTCATAGAAAAAAAAACTGTCAAAAATGTATGTTAAAATACATAGAAAATTATGAAAAAAATTAGTTTATTTTTCCATGGCATTTTACAAATATTATTTTTGCCGATAAACATGTAGAAAAGTTTGGTTTTTGCATATCACTCATCATACTATTAAAAAATGCAAAAACTAGTCGATAATTCCCGTAAATGCGTTAAACTTCATATTGTTTGAAGCTGTTTATGAAGAAATTATATATATATATATATATATATATATATATATATATATATATATATATATATATATATATATATATACATGTATATATATATATATATATATATATATATATATATATATATGTATATATATATATATATATATATATATATATATATATATATATATATATATATATATATATATATATATATATATATATGTATATACAAACTCCTGGACAAAATTAAAGCAACAATCTGAAAATTAATTTATCTTTTTCTTATGTCAGTTTTAAAGTTTATCGAGTATTTGAATAGTAGGCTATGCATATTTTGTTTCGTTGTTCATGACAGAAATCAAAACAATTTGTTTAGATTTAGAGTTTTAAAGAATTTTTTAGAAGATAAACAATTTTCTGTAATAATGCCATAGATTTTTCTTTAAAAGTAAGCTTATAAATTGTTCCCTTTTTCAAAGTAATACGTTTTTGTGGTAGACTGTTTTATTTTTGACCCCGAAGAATTAGAAAAATGATTCGAACAAGGAATTTAACTGAACACAAGGTAGTGCGAGCCTCAGTTTTATTGGACGAGGGATATTGTCAGAGTTATGTTGCCAATTTGTTAGGCAAACATCGTTCCACAATAAGTCGTATGGTAAGATGCTTGAATGAAGTAGGAACTTATTCTAGAGGGCTAGGCCAAGGGTGAAAACGATGCACTAGCGACCTAGATGAACGTTTTATAAGACAATATGCTTTAAGAAACAGGACTGTCACTAGTTCTATAATAAGAAACGAACTCGAAGCTGTTCGCAATGTCACAATTTCTTCTAAAACAGTTAGAAGACGGTTAAATGAAGCTGGATTAAACAGTAGGAGACCAGCCACTGCGCCCTTGCTTACTAGAGAGAACAGAGTTGCCAGGTTACGTTTTGCTCGAAATCACGAAAACTGGTCTGTGGATGATTGGAAACAAGTTTTCTTCACAGATGAAACTAGGGTTAGTTTAAAACATCCAGATGGTCGTGAGCGAGTATGGCGAAGACCAGGAGAGAGGTTTGCTCCTTGCAATATCTCTGCAAGGATTCCATTCGGCGGTGGCTTTATTATGTTCTGGGGTGGCATCTGCTTTGATGCTCGCACAGAGTTAGTTCCTGTCCGTACGAGATCCATGAATGCTGACTACTATCTTGAGAATATTGTAATAGAACATGCGATGCCTTTCGGTCATTTTGTGGGGTCCAATTTCCTGTTTATGCAAGACAACGCTTGACCTCACGTGGCTAGGGAGGTACTCGATTATCTTAATCAAGTTGATATACCGATTATGCAATGGCCACCAAAAAGCCCGGATCTGAATCCGATAGAACATGTATGGGATCACCTTGAGAAAAATGTGAAACGTCATATACGTGCACCTAGAAACCTGAGGGGACTTGAAAATGCAGTTATCACAGAATGGGAGCAAATTCCTCAAGATTTTATCCAAAATTTAATTAGAAGCATGCCTAGGCGCATAATCGCTGTCATCCGAAGTAGAGGAGGCAACATACGCTACTAGTGTCCCAGTTACACCATTAATTTTGCTACTAGTGTCCCAATTTATTTTTTTTCATTATTACATAATTTCAACGATTTTGTTATTAGGTCTTAAGAATAATTTTAATTCGAATCTTATAGAGAAATTTGGTAGCTAATTCACTTTTAAAGTATCCGAATAAGTTTTTGCTAACTTTTCGTGTAACCAATGTTCATAAAAAATTATTAAAATATATATATATATATATATATATATATATATATATATATATATATATATATAATATATATATATATATAACCTTTATCTTCTTGAACCAGTTACAATATTGAAATTAGAAATTTTTTTGGGTTTTAGGTTCATGGAATAATCCAAACAACTTATTTTAACGTTTCTCCACCACGAATTTGGGGCATTTTCAAAATTTTTTCTCTTTTCTTTATTTTTTGTTCTTACATTTCGGATGGTGGAATGTAATCCATTAAAATTTTCGGGTTTCAATCCGTTCGTCTAACAATGAATTTGCACCAAATTCATTGTTAAACGAACAGATTGAAACCTGGAATTTTAATGGATATATATATATATATATATATATATATATATATATATATATATATATATATATATATATATATATATATACCTTAAGAAAGTGTTTTTTTTTATTTCTTACTAATTGTTATTATTATTTAAATAATCAGCTATGCTTTATGTAGTTCTGTCAAACAAATGGTAGAATTTGAATTAAATGAAGGATTTTTTCAAGGTTATTTATCAGATTAAGGTTATTTATCCACATGTGGATAAATACCACATTTTTATTTGATTAATGATGCTAGTTTTTTAATTAAGTTAGAAAAAACAGTTTTAACATTTAAATGAAGATTTGGTAGGGCGTCATGTACTATGGAGATAGATAAGTTTTACATAATTTTGTGTACAATGTTATGTTAATAAGATACGTCACAGCTGTTAGGTTATTTCAATTTTTTATTCCTTTATTAAGACACACAATAAAACACAACTGACATTTTTTAAATGTAAAAATATTCATATGAATAATGGAATGTTACATAGAATTATGGATTTCATTATATCTTTTTGTGTAGAAAATTCCGCATATCTATGTAACATAGTTTGCTTATTTTTATGGAAATTTACGTAATCTTAAAAGGTTACAATTGTATACAATTACAAAAATAATCGATGGTTATAAGTGTTCACTGGATAAATGTTTTTTACGGTGTACAATTAAATTCATTAATTAATTAAATTTATAATGACTACGGCTACTTAATTTCTGAATTCTGGTATTAATATGTTGTTTCACTTCTTTCCTTCGAAAATTTATCTTGTTAAAATGGGGTTTGTCGAAAATTTAATTTGTCTGAAAATATTTTAAACTTAGGCGGGCAATCGTTACCTTGACCTAGAGCAGGGGTGCTCAAACGGTCGATCGAGATTGACAAGTCCATCGCGAGTGCTTTTTGAGTCGATCTCGAGAAAAAAATTCCGATATAGAACTATTCACAGATTTTGTTTTAGGTAACTAAAACAAAAAAATGTAATGAATAAACTACTAAAATTTATTCGATCCACAATTAGGCCAGAATAACCCCCTCATCACTTTCTTTTATCGTAATAACCCCCTGTTAGCGGCAAAAGGCGGCTTTATCAAAGGAACGCGCGGTACTTGTCAAAGAAAAGCCGCGTTTTTGATTCCGCTGATTTTTCTAGAAACTTCGGAGGGCGTGTTTGACGGGAACATTCGAGACTTCGTTCGCGCCGATATAAATGTTGCGCCTGCAGGAATAGGAGTCAGTCAGAGTTGTAACTTGAAGGCGATACATCGATACAAAGTTTATTAAAGAGGCATCGTAAAACGGTTCATAAAAACTATGAAAAGGATTTTCCATCACAGAGTGAATTAAGAAAACGAAAAGTACGTGATTTGATAACTTGTTTGAAAAAAGAACAAACCATGTTCACAAGACCAGCCAAACAATCAAAAGCTGCAACGATCGCGTCATTTAAAATATCTCATATATTGGCGAAACACAAGAAACCATTTGATGATGGATTGGTTGTGAAGGAAGCATTTATTGAAGCGGGTAAGACTTTATTTGGAGATTTTAAAAATAAAACAGAGATTATGTCTGCTATTAGAGAACTTCAGTTATCTCATCCGACTGTCACAAGGCGTGTTGAAGCCAAGATATCATGGAATGTCCATACTTTTCTTTACAGTTCGACGAATCCACCGATATGACAGACACTGCCCAGCTGTGTATTTTTATTCGAATGGTATTCAATGACATGTCGGCTAAGGAAGAGCTTTTGACAATGATTCCTCTGAAAGGAAAGACCCGTGGCGAAGATATATATGACGATTTCTTCAATTTTGTAACAAACTACAAGCTACCAATATATAAACTAGTGTGCATTACAACCGATGGAGCACCAGCAATGACTGGAAATGAAAACGGTTTTGTGGCATTGTGTCGAGCTAATGATGATTTCCCTTCATTTTTCTCGTTCCATTGCATTATACATCAACAAGTTTTTTGTTCAAAAGTTCTAAACATGGAGGAGATTATGGGCATTGCAATAAAAATTGTGAATTCTATCCGTGCACGTAGCTTGCAACGACGGCTCTTTAAATTGCAGTTGGAAGATAGTGAGTCAGCTGAACACACTGATTTAGTTCTTCACACGGACGTCAGGTGGTTGAGTCGCGGAAAATTCCTAGAAAGGTTTCAAGAATTATTGCCCGAAATAACAGCTTTTCTGGACGAAGGAGGTGATGACACTCAGATGCTGAAAAACGGAAAATGGCTGACTGATTTGGCATTTTTGACAGACATCACAATGCATTTAAACACCATTAATTTGGAGCTTCAAGGTAAAGGAAAAACTATTATTGAGATGATTAGCGCAATAAACGCATTCAAAAGTAAATTTCAACTTATGATAGATCAACTGAAAAGAAAGGATCTGAAAAATTGTCCGTCTTTGAAAGCAAGGATTTCTCAGTTGAATTATGATATTTATGACGCAGAATTATCAAATATTTTGGGCCAATTCGAAATACGTTTTTATGATTTCAGTAAATTGGCAAATATCGCATCATTTATGAGTTATCCTTTTTTGTGTAAAAACATTGAGGAATTAGCTACTGAAATAGCAAGTCAGTTTAACATGGACTCATGTTCTGTTGAAAATGAGTTAATGCAGATCATATCAGATATACATCTCAAAGCCACAGCATCTGATACAAAATTCTGTTTTATATCTGAAGATAAATATCCGAATCTAAGGCAAATCGCCCTTCAACTGACGGCAATGTTTGGGTCAACGTACTTGTGCGAGTCTACATTTTCTGAAATGAAGATAATTAAGTCAAAATTTCGCAATCGACTAACTGACGAACATATGTCATCATACTTGCGATTAGCAACTCGGTAATTACGTACCATCTTATGAAAAGTATGCTGAGGACATGCAGTGCCACGCTTCAACATTCAAAGTCACTCTTTAGTTAAGTTTAGACACTAGAACTCGTTTGTTTTGTAAGAACCAATAAACTCGCAATTTTGAATAATTATGAGTTTTTTAATTGACATTTTAGAGCAGACCTACACTTACCTTGACTAAAAAAATGCATATTGTGCGGAAAACTAATATCTATGCCACGATACACCCTACCTAGACGACAATCCTTTATCACACTTACTTGCAGCCTCTCAGAGTCGATCGATCGTAGTCTAACAATATTGAGGTAGATCGCCAGCAGTTTAAGTTTGAGCACCCCTGACCTAGAGCATAGTATATACATCCAATTAAGCATGTACTTTGTAAAGATCAAAATTTAAAATGCGGTCATTTTTTATCTTTTGATTCAAAGAGCACCTTAATTATTTTCACTTCCCGAAAAGGAAGAAAATTTATGTGAAAGAAGGTTTAGAGCACAAGTAAGTTATCGCTGGCCCATTTATCTTTTCGGTTTCGCGCGAATTTTATATAATAACATTTTTTATGAACAGTCGTATTTTACGGGCTTTGTCAGGCACGCCATTTATAGGCTCAAGGTTTATAAAAATGCTGGTAAGTTTTGGCTAAATATGGGCGACATGTTTTGTTAATGTTACGCGTTATATCTTCAAAGTTAATTACAGCTGAAAAACATTCTTGATGGATTTTAGAATAGTACTATTTTCCAGAGTATTTAGAACTAAATTTTAACAAAAGCGTGCCATTAGTCTCATTTTTGTCTTATAGCATAGGTATAGAAAAAAAATTCTCTGTCTTTTAAGTGACACACGTGATTTCTTAAGTATTTTTTATGATGAATACAAAAAAAATCATAAAATAATCGGTCAAGTGCAAGTTGAACTGACACAATTAGTGTTCCATACGTTGATTGCGTTTAAAATAAAAAATGTTATGGTTTTATAAAATGATCAGTGACTTCACAAAACACACCCCAAATGAGTTTTCCATAAAATTTGTTTTCCATCTTTACTGAAAACTGATGACCTTGAAATTTTTGTTATTTTTTATATACCAGATAAATTATTAAAGGTAACGCACTCGTGATAATTTTCGTTCAATCTACACCTCGTGGAGAATATTCCAGAGTTTTTTCAAAATTTTTTAGCTAGTACTTTTCGAGATAAGGTGGGGGGGACAGTAATTTTTTCGCGATTTTTTAAAAATTATGCAGAGAAAAGTGTGCGCAAGTATTACATTTTATATATATATATATATATATATATATATATATATATATATATATATATATATATATATTACTCGTGTTTTCACAAGCTTTCATTTGTCACCACACTCGATGACCTAGTAAAAAAATTTTTTTTTCATTTCCGATTTCACCCCTAAAGTTAACCCCTTAAGTCAAAATTTACCTTTTAAAACTACACGGCTCTGAAGAGGCCATCAATTCCTATATTATCACCAAATTCCAACTTTCCATGATAAATAGTTTCGGAGAAAATCGGGTGTGACAGACAGACAGACGGACAGACAGACACCGAAGTCATCTTATAAGTGTTCCGTACGGAACACTAAAAAGACATCCATCGTGAGGTGTTCTCAGAAAACACACTTATAGTTGCCAGAAAACTATTAAATTGAAACAAATACATTTTAATAAATAGAAATCATAAAAGAAAATCAAACATTCGGTTATTTGAAGACAAACTGAGAAGACTAAAAAATAAAAGAAAAACTTATCCCTAATAAATAAAAAAAATCTAGTAAAAAAACGTAAAAAAAGAAAATTAAAAACAGAGTTTATAAACAAAAGACTTAATTTTATTTAAAACAGTTAAAATAAATAGTATATAAGTAAACAAAACACTCACACACTACTACTACTACTCAAATACTCACATAATAACTCACACATTTACTCACTCGCATATCATCATACTCAGTTCATTCACTACTCAGTTACTTACCAACTAACCCACTCACTCACTCGTTCGCTTAGTCACTCACTTATTCACATCCCTCCATACTCACTCAGTGACTCACATCTGTACTCACTCACTCACTCACTTGCCAGCTCATTCACTCACTACCTCACTCACCCACTCACATTCCCCCATATTGACTCAATCAATCTAGCCAAATTGACTTCTAAAACGGTCAAGGGATATACATTAGATTGAATTTTGCAACCTTTTGTTCCTAAATAGTAAACGGATATTTTTTTTCAACACTAAACACTATTCCTCACGTCTTGATATCAAATTCGAATTTGAAACTTAAAAAACTGCTAGAATTGATAGTTTTGTTCCAAAAAAATTCTTGTTTAGCTGTTTCATTTATTTACTTAAAAAAGCATTTTACCAACTACATAGCACCCTTGTAAGTGTTAAAGGCGAGTTTTTTTTGTTGGAACTGAACATAAAATTTTATTTTTTGATGACAAGTCAGGATTAAAAATTTCAAAAAAATACTGGAAATAAGTTTTGTTCAATATTAATAAAAATTAAAAACAATTTTTTAGTTTAGCGGTTGCACATATTTATTTTAAAACAGCATTTTGCTACGTAGCTTAGTCAAAGGTGATGTATGTGTGTTTGTTGTTAAACACGAACACTAAAACCTAATATTTTTAAGTTTTTATGATAAATATAGATAAAAATAGAAAGATATCCGATGACATTCTTCATATATCACGTATGAGGGTTCCTTGTGTATTCCAAGTTTCGATATATTTGCCGGCATTATAAAAATAAAAAGAACAGTCAGCAATACAAAAACATACACAGGGAAATCAGATGAAAAATTCGAGAAGCAAAAACTGAATGACATCGTCGAGAATGTCAAGAGATAGAAAGTTATGAAAGTAAATACAACCTCTTTAATTTGCATAAGAAGTTAAAAGAAGTAGCTGGTACTGGAAGGACTCGCCATCTTACCCATATAGAAAACTGCGATGGAAATAGAATACTTGATATATAAGGACAATTGGAAAAATGGAAAGAATATGTATCTGAGTTATTAGAGGATGAAAATATAAGTCGAATAGGATGGTCCCATGCTAATCATAGGCTTCCGATAACTTACAATGAAGTAGAAAGGGCAATAGAATTAAAAAGAAACGGAAAAACGTGAGGATTTTTTTTTTTTAATCTTGTCTCACTGCCTTTGATAATCTGTTTAAAAGTTTAATCTAATAAAATGCCTAGTATTAGGCAATAGAGAAGAAAGTAACTCATACTTATTTGAAACTGCCGAATACTTTCTAAACTTGCACTTTAATAAGTGATAAAAAACCAGATCTAACCAGGTATTAAAAGTAACAAAAGCAATTGGCAAGATTGGTACGTAGACAAGGCAGATTTTATTACAAGACAGCAATATCATTCCGTTTTCTTAGCGATGTTGCATGGAAGCATAGTTAAGTAACTTTTTGCATAAGACAGAGTTACCAATTTCTTGTCTATTTTTGACTTGTCCTTATCGTATTTATTGAAATGTTAAATGGGTAACTGATTTGGCAGGAAGCAATTCCCTGAATCACATGATTTGTCCCCTCGTGGGTATAAAATATTTTTGAACGCATCTGTGATAACCGGATTAACCCTGGTCTAGAAATAAATATCTTGGAGTGTGATGTATTGTTGGATTCTGGGGATCTGTCGTGTTTGGTGCATTTGTGAGTTTCTCGTAAACTATAGGGCACCTGCAAATGGTTATCAGAATCCTATATTATATGAATAGAATCTAACAAATACAGTATATGTTTGGGAGCAGAGTCGCAAACGTTTTCCATCGTTGGTCGAATTTGAGCTTTGCATCGAATTAACAGTTGTTGTGGAGTGTAAAGCTTTCTAGTTTACAAAAATATTCTCAGCTTTTGAGAAGCTCACATGTTCATGCCAAGACACATTTGCTTCCAAATTAACGCTTAGCAAATGGAGAGACGATGCTTGAGAAATGGAGTATTCCGACATAACTACATGGGGTTCAGCAACATTACCTTTTTTAGAAAAAACTGCCGCCTGGGATCTTGTATCGTGAAATCTATTTGGTTACTTTCACCCCAGGATAGTTTCAGGTCTTTGTTAAGTTAAATAACTTCCTGCTGTCTGCGTATATTTGCATGAGTAGCCGATGTTCGCTACTCATGCAAATATATGGATAACAGCAAGCTTATAGCATAAGCGTGCTGTTATCAGTAAAGCTGTAGATAAGAAAGAGGGTAGGAGACAGTATGGAGCCTTGGACCATACCGGCATTAATAGTGAGGGTACTAGCAAGAAATCCGTCGACTGTGTTTCGTAAAGAACGCTTTCTAATATAGCTTTTTTTTATCGTTTAACTCCCCACCTGAGTAGGGATTTTACCCTTTTTTATATCCTGAGGATATCGGCGGCGATGTCGTAATACCTGTCAACGTTGTCTAAGTGCCGAAACGTCATTATTTTTATTTCACAGCACTTTTTAGGCAACGTGGTAGTGCTGCTACGGACGTTATTGCATTTCTGCAAACAACTACTCTCTATGTACTTGGCCAGGCCATTTATACTTAAATAAATAAGTATACCGACCTGCCAGGATTGGAACCTGAGACCTTCTGCACCGCAAGCAAGGACTACGCCATGGACCGCCACAGCTCTAGCGAGAAACCTCAACATGACGTAATAAAAAATAAACATTTCCGTTTTTTTACATAAAAATTTTTGTGTGTTTTTCTTCAATTAGCTCTTAAACTTTTTCTATTTATTAATTTCTATAAGCCACAAAATAAACTCCCAGAAGTTCTATATAATGACAGCAGCTCTTATTAACATTAAAAATGAAACCAGGTTAAAGCACAACAAGGGAAATAAAATATTTTCCAGGCAATATGGCGTAATGTGTATAAAGGCACTGTAAAGTGGAGTGGTTCCTTTGAACATGTGCAAACACTCGAGATGAGATTGTGTTCCGACGAAAGAGCAAACAGCCGCATAAAAACTTGTGGAATAATGAATGACTAGCTTTTATTTTCGTGCTCTTTTTGCGATGTTTTAGAAATAAAAAAAAAAGTAAAATGAAAAAAAAAAAACTGTTATAAATGTTTTGATATGAATATTTCTAAAATTTTTGTCAAAATATTTACATTATATTGGTTTTATAGCTACATATATGTATACCTCCACTTTTTTTGTTGTATTGATATGTTCAAGTTCAAACCAAGTAGCAACAAGAGAATGTCATATGCAGAATCTTGCGGTCTGAACGTAAACACTTGTAAAATTTTGGCCCTCAACCAGGGCTTTCTTGGGTTGGACTCGATTAGAGAGATTACGAGAAAGGATACAAAAACAAATAAGCAAGATTTTCTAACCTACAACATTATAATTTTAGAACTTTCATTTTCGATGTAATTAGAAGCAGAAAATTTATGTAGCTAATAAAAAATTAACAGATGATAATTAAAGTTGATCCACTTTGTAAGTAAATGTGATAGAAAAATATATATTAGAATTTAAAGGTAAATTATTGATATTACACTAGTTCTTCGCACAATTTAAATCACTGCATATGACGCAGCGGACATTTATTCAGTTAGTTGTGATGTATATATTTATATATATATATATATATAATATATATATATATATATATATATATATATATAAATATATATATATATATATATATATATATATATATATATATATATATATATATATATATATACATGACAAAATAGATGTTTATACTGCACTCTGTCGGTGACTTATTTAAAGTCTTTCCGAAGAAAGCGGCCAGACCACAGCTAACACTTAATTGCAGAAGCGCACCTTCTCAAGCTTCTCGCTCGAAGATAGATAGCGCTGGTGAAGTAACCAAAGGTGAATCGAAAGATCCGCACTTTGGAAGTTCCCAAAAGTGTTCTCTGTATTTGCTAGACCATCCTAAGACGCGTCTCGCCGTATCACGGCTCATCAGTTAAGCTAAGTTCAGCAAATATACAGAACACTATTTCAGACCTTATCCGGGTACTAACGAAAAACCATGACAAAATAGATGCTTATACTGCACTCTGTCGGTGACTTATTTAAAGTCTTTCCGAACAAAGCGGCCAGATCACAGCTGATACTTAATTGCAGAAGCGCATCTTCTCGAGCTTCCCGCTCGAAGGCATAGGTGGCGCTGGTGAAGCAACCCAAGGCGAATCGAAAGATCTGGAAAGTTTTTGACTTCTTCCGTAGAGTTAGCTTCAAGCGGCAGCAGAAGCACGATCACAGTATCGAGTAGCAGCAGTAGCAGCGGGAGCACTTGAGAATGCCAAATGAGATTTTGACGAAATGTCGTGTAAATTCATTGTTAGACGAACGGATTGAAACCCGGAATTTTAAAGTGTATATATATATATATATATATATATATATATATATATATATATATATATATACGAGGCTGGTTTGAAAAGTCCGTGCAAAAATAAAAACTACTTATGTGTTTGGGTAAACCTTTTTTATTTTTCGACATAGTCTCCTTTCAGGCTTATACACTTCGTCCAACGATGTTCTAATTTGTTGATCCCTTCCGAATAATAGGATTTGTCCAAGTCTGCAAAATATCTATTAGTGTCTGCAATCACCTCCTCGTTTGAATAAAATCTTTGTCCCGCCAGCCATTTCTTCAAATTGGGGAACAAATAGTAGTCCGAGGGAGCCAAGTCTGGAGAATAGGGGGGCTGTGAAACGAGTTAGAATCCTATTTCCATTAATTTTGCGACCACAACTGCTGAGGTGTGTGTTGGTGCGTTGTCGTGATGGAAAAGGACTTTCTTGTGGGCCAATCGAGGGCGTTTTTCTTGCAGCTCGGTTTTCAAACGGTCCAATAACGATGAATAATATTCACCTGTAATAGTTTTACCCTTTTCCAGATAGTCGATGAGGATTATCCCTTGCGAATCCCAAAAGACAGTCGCCATAACCTTTCCGGCCGAAGGAACGGTCTTCGCCTTTTTTGGTGCAGATTCCCCCTTGGTAACCCATTGTTTAGATTGTTGTTTGGTCTCAGGAGTATAGTAATGTATCCATGTTTCATCCACAGTGACGAAACGACGCTTAAAGTCCTCCGGATTCTTCTGGAACAGCTGCAAACCATCCTTGCAACACTTCAGACGATTCCGTTTTTGGTCAAGCGTGAGCAATCGCGGCACCCATCTTGCGGATCGCTTTCTCATGTCCAAATGTTTATGCAAAATATTATGTACCCGTTCAGTTGAGATGCCCACAGCACTAGCAATCTCTCGCACCTTAACTCTTCTGTCATCCAACACCATATCATGGATTTGATCAATGATTTCTGGAGTCGTAACCTCCACAGGCCGTCCAGAGCGTTCAGCGTCACTTGTGCCCATATGGCCAGTCCGAAAATTTTGAAACCACTTATAAACTGTTCTAATCGAAGGTGCAGTGTCACCATAATGTTTATCAAGCTTCTCTTTAGTCTCCTGAGGCGTTTTGCCTTTCATAAAGTAATGTTTAATCACCACACGAAATTCTTTTTCGTCCATTTCTTGAAAATCACTCGACTTCCTTGATTCACACGAATGCCAAACACAAAGAAATATACCAATATGGCTGAAACTTGGTGTGCGTTCATTCAAGAGATGCTACTAACTAAACATGACCTCGATACGCGCCGGTGGTGCCATCTCTCGGACTTTGCACGGACTTTTCAAACCAGCCTCGTATATATATATATATATATATATATATATATATATATATATATATATATATATATATATATATATATATATATATAATACTTGAATAGCAAAGAATGTTAATTTTCAATTAAAACAACGGAGGTCTGGAGATTTTTATGAAACCTATTGTTATACATTCTAAAAATAATTTTATATGTTAAAAACCCCTTAAATGCTTTTGAATCGCAATACTCATAATGATCAGTTACTAAAAACCCTTAATCATAAAACCGCATTCTTTAAAAACTCCTCTTTATATTTAGGTATTAAGCTTTAAATTAAACTTCCAAATGCAATAAAGGACGTATCCCCCCATTTTAATTTGAATGGCAATTTATTTCTGTTTTCTCTAACTGTAGTGTTGATGAATTCTACCTTTTACCAATGTTGTGAATAATAAATATTATTTATTGATCTCTCATTTGTTAAATCATCGGCAAAAAGTAAAACACCAGTAAAGATATTATTAATTATATGGTTGAAAATACTTAAAAAGCAAAGTTGTTAGCCTAAGGAGCAGCAGTTTTCAATTTAAAGGATTTATGGCTATGGCACATATTACAGCCGATACTTAAGGTTGAAAAAAAATATACAGGTCTAGGTTACAACGAATTGCACTAAGTACACATACCCAATATACCATCAAAAGCTGATACAGCAGCTTTCAAGCCGACAGAGGGGTTGACATGGTCAACACTTAAAACCGGGCAGCTCTTTTCGAGGGATTCTCCTCAGGCATATGTGGTTAATGTAAAATAACTGAAACCAGACTAAGTCCATATTTCAGCAGTTAACTCACTGTTCTCTTATTTGTCAAATTCATCCCGAGACGTGTTTCGCCGTATCACGGCTCATCATTCGAGCTAGGATTGACAAGAGAACAGATTTTACTGGTACTTATCTAAGTAGTTATGGAATCCAATAATCCAATGGTAGGATACAACGAATTGTACTAAGTACGCATACCTAATACTCCATCGAAAGCTGACACAGCAGCTGTATTAGGTATGAGTATTTAGTACAATTCGTTGTATCCTACCATCGTTTTCCGTAACTACTTGGATAAATACCAGTAAATCCTGTTCTCTTATTTGCCAATCCTAGTCTGACTGACGAGCCGTGATACGGCGAAACGCGTCGGAAGATGGATTTGACGAATAAACTGCTGAAATATGGGCCTTGTCCGTTTTCAGTTATTTTACATTAACCACATACACTGATATCTTAAATGAAGAAAATGTACAGTCAGATCTATAAATTAATTAATTCATTTGAATATCCTTTTATAGTTCTAGAAATACAGCATTAAAAAATAATAGTTTTAATAATAGAGAAACACAACATTTTACAACGAAATCAAATACTTAGTTAGGTGCAAAAGTCAGTTTCTTTATTACAGTACCGTATACTTACAATAATTTAAACCACGTTGGCTTGTCTATTCCCTCAAAGTCTTTTAGCATCATTATGGAGTCATGTAGTCTCAGATTGGGGCTTAAGTGTCTGGTCGTTTGCCATCAAAACGCCTACTATGTTCTTAAATTGTCGTTTTGTCTCCTTGATGGCATTTTATGTATAATAAAAAGATGTTAGGGGGAAATTTATTGTTTCATAATTTTTATAAGGAACAGAACAAGATATTAGATGAAGAAGTATATCGAAGTAACAAGAGCTATTAAAATTGTAATGTATTGTAAAGAAAAAGATGAAAAAGAAGTGGATTTTTTCAGGTATCGGGCGTGCGTGGATTGTCTGAAGAAATATATTGGAATGACTTGTCAGTTACTAAAATACAGATTAAAAGGACATAAATGTACTAGGAATGCTTCCACTGCCCTCAGTAAACATGAATCAGAACAAAAATATAACTTTAAATTTAATGAAACCAAGATCCTCTGCAAAGACCGAAATTATGCCAAGCTACAAATCAAAGAGACGATCAAAATAAAAAAAGATGAAAACACTGTGTACGACAGAACTGACATAAGAGAAATCTGTCCCTTATACCCAAATTTAATTAAAAAGTAAATATGGTGGCTTATATATTCTCTTAATAATACAAATTGGTATATATACTTAATATTAATAACAGTTTATTTTATTAATACACACATTATATATAAAAATCAATAAAGAAATGCGAGAGATGATGTGTTCATAAGAAAAATTCACTAACATACAAACAGTTGACTTTCAGTGTATGTACTTTTGATTATTTTATATTGTTTTATCTTATGTGTGACTATTTTAAATGTTTAAGAGTTTGTCAAATTTTTATTTTTAAAATTGTTATTATACCAAAAATTTACAATGTGTTTTCTAATTTTAGAATGAAACAAGAAAAAAAAAAGGAAATAGTGAAAATTTTTTGAAAATGTCTAAAAAAGTAAGGCGAAACGTCAATAAACAATTAGTATTGTATTTTTTCAAAAGAACCTGATTATCCAAGAGAAAACAACCAAATTTATACATATATGTATATATATATATATATATATATATATATATATATATATATATATATATATATATACATTTATATATATATATATATATATATATATATATATATATATATATATTATATATATATATATATATATATATATATATATATATATATATATACATATATATATATATATATATATATATATATATATATATATATACATATATACATACATATATATATATATATATATATATATATATATATATATATATATATATATATATACATATATATATATATATATACATATATATATATATATATATATATATATATATATATATATATATATATATATACATATATATATATATATATATATATATATATATATATATATATATATATATATATATATATATATATATACAGTAATACCCCGCTTTACGCGAGGGATACGTTCCGAAAAAAATCGCGTTAACTGAAATTCGCGTATATCGAGGTTTATGATTAAACATAGTCAAAATTTAATACAAAAAAATACAAATCATTTTAATCAATCACTTTAATTCTAAGAACACTTTATGCAATACATACTCTTATTTTTTACGGAAAAATACATCTATTGTCTTTTGGGTAACGTTTTGTTTATGTTCTTGTAAAATACGTTCATAACACCCAACACTGTTTTTAATTGTTTGACACACGGTCAAGACACGGTCATCATTATTGTCTATACTCTGCAATATGTCCAAACCTGAATAAATTTTTGAAAGTGCATTTTGTATTTCCCCTGAAGATAAAACTTTCTCTTCTACTTGTTCTTCCTCATCGTAGATAGGATTATTCTGTAACTCGATCAGATCTTCATTGCTAATAGGATCGTCGTGCGTTGCTACAAGTTCTACGAGATCTTCTACCGTGACATCTTCAAGTTCAGACCCCTCAATCATTGCAGCAATGTCTTCAAGCACTTGTCTCTGCATCTGGACAATTCTTCTAGGTGCTTCCACTACATCTGGCCAAAGATTACGCCACACCCCATTCATACAACTCATTTTAACTTCCTTCCAAGCCTCTTCTATGTTGTGAATAGACTTCATAATGTTGTATGACTTCCACCACTCTCGCATAGACTGTCTTCCTTCCCCGTCAGTTTCATGAATTAGTTGGCTAAAAGTGCGGCGATGGTAATAAGCTTTGAAGTTTGCTATTGCTCCCTGGTCCATAGGTTGTAATATTGACGTAGTGTTTGGTGGAAGGAACTTTACGTACACTTTTAAGTCTCTGGGCGTATCAAGTGAGGTTGGATGTCCTGGGGCATTGTCTAAGAGTAATATAACTTTAGGTTCAAGCCCATTTCTGTCACAGTATGATTTGACTGATGGGCAAAAACTATTAGAATACCATTCTTGAAAAATTTCCCGTGTAACTCACGCCTTTCTGTTTGATCGCCACACAACTGGTAGACTTGTCTTGTCTGTGCCTCGCATTGCACGGGGTGTTTCTGAATGGTACACTAGTAAAGGTTTCAGTTTGAAATCACCAGTGGCATTACCACCCAGCAGAAGTGTTAGTCGATCTTTCGCAGCTTTGAAACCACTGGCTTGACGTTCTTCCTTAGAAATGAATGTTCGAGATGGCATTTTTTTTCCAGTAAAGTGCGGTCTCATCAACATTGAAGATGAGACAAGCAGGAATTTTCTCTCGTCTAACGAAGTCTTGAAACTTGTCTGGAAACTCAGCTGCAGCTTGAATGTCCGCGCTGGCCGCCTCGCCTGTTATGTGGATATTGTGAAGATTAGAACGCTGCTTGAACCGATGGAACCAGCCTCTGCTGGCAGCAAAAGTCGGAGTGGCACTCCCTTCTCCTTCTTTTGTTTTCAGCATCTCATACAAAGATTTTGCTTTTGTGCATATGAGATCTTGACTTAGTGGTGTGTTCTTCTTATTCAAATCTTCGATCCAGACTGACAGTAATTTCTCCATTCTTTCTAAGATAGATGATCTCGAACGAGAAAGTTTTGTTGCACTTATAGGTGTTGAACCTTCGCTGGAGATTTTAATTTTTTCCCGATTTTTATAAATCGTTCTCACAGTCGATTCTGAGAGTCCAAAATCTCTCCCAACAATTGTTGCTTTGCCTCCATTTTCCATTCTTCTTAACACTTTCATCTTCAATTCCAAAGTGACGCTTTTACGCTCTTTTTTCTTTACAGGCGGCATTTTTAACGTAGGGTTAAATTATGTATGTATGTATCTCCAATAAATATTAAAACAAAACTGCCAGCCGACCGAACTAACATTACGGAACAAATGAACACACGAAACGAACGAGGAAATCCCCATAGAACAAAGTCGAAGGACAGGGAATTCCCAATTCTTCAAAGAGAATATTCAGAGAAAGCGGGGATCCCCCCGCGACCATAGAGAAGTTAATGACTACATGAGCGCGAAATTTGAAATTCGCGTTATAGTGAAACCGCGCATAACGGGGGTCGCGCTAAGCGGGGTATTACTGTATATATATATATATATATATATATATATATATATATATATATATATATATATATATATATATACATATATACATATATATATATATATATATATATATATATATATACATATATATATATATATATATATATATATATATATATATATATATATATATATATATATATATACATACATATATATATATATACATACATTATATATATATATATATATATATATATATATATATATATATATATATATATATATATATATACATTTATATATATATATATATATATATATATATATATATATATATATATATATATATATATATATATATTAATAAATAAATTATTATTTAACTCAACCACATCCCCTGTACAACAAAACAACAATCTTACACCGGATATTAGTGCTTTCCTCTCTGAAAATCGAATCAAATCTTATTTTTCATTTCCATCTACACAAAAACAACTAAACTCTTCAACCAATTACCTAATTTAAACACAAAAAAACTATCAACAATATTTTTACTTGTCTAAAAGACAAAGATGAAGTCACAAAAGTTTCAGAAGTAGTTTACAGCATCCCTTGCTCTCAGTGTGAAAAAATCTTTATAGGACAAACATCTAGAGTACTAAAGGACAGAATCACTTCCCACAAAACTGATTGCAGATTAAAGAAAAACTCTTGTGCTCTTGCCCAACATAGTAGCCAATTTTCACATGAATTTAATTTTACTGAAACCAAAATCCTATGTAAAGAGAGAAATCTCGGCAGGAGAATCTTTAGGGAGATGGTGGAAATCCACCTTCAACCGAACTCGATCAATAATAAAACTGACATTGAGGATCTGAGTCTAATTTTCTCCAATTTATTACAAATAGGCAGTCAGAGTGAAAACTCTTACAATACATCGGACATATCTCTTTGATAATAATCCCACTAATTTTCACTAACTTTTAAACTTTAAAACGCTCAAACAAAATGTCAACGTCATTCTATTTTCAAATATAAATTAACCACAACTTAACTAAGAGATAGAAACACACTGCCCTTAGCAAAATGACAAGAAAACATAACAAAAAAATCCTTTATAAATTAAAATCATTTTGCGACCACAAAATTCTCTGTACTCTTCCAACAAAATGAAGTAAAATTTTATTATATTTCCCAGAGATGAATATGTCGAGTTTTCTTGTGTTTTTTTCTGTTTTTTCTGATGAATAAGTGCAATAAAGTGCCCCCACAAACAACAATTTTTGAACACACCACTTAGCAGTAAGTACTTTAATGTTACATATAAAATAGGGTTGTTCTTTAATTTAATCTCAAAAATACTGATATTCTACTGTAATTGTAGCCCTGATGAAGAAAATGAAATATTTTCGAAAGCTTGGCGTAGCTAAAAAGGTGTCCAAAACTTTTTAGTTCTTTTCCAAAAACCGCTTACCCCAAGAACACAATACTGCTATATATATTTATATATATATATACGAGGCTGGTTTGAAAAGTCCGTGCAAAAATAAAAACTACTTATGTGTTTGGGGTAAACCTTTTTTATTTTTCGACATAGTCTCCTTTTAGGCTTATACACTTCGTCCAACGATGTTCTAGTTTGTTGATCCCTTCCGAATAATAGGATTTGTCCAAGTCTGCAAAATATCCATTAGTGTCTGCAATCACCTCCTCGTTTGTATAAAATCTTTGTCCCGCCAGCCATTTCTTCAAATTGGGGAACAAATAGTAGTCCGAGGGAGCCAAGTCTGGAGAATAGGGGGGATGTGAAACGAGTTGAAATCCTATTTCCATTAATTTTGCGACCACAACTGCTGAGGTGTGTGCTGGTGCGTTATCGTGATGGAAAAGGACTTTCTTGTGGGCCAATCGCGGGCGTTTTTCTTGCAGCTCGGTTTTCAAACGGTCCAATAACGATGAATAATATTCACCTGTAATAGTTTTACCTTTTTCCAGATAGTCGATGAGGATTATCCCTTGCGAATCCCAAAAGACAGTCGCCATAACCTTTCCGGCCGAAGGAACGGTCTTCACCTTTTTTGGTGCAGATTCCCCCTTGGTAACCCATTGTTTAGATTGTTATTTGGTCTCAGGAGTATAGTAATGTATCCATGTTTCATCCACAGTGACGAAATGACGCTTAAAGTCCTCCGGATTCTTCTGGAACAGCTGCAAACCATCCTTGCAATACTTCACACGATTCCGTTTTTGGTCAAGCGTGAGCAATCGCGGCACCCATCTTGCGGATAGCTTTCTCATGTCCAGATGTTTATGCAAAATATTATGTACCCATTCAGTCGAGATGCCCACAGCACTAGCAATCTCACGCACCTTAACTCTTCTGTCATCCATCACCATATCATGGATTTGATCAATGATTTCTGGAGTCGTAACCTCCACAGGCCGTCCAGAACGTTCAGCGTCACTTGTGCCCATATGGCCAGTCCGAAAATTTTGAAACCACTTATAAACTGTTCTAATCGAAGCTGCAGAGTCACCATAATGTTTATCAAGCTTCTCTTTAGTCTCCTGAGGCGTTTTGCCTTTCATAAAGTAATGTTTAATCACCACACGAAATTCTTTTTCGTCCATTTCTTGAAAATCACTCGACTTCCTTGATTCACACGAATGCCAAACACAAAGAAATAGACCAATATGGCTGAAACTTGGTGTGCGTTCATTCAAGAGATGCTACTAACTAAACATGACCTCGATACGCGCCGGTGGTGCCATCTCTCGGACTTTGCACGGACTTTTCAAACCAGCCTCGTATATATATATATATATATATATATATATATATATATATATATATATATATATAAATAAATAAATAAATAAATAAATGCTTGATTTCAAATCAATATACATGGTATATGAAACGAAATGACGTCAAAATAAAGAAAATCCCTAATCCTATATGGTTCTGCGGTTATTAATAAATTCTTAATCTCTGCTTTGAATCTTTTGATAGAGTTAATATTTTTGATTTGGGTTGGTAGGGCATTCCATAAATTTACACACATATAAAGGGGCGATTTTTCAGTAATTGTAAGTCTATGCATTAAATATTTAAAATCCATTGTTCTAGTGTTATAGCCATGTTCTGATTTAAATTCAAATAGATTTTTATTTTGAAAGAAGAACATTAAGTTTTCGGTCATCATGCCCATATCTTTAAACACCGATCTACAGCTTTGTCGATAATTCATTTTTTTTACGGTTCTCAAAATTTGTTTTTGAATAATAAATACATTTTCTACCATGCTATCCCTTCCCCAGAATATAATACCATACTTAAGAACCGATTCAAAATTGGCATAATATAGTATTCTGAGAGAAGTTTCGTTCAAATATTTACTCAAATCCCTTATACCATAACACACCGAGTTTAATTTCTTACATAATTGGGTTATTTGATATGACCAGTCCAAATGTTCATTTACGTAAATTCCCAAAAAATTAGCATGTTGGGTTAGTTCCAATTTTTCATTATCAAAATCAATGTGTCCTGGCACAGCAATATTTGACTGTTTTGTTTTAAACCAAAGGAAATTTGTTTTTTCTTTATTCACAATCAATTTATTTGTGCAAAACCAATCAGTCACCCTGTCAAAAAATTCTTTTGCTTTAGTTATGAGATCTTCTATGGTCTTACAGCTAATAATTAAATTTGTATCATCTGCATACTTTACAATATGCTGATTTGGAGACTCCAGTAATAGGTAAAGATCATTTATATATACCTAGTACTCCCATAAATACTGTTACAATGAAAGCATTGCTTAAACATTTAATTTCTATGAAAAATAAAACAAATTAATTATTAATTCATACATTCATAATGACAAATTTTATATAACCTTTACTCAAAATGTTCCCTTCTTGCATTTACACAAGCCCTCAAACGATTAGGCTATGGCAGCACGCACCTGATCCAACGGGAAATTATCCACCGTTTTTGTTAAAGTTGGTTTTAAAGAGTCAAAATTGGCAAAATCTTTTAGGGTAAATCATACCCTCTAAGAAGGATTATAGTTTATAATCTAAAAGATTTAGATCAGGATTTGCAGAAGGCATCTTCTGTAGTAATAAATGGAGGCACATTTTGTTGAAGCCATGCTTGTGTTGTTTCAGCTTTGTGTCCTGGTGCAGAATCTTGCTGGAAGACCGAATGCTTATTTTGAAAAGAGTATGGTTTAGAAGTTTTACAACGTTGTCTAAAGTGTTCACATCTTTTTCACAAAAATTAATACTGGTAACCCCATCAAAGCTGACTCCCCACCAAACCATAACTGATGCTGAATGATGACCCCTCTCAACTTTTGGAACAAGTTGAGGCGCTTCCTTAGAAGATCGGGCATAAATCCAAAATTTTTTTTCATCGATAAACAAAATTTATCTGTGTTTGTCATTAGCGTATTCCTTCAACAAACTTTTAGATTTTTGCCACCGTTTTCGCTTTAAATCTGCCGTTAGCAAATGACCAGTGTGTCTCTTACAAGAGCCAGGTCTTTTTTAATAATACTAGATATAGAATTTTTTTAAATTTTCATCTCACGAGATAAACTTTCTTGTTTCAGAGAGGATTTCGGTCAATTCGCGCTTTTACAGCTTTAACAGCTTGTGGCATCGTCTTTTATGTCTTCCGTCTCAGTAAATAATTTTATCGCCCGGTAAACAAACATACGACTTATTTTAAGCGGTTTTAAGGCCTTAAAAATGTCGCTTTTTTCCATACCGCACTTAACTAAAGCTATAACAGCAATCCTGTTCTCTCGATAAACCCACTGCATTATATAAAGAATTCAATTTGTAAATATGCTTACACACGATAACTGTATAACAACTGAGTAACATAATTTCATCCAAAAAGTGTTAATGTTTATAGATGACGTGAAAATTTGTAACAGTATTTATGGGAGTACTATGTATGTATATGTATATGTATATATATATATACATATATATATATATATATATATATATATATATATATATATATGTATATATATATATATATATATATATATATATATATATATATATATATATATGTACATATATATATATATATATATATATATATATATATATATATATGTACATATATATATATATATATATATATATATATATATATATATATATATATTATGATCAGAAAAAATACAGTAAAGAATGTAACAGTTATAAACAGAATAAACAAGGAACGATACTACAGAATAGTCCGAGGAAGAATAGAAATAAACCAACGCATAGAAAGAAAAAAATTCATAACAAGAAACAAACCAAAAATTGATACACACATCTTAAGAGTAAAGAAAGCAGAATATAAAAATGAAATAAGAAAAGAATTAACTAAAATCGGTGACCTTAATAACAAAAACATAAACGAAATTAGTGAAATACCGACGAATATCTTGGTGGAAACAGGAGAGCAAATAGCTAGAAAGAAGAGCAACGAAACAAAAATATGGAGCATAAAAACGGAGGAACTGTTTGAGGAAAGACGTAGACTGCTAGCCCAGGGAAAGAGAAATACTATTCAGTTTGTAGAAACTAACAAAACCCTTAAAAAGTCCATTAAAAAAGGTAAAAGTTAACAGTTAAAGACAAAGGCGGAAAAAATTGTACAACAGAACAAAAACATGAAAGCACTCTGACAAAGCCTAGGAAAAACTACAACACACAACTTAAAAGATGAAAATAGAGAAGATGTAAAAGATCGAGAAAAAATAACACACATGATTCAAACATACTATTAAAACTTGTATGAACAAAAAACTGCCCACCAAATGATTTCAAAGAACGTCGAAATAAAAAGATAAATCAATGTTAAAGCAGAAGAAATACCAGAGATAACAGATGAAGAAATATTAACATGAACTATGAAAAACAATAAAAAACCAGACCTGACGGAGTATTAACAGAAGTAATGAAAGAAGGAGGAGACTTGGCGGTATAGGTGCTGAAGCTCTTATTCAATAAATGTCTAGAAGAAGAGAAGATACCAGAAAATTGGAACACAGCTTCAACAGTTTTACTTTTTAAAAAATGGTGATAAGGCTAAGTTAGACAATTACCGTCCAATATCATTACTTTCACAAATATACAAATTGTTTACCACAATAATAATTAATAGATTGGAAAACAAGCTGGAATTAAACTAATCGGTAGAACAGGCTGGCTGTAGGAAGAGTTTTAGTACTTGTGATCATCTCTTAACTGTCAGAACCTTAATAGAGCAAGCAATAGAATACAGCTTAAAGTTGTACCTGGTATTTATAGATTATCAAAAGGCTTTTGATAGTATCGAGAGCTGGGCCTTCGAAAGAGTCTTGTATAACAGCAGAATAGACTATAGATCTATAAGCTGCCAGGCCATCCATTTCCCAATAATTAATTGTTTATCAATATTCCATACGGCACCTAAAGGGTCAAAACTTAATTTCTTAGAATCTATAGAAATTTAGAGACATTCGAAGAACCATAATAAAAATTTACTAACTAGTTAGGTAGACGTCGGAAATTCTGTTCTTTACCAACTTTTATAGCACCTAATATACCAACATTTTTTCATTATATAGACATAAATACCAAAAATCTGTAAGTTAAGCGTTTGAAAATGTAGTTGTACTACAAAATCGCGATAAAACATTTGTAAATTCTTTACAAGAAAATATATTTAGTGTCAGTTAACTAAGTAATTAAGTAATTTTATTGTTCCTTTGAGTTAATTTTACATGTTATTATTGAGGAGCGCTATTTATCAATATTCTGTCTACAGTTACTTTTGCTACCGAGATATATTAGTGTGATCTTCAGAACACCCTTGTATATAATTAATATGAATGAAATAAAATTGTGCACTTTGAACGTCTGTGAAGTAGTAACTTACAATAATCGCCTAGAAATTTCAGGATAGTCTACTATGCTTGTCACTACCTAAATAACGTTTTGGACTTATAAATATATATAATAATAATATAATATAAATAACTAATGTACATTTTCGTTGGTAATATTAGCGAGTAACAATCTAAATATTTATTTATGGTGATTGCAAAAGTTCGTGCCCGATTTTCATAGATGGCAGAAGCACTTTTTACTGTGTTAATATTTCTTTTATAATCATATTATTAACTGACAGTTATCTAAATGCGTCGTGAGTTAACATAACCTTGAAATAAAAGTTGATTGAAATTAATTTAATAATTGCAAGGTTAATATTCAAAACGGAAAAGAAAAAGTTACATTTTCGTCATATTACGATATATGAATTTAAAAAGGAGTGTGTGTTGGAACTGCAACAAAAATATTCAAGACATTTATTTGGATCGTTCTCCTGCTCTTAGGACAGTTAAAAAATGGTTTGGTCGATTTTAAAATGGTGACTTCAATCTAAACGATAAACTTCACTCTGGGCGATCTTCCGGCGTTGATAATACTTTATCCGTTACTCAGTGAATAATAATCCACGGATTACCACTCAAGAGATTACTGAGGGTAATCCCTCAGTAATCTTGACAATTCGACTGCATTTCTTCATTTAAAGCAACTTGGATACACTTCGACATATAGGTTCCGCACGTTTCGACCGAACGGAACAACTGAATCGTGTTTCCACAGCCATTTCTCTCCTCGTCCGTCAACAAAACGAACCTTTCTTGGATCAAGTCATAACTGAAGATGAAAAATGGGTTGTGTATAACAACATAATAAGAAAAAGAAGCTGGAAGCATGGAAGTGAAAGAGCAGAATCTATGTCAAAGGCTGAATTGCATCCAATGAAAGTATTGTTTTGTATCTAGTGGGATTGCAGAGGAATAATTTGTTACGAGCTTCTTCCACGTGGTCAAACAATAACTGCGGAGAAGTACTGTAGGCAACTCACCCAACTCAATATTGAAATCCAAGCAAAAGGTTCAAATTTGGTCAATCGAAAAGGCATCATCTTTCACCATGACAACGCTAGACCACATGTCGCTCAACAAACACTGCAAAAACTTAGGGAGTTAAAATGGGAAATCCTCCAGAACTCAACATATTTGCCCCTTCAGATTTTCATATGTCTCGTTCTCTGTAAAATAATTTGAATGGCAAAAAATTTGATTCTATGGAAGAAGTCAAAAACTACCTTACGACTTTCTTTGAAGAGAAACCTCGCAATTTCTACAAAGAAGGAATTCAAAAACTTGCAAAACTATGGAAGACAGTTATAGACAATGATAGAGAGTACATTATTGATTAATAAATACTATTTTTCATGAAAATGTGTTATATTTAATTTGGTTTCTAATCTGGCACGGACTTTTACAATCACCTAATAAAATATCTAAGTAGTGAATGCCGATACTGATGTATATAGAATTTCAAATAGCGAAAATATTTTAAGCCTTCCAGGTGATCTATTTGTGTCGAAGTTATGTGGAAACGGAATGAAATAGTCCTAATAATTTCCCCAATTCCTTATTTAACTGTATTTCGGGCTGACGTTAGCACGCGTTCAGGCACCAAAGAATATTTAAACTAAAGGAATTTGTCAAAATTCTGCAGAATACATATATATATATATATATATATATATATATATATATATATATATATATATATATATGTATATATATATATATATATATATATATATATATATATATATATATATATATATATATATATATATATATATATTACTCTTAAAATTACTAAGTTTTAAAACTTGAATTTACGTCATTTACATTACCCTATATAAATGATGTAAATAATAATAATAAAGAAAACTGTTTCAATCCATTTTGGTACAAGAAATT
This sequence comes from Pachyrhynchus sulphureomaculatus, assembly GCA_019049505.1. Lineage (NCBI taxonomy): Eukaryota > Metazoa > Arthropoda > Insecta > Coleoptera > Curculionidae > Pachyrhynchus > Pachyrhynchus sulphureomaculatus. Next base: position 36,791,728 of record CM032447.1, on the reverse strand, counting down.
TCTTACATATGGTTATTATATAGAAAAAAATATTTGTAGGTAAAGCAAACTTTGTTCGGACGGCCACGGGTCTCCAAGCAATAATTTATAAAAAATAAATAAGTGTATGATTGATTATCCTGACTAGAAAAGCCTTTCATGGTGTTGACAGGGGATTTTCCTGTTTGGGGTTAGTAATGCGTCGGCATTTTTTGTATGCATAGAGCATTTTGTATTTGCATTTTATTCTTTGATATACCGGCGACACGTAAAAATTCCTCATGTCGTAATATATCTTCAAGTCTACCAAAAGGTAAAAATAGCAGCGCAGAAAGAAACCGCAGGAAGTAGAATACAGGGCGTTTTTTTTAGGTTATGGCACTATTTTTGCAAGATTATAATACTACGTAATAAAATCAATTGCTCAAATAGCAATTGTTTTATTAATTGGCAAATGCAATGGACGGAACGAGACCAAGGTGTAACTTAGATCCGTGGATATTAAGTTTTTATGGTGTATTTCTTAGATGCAGAGTGTGCATTTTGTGGGCGAATATTTACAGTCTGTCATGTAAGAACGTGTCCGCGATAATTCATTTTTGGTAGATGCAATTGTAGCGACTCAATAAAAAATCGGTAGAGGGAACCTTCGTCTACGACGTATTTTAGTAAAAGTGTCAGTCGATTCCTGAACTTTCATCGAAATTCCGTGAAATCCAAAATGAGCCACTTGTTTGCGCGTCAGTTCGAGTCAGTCTGTCTTTGTTACCATCCAAAGGCGCCAAAAATGATTCATTCCGAGGCCGCAGATTGTTATGGACTAGACTTAGAAGAATTATTAATACGGAAAGAAAGAAAATCGAAATGAAAGCTACAGACATGGAAAAAATGATGGATTCTTAGATCACAAGGCAGATAGATGTGCAAATCGAAAATAGGCTCAAAGAGATCATACCACGCATAACATCTATAATAATATAAATACGTTTAACACAATGGGGTGGGTACGCTGATTGCATAGTGAAATTTTGTTGAATGACCTAAGCAACCGACTAAAAAAACCTGGAATTGTTAGGACACACAAGAAATTGGACTTCAATTCTTTGACTGTGTACCTTTTTGGTTTCGTGGATTTTTTGTTTGCATCTGCTCCGTGCACTAACAAAGATGTTACGATTTATGGCGTTAGGGTTTACGGTAATAGTCATTGCTCCCTGGAACAATTAGAAAAATATATCTCGGAAGAAATAGCAGTGATTATAGTAATTACGTGCCGAGCAGTAATCAATAATATATTTTTCCGTTATCGATTTGTTTTTTTTTACTAGACATAGACATATTTATTTTAAAATTCAACTTTTCGACAGGATACATTGTATTGCAACGCTTTAATACCTAGGCTATCTAAAAAGTTCTCGGCTTGACACATAGATAGCGTTAGAAACTGTGAAACCATAATTGCATTAGAAAGTTCCATTCTTTATAAAAACACAAGTAAAATTTTATTTCGTATTTTTATTCGATCTGTCAATTCATTCGAGTAGTAACAGTTGTTTAATATTGACGTATCATCAATTTTTTTAAAACGGAAAAAAATTCAATATCATGCAGTGATTAAATTCTTTATTTTGAATGATTTAATACCAACAGAAATTCATCCGAAATCGTTAAAAGTGTATAAGGACGTGAAAAAAATGAGCTGCTCTTTTTAAATCTGTTCGTACAAGCTTCGAATATAATATACGCGAAAGTCGTCCAAAAACTGGTACAATGCCACAAATCATTCAACAAGTTCATGATATGGTGTTAGATGATCGACGAGTGATAGTGCGTGAAATAGCTAAGGCTATAGGCATCTCAAAAGGACGAATTGGAAATATTTTGCGTGAAGAATTACATATGAAAAAGCTTCGTACATGATGGGGGCAGCATTTGCTGACAATTGTCCAAAAACGCATTCGAATGCGTATTTCTCAAGCCTTTTTGGATCGTTTTAAACAAAAAAAAAATTTCAAGCATCGTTTCATCATTGATGAAACTTGCATCTATCACTATATATCAGAGTGAAAAGAAGAGTCGAAACAATGCATTGAAGCCGGTGGAAGTGCACTAAAGAAGGCAAAAACGGTTCCATCAGCAGAGAAGGTTATGGCAACAGTTTTTTGAGATTACAAAGGTGTTTTGTTGATCAATTATCTTCAGAAAGGTAAAACAATTAACTCTGAATATTATTGTAACCTTTTGGATCAGTTAGATGCAAAAATTCGTGAGAAAAGACTTGCTTTAAAGAAGAAAAGAATCATTTTTCATCAAGACAATACACGTGTTCACACAAGTGTTTTAACGATGGCAAAATTCAACGAATTAAAGTATGAATTGTTTGAACATCCAGCGTATTCACCAGATTTGGCTCCCTCTGACTATTATCTGTTTCCAAACTTGAAAAAATTCCTGGCTGGAAAGCGTTTTACATTAAATGACGAAGCTATTGCAGAAGGAGATGGATATTTTGCAGATCTTCCGGAATCAAGGTTAATGATGGTATTGAATTATTAGGAAAACGTTAGAATAAATGTAGTGAAGTTTCGAAAGATTATATTGAAAAATAAAACATATTTCACAACAAAAAAAATCTTTCATGGTTACGCCGAGAACTTTTCAGACAGCCTCAGTTTTACGGAAGTTTATCTGTAATTTCGAACCACACTCTCGGGCGTTATTACTTCAGACATCATATCAATATTATAAAGACCTTCTAACAAACTGAAACTGTTAGCAAAGCAGAAAGAAGAAATATGAATACAATATTCAAATCCACTTCCTTTTACAGCTCTATTCATAAGGCATACAAAAGTCAAAGGACTTCAGTTCTGTCTTATGTTTAGTATTGATATTCCCTGATAAATCTTTTTTAAGCTTTTATGTGCGTGGGGAACGAAACAGAAAAAATACAATGGGCGCTAAGTCATTCTCTTTTCACGCCTTGTCCGGAAAGAGAAACGCCTATTAAATGAAAATAACCTGCTATTACAGAGAGGGTCGTAGTGTTTATTTTGAATAGTATTTTGTGACGCTCGTAAATGTTATTAAATTATTATGAAATTTAAAGGAAAAAGGAGATTTTGAATATAACACGTAGGCTGAAAAGTTTTTGGTCTGACACGTAGATGTCGCCCTTTTCAAAAAAATCCGTATGATTTTTAAGAAGCACCCACCTTCAAACGATAAGTATCAAAATTTCATGACATTGCGACGATTAGTTTACAAGTTACAGTGGTTTTAGTGATGCTACTTTTGATATGTTCAAAACAATGGAAAAAATCGAATTTGGTGTGTTGCTAAACACTGTTTTTTGATAGGAAAAAATACCGTTCAAGTAAAACAATGGCTTGATAAGTGTTACGGGGACTATGCCCCTGGAAAATCACTCATCATTTACTGGTACGCTGAATTTAAACGCGGTCGTACAGATAGATACAAATTATGCTAAACGCTCTGGACGCCCAAATGAGGTGATTACACAGGAAAACATAAAAAAAATCACAAAATTGTTTTGGATGACCGTAAAGTGACATTGCGTGAGATAGCTGACACCTAAATATATTAAAAGAACATGTTGGTCATATTTTGGATGAACATTTCGGATGAGAAAGCTCTGTTCGAAATGGGTACTGCGTTTGCTCCCAGTAGACCAAAAACAACAATGTGTTGATGATTCTGAGCGCTGTTTGGACCTGTTTAAATGCAATAAAACGGATTTTTTCATGTGATATGTGACAATGGATTAAACATGGATCCACCACTACACACCGGAATCAAATCGGCAGCCAGCTGAGTGGGCAGCAGCCGGTGAAAGACGCCCGAAGCGACTAAAGACACAACAGTCGGCTGGGAAGGTTTCGGCCCCTGTATTTTGGGATGCGCATGGAACAATTTTCATTGACTATGCTGAGAAAAAAAAAACCTTCAATAGCGAATATTATATAAAGTTATTGGTGGCGTTTGAAGGCATAAATTGCAAAGAAATGGCCCCAAATGAACAAGAAAAAAATTGCTCTTTCATCAAGTCAATGGTTACGATGGAAAAATTGCATTAATTAAAGTTCGAATTACTTTCTCATCCACCGTATTCTCCAGATTTGGCCTCCAACGACTATTATCTATTCGCTGACTCGCAGGAAAGAGATTTGGCTCCACTGAAGAAGTTATCGCCGAAACTGAGACCTATTTTTAAGGCAAAGACAAATCCTTCTACAAGAAAGGTACAGAAATGTTAAAAGAGCGTCGAACTGATTGTGTTGCTCTTGAAGGAGACTGTACTGATGAATAAAGTCGAATTTTGCAAAAAAAAAACTGTTTTAAATAGCCAGAACAAAAAATTTTCAGCCTACGTGTTATTATTTGGCAAGAGATAAAAAGAATTCAGGATTTTTTCTAATTCTCCCTGTTCATACTCGTCAATTGGCCTATTCCTATAAATAAAATAAAATACACTGAGTAGTGGTAACACAAACCTACAGTACTGTGAACGGTCCGTACTTTGATGTATCTGACGTAGCATCAGTAGAATTTGAGGAGGAATAGAAGTCTCTTCTCCTCTACCCTACCGGTAGATTAGGCCAAATTTTGATATTTGTATGAAAGAATTTTTAACTGAATTGATAATGAAGCAAAGGTGAGCCAGATTATCTCTGAAAACTGATAGTTGAAAGGTACCATTGAATCTGAACTAACCTAAACCCCGCTTAAAAGTCTAGGAAAAACCGTTTGGTCAAAATTTTTAAAATTTTGGGAAAAAAACTTCTCGAACTTATGCTGAACAAAAGTTCTCATGGGCACAAAGCTCAAAATTTAATAGTTCGGCCGCCTGTGACCTTTGAAGCTTAAAAATATAGACCAATTAAATTCTTTTATTCTCTTTTTTTTAAATTATTTTCACTTTTGAAGAGGAGTGCGCCTCCATTTCGCCTACCGCTGCTCCGTTAACCCACTACACAAACTTTTTGGACCAAATAAGTGCAACATACAGTTTGTCAAGTAAGAACGTGACCGCTCGTATTCTTGAAAAAAATGTGTGTGGTGTACTAACAACGGTGCAATTATCTTACTATGTTAAGTTGTCCAATCGCCTCCTGCATCAATAATCGCCTAGCATCTTCTAGGCATGCTGTCGACGAGATTTCCTGCATACTCTGCAAATTTTTCGAATCTCAAAAGAGAACTGAGTCAAAGTCCTTAGGGTCTTTCCTCTGAGTGTTCTCTTTACAAGGAACCAAACGTTTTCAATAGGGTTGGCGTCCGGCGATTGTGAGGGCCACTCTAGTATCTTATCGTGGGCCCAAGCGAACCTCTTCGCGACGTGATTTTCGCAGAACAAAATTTTCTTCAACGTGCTTTTGAATTTGACATCATGAGCACGAAGCTTCAATTTCTGGTCTCGTGAAAACAAAGATACGATTCGTTTTTCGACTTTCGGAATGACTTTGCCTATCGAGCCACGTTTTTTTGCAAGTCATCGACATTTTCCATCTCGTTAAAATGATTTACCAACTTCTTCACAAACGACACCGACTTTTTAATATATTTAGATGCCGCAGAATGTGTCATTTTAGGCCTCTTTGGATGAGAACAGACAAAGACTGCCTCGAACCGACGCACAAACAAATGACTCATTTTGGATTTTACGTGATTTCGAGGATAATTCGGAATCGACTGATACTTTTACTAAAATGCGTCTAGATAAAGGTTCCCTCTGCCGGTTTTTTGTTGAATCGCTAGAATCGCATCTACCAAAAATAATTATCGCGAACATATTCTTACTTGACAAACTGTAAAACAACAAATCTCATTAAAAAGATAATAAAAGTAACAATAATAGAGTAGGTACTAGATACATAATAGACATTGACATCTTCTGAAATTTATTTTCGTTTTCTTATAAGATATTCAATAATAGAAAAAGAGCTTACCTTTAATTTTCGCTAATAAAAGCTAGGATCGCTGAATATATTAGCAGAGTTTAGAATGTTGACGTCAATAATTTATGGAGGAAAATAAGTATCTAATAAAATAACAAAATAAATGCAATTATTGTTTATTCATGTCGTTTAAAAACCCTGAATAAATTAGTAATTATATTATTATATTATCAAGTTTTAATCAAGTCACATCATCAAAATTATTCCTTACCGGGAGGAGTTCTGTTGTCCGTTATGGTTTACTTTAATTACACAAAAAGGTTTGCAGTTAATTTTATTGCATTCTTAGTGTGCTAATTAGTCTTGTGCTCCATCGCTAAGCTGTATTTATGATGGTTGATATAGCCATAAATATTTACTATTTGTTCGTGTTTTGCTTTGCAGTCTCAGAGTACTGTGTTAATGAACAAGAAGTTGTAATAATAATAAAAATGTAAACGTAGCTATAAGTATTGCCTTTGATTGTGTTAGCCGATACTTGTTGGAAATTCATAATAAAATTATATAAAAACAACACTATGTACTTGCACTTTAATTTCCAATATATTTAAAGCCACTTGACAATTGTTTCACCATAAAATGGCTTCTTCAGAAGTAAATATGAAAGAAAAATATTTGGTAGTAATCCTGGTTATATAGTGTTTAAAACTATCCTTAATTAACTAAGATTATGCTAATCATTTGATTATATTATTTACAGACAGAATTATTTTAAAAATGCAAATCTGTGGTGCTATTTCCGAGAACTAATAAAGATTAAGTAAGGGTGAATGGTTTAAGTCTACCTGTTCGTTTAAAAATTGATTTGAGTTTTTCCGTTTGTTAATTTCAAGACATTCAAGCAAATTTAATTTTTTAGATTTATTTTCTACATGTAGGATTTTTAACGTATCATCAAAATTATGGGATTCGTTTATTATATGGGTTGCGTAATGTGAATTGTTCTTATTTTTTTCAAATAACTGTGTTGATGTTCTTTAAAGCGAGTTTTACCAGTTTGTCCTACGTAGGTTTTAGTACAAGATCCACAATTTAATAAATAAACTCCTGATTTTAAGGATTTCTTAGATTTGGTTTTGTTATTCAAAATTATACTCCATAAGGAATTATTGGTTTTGAATGCTATTTTATTGTTCTTTTTTATTAAATGTTTGGAAATTGTTCTAGTTTTTTTCCCTGTGTATGTGAGTGTACTAAATTTTACTTTTTTTGTCATTAATTGTGAGATAAATTAGAGAGATTGCTTGTTTAAAGAATTTTTTATTCGAGATATTATCTGTAATGTTGGGGTCATATCCATTATTAATTGCTATTTGTTTGATTATGTTGAATTCTTTGTTAAAATTAGTTTTAGTCATAGGGATATGTAACCATCTATGTATGAAAGAGTTAAAAGCTGCCATTTTGTGAGGATAAGGGTGGGATGAACTATTGTGTATGACTGTGTCAGTATGTGAAGGTTTGTGAAAAATCGAGAAATCGTGTTTATTGTTCACTTTTGATATAGGTATGTCTAAGAAATTTATAGAGTTATTGGGTTCTAATTCTATGGTAAATTTAATATTAGGATGCAAATTATTTTGGAAGTTAAGGAGGATTGTTAGTTGTCTATCTGTTCCCGTGGGGTCATTATTTAATACTTGAAATTTGTCTGTGTTAAAAAAAGAAAGAGTTTTAAATATATATTGTTCTCTAGAAACAAAAGCCTACCAAAAACTAATAAAATCTACTTTAAAACTCTCACAATTTCCAATGATTTCGAAAAAAATAACAATAATGAACCCACAAGCTCCAAAATTATATTCCCTAATTAAATTACATAAAAAGGATTTCCCTATTAGACCAGTTGTATCGTTTGTTACGGCACCATCAATCAAATTATCACGAAAACTCATCCCTTTACTACGACAACATTGCAAATTTAAACCGAAATATAGTGTATCCAACACCTATGAACTAATTGATAAAATTAAAAATATTAATTTACCGGAAAATTCTAGAATTATCTCATTTGATGTACAAAACTTATTTCCTAGTATCCCACCATATGAAGTCATAGAATTAGTAGATAAGCTCTTAATCAAGAATAAAATAAACGAAATTATTAAACGGGATATTTTAGATTTACTTACGACGTGCTTGGATCAAAACTATTTTGAATTCAACGATAACTTTTATGCATCTAAAGAAGGTCTAATAATGGGTAATCCTTTAAGTCCTTTACTAGCAGAAATTTTCATGGATCACTTAGAACTAAAAATTCATCAAAACGCGGTAAGCAAAAATATTGTTTACTGGTATAGATATGTTGACGATATCATTTCCTGTTTCACGGAAACAGATAGACAACTAACAGTCCTCCTTAACTTCCTAAATAATTTGCATCCTAATATTAAATTTACCATAGAATTAGAACCCAATAACTCTATAAATTTCTTAGACATACCTATATCAAAAGTGAACAATAAACACGATTTCTCGATTTTTTCACAAACCTTCACATACTGACACACAATAGTTCATCCCACCCTTATCCTCACAAAATGGCAGCTTTTAACTCTTTCATACATAGATTGTTACATATCCCTATGACTAAAACTAATTTTAACAAAGAATTCAACATAATCAAACAAATAGCAATTAATAATGGATATGACCCCAACATTACAGATAATATCTTGAATAAAAAAATCCTTTAAACAAGTAATCTCTCTAATTTATCCCACAATTAATGACAAAAAAAGAAAAATTTAGTACACTTACATACACAGGGAAAATAACTAGAACAATTTCCAGACATTTAATAAAAAATAACAATAAAATAGCATTCAAAACCACTAATTCCTTAGGGAGTATAATTTTGAATAACAAAACCAAATCTAAGAAATCCTTAAAATCAGGAGTTTATTTATTAAATTGTGGATCTTGTACTAAACCTACGTAGGACAAACTGGTAGATCTTTTGAAACTCGCATTAAAGAACATAAACACAGTTATTTAAAAAGAACAATTCACATTACGCAACCCATATAATAAACGAATCCCATAATTTTGATGATACGTTAAAAATCCTACATGTAGAAAATAAATCTAAAAAATTAAATTTGCTTGAATGTCTTGAAATTAACGAACGGAAAAACTCCAATCAATTATTAAATGAACAGGTAGACTTAAACCATTCACCCTTACTTAATCTTTATTAGTTCTCGGAAATAGTACCACAGATTTGCATTCTTAAAATAATTCTGTCTGTAAATAATATAATAAAATGATTAGCATAATCTTAAGTAATTCAGGATAGTTTTAAGCACTATATAACCAGGATTACTACCAAATATTTTTCTTTCTTATTTACTTCTGAAGAAGCCATTGTATGGTGAAACAATTGTCAAGTGACTTTAAATATATTGGAAATTAAAACATAGTGTTGTTTTTATATAATTTTACAATTATTGTGTAAAGTTGCGTTGTTACATAGCCTTCTATCCTTTCCTTTTTTATGGGCATAGTACATGTGTTGCAGAAAAACCACCAAAGTTCAAGGGATGCAATTTGCTGCTGAGTCCTGGATCTCCAATCAGGCGAGCAACTCTCGTCTGTATAGAATGCAATTAATGCAGTGTATGTTTGCGAGCAAAGCCCAAACATGAGAGCAATATTCCAACGTTTGTAGAGTTTATGAAGTGGTGAAGTGTAAACCTTCCTAGTTCTAAATATCGCGAGCTTTTAAGAAGCTCTCCTTGCTATGCATGTAGCAAGTTCGTGCTAAGACATATTTGCTAACAAGTTAGCGCCCTGCAAATTAATTGACGAAGCCAGAAGAATAAAGCGCGCCGATATAATCATGTCGGGTTCCGCAACGTTAACTTTTTTAGAAAAAATTGCAGCCTGGCTTTTTGTAGCGTTCAATTCTACGTGGTTACTGTCGCCTCAAGATAGAATTTCTTCCAAATAATTGGTAAAGTTGAACGTCTTCCTGCTGTATGTGGTTATTTAAATGAGTAACTGATCTTCGAACATTCAAAGTAATTGAAGGAATAAGCGTACCGTCACCTGCAAAGCTGTTGTATTTTTGTCGCTTTATAGCCGAGCGTGAATATAAAAAAGAAAGAGAGTAGGACACAGTATGCAGCCTTGGAGCACACCGGCGGTAATAGCACAGTAAACATACTACAGTAGCGAAAGTGAGCTCCAATTTGGTGGCGAGATTTTGACGGCGCGTGCATCGACGGGTCCTTTTTCAAAATGGCCGCTCAGTGTTTACATCCGATCTCGGAATGTGTCTTTGGAAATGTATTGTCCATCGTTTCTTGATGTGACTGCAGTTTATATGAATATAAAGACAGAAGGAAAAGAGAGTTTGTAGAAAAAAAGAATTAAAAACGTTTGTAAGTGAAGAGAATCGAAAAGGTTGAGAAACAATTTACATAATCATGGGGAAAGGAGGTTATTGTTGTACCGTTGAGAATTGCAATATTCCATATAATTTTCGCAAATTATTTGCTCGAGTCACACTTTTTTATGCTATTTGCAAATAAGAAATTTCTAACTCAATCAGGGCGCGCTAAGACTATTATTCTAAATCATAACTAAATTTAATTATGCTTTATTTACATCACATGTAATCATCAACAGTATTATTCGTCAAAGTTTAAGTTGCTGCATTAATGATTTTTTTTGCAGTTCCTCTGCTTTTAGTTGAAACAATGATTTTATAGAAATCATGGTATGCGAATAAAGTTGTTGGAGTTGTTGATTATTTTAATAAATCTCTATTGCTGGTTTTCACAAGACAACTTTTCACTATCTTAAAAGCATTTTTGAAAAAATACATATGCATGAAACAATATTATCATTACTAATGTACATTTTGTTTAGGCATATTTGCTCAAGAGATGGCCTTCCAGGGAACCTTGATTGATTTAATAAAATGTTCGTATTGGTAGAGTGATTTGATCATTAAAGCTTGAAATTTATTTCAAAACTTAGCTCGGCTGGTTATTTAAAAATCCTGACGTGATTGCTCAATTCTGACCTCGGATTCGGTTTCAGCGCCCAAAAATACATATAGGTATAGTGATCTGTTCGGTAGTGAAAAACTTTTTTGTGTGCCTGTGTTATGATTAATAAATAATCCTTCAAATTCTGGTTTTTAGAAACATTTATTTTTGTATAAATTAGTATTCAGTTATTTAAAACTATTTATATTTGATAAATTATTCTCAAGAGGCTTCTAGTTTTCAATAACTTCATCTGTATTAATTGTTTGACACACCTTTTCTAATAATAAACCTGATAAATTTAACACTGTTTAATTGCAAGTACAATTAATACTCTGAAAGTGACTTCTTTTTCTATTTTTCTCTATAAATTACATTGCTCCTTTTTCATGCCAATCTTTCAAAAGTTTCTGTGAATATATTGTAAGGAATACAGAATCTATAACAACATATTTATTATTTTCAAATTTTAGACAGTAGATTTTATTTTCTTATAAGCTGGGTTTGAAAGTTTAAATATTAAGTGTCGTGTTGAGATTACAAAACCACTGGGGAATGGGATTATTGAAATAACTGATATAAATGGATTATTGAATCAAATATGCTATTAAAATAAGAAAAATTTTAATGTGTTTCCAAATAAATTTTTGTAATATGATTTTGTCAGATGATGTGTGCCAGAGGGTAAAATATTCTGAAAATAAGTTCGTTAAATGATAGTACACCTAATCGAAGTCCATTTTGATGGTAATTATGGTTACTATTAAAATTTTGAAGATTTAGTTACCTGTTATTAATATTCCTCCTATAAAGAACTTATTTCTATTGTTGTATACCTATACTATAAATTAAATATAGTTATTTTCCTTTTAAACTGTAATTAACAATACTCAGTATATATGAGTCAATCATTTTTCTTAATGAAGCTAATATGGTTAGCGAAACGCGCGTCGAGTGCAAAAATAAAGTGTTTGGTGTAGTGGTGATATATACTGAGTAGTGTCATTGTGTCAAAGATTCCACATTCCCAATATAGTTGTAATTGACAAGTCAGCTTGGTCATAACTAAGTATTGTATGTAACTATAATTAGGAAATTACTGTATTGACTCTTTGATCTAAATATTAATTCATTGTAAATAAAAGCAAGCGTTAATTACATTATCAAAAAGCAATACAGATAACAGAACACAAAAAGGTATATAACCTCTAAGAATCATTCACATAGAAAATAGAGGTCTATACATATACGTTCATAATTCATTAATATTATATTAACCTTTCTTGAAGTTACACAATATAGTTTTGTAGTTTAAGAAAAAATAAGTACCAAAAAAGTAGATACAGTGTTTTTTAATTAACGAGAGATCTCTCACACCAAACAACACAACACTGCTTAGAAAAAAATGCTCTTATTTTAGAAGATGTTGACATCTTAGTAATGACAATTAAAATTAAATTAATTTAGTCCTTAAAAAACATCTTTAATCACAAATTTACTTGAAAAATGATGTAAATAAAACTTTAACCTCAACCAGTGACGTTTAACTTTGATAGACTTTTGAATTTTTGGATAAGATTATTAAAAACTGAAGTTGAATATGAAAAATTCCATCAAATACCTTCCTATCAAGTTTTTCACCTGTATTCATTTATTTTCTAACAAAGTGCTCCATTCTTTTTGTTTTTTTTTATATTACTCATGCTGCATTAACTTTTATATTACTCATGCTGTATTAAATAACAAATCAAAAATTTTCAAACATTTCTATATCTATGATTTTGAATGATAAAACTTTGGACAACTTTATTTGTATTTCAAATCTCGCGCTGGTCCACTTTTAACATGGCGGATTGCCACGTGACCTTCTGAAAACGAACCTGATTTTCCTATGCGATTATCCTTGAGTTTCGCTACTGTATAGTGTGTTTACTGTGGTAATAGTGAAGGTATTGGAAAGAAACCTCTGACTGTTACTCGTAAATAACGCACTTTGAGGGAATACGAGAGCTATAAACAAAACTTTTCCGTCATCCCAAACCTGGTCGAACGCCTTGGATATATTATGTGCACCTGCCCGAAATTCTACAAAATATTTAATTGTATTATTCCAAACAAGTGTGACACAAGTTAGAAGATCTCCTCTCGATTTTTGTTTACGAAAGCCATATTGCTAGTCACTAATAACATTGAATTCTTCCACTTATTTTACAAGATGCTAACTGATCCTTTTCCATAACATTCGACAGTGTCGGTAGTTGTTTGGCAAGGTCATCTTGCCTTTTTTGGGTATTGGCTAAACTATAGCACAGTTCCAGCAGGAACAAAATATTCCATTTCTGTAGGATAGATTAGCCTATATCCTTGTAGAATAGATTGATTACAATATAGGTAAATATAGATCCAAAATCCTTTTTAATGATTGTCAAGTCATGTGCTGTAAGAACAATTCGTTTAAGAAAAATTGACAATATTAATATAAATAAACAATAGCAACTTCAGAACCTGTAACAACATATAAAAAAAAACGTTGAAAATATACGTTACAAACTATATATTTTAGAGCAACCTAGTATATAAAATATTTTTGAAACTAGATCAAACCCGAAACTTTGTGATAGCCACCATATAATGAACTCTGACACTGATGTGTCAATATATTCAGCTGTAGTTATAGTTCTGGGCAACAAATAAAAAGATAACAAACCTGTCTAGTTTACCGAATGCCTTGGAACACATGTAATAGAAAAAGATTAATTATAAAAAACGTGTCTTTTAAAAAACCTTAAATTGCTTAAAGTTTTTGGCCGCAAAATTCAATCGTTCATAACCTGTCGTATCTCTGGTTCGACGAAACACCCTTCCTTGAGCTTGGCCTCGCTCATTTTCGTCAAAATAGATTATAGATATAAAAATATTTTCCCATTTTTACCCATCGCCCTGACAAAGTTTTTATCAAGCCCAGTTCAATGTATAGGGGAGGAAGAATTGCGTTTTTCTGATTTTTACATCTAATTTATAATATAACACTAATAATAAAAGTCAATAAGTTTTGAAAGCGGAAATTAAACAAGTTAAATTAAGGAGTCCAAATACATGTATTCTCAGTATAATCTCTCTTAAGCTCAATACATTTTTTCCAGCGATTTTCCAGTTCATTTACCCCATCTCTGAAGTAGTTTTCCGGAAGACCTTCAAAATAGCCATCTACAGATCCAGGCTGAACACATAAAACAATTTCGGAAATCGGACGGATATTTTGTCCGTCCAAAATATTGATTTTTAGATAACTCTATTGAAAATTTATGAAAATCGGAGGGAGGAAGTCGGTTTTCTTTTTTGCGAGAATTATTTTATTTATAATATATAAAAAAATAATACAAAAATAAAAATGACATTTTTTCATACAAAAACATAGTTTACTTAACTTATTGAATGATAATTATACAGTTTAATGATATACACTATTATTTCGTATTTTTGTTAATATTACATATGAAAACAGCATATAATAAATGACAAACATCTATTAATCCACTACATAAAATAGAAAAAAAAAAAATTGATATACAAACTATAATTTAAATATCTAAGAGGTTCTTGACTTCGTCTAACAGTTCCTTGGCAACAGTGACTGATGGTTTTCTGATACTTGATCTGTATGGGTCTGATGTAAATAAAAGACCATGAAATACGTCTTCATTCGTTGCGGACCTAGAGCACTTTCTAGCGTGACATAATCTGATATTTTTGTAATCTTTATTACGAGATTCTTGGGCATCCTCAGATAAATTACCAAATAGGCACAACCCCATGTATTAAGACCTTATGTACTGAAGAAGGCATGTTATACCACATATATTGTGTAACGTACAATTGTGCAAATTTTTCTGGATTTACAGCAATACCGCATGCCAAAGTCTGAAGAATAACATAAAACCTTTTAATAAGATCCTCATTAACTCCTGTTATTTCTGAAGAGTAGTAGTAGTTCTCAAAAAAACGTCGAGCTGTATTGCCGTCATTGCTATTTCCACTTCCTTGCCGGGGTTTATCAACATGCAATCCCATTCGGCTTCGAAATAGACTTTGTACAAGTTTTTTTTGTCTTCTCTACTTTTTTTTTATCTTCCGGAGTTCTCGCAGCCCATTTTTTAAACGAAAAATTATATGAAATATGTAAAACTAACTCCATGCACCTAATCCATGCATGCAACGTCGACAAACCGTACTCGTAAGCATTCATATTATCTGACTTGATTCAATCTTCTCCAAATTATTCATATCGCTTGGTTTAGCCCCACACACCGTACACACAGTTCCAGAACTTGTGTCAGTTAGAACTTGTGTAACTTTTCCATCCACCATAGTTAAGAACAGCTCGTGACTTATTTCAATTCGCTGGTCCCCCATGTGTATCTCAGAAATTTTCAAATTATTAATTTGACCCCGAATATCACCCACCACCGAACGGGTTTTCTCGGGCGTTTCTTTTCCAAACTCCATCAGAATTGGTCGGCAATATCGAATAGAAGAGCAAGCCGGATTTTGCCAAAGAACCTCTTTTGTTTCTGTATCAATCAGCTTTATTGGTACCAAAGACGCTATAAATAAGTTTGCATCTGAGACCAAATTACTTTCATCTGTTAAAATTTGTTTATATTCACTTTGTCCCGATGAACCATCACATCCTCATTTGGTAAACAATTTAAGATTTCTTCTTGTGGGGTTATAAATATTTTCAATTTTTAAGATACGAGCAGTAGTGTGATCCAGCAAATCTTGTAGATTTACTTTAGCGCCTGTATCGGTTATTTCAATGCTGGAGGGTGGTGCGTTTGTTAATATATTATATGATGGCAATATATCGAAGTTTTTGTTAATCCGAGTTGCTCGAAGTAATCCGTATTGTGATTTCGAAAGATCTAAATCAGCAAAAAGACTTAAAGCGTCATCCGCCGTAAAATATGTTGCATTGCAAGTTTTATGCAACAATTTTTCCTTTATGACCTTTTTTTCATCTCTATCACAATTCCGCACATTGCAACAAGAAAAGCTTCTTCCAATTCTCCTTCAGACCGCAATCCTTGGACGTATGCGTTATGTATATTCTCGAGTCCATATTCTTGAATTAACTCCATATTCTTCCTTTTTTTCGATTTCTCTGACAGATCTTCATAAGACTTTGATGGACGTCCAAGTTCTCCAGATGTTGTAGGTTTGATATCCATTGGTATTTTGTCGAACTGGACCTTAAATTCACCGTCTAACCACGTTGTATTTTTATTAAAGAAACGTTCTTTAGGTTGGTTAGATGTGGTCCAGCGATTGTTAAAAGCTGACCTAAGCGATTTTTCAATACTTTTCACAACTAATTCACTTTTTGAAGACGACAAATGATGGTGTTCTTCTAAGTATTTTTGAATATCTTCTCTTTTGGTCCCATGGTCAATGAAAAATTCGCATAATACTCGTCGAGGCACAACAAATTCACTCATTTTGTCACCTCATCATAGAGATCTTTTGAGGTTGGGAACAGATGAAAGTCAGGCGGAGCCAGATCCGGCGAATAGGGTGGATGTTTTAATTCGTACTTTAATCTGACCAGTTTTGCCGTTGCCAAAGCACCTCTGCAAACCGGGCTTTTGCTCACGAATTTTCTCATCCAGCTGGTCCAAAATATTACAATAATACTCTCCTGTAATTATTTTACAGGTTTGAAGGTAATTAATTAACAAAATTCCTTTGGATCCCAGAAAACCGATGCCATTTTTTTGGATGATTTTGACCACCTTGGCTGCTTTAGAGCTGAACAACCGGACTCGTTCCACTGTGCGGTTTGTTGACGCAGTTCAGGATTATACTGGTAAACCCAAGCCTTGTTCATAGTTACAAATCGACGCACAAAATCCGTTTTAGTCTTTATGAAACGAGCCAAATATTGGATAGAAAGTTTCTCTCGAGTGCATTTTTGTTCCGATGTTAGCAAATGAGGCATCCAGCTTTCTCCTACCCAAAATATTAGTTAAGATTTCATATACTGATCCATGTGAAGTGTCTATAGCCTCAACTGAATCATCCAGGGTTAATCGATGGTCTTTCATTACCATATCCTGTACAACAGTTTCTTCAGTTGTTACAGTTTTTAGACGTCCTGAATGAGGATCGCCATTGACGCTTGTACGACCATGTTTAAATTCTAGAGTCCAACTATGAGCAGTTGGAAATGAAGAAGCAGACCCCTTTAACACTTTGCTAACTTTGTATCGATTTCAGTTGCCGATAAACCTTTCAAAACAAAGAATTTTATCACTGCACGATATTCGATTTTTTCCATTTTAAAAAATACTCAAATACGTCCACTTTACCCAGCTGATAAACAATAAATGATTGACTTGTTTTCATATGAAAGATGAAGCTTCAAAATGGTGTTCAATATTTGGTTTAAGTGATGCTCCATAGGTGTCGCTTTGAGAACTTATTGACTGACCTGATATATACAATCTGCGGAAACTTTTCAGTTGTATTTTTGTATTTTATTACCTCTAAAATTAATTGCATTGTTTCATATGTTTCTTTTAACACACACAACTGAATAAGCAATTCAAGGATACACATTATCATTATGAAAATGTCCTGTTTTCATGGTTTTCTGGAATCCATCAATAAATAGACGCCAATGATTAGTTTTCTAAGGAATAAGGAAAGTTCATTCATCATCTTTTTGATACTGTTATGATAAGATAACGCTTCTAGAAGTAGCCTGCAAGAAATGACAGCAATCATGGAAAAGATATGGCGACAGGAATGTAATCCTCCTCCTCCGCCCCTATCCTATTGCCCTTAGCAGGGCTTGGTGACTACTCATGAGCTAGTTCTTCGCACTTGATCCTTCCAGATTTCTCGGTCTAGGGCCATTTGGCCTGCCTCGTGTAGAGTTTTTTCCAACAAGGGGCTGCAGTTGGTCTATCCATTTTGTAGGATATCTGCCTCTCGATCTTTTGCCGCTTTTCCTTCGGCTACCAGTTTCTCCATGCTGTCTCTTCTTCTAGCAATGTGACTAAAATATGTGAGGTAGGTTTGGTTTACATGTTTGAGCAAACTAATTTTCACGTTCATCTCCTCCAAAACTGACGCGTTAATCCGGTGCTTTGTCCAGGAGATCTGAAGAACTCGTCTGTACACCCACATCTCGAAACTTTCGAATCTTTTTCGGTCAGTTTGTTTTAGTGTCCAGGTTTCGGCTGCATATATTGCAATGGAAAATATGAGGGCATTGACGAGTTGTAGTTAGTTGTATTTGTTGTTATGCGATTTTTCAAGATTTTTGTCAATTTTTTGGTCGCTTTCTTGGCCATTGCTATCCTCCTCTTGATCTCATCCGAGTAGCCTCTAGCGTTGGGAAATAACGGGCCTAGGTACAGGACGCTCTAGACGACTTCACTACCAGATACTACTCGCCTCTGTGGTTGGTTATTGGTAGGTCTGTAATAATAATTAATAATTACTCTGCTCGCTTAGAAGAGTATGGCGGAACGTAACAATTGACATTTAGACGACATTATGTTTAAGAGGTATTTTTCCAAGGATTGTTCTTTAATATTTCTCCATTTAGGTTCTTTTTTCTTACTATAAATATTTTAAAACTAAATTTTTTATATGACGCCTAGTATTCATCGCAAATCCATCTTCGACTGTGGACATCAAAAGGTTTGTTCTTACTTAATCTCTCTTTATTCACGTGCAGAAATAATCATATCAAAAACTAATTTAAAATATCAGATAAAGCAAATTATATAGAAAGTTGCATGATCTGTGTAGGTAAACAAGCAAACATGCATTTCGAAAGGTAGATTGAGAAAACTAACAACTCTGATATTAGGATAGGTCAAATCCGACTCGGTTGTACGTGAAATTAGATGGAAATATGATGTTTAAAAAACTATCGACCTTTCTCTTATGCAAATTTTGGAATATGCATATTAGAAATGACACTTATAGGTGGATATTTTAATTAAAGGACATGATTTGTTTGATTGACTAAGGCGTTTTTGCATACTAAGTGGTTTCAATATAAAAAAGTTTATATTTATGAAGGCAATTTATGAAGTGGGCACTCTATTACTGTTAACGTATTCAAAAGGTAATGCAAGTTAATATTCAACGAATTTAATTGATAAACTATTCGCTACACAGAAATCACTATAAATCAATCTAGTACCCCAAAACAAGTATCAACAAATCTTGGAGAATACCAAATGTCTAAAAAAAATAAAGTTTTGGTCAGTGCAATACCGCAATTGGTATCTAGCGAATAAGATTTTTTTTTTAAGACTGAGGAGGTGGTAAAGTTTCGTTTTTTTAAGTTCAAAGCTGAAATGAATGAAGAAGATCCAAAGCAGATGCTGAAGACTTTAAACGGTAGCCCCTCTTAAGTTTTTACAACACAATGAAAGAAAAAAACAATTTAGTACAAATCATTTTATTGGGTCTCAAAATATTTGCTTTAAGCTTTATACACTTTTGTCTGCGTTCGAACCAATTTTCGAAACATTTTTTCCACTCTGAAGTTGGTACCTCAAAAACATAGTTTTGGAAGGATTCAATAGCTTCTTGAGGTGATGAAAATCGCTGTCCACGCAGCTGATTGTTGCTTAGTTTCCGACTCGTACGAATATATCCAAGTTTCGTATATGGATTTTGCATGTCCTCGGTCGAATTTTTTAAGCTTTTCTTTATACCAATTGCCACGAGCCTGTTTTTGAGTTTCTGATATCCCTACGGATGCCTCTTTCTCACGGTAAGTCACATGCTGATCCTCTCTCCTGACGGTGATTCATTACCAAAAGTTAAACAAACCGATTCGAAGCATTGTTGTGGTTAGGCCTTTACTAAAATCGTAAAAAATCATCCAACGACAACTTTCAGTGAAATTTCCATTTATAATATATATAAAAAGCAACGTCTCTCTGTCTGTCCGTTAGTGCGCTTATCACTGGAGAACTACTTATCCGATTTACGTACTTTTTTTTTTAAACATACATATATTCTCTGGCCAGGTTATAGGCTATATTTTATTACGATAGGTAGCATAAGGAATGAGCAGTGACGATAATAGCGAATGAAGTGGGAAAAAAGTTTGCCGCTAGCGCGTTCCCTTGCAATACACAGCCTAAACCATTAAATATGGAACAATATTATGTAGCAGAGAATATCTATAATCTATAATATATATAAAATGCAATGTCTATCTGTCTGTCTGTCTGTCCATTAGTGCGTTTATCACGCGAGAACCACTTATCCGATTTACGTGTCTTTTTTAAATTCATACATATATTCTTTGGCCAGGTTATATAATAACAATAATAATCTATATCTATAATATATATAAAATGCAAAGTCTGTCTGTCTGTCCGTTAGTGCGCTTATCCCTCGAGAACCACTTATCCGATTTACGTGATTTTTTAAATTCATACATATGTTTTCTGACCAGGTTATAGATATATATTTTATTACATCTATAATAAATATAAAATGCAACGTATCTCTGTCTGTCTGTCCGTTAGTGCGCTTATCACTGGAGAATCACTTATCCGATTTACGTACTTTTTTTAAACATACATATGTTCTCTGTCCAGGTTATAGGATATATTTTATTACGTTAGGTGACATAAGGAATAAGCAGTGACGATAATAGTGAATCAAGTCGGAGAAAAGTTTGCCGCAAACGCGTTGTCTTGCAATATAAAGCATTAAATATGGAACAATGTCATGTAGCAAAGAATATAATATATATAAAATGCAACGTCTCTCTGTCTGTCCGTTCGTGCGCTTGTCACTCGAGAACCACTTATTCGATTTACGTGTTTTTTTTTTAATTCATACATTTATTCTCTGGCCAGGTTCTCTATAATCTTCTATATATAATATATATAAAATGCAACGTCTCTCTGTCTGTCTTTTGTCTGTCTGTTTGTCTGTCTGTTTGGTCTGTCTGTTCGTCTGTATGTTTGTCTGTCTGTTTGTCTGTCTATTTGTCTGTCCGTTCGTTAGTGCGCTTATCACTGGAGAACCACCTATCCTATTTACGTGCTTTTTTTTTTTAAAACATACATATGTTCTCTGGCCAGGTTATAGGATATATTTTATTGCATTAGGTAACATAAAGAATAAGCAGTGACGATAATAGTGAATCAAGTCGGAAAAAAGGTTACCGTTAGCGCGTTCTCTTGCAATACACTGCCTAAACCATTAAATATGAAACAATATCATGTTGCTAAGAATATAATATAAATATATAAAATGCAACGTCTCTCTGTCTGTCTGTCTGTCTGTCCGTTAGTGCGCTTATCACTTGAGCACCACTTATCCGATTTATGTATTTTTATAAATTTATGCATAAGTTCTATATAATTCGATATAAGCCGGTAATGGGAGATAAGGTGAGATAATGGGAGATACGTATAAATGATGGGAGATAAGGAGAAATAATTGGGAGATAAGCAGAGATAGATCTAGGTAATGGGAGTTATGGTGAGATAATGGGAGATAAGGAGAAATAATGGGAGATAAGGAGAAATATAGCGAGATAATTCGAGATAAGCCTAGATAATGGGAGATAAGGTGAGATAATGGGAGATAAGGTGAGATAATGGGAGATAAGGAGAAATAATGGGAGGTAAGGAGAAATAATGCGAGATGAGCAGAGATAAGCTTAGATAATGGAAATTATGTCGAGATAATGGGAGATAAAAGAAATAATGAAAGACAAGGGGAAATAATGGCAGATATTTTAATACGTTAGGTAACATAAGGAATAAGCAGTGACGATAGTAGTGAATCAAGTCCACGCGAGCGGAGCCGCGAGCAGGGCTAGTTTATTCATAAAATTGTTTTTTTGGATGCTCACTGTAAACAAATTATTAGGCCAATTCCTTAGCTGCCACTGTTTTAACAACAACAAATGTCAATACTGACATCTAGTGGTTGTGTGTAAAAACTTAAAAGGCGGCCCTCGTACAAGCAGTCCCCTGTCAGATATCAGCCAATGCCCGATAAGCAAACAGTAGGCCAATTCCAAAGAACTACACTAGATTTATAACACAAAACACAGAATGCTACTAAAGAGAGTGCCATCAGCACACGTGGACAGTTCCATGTAAAGAGCGAATCACAAAATAAAACAGTAAGGGTAGTAACTTTAAATCAGGGTAATTTAAAAACAACTTGACCAATTTCAGCAGTAATTTATTAGATCCAAACAAAAATTAAGCAAATTTGATCGACACCCTCAATAACTAGTAGTTCTCCAGATATCTAGTATACACGAGCTGCATTCATGTAACAAACATCACCCTGTATCAACACTATTCCCTTTCAAGGAACACTTAACACGGAATGGGTCGAACATCATTCTATTTGTTTGTTGTCGAGTTACGTTACAAGTACTCGTACATGTTAATTACTAATGGGTTTTGATTATTATGCCAAGGTCTTGATAACTACAGACTTTTTGCATTTGCATTTTAGATATGGCGCAAATGCGTTTGAAGTTATAATTATTTGCATTAATTTTATCATTAATGCGTATGTAGAAGGATATGTAGCGTCGCCATATGTAAATCAGTACTTTCTGGCTTTTAAACAACCTAAAGATGTAAAAAAAACCTGAACAAGCGTGTCGAAATTTTTGAGTAGCCTATCAAGTTAACGGTATCTCGTCTTCCTACTTCACATAGACTTTATTACTCTACATGAGAAGGGCTAAAGGGCATGATAAAGTTTAAAAAAAGGGTACATCATACCCTTCACAGCAAACAAGTCACAGAAACAAATAAAGAGAGAAAATGGCGTGACATTCCTAAAGTCACAACATAACGTAACGTCAAGATCAGCTCATCATAGTGATGTCTAAATCAAATCGACACTTCGCTGCTTCTTAAAATTACCACTGCATTAAATTAAAATCGTATTAAACTAGTTTTAACTATCACTGTTAAAAAGTAATTGCTGTCTGCAGGTCTCAGAGGATGTATAGTTGACAGTAAACCAGCGTTTCTCAACCTTTCAGTATTTGCCACTCAATTTTTAAACATAATTTTCATCGCACCTCCCCCCCTTCTCATACAATAACAATGCATGCAATAATAATGTATTTTCAGTATTTTGATGCTAAAGCTACATTATGACCTTAATTACAAACCTTACAAACTACCAAGAATAAGTAAATTTATTCATATTTGGCAACACATATCTGCTGCGTTGACAAAACTAGAATCGATGCCTCTCTATTGCTCTCTGTCACGTCCACCATATCGGTAGCGGCTTCGCGAGAAGTTCCGAATGGCCTCCAGCATTCGGAAAGTCTGCCCAAAAGTGTATAAATGCTGCACCTCGTTCAATAATAGCCCGTCTCAGTCCAGTTGATCATGGACAAATTTTTAAGTGGGCGTAAGCGAGTATTAGACGATAGTGAAGCCTCAACAAGTGCACAGATGAGCGTGGTTCCGAAAATAAAATCAAGAAAATATTCTCAAGAATACTTAAATTTAGGGTTTACCAGTACTGAAGTAAATGAAGAAGAAAGGCCCCTGTGTGTTATTTGGTCAAAAATCTTAGCAGTAGACAGCATGAAACCAATAAACTTAAACGATATTTGGAAACGCTTCATAGTGAGTACCTTAACGAACCTCGAGAATTCTTCGAATTAAAATTAAAATCATATGTAAAGCAGAAAACATTTTTTCTTACAAAGTTTCATATAAAATAGCCACATGTAAAAAGCCTCACACCATTGGTGAAGAACTTGTGTTGCCAGCAGCAATTGAGATTGTAGAAACTATGTTTGGAGATAATTTTACCAAACAATTGCTATCCATACCTATATCAAATGATACTGTTACCCGTCGAATTGGTGATATAGCTGAAGATGTACAGCATCAGCTTTTCGGGAAGTTGCGTGACAAATTGTTTTCAATTCAGCTTGATGAGGCAACGTATAGCAATAAAGATGCTCATTTCATTGCCTATGTTCGATTTTGTGATGGTATGTCAGCAGTAGAAGAACTATTTTTCTGCAAACCAATAGAACTCGAAGCAACATCAGTCGCATTATTTGCTATCTTAAATGATTTTATAAACGAGGCAAATATGGAGTGGAAAAATTGCATCGGAATATGTACCTATGGTGCTCATTCAATGTCTGGAAGATTTCAAAGTGTACAAGCACTTGTGAAACAAAAATCTCCACTGTGTGTGGACACATTGTATGATCCACAGAGAAGCTCTGGCTTCCAAAGAAATGAGTTCTGCTCTGAATATTGTGCTCACTACAGTTGTAACCGTAGTAAATTATATTAAAAGGAGACTCCTAAAATATAGAATTTTTTCTCCATTTTGTAAAGACATGGGTGCCGAACATTCAGCGTTACTATTTTATTGCGAGGCAAGATGGTTATCACATGGGAAATATTTACATCGTGTTTATGAATTAAGAAATGAAGTCGCCATTTTTCTAGAAGAGGAAAATCGTCCGGAAGCCGAGAAGTTTCGAGATAGTTTATTTGTGATACTTTAAATCTCAAGTCCAAGGAACAAATATACATATATTCGATATAAATGATAAAATTAATGCTTTTTGTAGAAAATTGGAATTGTGGAGTAGAAATGTAAAGCAAAAAAAGCTAGAAATGTTTGCAAATGTGGGTGAATCTGTTAAAACATACAAGGCTAAAGAACAACATGTGAAAGTTGTTTGAGTAACCATTGAAAATCATCTAGCCATGTTGGCAAAGAATTTTAAAAAGTATTTTCTTACGACGACGACAACTTGGAAGCAAGTTACGAGTGGGTTAGGGATCCATTTCAAAATACTCTCGAAGGGCTCTCAACTTCCGAAGAAGAAATCTTCATAGACTTCACGGAAGTGGCGAAATTAAAAGACAATTTAATAATAAATCACTCTTTGAATTTTGGGCAGCGGTGCATGATGAGTTTTCTGCACGGAAAACAAGAGCATTTCGTATACTATTACCATTTTTAAGATTCCACCTTTGTAAAACCGGATTCTTTGCGGTGGCTGCTTTGAAAACAAAATATAGATCCCAACTAAATATGGATAAAGAACACAGAGTGTCTATTTCTAATATTAAACTACCCTTCGAAAATCTATGCTCTGCAAAACAGGCCCAAGAGAGTCACTAATAATTATTAAACTTGTTTTTAATTTAGTACTGATATGTTAATTATTAGGTAAATACATTGTGCAGTACTAATACAATCCTATTTATAGCTGTATTATATCAGTGTTAATGTGTATTTTATTTTTTATTATGTCAGAATGTATTTTGTTTTGCTTTCCTTTCAATAAATTATATTAAATGTTTTTAATGAATGTTTTTAATAATAATTTCTTTTCGATACTCTCGGCCCCCCCAATAGTGTAATCACGCCCCCCTAGTGGGGTGCGCCCCACAGGTTGAGAGCCGCTGCAGTAAACCGAAACTAACAACCAGACAAAAGTAAAATAAATTGTAATGCGCTAAAATATATAGAAACTGGAGAATAAACCATTTAATTAACCAAAGGGCTTCAGAAGTTTATACTGAACTTGACGCTGCGTCAAGGAGCGGCAAAATTAAGAAAATCGGGTTTGAATGTGTTCCATGAGACTATTCGACAACATATTCGTGCTCATGATGTCGTTGAAGAAACCTTTGCTGGGTGAAAATCACGTCGCGAAGCGGCTCGCTTGAACGCACGGTAAGATACTAGAGTGGTCTTCACAATCGTCGGACGCCAACTCTATTGAAAACGTTTGCTCCCTTGTAAAGAGAAGACTCTGAGGAACTTGACTCAGTTGTCTCGTGAGATTTGAAAAATTTGGAGATCATTGCCGAAAATCTCGTCGACAGCACGCCTCGAAGAGGCCAGGCGATTATTGATGCTGGAGGCGAATTGGACAACTTACTAAGGTAATTGCGCCGTTGTTAGCACACCAAAGAACACATTGACGGTAAAAAATGTTTTCGAAATACATTTTTTCAAGAATAAGTCACGTTCTTACTTGACAGACTGTATATTATTCTTTTTATCGTATCGTATAATGAAAAAAAATCCATTAAGCCCTAATAAAGGTATTTTCCATTATGTTAAAAGTATTTAAACAAATTCTAAAATAATCAGATCATCAAAACAATGACATTATAACCGCAAATAAAATAGCAAAATCATACATGATTGTATCCTCAAAACAATAGAAATTTTGATTAAATGTAATCCAAATATTTAACTTATTAAAGCTTTTAAATTATAACATTTAAAACAGGCAAAAATATTATAGCGAAATTTATCATTTTGGTCACAAGAAATATCAGGAAATAACTAAGCAGTTGTCATAACGCTATATGAGTCCAATCTCTTTTCTCTGTCCAATAGTCTCAATATGATTTATATTTTTACGATAGAGTGCGTTGGTATATTAGATTCTTGCTTTTATAGTGAAAAAAGGATATAAGTGCCATAAAAAGCTTGAATTTTTAATTGTTTACAGTAAAAAAATAAATTTGAAAATGAAATAAAACTTTAACGTAAGTATATCAATCCTGGAAAAATCATTTTCCGAGAATAATGTCAACTAAATGTGAACTATTACGTTCCCTGTACTCTTCTAATTTAGCACTTATATATTCTTCTAATTGTTTCAGGGGACGTGGATTGTAAATTTAACTTTAAAATATCTCTACGAAAGAACGATCAATTGGCGTCAAATCAGGGCTACGTGAAGACCAACTTATGTCACCTCTATTCGAAATCAATTTTTTTCAGGAAAATTTCACGAATGCCCGGCAAAGATGTGTTTGAAAGGGGTTCTCTAGTTATAACCATTATATTCTGGTATGAAGACATTTCCAAACGTCTCCACCTCTCACTCGAAATTATCACAACTGCGGGCCAATTATTCCACGAGTTTTTGATGCCTTCGTTAATCATTGAAAAAATTGATTACACTGCACAAACATTTATATATTTATATATATATATATATATATATATATATATATATATATATATATACAGTGTGACCTCGATAATCTGGACTAATTAAAACCGGGGTGATCCGAATTAGTAAATAATTCGAATTACTGAAGCAGGCCTTTTTTATATTAAAAAACGAATCATTTGATACGAAACAACTAAAAAATAGTACATACATAGAATAATATTTAAAATAGAAGCATATCTTATCAAGTTTTATCTTTTTTGTAATTTTTGTTTGCTTGACCCTTCTCTGGCTCATCATAAAAGCAATTCCTTTTAATCTTTGAATTACAAGAATATCACTTAGAGGGATATCATTTTCTTCTGCCCATTTCATGCACACATTGAAACTTTTAACTGCCTCATCATTCTTCACCGTGTTCTTAACAGTCTGGTTTGTATTAGTATTTAACTCTAAACCTTCATTATCACTCTCGTGTTGTTCATCTGTATCATCTATGTCTTCCAATGGTAACAAATCTTCATGATTTTCAAGCCAATTACATATTTTCACGTTCGTGAGATTCTGCTCAGTGAGAACATTCAGCATATCTGAAACATCTGTTAAATATTTACGAATTAACCAAAAAAATACTAAAAGAAACATTTCAGGCTTTACCTTTCATTTCTTCATTCGTGGAAGGCAAATTGTGCCGCAAATCACTCAGAGGAATCAGAGCTTCAGCATCATATTCAGTGTCTGGGTTGGTATCTGCCACATAAGCCATAATTTTGTGCCAGCACTTTTTCAAGGCTTCAGGGGAGACTTTTTCCCATGAATTGCATAGTAGACATACAGCATCTTTTAGGTTAATGCTTTTTAATAACCTAACAAGGTTCTCCTCATTATTTGATAAAATATGGGCTAAAAGACTTTTCCAATAAAATAATTTTGTCAGTCTGATTGCATTCTGGTCCATAAGCTGCAAAAGTACAATACAATTTGGTGGAAGAAATAATGTTGTAAACTGTCCATCCTCACTAGTCAGCTCTTCTATAGTTCCATGGCTCAAAGCGTTATCAACGATTAGCAGGGCTCTTTCAGACAAGTTGAGACTTCTTAAATGACTTTTGACTTGACGAATAAAAGAATGATGAAACCAGTCTAAGAAAATTGCTGTAGTCATCCATGCATTGGCAGATAATTTGTATTCAACAGGTATGTTCACATTTTTAAAAGCCCTAGGATTTTTTGCCTTTCCTATCACTAACAACTTTAATTTTTGTGATCCATCAGCATTGCAACATGCTAGAAAGGTAACGCGTTCTTTGTTTATTTTTCGACCTGGTGCGGTCTTTTCCTGAGAACGAACCAGCGTTTTTTCAGGCAATCTTTTCCAATACAGAGCTGATTCATCTGCATTGTATATTTGAATAGCTCCGAGGTTTAATTATTTTACCTGCGAATAAAGTTAGGAAAGGATCTACGACATTTTCATCATTGGATAGTTTTTTCGCCACAAACTTTTAAAGCACGCAGACCATCTCTTTTTCTGAAGTTAGAAATCCAGCCTCTGCTAGCTCTAAAATTATCATTCCCGTAGGTTTCAGTGTAAAACTGTTTTGCATTGCCTGATAAAATTTCGTAGGAAATTGGAACGTGCCTTGATCGTTGCGTATAAAACCATGTATACAAACGAGTTTCCAATTCTGGATATTCGGCTTTTCGTAAGGTTTTTCTGACGCCAGGACCGGAATCATATTTGCAACTAAATGTAAAAGAAGTTACACGTTCATAGTGAGTGTCTAAAATTATCTTTAAAATAAATCATATATACAAACCTTTTGATTTTCCCTTGCTTCTTTTTTATATCCGAAATTGTGGATGTTCCTACTCCGTATTCATTTGCCAACACTTTTCTGCTTTCACTAAGAACTAGTCTTTCTAATATATCGGACTTTTGTTTTATTGTTAGTGTAATATGTTTTCTTTTAGAAGGCATTTTAATATGTAGGTACACATACGTAAAAAAAACGTTTACATACTTATATGAACCACATAAAGTAAAATAGAACGTAGGTACTTGTGACAATAAACAAACAACTACAAAGTCCTTAACCTTTAGACGGGATACGCGATGCGTTGTAGGCAAAGCAAAGGCACCTACAGTTTGTGTGAATCCTAAATGTATTAAACTGGAAGTTAAGGCAATCTCCTCACTATCGATTTGAGTTTTCTCATGTAGTTTAAATTAAGTAGATGTTTAAAAACGCGGGTTCGGATTACCTAGTACTATCAAATTCGGATTATAAAGAACACAATGCAATAGAAATGTTTGTCCGGATTATTAAGAATATATATATATATATATATATATATATATATATATATATATATATATATATATATATATATATATATATACAGTCGATCCAAAAAGTCTCCATACACCATCTGCTTTCTATACTATTTTTCTGTTATGTTTAACTAAAAAAATGTTTAAATTAATATTTAAAACTTAACCAACGAGGATTAGTATTAAAAACAACCACGGAACATCTTATTTAGAAGTCAAAAAAGTCTCCATACACTTAACAATAATAGTTTAATCGAAAATAACAACTTTGTTTAAACTAATATTTAGTGAGACCGCCGTTGGCATTGATAATCTCTTGTCTTGCTTGTAACCAGCTTTCTAGTAAATTCTGCTGGCATGTTTTCCCATTTGTTCAATATTCTGTTTAGGTTTAAGTTGTATGATTAATAATAAGCAAAAAATACGTTTATCATGAGCACTTTTTAACAGCAAAATTACAAAAAAAGGGAAAGTTTTTTTCTAATATCAAGTAAACTTTTAATTGTAACTAAAAAAGATAATTGTCCGACTTTTTTTGACCATTTTGGACTGCTTTAAACGTAAAATTGCGGCCGGCGCATTATAGTATGCAAATTTTCGTATTTTAAAAACTCAATATTTAAATAACACTGACAATGTGGGTATTTTTAGTTATTATTATATTGAAACTTAAGATATAATAATGATATACGCACAAGGATTTTTTTTTTCAATACTATATTTTATTAAATATTTGTAATTTACTGTATGCCCGTTGAAATCATACAAACAAAAATTTCGTTTTAAGTTTTACAAATTATAAAGCAACAAAAATAAAAACTATTAGTATCATCGGAAAGCTGAAAGTTTCCTCTTCGAAAAGTATTTTTTTTTTACACTCTGAAAACAAGTAATATCGATTAACCTTCGACGGTGCGCGTAGGCTTTCAAATTAACCTGGAAATAAAACTAAATACTATTTTTTTGGAAAATTTCCAACTTTTTCACGTGGTGCTATTAGTCTTTCGATATATTTTTTTTGTTTTTCAAGATATTACCGAAAAAAGGAATTTTTGATTTTATTTTGGATTTTATAGACTTTAGCAAACTTTTTTTATCGCATTCTACATCCAAAAAACTACCTGCGTACCAAAATACAGCCTGTGAACATTTAATGAGAGTTTAAAACCCCTGGCGACTGGGCTACAGATAAAATCACACTGTAATATCGGGAACTATTTTTTATTTATTCACTCGTTATCGCGTCTAATTAACCTTTAAAGAATAATAACCAAGGAACAATTAAATCCAAATTTATCTTGCAACCCTCGCAAACACGCAAGAGGTATCAAATTCACCGATAATGAGAAACTTTCCGAGTTAAATTAAAAACCTTTATCTGGCGTCAAAAAAGTTTTTCACTCCCAACTTTTTCGTTTCGATTTTAATTAGCCTTGTTGAATTTTAAATACAGACAAGGTTCTTTTTTATCTGAGGTTTTATCTTTTTGTGGTTATAAAAAGATCGGAAAGCTAGATTAAATGTTATGATTAAAAGAGTTTTTCTGCTTTAGCTTTTCATTTTTACCAGTATTTTCAACAGTTTAAAAACGGAAACGTTCACAGCTTTAGTTAGATTACGGATTAATTAATTAATTAAGTGAGATTAATTGTGATGATTTTGCTCATCAACTGTGTAATATGGTGTGGAAGACTGAAAGATGGCCGAAAGATTGGTGTGAAGTTGCATTTGTACCTTTGTATAAGAAAGGATTCCCACTGGATTGCAGCAACTATAGAACAATCGATCTGGTATTACACGCTGCTAAGGTGTTTGCCTGGATGCTAAATAAAAGATTCAAAACTTTTCTGTTGTCGCAAATATCTACCGAACAAGCAGGCTCCATTCCAGGAAGAGGGACTAGAGAACAAATTCTCAACATATACCAGATAATAGATATCTGTTTTATAGATTATTCTAAAGCTTCTGACTGCATAAAATTGAACAAACTATGGTCGATTCTAATCAGCATGGAACACCTATACCTCTTGTAAACCTTATCCGATCCCTGTATGAGAACACAAAGGGCAGAATTAAACTGAATAATTCTTTTTCCGATCCCTTTAACGTAGAAGCCGGCATCAAAGAGGGCTGTATTCTGTCACCCTTACTTTTTAAGATAGTGAGCATATAAAGAGGTCTGTTTTGAATGGCTGGAGTGGGGGTGTGACAATAGGTGGAAAAAAGTTAAGTAATCTTAGATGTGCAGATGATAAGGTTATACTTGCAACGCCAATACAAGACCCAGAATCAATTATGGAGCGCCTTGAAATCACTAGTAAAAACTATGGATTGACAATAGAGCGAGAACCAAAAAAATGATTGTTAGTCGTAACGAAGATATGTCATATATAAATGAAATTGCTGGTTTCACTGGTGTAGACCATTTCAACTATTTGGGATCCCTCATAACTAACAATGGTGGGTGTGTGTGTGTGTTTAGTTATGACTGAAAACTCTACGATCTAACTCACTAAGGTCTGGAAAGATCCAGCTATCACAAAAAACACAAAGTTAAGATTGCTGTCCAGCCTTACATTCCCCATAGCAACTTACGCATCGGAAACATGGGCCATTAAACAAGCTGACAAAAAACGAATCTATGCGTTTGAGATGTGGGCATATAGAAGAATTCTCAGATTATCATATACCAAACACCGTACTAATGTATCTATTCTTGATGAGCTGAGTATAAATGACCGATTTTTAAATAGAATTAATAGACAGTACCTGAAATATTTTGGTCACATTATGAGGAAACTGGATGCCATGGAAAAGCTTGTAATAACGGGGAAGGTAGAAGGTAGAAGATTAAGGAGACGGGGGAATTAAGATGGTCCGATCAAGTAAGAACTCTTCTTGGTATGGGTATGCACGAGTCAAGTCGGGTCGCGCAGGATCGAGATGCCTGGAAAATGACTGTTGAGGCAGCAACTGCATAATGTCACTGATACTCCTATTGGGGTGAAAGGATTGAGAAAGAATTTTGGTTTTTGGGATCATACTGTATCAAACTACTACCGACTGCCAGAAATATTTTTAGGGATTTTTGCTCAGAGTTCATATTCTAAAACATTAAGGGTGCAGTCATGGACTCGCCACTACCTGTGGTTGAGAAAATATGCCTTTGAAGAAAGCCTTGCCTACCAGTCCCCTAAAACTAAAATTTTAGTGTAGGCATGTAGGTGACATATTTGTTTTTGGGACATATATTAAAAATAACGCCTGAATGCCCCTTTAAGTCACCATAATCAACAACACCACTGTCAGTTTAGAAGGTTCGCAAGGATGCTTACTGGAACCTTCTTTACTTTTCATTGATGATCATGCTTTAGTAGTAGTTTCTAGGGGAATATGCGGTGGTTTCAATGTTTCATGTTTAATCGAACTCAGTTTGTAGCCTACAACAGATTCAAATCAGAAAGATTTGTGGCTACCTCAGGCGTTCCACAAGGTTCAAATTTGGGACCCTTGCTCTTCATTATGTTCATAAATGACCTTTGCGAGGATTTAAAATGTAACAGACTAATTTATGCTGATGATTTAAAAATGTTTATGCTAATAGAAAAAACTGAGGATTGTTCCTATCTACAGAGCCAGTTGAATTTCATACATTCTTAGCGTCGTGACAACAAACTACATCTAAATGCTCAAAAATGCAAAGTTCTAACATATGTTATACTAGGAGGGTAACGTCAATAGAGTTTCAATATAGAATTCAAGACCATAATTTAAGTAGCACAGCTAAGGATTTGGGAGTTGTTTTTGATGTAAAACTAACATTTGCTCAGCATATAGCATTGAAATTTTCTGAAGCAATGAGGTCTTAAGGGTTCATCATTAGGAATTGTAAGGGTTTCACTAATATTGCATCACTAAAGGTTTTGTATTTCTGCTTTGTTCGCTCGAAACTAGAACATGCAAGTATCGTCTGGAGTCCAATGTACGAGGTGCATTGAGTTTTACTTGAAAAAGTGCAGAGGAGATTTCTGAAATTTCTATTGTTTAAGATTAATAGAATGTATCCTGAATGGGGAATCAGCAGCGATTATTTGTGTGAACAGACAAATATTCTTAGCCTGGGAAGCAGGAGAGTTTGTGCCTCAATATTATTCCTATATAGAGTATTGCACGATATAATTGATTGCAGGTATATACTGTCTCGTATTAACATTAATGTGCCACGGATACACTCACGATCAAATATGTTTTTTAGATGTAACAGAACTAATACTAATTTGTTATTGAATTCACCTATTCATGTAATGTGTACTAATTTTAATCATATTTGTAATGTTTGTGACATGTACTGTTGTACTAAGAAGCAATTACTACAGACTGTCATTAAATATGTAAATGTCTAAATATTTACCCTATTAATGGGAATTGTTGGGTAATAAAGCTATTATTATTATTATTATTATTATTATTACAAAAAAGTTCTTCTTTCTCACATTTGGTCAATGTGGTTCCATGTTTGGCTGACGGGCCAAAGCCAAGTCAGCACAAACGCTATTACCATTATGTATTAAGGAATGACCTGACAATGTTACATGTTTTCAAAATCACTAACTTCTGAATGTTTCTGTGTATGTTTGTGTTGAGTCCTAATTGTACTAAGTGTGGTGTGAATGTTATTGGTGTAAGGCCTGTGGCTGATATAATGAGAGGGACAATGATGACTTTTTCTTGTTTCCATAGCCTTTTTATTTCCGTTGCAAGGTCTGTGTATTTGGAAATTTTTTCTGTGTATTTCGTTTGGATGTTTGTGTCGTTGAGGACAGCTATGTCAATTAGATAGGTGACTTTTTCTTTTTTGCACTGAAAAGTAATATAGGGTCTATGGCGGAGACTGTTTTATCTGTATGGATACTAATGTCCCAGTAGAGCTTGTAATCTTTATTTTCAAGTACGGATGTTGGTGTGTATTTGTAGTAGGGATCTGTGTAATCTATGAGCTTGTATGTTGTGGCTAGTGCTTGGTGAACTACTTTTACCGCTGAGTCATGTCTGGCTGTGTATTCCGTTCCGGCTAATATTTTACATTCGCTTGTTATGTGTTCGATCGTTTCTTCTGCTGGTGGCATTTTCTGCATCTGTCTTCTGTAATAGTTGGGTCTTTGATTGGTTAATATGACTTTATCCTGGATGGCAAAAGAAGCCTTCTGTTTCAGGGAATAGCTGCCCATCCCGTAACCAGGTGTATGATTGTTTTTTATTTACGTGGTCTTGTTCTATGTGGTATCTGTGTTTTCCGTGGAGTGTTTTTTCTGACCACGTTTTTATCTTTTCCTGTTGTAATTGGGTGTGACTGTGTGTATCTGCTGGGTGGTCTACCCGGCATAAGTCGAAAGGTGTGTAGTTTTTGTCTGCTTTCACTGTCGTTGTATGGAGGCTGGTTTGCTTGCTGTGAAAGAATTTTCTAAGTGCTTGTATTTGTTTTGTGTGTAGTAATCTGATGTCTATGATTCCTGTTCCTCCTGCTTTCTTCTCGATGGTAAGTCTTTCTTTGCTTGCGTTGGGGTGTAATTTCCTGTATTTGGTGAATTGAGAACGTATAAGGATGTGAATGTTTTCTATGTCTGTTTGTGACCATTTGATGATACCAAATGGATATGTGAGTATAGGTATAGCGAACGTGTTGATGGCTTTAGTGAGATATTTGGAGTTGAGTTTTGTTCGTAAAAGTTTCGTCAGTCTGTTCTTGAATTCGGTTCTGAGCTCTGCTTTGATGTGAGTATGGTTGAGTTTGGTGCTTTGTTGGAAGCCTAGATATTTGTATGTTTCTTTGTCGAACATGTTATTATTATTATTTATTACAAAAAGTTCTTCTTTCTCACATTTGATCAATGTGGTTCCATGTTTAGCTGACGGGCCAAAACCAAGTCAGCACAAACGCTATTACCATTCCGTATTAAGGAATGACCTGACAATGTTACATGTTTTCAAAATCACTGACTTCTGAATGTTTCTGTGTATGTCCGTGTTGAGTCCCAATTGCACTAAATGTGGTGTGAATGTTATTGGTGTAAGGCCTGTGGCTGATATAATGAGGGGGACAATGATGACTTTTTCCTGTCTCCATAGCCTTTTTATTTCCGTTGCAAGGTCTGTGTATTTGGAAATTTTTTCTGTGTATTTCGCTTGGATGTTTGTGTCGTTGGGGACAGCTATGTCAATCAGATAGGTGACTTTTCCTTTTTTGCACTGAAAAGTAATATCGGGTCTATTGGCGGAGACTGTTTTATCTGTATGGATACCGATATCCCAGTAGAGCTTGTAATCTTCATTTTCAAGTATGGATGTTGGCGTGTATTTGTAGTAGGGATCTGTGTTTTCTATGAGTCTGTATGTTGTGGCTAGTGCTTGGTGAACCACTTTGGCAGCTGAATCATGCCTGGCTGTGTACTCCGTTCCGGCTAATATTTTACATCCGCTCGTTATGTGTTCGATCGTTTCTTTCTGCTGGTGGCATTTCCTACATCTGTCCTCTGCAATAGTCGGGTCTTTGATGATATGCTTTTGGTAGTTTCTGGTTAATATGACTTTATCCTGGATGGCAAGTAAGAAGCCTTCAGTCTCAGGGAATAGCTGCCCATCCCGTAACCAGGTGTATGATTGTTTTTTATTTACGTGGTCTTGTTCTATGTGGTATCTGTGTTTTCCGTGGAGTGTTTTCTCTGACCACGTTTTCATCTTTTCCTGTTGTAATTGGGTGTGACTGTGTGTGTCTGCTGAGTGGTCTGCCCGGGCTAAGTCGGAGGTGTGTAGTTTTTGTCTGCTTTCACTGTCGCTGTGTGGAGGCTGGTTTGCTTGCTGTGAAAGAATTTCCTAAGTGTTTGTATTTGTTTTGTGTGTAATGATCTGATGTCTATAATTCCTCTTCCTCCTGTCTTCCTCTCGATGGTAAGTCTTTCTTTGCATGCGTTGGGGTGTAATTTCCTGTATTTGGTGAATTGAGATCGTATAAGGATGTGAATATTTTCTATGTCTGTTTGTGACCATTTGATGATACCAAATGAATATGTGAGTATAGGTATAGCGAACGTGTTGATGGCTTTAGTGAGATTCTTAGAGTTGAGTTTTGTTTGCAAAAGTTTCGTCAGTCTGTTTTTGAATTCGGTTCTGAGCTCTGTTTTGATGTGAGTGTGGTTGAGTTTGGTGCTTTGTTGGAAGCCTAGATATTTGTATGTTTCTTTATCGAACATGTTATCGAGCGTTTCATTGTTGATGGTTTCTGTCTCATGGTGGTGCTTCCATTGGCCTTTGTTGATGTGGAGCACTTTGCATTTACTTATACCAAATTCCATATTGACATCTAAGGTGAATATTTCTGTGATTTTGAGGAGTTCTTTCAGCTGTGTTTGTGTGGCAGCGTAGAGTTTTATGTCGTCCATATATAGGAGGTGGTTTATTTTATGTTAATTCTCTTTTTGGTGTCTGATATTGAAGCCATGCTCTGTTCTGTTTAGTATATTTGAGAGTGGATTGAGACAGAGGCAAAACCATAGAGCACTGAGCGAGTCTCCCTGAAATATACCCCGTCTGATGTACAGCTCTTCTGTTTGGATCCGTTCGGTTTGTGTTTCTAGGCGTATTTTGGTTTTCCATGTTTTCATAATTTGCGCGAGAAACTGCCTGAGGTGTTGGTTGATTTTATAGATTTCTAGGGCCCTGATTAACCAGCTATGGGGTATGGAGTCGAAGGCTTTTTCATAGTCTATGTAACCGATGTGAAGGTTTCTGTGTTCTTTTCTGGTTTGTCCCATAATCACGCTATCTATAATCAGCTGCTCTTTGCATCCTCGACTATTTTTCCTGCATCCCTTCTGCTCTTCTGTGAGTATATTGTTGTCTGTTAGGTGTTGTTCTATTTTCTTCGATATTGTGGCTGTGATGATCTTGTATAGGGTTGGAAGACAGGTGATAGGTCGGTAGTTTGACGGGTTTGTGGTGTCTGAGCTTTTATTATTATTATTATTATTTTTATTATTCACGGATAACTCGTCATTTATTACTACACAACAGTTATCACAACTACACCTAACAATTTATTTTTCCACTGGACACGCGCTTCGGTAACAATGTTAGGCTTATCAGAAACGATGATTGACTCAATCATCGCCCCTGATGATGCTAACATGGTTAGCGAAACCCATGTCAAGTGTAAAAATAAGATATTTGGTGTAGTGATGATACCCGTTGTACAGTGGTAATTTATTGTTTCGTCTCAGAAACAGCAAGACCTAGAGAACACGTATAATAAAGAAATGACCTGTTGTTACAACACCTTGATTTAACAATAAATTCTTGTACTTAAATAATTTTAAAACAACATGTTTTAGGTTTTATACAATATAAAACATGGTGTAAATATAAAAGTGAAGAGGAAAATATTTATCGCCCAGCTTTTAAATTTCTGGACCAGAATCTTGGCTGGAAGAGACACTGCGATATGTTATGCTCTAAATTAAGCTTATGTGTTTTTATGTTGGGGAATTTTAGAATGATCTTATCTAGGAGAGAGTTCCTTTCAGTTTATAATGCAGTGGGATCAAGACTGCATTACGAAATTTGCTTATGAAGGTCTTTTCCCTCATGGGAAAACTTACAATTATTTTTAAATATGAGCTAGGTTAATTTATTTAATTAAATAAGTTAATATGGTTTAAAATTTTTTCCGAATCTTTGGGTGAGATACCTTCAACAGAGTACCACAGCATAACAAGATTACACAACATTTTCCTTTTTTTTAAAGAGAGACTAAAGAGCTTTTCAATTGGAGGCAAATTTTATAGTTTAAATGAATACTGGAACAAGGTTTCATTAGATTTATTTGTAAATATATAGGTGTGTTTTGTCTGTTTAACTTTAAAAAGAAAACTGTTTGTTATTTTCTGCTGCAGTGTACAAACAGGCACAGACGCCTACCCCGCCGACAACTTACAAACCAACCAACAACATACTTTCCATCTTTTTACTTTTTCCTTTCGGTCCATTTATTATATAAACTTTTATGTACAATCTTATTTTAGATTTGATATATTTGTGTGCTTGAAGTTGTTGACGAATTCCTTACATTTATCTTATCTTTTAAAAAATTCTCTATGTGGGTGGTTTTCTCTATGACGCCTATAAAATTGTTGTGTCGTGTGTCGTACGTTTAGGCGGCTTAAAATCTAGAATGCCATATTATTGTTTGATGAGTTTACTAAAGTTTATCCTCTGTACCCGTCACGGCCCGAACTAAAAAGGTTCCCTTCTGTTTATGCCAGTAGACTATCCCAAGAAAATAATCTGAACTTTTAAAAACCTTGTACGCTAGTCTCACCACAATTCAATTATACCAACACTCTAAGCTCAAAAGTCCTCCTCTTCTTTGATGAAGTTAAATGTATATTGCAGAAGCCGAAGATCAAGGAAGAAACGTTCGATTCATGGATATGATTTTTCATCTGCTAACGTGCAGATCTCGTAATTATTTTTTATCCACATCACTACTCGAAATAGACAAGAAAACGAAACAAATTGTGCAATTAGCTATAGCTAAACATCTACAATCAGTGCAAGAGAAACCAGAGTTCCTGCTACCCGCTCTAGTTTTTGTAGATGAAGAGTGAGAGAATCAGTCGAAATTTGTAAACACCTTTACAACATTAGTACAGATATAACATAAGACTCCATCATATGGGGAACCGTTTATTATACTAGACCATAGTTTGTCAAACAGGAGAAATACTAATTGAATTGGTAGTTTTTGTCTCTAAATTAAATTGTAGAGTCATAATTACAGTGGCTACTTTTTTGTGTTTAAAGTATTATGGTACTAGTCTTATAGTGCATGTGTATTTTATATAAGTTATTTCGCTTACCCCTGTTAAATTGTCTAATTCCCCCAACCACTCGTTCAAAAGTTGCTCCGGGTCTTCGGGATCGGATTCTTCTCCATCTTGGTTATCGGAATTGCCACTTATTCTATTCATCTAAAAAAAAAAGATAACATTACCAAACATTTACATATGTGAAGTAGTAAATAAACAAGCCAAAAATATGGACATAATAGTTCTGATTACACAGAATAAATTAAAAGTTTTAGTTATTTGTAAACAGTGTTGATCTGATGAATTACTAAAGAACTACAGTTATATGGCACAACCTTTAAAGTATAACTGTATAATATACCAGGTGTACAAGTATGAAATGCGGATTTTTTTTCTAAAAAAGAAGAATGATAAAAAGGGCTTTATTCTAAGTATGCTCCATCGCTTGTTATACATTTTTCTCATCTTTCGGGCAATTTGTGAACACCACGCCAGTAAAAATCTTCCCGTTTTGCTGCGAACCATTCATCGAACCATTTTTCACATCTTCGTACGAACCAAACCGCTGCTCAGCAAGTGCGTGACCCATCGATGCAAACAAGTGGTAATCGGAAGGAGCCAAGTCTGGTTAGTAAGCCGCATGGGGTAGAACTTCCCAGCTGAGTAGTTCCAACGTGTCGCGAACTGGTTTTGCCGTATGTGATGGAGCATTGTCATGAAGAAAAATGACTTTGTGTTGCCTCTTTCGGTATTCTGGCGTTTTTTCAAGCAGCGAACGGTTCAAATCGGTCAATTATTGTTGGTAACATTTAGTATTAACCGTTTCCCCCCAGGTTTTAACAGCTCATAATAGACCACGCCCCTCTGGTCCCACCAAACACAGAGCATCATCTTTCTGCCAAAGCGATGCAAAAACGACTTCCTTTTGTACCGAGCGAGCAAAATGTCACACGTGTTTTTGCGCTTTCCCATTTGCCTGTCGTTCAACTCATGTGGTACCCATCTACCGGTCTTCTGAATCTTTCCCATCTCTCGTAGCCGATTGGAAACAGCTTGTTGACTAACGCCCAATTGCTCGCCGAGTTGTTTTTGTGTTTGCGAATCATCTTCGTCCAACAATGCTTGCAATTCCACATCTTCGTATTTTTTTGGCGGTTTTCCACGTTCCTTGTCGAAGTCACCACTTTTGAAACGCCGAAAGCATCGTTCACACGTATCTTGCGATGGAGCATGTTCACCATAAGCTTCTCGAAGTAATCGGTAGGATTCAACAGCTGTTTTCTTCAAATGAAAACAAAAAATGTTGTCCGCGAATGCTCTTTGTTCGGTATAAATTTTCGACATATTGAACACAACAACACAGCACTATGCACACACTTTTCCAATTTATCACTCGGGCGCGTCTGACACTTGTTGATGACACAAGAAAATGACGCAGTCTCAAATTTTTATAGCACAAACTGTATTGGTGCACCATCTGTTGTCTGAATCCGCATTTCATACTTGTACACCTGGTATATTTTATATTTGAAATTAAAGGTGAATCCAATGTCCCTACTAAAACAAGTTTCATTTTAGTAAATTAGATGAGTATAATGCAATAGTAACGTAACGAAAACAATCAGGACTTTAAATTTCCAACGTTAATAATAAGACTGTCCTCCGCATTCATAAGTCTACCTACGTTATTGTGTAGGTTTTATTTGTTTCTTGAAATATAAAGTTTTAATACAGTATTTCAGGTAAAAATGATTTGCATATATAGTAGGGTTACCGAGAAAATACTTCCTCCATATATTAAATTAACTAATTATTTTGTACTACGAAGGCTACGTTTTAAATTTTTACAAAAACAATGAAAGAGAAAAAATTTATTGGCACAAATCGTTTTATTGTTTCTCAAAATATTCAGGTTTACGATTTATACATTTTTGCATACGTTCGAACCAATTCTCTAAACATTTCTTCCACTCTGAAGTTGGTACCCCAAAAACATGGTTTTGGAAGGATTCAACAGCTTCTTAAGGTGATGATAATCGCTGTCCACGCATTTTTTTTTTTGACTTTCGAGAACAAACAGAAGATGATAGGCTATAAATAAGGCGAATACGGACGATGAAACATTAATTTCATGTTTTTCTCCAACAAAAATTGTTTTACGTGCTCTGTAAGAGCTGGCATTATCATGATGAAGAATGATGCGGCGTTTTCGGTTGTTTTCCCTGATTTCATAGATGACTTCTGGCAAACAAATTGTTGTATACCATTCAGTAATAACTGTTCTTCGATACTCAATAGCAATGGTTGCAAGAAGTCCAGTATAACCGAAGAAACAAGCCATCATCCAAACAGTTGATTGTTGCTTAGTTTCCGGCTCGTACGAACATATCCAAGTTTCGTCTCCTGACATGAGCCTGTTTTTGAGTTTCGGTCAAATTATGCGGAATCTATCAGGGACAGATCTTTTTTAGAGCAAAATGTTCATGCAAAATCGAATGTATGCAGTCTTCGATATGCCTAAAGACGCCTCTATTACACGGTAAGTCACATGCCCATCCTCTTCAATCATGTTGCGCACAGCATCGATGTTTTTTGGAACAACAACCAATTTTGGTCGACCTTCACGAAATTTATCGCTGACGGAAGCACGACCATGACGAAATTCTACGCACCAACAGTCTTTTCTGATTCATTCTGATTCATTACCAAAAGTTGGATGAAGCGATTCAAGGCATTGTTGTTGACTCGGCCTATTTCTGAGCTGCCATTGTTTTAACAATAACAAATGTCAAATTTTACAAAATACATATTGTTTTTAATACTAATCCTCGTTGGTTAAGTTTCAAATATTAACTTAAACATGTTTTCTCATAGTCCCATTTAATTAGTTAAACATAACAGAAAAATGGAATAGAAAGCAGGTGGTGTATGGAAACTTTTTGGAGATATATACGAGGCTGGTTTGAAAAGTCCGTGCAAAAGTCCGAGAGATGGCACCACCGGCGCGTATCGAGGTCATGTTTAGTTAGTAGCATCTCTTGAATGAACGCACACCAAGTTTCAGCCATATTGGTCTATTTCTTTGTGTTTGGCATTCGTGTGAATCAAGGAAGTCGAGTGATTTTCAAGAAATGGACGAAAAAGAATTTCGTGTGGTGATTAAACATTACTTTATGAAAGGCAAAACGCCTCAGGAGACTAAAGAGAAGCTTGATAAACATTATGGTGACTCTGCACCTTCGATTAGAACAGTTTATAAGTGGTTTCAAAATTTTCGGACTGGCCATATGGGCACAAGTGACGCTGAACGTTCTGGACGGCCTGTGGAGGTTACGACTCCAGAAATCATTGATCAAATCCATGGTATGGTGATGGATGACAGAAGAGTTAAGGTGCGTGAGATTGCTACTGCTGTGGGCATCTCGACTGAACGGGTACATAATATTTTGCATAAACATTTGGACATGAGAAAGCTATCCGCAAGATGGGTGCCGCGATTGCTCACGCTTGACCAAAAACGGAATCGTGTGAAGTGTTGCAAGGATGGTTTGCAGCTGTTCCAGAAGAATCTGGAGGACTTTAAGCGTCGTTTCGTCACTGTGGATGAAACATGGATACATTACTATACTCCTGAGACCAAACAACAATCTAAACAATGGGTTACCAAGGGGGAATCTGCACCAAAAAAGGCGAAGACCGTTCCTTCGGCCGGAAAGGTTATGGCGACTGTCTTTTGGGATTCGCAAATGATAATCCTCATCGACTATCTGGAAAAGGGTAAAACTATTACAGGTGAATATTATTCATCGTTATTGGACCGTTTGAAAACCGAGCTGCAAGAAAAACGCCCGCGATTAGCCCACAAGAAAGTCCTTTTCCATCACGACAACGCACCAGCACACAACTCAGCAGTTGTGGTCGCAAAATTAATGGAAATAGGATTCCAACTCGTTCCACATCCCCCCTATTCTCCAGACTTGGCTCCCTCGGACTACTATTTGTTACCCAATTTGAAGAAATGGCTGGCGGGACAAAGATTTTATTCAAACGAGGAGGTGATTGCAGACACTAATGGATATTTTGCAGACTTGGACAAATTCTATTATTCGGAAGGGATCAACAAACTAGAACATCGTTGGACGAAGTGTATAAGCCTAAAAGGAGACTATGTCGAAAAATAAAAAAGGTTTACCCCAAACACATAAGTAGTTTTTATTTTTGCACGGACTTTTCAAACCAGCCTCGTATATATATATATATATATATATATATATATATATATATATATATATATATACATATATATATATATATATATATATATATATATATATATATATATATATATACATATATATATATATACATATATATATATATATATATATATATATATATATATATATATATATATATACATATATATATACATATATATATATATATATATATATATACACATATTTATTTATTTATTTATTTATTATCAATGGTAACACCATTTCTACAAAAAGCATCGACAATATGCAAGAGAAAAAACATTGTGAAAGAACAATATAATTAAAGCTAAATCTAAAACTAATCAGTCAGAATGCAGGGTATTACAATCTAAATTAATCATTTTAAAGGTAAACAGTACTTGACATATAATACCAATGGGAAACTACCCGAAAATTAAAGAGACTATAGCGAGGACAGTTGCTTGACCATATTTTTGAATCGGTGTACTGGGCCATCAATTGGCAAATTATATTTAACAAAAATGCGCTGCATTCTAAAGATTGGACTATGCAAGTCATAGTTTCTGGTGACATTAGCTGGGAAAAAAAACGACCTGGCGCGGGTACGATGTACGGTAAGAAAAGATAATTTACTAGTAAGTACTCACAGTCAATAT
Organism: Pachyrhynchus sulphureomaculatus; assembly: GCA_019049505.1. Classification (NCBI taxonomy): domain Eukaryota; kingdom Metazoa; phylum Arthropoda; class Insecta; order Coleoptera; family Curculionidae; genus Pachyrhynchus; species Pachyrhynchus sulphureomaculatus. The sequence continues at coordinate 36,747,679 of CM032447.1, read as the reverse complement.
ACCCATTAGCTTAAATAAGAAATGTAGATCAGCTTGCATTCGTCTGTCCTGAAGACTGCACATATTTAATAATCTTTGTACCAGGTCATAGTTGGTATGTCCCTCAATTATTATCAGTTTAAAAGAACAGATACGTAAGAATTTTTTTTTGGACACTTTCCAACTGATTAATATGGACATTATAAAAAGGAGACCACACACCGGGCTTGCATACTCCAAAATCGGTCGAACGTACGAGCAATGCAATAATTTAAACACATTACATGAAAAATCGGCACTAAATCTATCAATAAAACCCAAACACCTATCGGCTCGCTGCACCACACTCATTTGATGGCCGATGAAAGATAAAGAACAATCAAACATCACACCAAGATCCCTAATCTCATGTACCCGTTTTAAAATGGCTGTATTTATACTATAATCAAACTGCATAGGACTTTTTAATCTGGAAAATGATATACAGGAGCATTTATCAGTATTCAGACTTAAGCCGTTTAAAGTTGCCCATTGGAAAAATATGTCAACATCCGCTTGCAAAATAAGACTGTCCACAGGACTAGAAATAATTTTGAATAATTTCAGATCATCGGCAAAAATGAGAAAAGAAGTATTGGTCAGGAAATCCCTTAAGTCATTTACAAATAAAAGAAACAAAAGGGGGCCGCAGTGAGAGCCCTGGGGAACGCCAGAGGGCACTATTCTTAGGTTAGAGATATAATTATTTATTCTTACACTTTGCTGACGGCCCATTAAAAAACTCTCCAGCCAACGAAGAATGTGAATGCCGAACCCAAGCGACCCAAGTTTGCTCAACAGTAACCGATGGTTCACTTTGTCGAACGCCTTGGAGAAGTCAGTATATATGGTATCAACCTGACAGCCCCTCTCAAATGCGCCCAACAGGTAATCCTCATATGTCAGAAGATTAGATACACAGGAGCGAGAACGCTGAAAGCCATACTGTTCATCTATGATCACCCGCCTACAGTGCCAAGAAAGACAAGAAGTGACCAATGAGTCAAAAAGCTTTGGTATGGTCGACTGTATGCAGATGCCCCTATAATTAGTCACGTCAAATTGGGGTTATATAGGAAGTTTTCCAATAATCAAGAAATACTTCCAAATCCAATGCGAGATTGAACAGGAAGTGAAGTGGTTTACTTAAGGTGCACACACATTTCTTTAATAACAGAGGCGGGACACCATCCGGCCCACTTGAGGTTTTAGCCCTGAGCGACATCAGTTCATTAAAAACATCAATCAAACTAATAATCACGTTATTTAATGTTGTCAATTCAGTAAGGCTTGAGTAGTATTCTGGTATTTCCAAAGGGGCATCCTCATATACACTCGAGAAATATTCAGAAACAAATTGACCGTAAGATCACCACTACTGCTCGTCCTACCCCCTAAATGCATGGATTTAGGATACCCATTCGAGCTTTTGCAGTTATTTACATGTTTCTAAAATTCTGGCGGACTTCTGTTGAGATTGAATTCTATTCTATTTATGTAATCCTGATAACATGAGCGCTCAAGAGTTTTACACTCTTCCCTGAGTTGTGAGAATAGCTCATAATCGGCAAATAGCATAGTCTGCTTGTAATGCCTATGGACCATTTCTTTTTTAACAATAAGGCGTTTTAGACGAGGAGAAAACCATACTGGAAAGTTCGAACTTTTAAACACCTTGATAGGCACAAACATCAACATACCTTGATATAAAACATTGTAAAATTGATTAATTGCCGCATTTATATCTTTATTATCGAGAAGAGTATTTCAATCAATTGAGGCAAAAAATTCATTCATAGACAAAAAATTTGCAGTGCTAAAACCAAAGTATTCAACATTAAACCTTAGAGCATCGTTCACAGGTATAAGCAATATGGTGATTATTATTATCCAGCAGTGGATCTAAACCAAAACAGTTACTCACGATATTTGCTGCCGAAGCCGATGGGCACACCGCACTAACACCATTTTCACTATTATCCCAAGTGGCATCCGGCAAGTTGTAATCTCCAAAGAGAAGAAGACAGTGGTCGGGCCTCGATTCCAATAATTCAGATACAGCCAAGCAGTGATCATTATAGATATCAAACGATGATATTGGTGGAATACATACTGCTCCAACAACGATTTTTTTATGCCCACAAGACAAAGAGCAGAAGATCTGTTCTATGGATGCCATAGAGTTCTTTAAAAGGTTTGACCTGAACTGGCTCCTTACTGCCACTAGTACTCCACCACCTCTAGATTTTGTGCTTGTATTCACATTTCCATATATATATATATATATATATATTTATATATATATATATATATATATATATATATATATATATATATATATACATATACATATACATATACATATATATATATATATATATATATATATATATATATATATATATATATACATATATACATATATATATATATATATATATATATATATATATATATATATATATATATATATATATGTTATAAAAGAGGTAATACATAAAAATTCTGGGTTTCAATCCGTTCATCTAACGATGAATTTGCACGACGTTTTCTCAAGTGCTCTTGCTGCTGCTATTCGATACTGTGAGCTTGCTACTGCTGCCACGGAAGCAGCAGCAAGATCAGAGTAACGAGTAGCAGCAGCAGCAAGAGAACTTGAATATGCCAAGTGAGACTTTGGCGAAACGTCGTGCAAATTCATTGTTAGATGAACGAATTGAAACCCGGAATATATATATATATATATATATATATATATATATATATATATATATATATATATATATCGCTTTATCCGCACACGTGCCGCTCCCGTAGCGCGTTAGGGACCTTCCGGCAGCACGTGTGCTAGATCCAAATATATATATATATATATATATATATATATATATATATATATATATATATATATATATATATATATGAAAAATATCAATAAAAGCTTTTTCGTCAAATAGGTGTGTTCACAACTCAAAGGAAAACACGGATATTTTTAGTCCCTCAAATCTTATTAATAGTATTCTGTGTTTGCTTCTAAAATATGCATGACAGCACATTTTCATCATGGTCGACTGCAAAGGTTTTAGAGGTAGCCCTTTCAGCTTCCTCCCAATTTAAAAAAAAAAATAAAATTAGCAACGCACACACATACACATCTATATGAATCCAAAATTGAAACAACTTCGGTAAGTTCAGTAATGAATGAATCTTATAGTCTGGTTTTCATATTTCTTCTTCACTTAATTTGGAATATCATTTTCTACTACACGAATAAATAATAATACGAGTAGTAATAATTAAATTTGTAATTTTTTTTTATATTTAAAAATTAAAAAAAAAACATGGTGTTTCAAATTAATGTGTTATTTTTATAATTTGTGACATCGACTCAATGTGAAGAATATCAACAGAAGCTTTTTTCGTAGATTTAGGCGTGTTCACACGTCAATCAAAAAGCTCCAAAAAGAAAACACGGACATTTTTAGTCCCTCATATCTTATTAATAGCATCCTGTGTGTTTACTTCTAAAATATGCATGACAGCACTTTTTGGTCGCGGTCTTTTTTTAACCAATACGCGAGAGGGCTAATGGTTTTTACCACTATGTTTATAGGGTATATATATAGTCAAATTAACTAAAATTTTAGTTAGTTCAAGTTAATAATTGTCATTATGACTATTTTAATAAAATAGCCTATGTGTACTTTTAAGATTTTACCGTACAGTGCTTAAATCTGCATTAATAATGAAATTTTCCAAATTTTCCTATTGTTTATAACAAAATTTGATGTTGATTGAGAAGTAAATAATTTAGTTTTATAAAATAATACTAATTTAATGTGTTTTATTGTCCTATAACAAATACTCTTTCCTAAAAATTTAAATTAGCTTTAGATTTTATTTTATGAAACTTTCCTTGCTGAAGGAAGCTATTGTATTCGTGAAAAAAATTACCTCGAGATTCTTGCTTTTCTTCACGTTTTAGGGCTTGTAGATACTGAAAAAGGTCACTTATTTCCGTCGGTCTGTCAATCTGTCGATTTGTTGGCACGACGAAATAAGATATCAATTTCAAACTCGGTACATAGATATTACATTACACGAGGGGATGAAGTATATGATTTTTGAACGATATCGCTTTAGGCCAAAGGGGTGAAAGGGGTAGGGGTTGATTAACGGAACACTTACGAGATCACCTCGGGTATTTAATGTAGAAAGTTGAAATTTGTCACAAATATATGAATTAATGGCCCAATCAGAGCTGTGTAGTTTTGAAAGTTAAATTTTGACTTACGAGGTTAGTTTTGGGGGTGAAAGCGGAAGTGAAAAAAAACTTTTTTTACCAGGTCATCAAGTGGGGTGTCAAATGAAAGCTTGTAAAACACGCGTTAAAAAATATATATGATGTAATACTTGCACACACTTTTATTTGTCTTATTTAAAAAAAAAAATTGCCAAAAATCGATGTCCTCTCCTTATCTCGAAAAGTACTACTCAAAAAATTTTGAAAAAATTCTGGAAGATTCTCCATAAAGGGTAAATTAAGCGAAAATTATCACAAGTATATTACGGTTAATAATTTATCTGGTATAAAAAGAAACTATGAAAACTATGTTTCTTGACGTATGGTGGAGATTTTTGAAATATACTTTTAAGTACATTACTGTAACCGAGTGGCGAGTCGCTCTTGTACCGAGATATAATATTATTTTATTTGTTTATAATTAAACAAATGTTTAGGTATTAAATATTTGTTTTACTTTTATTACTAGATTCTAGATTGAGCTAGATTGATTTATTGGCTATTAGGTAGTCATGCTATAACTATTATATACTACTGACTAAGAAAAAAACGTGAAAATACATATTGAATCTTAAGATATATACATGTTAGGGACCTAATTAACCTAGCCTAATTAAGGATATTATTTCATTTTAAAAGCAATCATCGTTCTGAACACTAATTGTATAAGTCCGATTTGCACTTGGTAAATTCGTATATATCATGTTATATATCCTTTTCGGAGTTTTTGAAGTCGAGAAATCCAAAAACTAGGTTGTCTTCCACTGCTTTTAATTTTAACACAGGAAGGGGAGGGGGTGAATTAATAGTGTATAAACAGCATTTTGAAATAATTATAGGTTTTTTGGATAAATTTTAAGCATGTTATTTATGGCAAACTATGTAATGGGTTGGGGTAGGGAGTGAAAGGAATTGCTTCTTATATATGGTGTTACAGGTCTTAGTCAGAGATTTTGGAGTGAAGGAATCCGAAAATTAGTTTTTTTGTTTACATTCAATTTTAACATGTGAAGGGTATGAAAGAGGTGAAGTTGTCAAATATGGTATAGTTTTTAATAGTATAGGGGATTTTTTCGAGGTGTTTGGTTGTGATAATGAATAAATTTTAGCCATAGTTACTTATTTACTGTAAATAATTATGCAACGTATAAATGGAGTAGAAAGGAGTTTGAATAGTGATTTCGTATTTATTGTGTTTTATAGGTCTTTTTCACGGTCACCTGGTCAAATGTTCGTAATACTATTGAAAATATCCAAATTTCGCGAGTTATCGTACCAAAAGCCCGATACACAAGCAGACGGACGCACCGACGGAAACTGGTAACTGCTTTTCGTGATTTAGTGACCCTAAAGGGGCAAGAGAGTAAAAATCTCAAGGAGAGATTTTTTCGGTTTAGCAAGAAAAGAAAAAATATAGCGAATGCAGTACTATTTTAAATTATTATTTATTGGAATTTCTTTTAGATAAAAAGAATATAATAAATATATTTTGTAATTTTATTACACTTATGAAGTAATAAATAATAATTTACTGACAAAAAGGAAGAAACAGTCTTGGTATTCTTGTTTCTTTTTTGAAAGCTCAAGTAACGGCTACCGATCAAAGATATTTGAATGTTTGTAAAATAATTAAACAAGTAGATATGGGCCGATGTTTTTTACAATCGGCACAAGTATATATCTAGTCTTGTACCGTTTTATTATTTCCGTAATGCTATAGAAAGAGAATGGTTATACATTACCTGTCACTCCTGAAGAAACGATATCGAAATAACCGTTTTTTAACCAAAACGGCTTGGAAATCAAAGTTTTTGTTAAAATAAGTATAATTGTACATTTGTATGTTTTATAGTGTCGATTCGCTATTATCAGAAGGTCAAATCAAAAAATCCGATCATATTGTTGCGATGCTGCACGCGACCTCTCCACCTCACGTCTCTGCGACGGATAATTGTCCAGTCACATTAGGGGTTTCACCTCGGAATGAGAGATAATAAGCTGTAAACTGGTATAAAACCTTTATTTTGGCATTCTAAAAGTTGCCTCAAAAGTTTCATAAAATCTCGTGTCCCCGTCTTAAGATATTCAAGGTCAAAGGTCACAAAAATCGGTTTTTCGCAAATATCTCGCTTCCTATGGTTTTAATGATATTTGCATCTATTGTATTGTAGAGCATAAAATTGTCTACAAATTTTGTTCTAAACATTTTTTTTATACGCTTAACCGTTTCTGAGATAGAGCGCGGAGATCGCGCAGCGCTCAGCCATACATAGCATAATGCAAAACCGTGAGTAAATAATACGTCCTGTAAAGTTAATTAATCACTAAAAAATCCAGAAATATGCATTTGCATTATTTATTAATTAATACATTATATTTCATAATATTTTTCATTTATCAAATATATTCGTTTAATACTCACCTACTTCGTGTAAAGATAAAATTGTTAAGTAGAATACTTTATGTATATCTTAATTATATTCTAATCTAATCTAACATCTCAATTAGCTTTGCGAAAAACGGATTTTTGTGACCTTTGACCTTGAATATCTTAAGACGCGGACACGAGGTTTTATGAGACTTTTGAGACAACTTTTAGAATGCCAAAATAAAGGTTTATACAAGTTTACAGCTTATTATCTCTCATTCCGAGGTTGACCCTCATTTTTGGCTTAAGTGACTGTACTATGTGTTTGTTTAATTGACCGGTTTAAAAAATTTAGCACCATACGTGTTTTTTTTTTGTGGTTGATGCGGTTTTTTTCCACATTAAATTTCTTCTGAAGTCCAAGAGACCTAAGCCGGATTCAAAACCTTGCTTAATTTTGTGTGTTTGCCTATTACATGTTCTGTATTAAGTATTTGTTAAGTATTGCTTATATTTCTTGCATTTTTCGTTAAGGCAGCGCAGATTTATTTTGTGAATTATTTTTCCTTTTATAGAGATAAATTAAATAAATTAAATTTAGTTGAACAAATTAAATAAATTAAATGAATTAAGTTCAGTTAAATAAATTAAATTCAGTAAATAAATTAAATTCAATTAAATAAATTAAATTCAGTTAAATAAATTAAGATAAGTAATAACTTTTTATAAATAAAAAAAATTGATTACTTTGATTTTTTATATCACTTTTTTGAAGCTGGTTTACTGGTTAATTTTTTTTAGTTTTAGTGTTATTTCTTTCTTTTTAGGTATGACTAAAGTGACCATACGTCCCGTTTTGAACGGGACTGTTCCTTTTCTCGGTCACCTGTCCCGTTGTCCCCAAACAAAGCGCCGGGACGGTAAATAGTCCCGTTTTCCCAAACCACGCGAAAATTTTAAATTACGATGCTCGTGAGACACGCGCGGGCGGGGAATCACAGACCGTCGCGACGTCGACGATTGGCGATTCCCCGCCCGCGCGCGCTGTCGGTTACCTAGTAACGCGGGGAGAAGAGGGAGCATTTATTTGGTTATTAGGCTAATCACGCGCATGCACACAGACTTGTCGCTATTGTTTTGTTTTTGCGTAATGTTCGTGAAGTAGTTTAGTGGTAAACTGGTAACTAATTTGAAGTTTTCTGTTGTTTTGGAATTTTACCTATAGTTATGCCGAAACGCAAGTGTTCATTTAATGTCAACTTACAAGCAAAATACCCATTTATTAAGCAAATTAATACTTCCTCGGACGTCAGATGCGAAAAGTGTCGTACAGAGTTTAGTGTTTCCCATAGTGGTGCTGGTGATATTGAACAGCATTTGAAGTCTGAAAAAGATAAAAATGCCGACCGTGCCGCTGCTTCCAGTTCTTCAGTGTTGAACTTTTTCAAGAATTCAAACGCGCCAACTTCAAAGGATTTGGATATTGCTGCTGCAGAAGGCGTCTGGGCTTATCACACTATACAAGAAAACCACAGTTTTCGCTCCAATGATTGTGCGTCGAAATTAATCCAATCATGTTTTGATCCAAAATTCACATGTGCGCGTACAAAAACAGAAGCTATTATAGTAAATGTTTTGGCGCATACAGCGATCGATAATTTAAAAGATGATCTCAATAAGTCCAATTGTATTACAATTTTAAACGACGCTTCAAACCACGGTAACAAGAAAATATATCCTTGTGTAGTGCGCTTTTTTCAACCTTATGAAGGTGTGCAAGTAAAAATTTTAGACCTCCAAGAGCAACCAGGTGAAACTTCTGATATCATAGTCGACTATTTACACCAAGTATTGACAGATAATAATTTGTCAAATAAAGTCGTGGCATTTTGTGGCGACAATGCTAATGTCAATTTTGGGGGTGTAGCTAGGCGAGGAACTAATAATGTATTAGCAAAATTACAATCATCTCTGAAAAAAACCGTTGATAGGTATTGGATGTGGAGCCCATATAATTCACAATGCAATAAAATCTGCTGCAGATGGTCTACCTTTAGATTACGAAAGCATTATCGTAAAAATATATTCATTTTTTTATATTTACACGGTTCGAGTTGAAGCTCTAAAGGAGTTTTACGCTGAAGCTGAAATAGAACATCACCAAATGCTCGGCTACAGTAAAACCAGGTGGCTTGCGCTTATGCCTGCCTTGGAGAGAGTTTTAAAAATGTACCAGCCGTTAAAAGACTATTTTTTGACCATAGAAAAATGTCCCAAATTGTTAAAAAACTTTTTTGATGATCCCATATCAGAATTATGGCTTCATTCTTTACACGCTCAGTCAGCAAGTTTTCACCAAGCTGTATTGAAGGTTGAAGGTCAGACTGTGTCGGCAATTGAGGCTGCAAAAGAAATCAATCATCTCAAAGACAATTTGGCTCAGAAACAGATCAACCAGTTTCTTCCATTTACTGTTCGTAGTTTAATTGTGAAATTAAAAGATAATGGCACTAATATTGATGAAGAGTTTGTGAAAAATACGGCCACAGAATTTTATAAAACAAGCCGTGAATATCTGGAACAGTGGACTTGCTTTCTTAAAAGAAAGAAATGGAGATATTTCATTGGGCAGATTTAAGAAAAGTACCTGCATGGGAAGATATTCAAAAAGCGCTGGATGTATTGATTGAAAAGGGATATTTTCCCTGTAACAAAGATACAGAAGTATTTGACGAATTTACATTAATTTTAAGCTACGTCACTTCCCAAAAAATTACCGAATGGGATAATTTAAAAGTCTCCACAGAAACTCGTTGGGTGGAAGTATTCAAACACCATTCGCACCAACAATCTACAACATGAAAATTTTTGTATTTCAATTGAATATATTTTATGTCTACCTGGTACAAATGCTCCAGTAGAAAGAGTCTTTTCTCTTATGAATAAATTGTGGACGTCTGAAAAAAATCACTTACAGGTACCAGTTCTGAAAGCGATGTTGATAACTAAGGTCAATATAAAAAAAACGTGCCAAGAATTTTATTCTTATTTAAAATCATCACCAACTTTATTAAAGCAAATTTGTTCCTCTGATAAATATAAATACAATTAAAAAAAATATGGTGCATATAATTTAATAATTTCTGTCAGAGGAACTTTGCTTCAATAAAGCTGGTTAACTGGTGATTGATTTTTATTTTTCACAACTTGTTATAATAAAAATAATTATAATTAATATGAATATAATAACAGTCAATACTAATTGCATTAAGTTACACTTTTTCTAAATAAAGAAAATTAAGAAGTTGTGTTTATTTTCATTGTTAACCTGCTAACTTGGGTATAAAAACTTATGTCCCGTTTTGAGTTCAAAAATAAATGGTCAGTTTAGGTATGACTGATAAGAGGATTGCTGAAAATGGGTGGATCTCTAATAAAGAGTGCTGAAAAAAGTGAAAGATTCGCTAATATGAAAGTACCGCAAAAACACAGAGAAAAAAGACTTGATATACATCGCGCGTATCGAACTGAGAATCTACTTTTTTGAAGTCGGTTAAAAACTCTTTATATTCCTCTAAAATGATGGCTTGCTGTAATATCGACACATGGACAACAGCTACTTATTCTTAGCAAAATTGAACTTTTACACACTCCCTGCACAAAATTCGGACTGTTATAACTTTCACCACCTACTTAGAAGCGCACCGGGAACCTTATGGTTTAAATTTAGATGGTATTAATTTTAAGAAATAATTTTCCCCTTTCGAGCTGCAGTTCGATACAAAATAAAGATTTTTTTTTCGTTTATCAATTTATTTGGTTAATATAAGGAGCGTGAATTAATTTTGGGGAATTAAGAGAGGGCGTAACTTCATTATATCGCATCGGGGCATACTGTTGCTGTATTCATGGTGAAGCACCATCATTAGACTTTAATTTTTGGTATATAGTATTCTGCCGAAGTGTAAACCACATTTTTTTTGAGCATTGAATATGTCGAATTACGTGCCAACAAAACACCATTTGCGGGAAGAGTTACTTTTCTTGTTTAATTCGAAAAAAAAGCGCTGCTGAAAGTCATCGATTGCAGTCGGAAATTTATGGTGAATATATTCTATCTATAAAAACTTGTGAGTACTGGTTTCGAAATTCTAAAAGTGGTTATTCCGACACGGAAGACAGAGAACATCCAGGCTAGCCGAAAAAGTTTAAAGATGAAGAATTGGCGGCATTACTCGATGAGGACCCGTGCCAAATGAAAAAAGAACTTGCAGAATCATTAGAAGTTGATCGCACAACTATTTCCAAGCGCTTACATGCACTAATTAAACAAGTAGATATGGGCCGATGTTTTTTACAATCGGCACAAGTATATATCTAGTCTTGTACCGTTTTATTATTTCCGTAATGCTATAAAAAGAGAATGGGCATACATTACCTGTCACTCCTGAAGAAACGATATCGAAATAACCGTTTTTTAACCAAAACGGCTTGGAAATCAACGTTGTTGTTAAAATAAGTATAATTGTACATTTCTATGTTTTATAGTGTCGATTCGCTATTATCAGAGGGTCAAATCAAAAAATCCGATCATATTGTTGCGATGCTGCACGCGACCTCTCCACCTCACGTCTCTGCGACGGATAATTGTCCAGTCACATTAGAGGTTTCACCTCGGAATGAGAGATAATAAGCTGTAAACTGGTATAAACCTTTATTTTGGCATTCTAAAAGTTGTCTCAAAAGTTTCATAAAATCTCGTGTCCCCGTCTTAAGATATTCAAGGTCAAAGGTCACAAAAATCGGTTTTTCGCAAATATCTCGCTTCCTATGGTTTTAATGATATTTGCATCTATTGTATTGTAGACCATAAAATTGTCTACAAATTTTGTTCTAAACATTTTTTTATACGCTTAACCGTTTCTGAGCTCAGCCATACATAGCATAATGCAAGGTAAACCGTGAGTAAATAATACGTCCTGTAAAGTTAATTAATCACTAAAAAATCCATAAATGTGAATAATTTGCATTATTTATTAGTTAATACATTATATTTAATAATATTTTCCATTTATCAAATATATTCGTTTAATAATACTCACCTACTTCGTGTAAAGATAAAATTGTTAAGTAGAATACTTTATGTATATCTTAATTATATTCTAATCTAATCTAACATCTAAATTAGATTTGCGAAAAATGGATTTTTGTGACCTTTGACCTTGAATATCTTAAGACGCGGACACGAGATTTTATGAGACTTTTGAGACAACTTTTAGAATGCCAAAATAAAGGTTTATACAAGTTTGCAGCTTATTATCTCTCATTCCGAGGTTGACCCTCATTTTTGGCTTAAGTGACTGTACTGTGTGTTTGTTTAAGTGACCGGTTTAAAAAATTTAGCACCATACGTGTTTTTTTTTTGTGGTTGATGCGGTTTTTTCCACATGAAATTTCTTCTGAAGTCCAAGAGACCTAAGCTGGCTTCAAAACCTTGCTTAATTTTGTGTGTTTGCCTATTACATGTTCTGTATTAAGTATTTGTTAAGTATTGCTTATATTTCTTGCATTTTTCATTAAGGCAGCGCAGATTTATTTTGTGAATTATATTTCCTTTTATAGAGATAAATTAAATAAATTAAATTTAGTTTAACAAATTAAATAAATTAAATGAATTAAGTTCAGTTAAATAAATTAAATTCAGTTAAATAAATTAAATAAATTAAATTCAGTTAAATAAATGAAGATAAGTAATAACTTTTTATAAATAAGAAAAATTGATTACTTTGATTTTTTATATCACTTTTTTGAAGCTGGTTTACTGGTTAATTTTTTTTAGTTTTAGTGTTATTTCTTTCTTTTTAGGTATGACTGGTAAGAGGATTGCTGAAAATGGGTGGTTCTCTAATAAAGTGAAAGATTCGCTAATATGAAAGTACCGCAAAAACACAGAGAAAAAAGACTTGATATACATCGCGCGTATCGAACTGAGAATCTACTTTTTTGAAGTCGGTTAAAAACTCTTTATATTCCTCTAAAATGATGGCTTGCTGTAATATCGACACATGGACAACAGCTATTTATTCTTAGCAAAATTGAACTTTTTCACACTCCCTGCACAAAATTCGGACTGTTATAACTTTCACCACCTACTTAGAAGCGCACCGGGAACCTCATGGTTTAAATTTAGATGGTATTCATTTTAAGAAATAATTTTCCACTTTCGAGCTGCAGTTCGATACAAAATAAAGATTTTCTTTTCGTTTATCAATTTATTTGGTTAATATAATGAATTAATTTTGAGGAATTAAGAGAGGGCGTAACTTTATTATATCGCATCAGGGCATACTGTTGCTGTATTCATGGTGAAGCACCATCATTAGACTTTAATTTTTGGTATATGGTATTCTGCCGAAGTGTAAACCACATTTTTTTTTGAGCATTGAATATGTCGAATTACGTGCCAACAAAACACCATTTGCGGGAAGCGTTACTTTTCTTGTTTAATTCGAAAAAAAGCGCTGCTGAAAGTCATCGATTGCAGTCGGAAATTTATGGTGATTATATTCTATCTATAAAAACTTGTGAGTACTGGTTTCGATGCTCTAAAAGTGGTTATCCCGACACGGAAGACAGAGAACATCCAGGCTAGCCGAAAAAGTTTAAAGATGAAGAATTGGAGGCATTACTCGATGAGGACCCGTGCCAAATGAAAAAAAAGAACTTGCAGAATCATTAGAAGTTGATCGCACAACTATTTCCACGCGCTTACATGCACTAGGAATGATGTAAAAGCCCAGAAATTGGGTGCCGTATGAATTGAAATCGAGAGGCGGTGAAAGGCGATTTTTCACCTGCGAATAACCGCTTCAATGGCAAAATCGGAAAGGTTTTTTGCATCGTATCGTAACTGGTGATGAAAAATGAATACGTTACGATAAACCAAAGCGCAAAAAATCAAGAGTGAAGCCCGGTCCACCATCAACATTCTCGTCAAAGCCAAATATTCATACCTCCAAGCTTAGGCTGTGTATCTAGTGGGATTAGCTTGGTGTAGTGTATTATGAGCTGCTCCAATTCAACGAAACTATTACTGAGCGATGTTACCAATAACAATTGATGCAATTGTGCCGACCATTGAAGGAAAAACAACCGCAATATGCCAAAAGATATGGCAAAGTGATTTTTCAACATGACAAACCTCGGCCACATGTGGCAAAACCCGTCAAGGAAACTCTAGAAGCGCATGGATGGGATGTTCTACCTCAACCGCCGTATTCACCAGACATTGCTTCTTCTGATTATCACTTGTTCCAATCGATTACGCACGGCCTGTCTAAACAGCACTTCCATTTATAAGGAAACCAAAAAATGGGTCGTTTCGTGGATAGCCTCAAAAGATGATTCATATGCTGTCACAAAGATGGGAGAAAGTAGTGGCTAGCGATGGACAATACTTTAAATAATCAATTTGTAACCATTTTTTTTTACAATAAAGCGATATTTTTACTGAAAAATACCTCAAAATTAATTCACATACCCTAAAAATATTTTAAAATAAACTTTTTTTATAGAACAGCTTATATAATCTAACAAAATACGTGTAATGTAAACTAATTTTTTTTCTTGCTGTAGTTCCCACAATATACCAGTATAAGTTTTTGCAATGCATTATTAAGTTATAAAATCTTCAGCAGTATGTTTTTAGACTGTATAAAGATACGAAATTCTATATTTAGCATGGGAGGATCGTGTTTCATGAGAAATATATACACATTGATTTATGAAAGTATTAATCTTGAACTAATATGACATTCTGACTTCTTCAGTAGCTCGTTACCTAACCCGTTTTATGTATTTAGAAATTAAATCGGAATAATTATCATTAACCATAAATCATGTATTATGTAGTAGTGTTATTACTTGACATCATTCATGTTTTATTGATTTATTTGGTTATTTTGTAATAATAACAAACTGGCCAAGTGCAAGTCGGACTTGTGCAATTAATTAGTGTTTCGTACGTTGATTGCTTTTAAAATAAAAAATTTTGATATGGAAGAATAAGATGATCAGCGACTTCATAAAACATACCGCAAATTAGTTTGCGACAAAAAGTTTTTTGCGATCTTCACCGAAAACTTATGAGCTTAAAATTTTTCTTTTTTCTATATACCAGATAAATTATTAAAGATAATGCACTCGTGATAATTTTCGTTCAATCTACACTTTGTGGAGAATATTTCAGAATTTTTTATAAATTTTTTGTTCAGTACTTTTTGAGATATGGGGGAGTGACTGAGATTTTTCACAATTTTTTAAAAATAATACAAAGAAAAGTGTGCGCAAGTATTACATTATGTACGTTTTTAAACTTGTGTTTTTACAAGCTGACGCTCCACTCGATAACTTGGTAAAAAATTTTTTCTTCCGATTTCACCTAAAACTAAACCTTAAAATTAAAATTTAGCTTTCAAAACTACACGGCTCTGATGAGGACACCAATTCCTATATTAGTGCCAAATTTCAACTTTCTATATCAAATAATTTCGGAAAAAATCAGGTGTGTCAGACAGACAGACGGACAAACGTGATCAACCAAAAATATGTGGCACAACTGACAAAGTCAAATCATCCTCCATAATGACAATCAAACAATCGAATATTTACAGGCGAAAAAGGAGAATTAATATTTCATTGCCCGTATAATCTTGATTTATCATCTTGAGATTTCTTTTTATTTCCAATTGCCAAAAATAATATGGATGGAGAGCGTTTTGCAACACAGACAGAGGCAATTGGCACGTTTACGCGGCACCCCCTTCTAAATGGAAAAAATGTTTCCAGAATTGGTTCGATCGCAATCGACAAACCCATATATATATATATATATATATATATATATATATATATATATGTATATGTATATATATATATATATATATATATATATATATATATATATATATATATATATAAATATACATATACATATACATATATATATATATATATATATATATATATATATATATATATGTATATATATATATATATATATATATATATATATATATATATATATATATATATATATATATATGTATATGTATATGTATATGTATATTTATATATATATATATATATATATATATATATATATATATATATATATATATATATAGATATAAAGTAAATATCTGTCGACCGTGAAGAATATTAAAAAAAAGAAAAAATGTATATCGGTTTTGGCGTACGAAAACCATACTCTTTGCACTTGAATGAAAAATACGGTCGTCCAAAACTAAATCTTACCAAGGCGTGCCATCTATGAATCACCGAACGAAGATATATATATTTCGCTCCATATTAGAGCTCGTTAGCCAGGCTAGGTGAAGTGAAAAATCGAAAATACCCAATATCCGCAGGAGCGATTTAAAAGGCATACACTTGAAAGTGTCAGTAGCCAACAAATCAGAGCAGACCGCATAGGTAAAATAAGATTTACTATCTTTGTTATTTTAAACGAAGAGTGTAATAATTGCTACTATTAAATAAGCAGCAGTAACTGTAAAAATATATTACTGATATCACTATTGGATGTTCAGCGATTTTTGACTCATTCGTTATCATGCTATCTAGTCAGCTCTTTGCTTGTGCATCATCCACTAATTTATTTTCTTTATATTTTTCACAAATGATGTAAACTTACTTTGAGTAGAATCGTAGCAACTTGTTATGTTGGCCCTTGGTAAGATTGGAAGTGAGATCATGCCAAAAAAAACACTAAAAACGCGAATATGGGGTGTGTAGTATTAAAAAGATCTCTATACAGGGGTCCGTAGTGTTCCCGTTTATATTGATTTTTATTTACAACTATACATTCAATAATGGTATTAGTACTTTAATTTTATAGTTAGAGGTTTCTTATTTTATCGATGAGTTTGGCCCTTTCGAACCAGATGGTGCTGCGATTTGTCGGCTACCGATACTTTAAAGTGTACGCTTTTTAAATCGTTCTTGCTGATACTAGGTTTTTGCAATTTGCTTCCTCACCTATATAAAATAAAACATACATATCCCAGTTTGGTGATTGATAGATGGTACCCCAAGGTCGTTCATAGCTTTGAGCTCCCGTACTTTTGATGAAAATAGTAAAGAGCATTTTATCCGCCAATATATATAAATACATATATACATATATATATATATATATATATATATATATATATATATATATATATATATATATATATATTATAGTAATATAATAGGTGTTTCGGTTAATAATGTCGATTTTGCTAAGAGATGGCGTTACTAATACACTTGTTGGTATAGACTAGTGACATCTATGGCGTTTTGGAAGGTAAACATACGCTATCAAAAGCCACTTCGTTATTAATTATTATTGTGCGAAAAACATAGTTCTTTATAGCTTTGAATACATCTTGTTTCGTATCAGAAAAAGACGTTTTGCGGGGAAGTTTAATAACCTTTCATTTAAAGAAAACGGCTGCTGAAAGTTATCGACTGTTGGTTGAAACTTATGGCGAACATGCTCCAACCCAAAACACTTGGGTAGACCCAGGCCAGCCTTCAACGTCACAACCAGTGCGCAATATACAGGGAAAGAAAGGTTTGCTGTGTATTTGGTGGGATAGTAGAGAAGCTATGTATTACGAATTGCTGAAACTTGACTTCTGGCGATCGATTCCGACAACAATTGATAAAGTTGAAAAAAGCATTGAAGAAAAAATGACCAGAATACGCCCAAAGACACGATAAAGTCATTTTTCAACATGACAATGCTCAGCCCGATGTTGAAAATGCGTTAAAAACTATTTGGAAAACATCAAATGGGACGTTCTACCAAACCCGCAGTATTCACCGGATTTAGCCCCTTCAGACTACTACTTATTTCGATCGATGCAGCAAAGCCTTTCAGAACAACACTTACATTCTTACGAAGAAGTGAAAAATTGACTTGATGAATGGTTGGCCTCAAAAGACGAAAAGTTTTTCTGGTGCGGAATCCATTCGTTGACAGAAAGGTGGGAAAAAGTCATGGCTAACGATGGCCAATTGATTATTAAGGTAATTCATTTTGTGATGAAATTAAACGCTTAAATGTTGCGAAATTATTAACCGAAACACCTATTATATATATATATATATATATATATATATATATATATATATATATATATATATATATATGTATATATATATATATATATATATATATATATATATATATATATATGTGTATATATATATATATATATATATATATATATATATATATATATATATATATATATATATATATGTATATATATATATATATATATATATATATATATATATATATATATATATATATATATATAATTTATTTTCTTATGTTTAAAACCAAAAAGACGACTATGTCTTTAACGAAACTAAAATTACAATATAGATAGAAATTGCTTCAAATTATCTATAAAAGAAAGATTTAAAATTAAAAAGAAAAAACAAATTGTAAACGGTAGAACTGACATCATGTAGAGTTATCCTCTCAAAGTAAATAATAAAAAAAATAAACGAAAACAATGGATAAGGAATCCTCCAGACTTAAAAGAACATAATATTAAAGGACTGCATTGCATTCTCAACATATCCCTTTAATTAAACATGTGAACAAAAGAAAAAAAATACAAGTGCAGTGATTATTCAAAAATTATATTTACCGATGTATTGCCAATTAAATGAAAATTTAAGAAATATCAATGTCTGGTTTTGAAAAAAAAATAACCTTTGTATATATATATTTTTTTCGAGCTTATCAGAAAATATTACTCCTGTTTATAACACAACCATATTGCATTTGCAATTTTTTATGACTTCCACATGAATTTTATTGCCAATCAAAGTAATGTATTGCGCACATTCAAGTTAGTAAAATATAGGTACACTAACAATAAAACTAAACGAAAATGAAATAATGACATTTTTTCCATGAAGCTATTAGTTTTCAAGCGGACAGAGTTGAAATTTTGTAGATAACCAGTGAGATATAATATAATATTGGTTGCATTGTAATTGTTGATAAAGTTTAGAGTTAACTAACTAAACCCAGAATTCTTGATGCACCTACACGCGGCGGTCCTGACTGTGGGGTTGGGGTGGTGGGTGGCTTTGTCGAGCAATTTGGTCTGGGCGTTCCTGATGAATTCACGGATTGTGGGCATCTGGAAGACTCAGTAGAGTTGGGTGTTGCGGACGAGCTATGGGGCTTTGGCGATGATGCGAAGGGCCTTGTTTTGGATTTTTTGGAGGGTGGATCTGCGGGTGTGTGACATCTGGCAACATGCTGGGCTGAAGTAGGTCAGTCCGACTCGGATGATCATCTTGTAGGATGCTCACTTGTTGCGAGTTGACAGTTTGCTGGACTTGAATACAAGGTAGAGCTTGCTGAGGAGTTGGTTGGCTTTCTTGGCGAAGGACCTGGTCCTTCCATACTAGCCACTAAGACTCAATACTTTTTCGGCAACCTTTTATAATTTGAGAATATCTTGAAGCGAGAATTATACATCATGAAATTGTGGAAGGGGTTTATTGTGTGTATTTTTGATGTTTGGTATATTTTATTATATTTTAGCATGTTTTAAACGGTTCAAGTTTACTTGTCAATGTATTATAAAATAAATACTTGCTACCAATCTAATCGTATATATAAATTTCATGCAAAAATTGATTTTGCATCTCTCAAAATATCACTTATTTCTCTGTATGTTTTCTATTGTAACCTACCAGCTTATAAGAAGCGTTTTCCGAAATACTAAATTTTAAATTTCTATTAATTCATTTTCCAAAGTTATCAGTTAATCGTTCTACTACGTCACTGATTTGACGTGCAATCGTGCCACGACTCAATGTCTTTTGTTCCTGCTGTATAAGCTTAAACCGTTGTCCGCCGACCATAATTACTGTTTGATATGAAAAAGCAATTTGTTCTATTTCTATGACAATAAAACTTTTGCACTTTTTAATTATTACCGTTATAGACCAAACGGTGCAAGTTTACTTCCGGAATGGTGTGCGAAATTTGTACATGACCGAATAGACAACAAATTTTCCTTTTATTATATTTATTTTGGATAATATACAAAATACTAATTTATACAACAAATGTTTAAAATAATTAAAACTTCCGCAGTTCTATTAACTTCAAATACTCCAGTCAGAATACGATTTTGAGGTGAAATCGTCCGATACTGCTACAGTTTTTTTTTTTTGAATACTCGTCTCGACGGGTACATTAAGGAAAAAATATTTGGACCGCGGAAAACACCGCAAAAATGGGAGAATTGGCCCGTTTTTGGGTTTTTTAGCGTATTTTTGCAATTTTATAATAAATTTACGGAAGATAAACTAAAAATCCTGATAAATTTTGACTCCAGATAAAAAAAAATTAAGGTGCTATGGATATCATTTAAACCTTCTGGTCGGGAGAAATAACGGCCAATTGTCGTTTTTTTTGTCATTTTTTATGATTAAATAGGTGTACTTGCAAACTGTATGTTAATTTTTTTTTAGTTAACTCTGGAAATATGTTCTATAGATATTATGTTACTTTAATTGAACCAAATATAATTTGAGCCGTTTTTTACATATTAGATATATTTTTTACTCATAGTATTGATAAATTTTATCGATTCAGGTTTTTTTCTTCTGACGAATTTTTGTTCAGTATACTACTAGCTTACATTAAATATTAGAAAATGTTCCCTAGTTCCCAAGATTTCATTAAGAACTGATTTAAACAATTTTCTTTTTTTAATCTAGAATCAAAATCTGTTATATTTTTAGTTTATCTTCCACAAATTTATGATAAAAATGCAAAAACATATTAAAAACCCAAAAACGAACCAATTCTTCCATTTTTGAGGGTGTTGTCCCAATTTGTCAGCGGTCGCAATATTTTTTCCCTAACGTCGAGACGAGTATTTTTCTTAAAAAAAGTAAAAATAGTAAAAATCTGACGATTTCTGTTTTCGGTCTTTTTTGGTTGTATTCTAACTGGACTTAAGTATAAGGACCATCTTTCTTATGAAAATTTTGTCATATCATAGGGTGTTGATGTTGAATGATTTTTGTTGCTTGAATAGGTAGACGTAAGCTTACGGATTATAACTGCGTTGCGTAAAATCCGAAAAACTAACTTCTTAATTTTTCCATCCGTTACCGTGCATCGATATCACACTAACAGTGTATTGTTATCACTAGAAAGCAGACCAAGAGGAGCGCACCTTTAGTGAAGGCTTTCACTTAATCCAACATTGCCTACCATGTGTCTGTGATGCCGGATTCACAAGCTGCAATGGGTTTTGTCCCGTATGATCAGCTTTAGATTAAGAATGGAACAAATTCAGTCTGCTATCTATTACTTAGCGCTTCCTACCGATGAACGCGCTATATTAACCATTTTCAGTGCGAGTAACCTTATACCGTCGTTAATTACTTTCTCGTTTACTGTTTATATGGCCGTCTACTGTTATTAGCTAGAGTTACCATTGACCATGAACCATTGTTAGTTACTGTGAGAGTTTACCGTCGCCCGTTAATGTTACCGCCTGCCGTTGCCGATTTAACGTGATTGTTCACTTTACCATCTATCATGGAAGTATTTGTTTGAAGTCCGACTACGTATATAAGCATACTGTGTCCCTCTTCAACTCATCGTTGTAACTTATAGCTTTTTTTTACGAAATTTGTACATGTCCGAATAGATAACAAATTTTCCTTTTATTATATTTATTTGGATAATATACAAAATACTAATTTATACAACAAATGTTTAAAATAATTAAAACATTCGCAATTCTATTAATTCCATAAGTATAAGAACCATCTTCCTTGTGGAAATTTTGTCTTTACGTAGGGCGTTGATGTTGAATGCTTTTTGTTGCTTGAATAGGTAGATGTAAGCTTACGTATTATAATCCTTGTAAAAATTGCGTTGCGCCAAATCTGGAAAACCAACTTCTTAATTTTTCCATCCATTACCTTGTATCGATATCGCAATAACAGTATTTTGTTGTCACTAGAAAGCAGACCAAGGGAAGCGCACCTCCAGTGAAGGCTTTCACTTAACCCAACATTGCCTATTATGTGTCTGTGATGTCAGAATTATAAGCTGCAATGGGTTTTGTCCTGCATAATCAACCTTAGATTAATAATGGAACAAATTCAGTCTGGTGTCTCACTTAGCGCTTCCTGCCAATGTCTGTGCTATATTAATCATTTTCAGTAAAAGTGACCTTATTCCGTCGTTAATTACTTTCTCGTTTACCGTCTGTATGGCCATCTATCGTTATTAGCTAAAGCTATCGTTGACTTTCGTCAGTTAGTGCCATCATGAACCACTTTTAGTTACTGTGAGAGTTTACCGTCTCCTGTTAGTGTTACCGTCTGCCCTTGTTTCATTTAACGTGATTATTTACCTTACCATCTATCATGAGAGTATTTGTTTGAATTCCGACTACGTATATAAGTATACTGTGACTCTCTTCAACCCTTCGTTGTAACTTAAAGCTTTTTTTTATTTTTTACGAAACATAAGACTGACAATACGGTTGTTACTACACCTACGTATTAGCTGGCATGCATATTGATTCCTGGTTTACCATTTTCTGACTGTAATAATTTGCACGATGTCGGTGGGTTCTATATCATATAAATTCAAAGGATATGGTTCAATATTTAACAATTAGAAAACTGGAAAATTAGCTACCCGACAGGAAACCTACTGCACCAACACTGAAATTCTCTGACATTATAACGTACAGTGATTTAAGACCAACGTGAACCGCTACATCCTTAAACTACTAAAATTACTAATTGATGTACACTTTAAAAACCCATAAACCGTATACAAATTAGCAAAGAAATAGAAAATAAACTGTAACGCGCCAGGCCAAAGGGCAGCAGCTTGTCGGCAGGACTTCTCGGGATCTCAGAATTTATTTTACGGTTGAACGTCGGCAAACTTTGTGAATTATCGGAGAGATTCGTCACAGTCTGGGTGTTGCAAGCGAGAAGCCTTTGGTAATTCCCTCGGTAAAAGTTTCCTCAGGAGTTTTTCACGGTAAAATATATTTAAAAATTTAGTATTATAGAAATATATCTTTCCTTTTCTTAGTTAAAGAATTTCAAGCTTAATTATTGACTGCACGAAACATATGAGAAGTCGATGCATAAACACTTATCCATCTGTTCAATATAATCTACGACTCTGGGAAAATGCCGGCAAATTAATTAAAATCTACTTTTGTTATCATTCCTAGTAAAGTAAGTCTCAAAAATGAGTTTCACGGCATGGTTCGTAGAGTTAACATGTTTTTGCAGTGTTAAGTTCTTTAAGCAAAATTACTGCTGTTTTTTGGTAAAGTATGAAGTGAACCTCTCTAGGCCGATTGAGAGACTCAGTTGGAAGACTAAACGGAGTGAGGGAATATTCCTATCTACAGTTCTCGGGCAAAACATGGGGGATACGTACAGGGTGATTATTTTTAAACAACCAGCCCTGATTTATGGAAAATTGTTCGATATTTATTTATTTTTTAAATGCAGAATAGTATAGTGCATGTCAAGGAGTATATGGTTTGAAAAGTCCGTGCAAAGTCCGAGAGATGGCACCACCGGCGCATATCGAGGTCATGTTTAGTTTGTAGCATCTCTTGAATGAACACACACCAAGTTTCAGCCATATTGGTCTATTTCTTTGTGTTTGGCATTCGTGTGAATCAAGGAAGTCGAGTGATTTTCAAGAAATGGACGAAAAAGAATTTCGTGTGGTGATTAAACATTACTTTATGAAAGGCAAAACACCTCAGGAGACTAAAGAGAAGCTTGATAAACATTATGGTGACTCTGCACCTTCGATTAGAACAGTTTATAAGTGGTTTCAAAATTTTCGGACTGGCCATATGGGCACAAGTGACGCTGAACGTTCTGGACGGCCTGTGGAGGTTACGACTCCAGAAATCATTGATCGAATCCATGATATGGTGATGGATGACAGAAGAATTAAGGTGCGTGAGATTGCTAGTGCTGTGGGCATCTCGACTGAACGGGTACATAATATTTTGCACAAACATTTGGACATGAGAAAGCTATCCGCAAGATGGGTGCCGCGATTGCTCACGCTTGACCAAAAACGGAATCGTGTGAAGTGTTGCAAGGATGGTTTGCAGCTGTTCCAGAAGAATCCGGAGGACTTTAAGCGTCGTTTCGTCACTGTGGATGAAACATGGATACATTACTATACTCCTAAGACCAAACAACAATCTAAACAATGGGTTACCAAGGGGGAATCTGCACCAAAAAAGGCGAAGACCGTTCCTTCGGCCGGAAAGGTTATGGCGACTGTCTTTTGGGATTCGCAAGGGATAATCCTCATCGACTATCTGGAAAAGGGTAAAACTATTACAGGTGAATATTATTCATCGTTATTGGACCGTTTGAAAACCGAGCTGCAAGAAAAACGCCCGCGATTGGCCCACAAGAAAGTCCTTTTCCATCACGACAACGCACCAGCACACACCTCAGCAGTTATGGTCGCAAAATTAATGGAAATAGGATTCCAACTCGTTTCACATCCCCCCTATTCTCCAGACTTGGCTCCCTCGGACTACTATTTGTTCCCCAATTTGAAGAAATGGCTGGCGGGACAAAGATTTTATTCAAACAAGGAGGTGATTGCAGACACTAATGGATATTTTGCAGACTTGGACAAATCCTATTATTCGGAAGGGATCAACAAACTAGAACATCGTTGGACAAAGTGTATAAGCCTAAAAGGAGACTATGTCGAAAAATAAAAAAGGTTTACCCCAAACACATAAGTAGTTTTTATTTTTGCACGGACTTTTCAAACCAGCCTCGTACTGATGTATTTGACATTTGGTAATGAAAACGACGCTGGGCATCGTAACCTAAAACGACTTTTTTTTTTCATTCGACATAACTTTTGTAAAACAGTATTGGAAAGCCCTAATTTTTTTTCAACATTTTACTATTCTGTTGAGGTTTTTCCTTTAATAAAATATCTTTGAACAATAAAAAACAATAATACATTATTTTTATTAAAACCACAAAAAAACTATATAGCTTTTAACATTACGTATTTATAAAATTAAATGTTTGAAACTTTCTTCTTCTATCATGCATTTTTCTGTTCTTTTCATTAACGCTTGATGAGTGGCTGTGTAAATAATTTCTCCAGATATACTATTGCACGCATGTAATATTTTTTCCTTTAAGTGCTCAATATGATTTGTTGCAGTTTTGTATACAATATCTTTAAGAGTCCCCCACAAGAAAAAATCTAACGGCGTGAGGTCTGGTGACTTAGGTGCCCATTGAATAACTGGGGTGTGAACCCAAATCCATCTTCGTTAAAACCGTTCATTCAAATACCCTCTAAAAGCAGCACCTGTATAAGGGGAACATTTTCTAACAAAACTGGTAGAGTATTAACGAAGAAATTAAGGTATCTATTTCCAGTTAGTGTTCCCTCAAAAAAGTATGGTCCAACCAAATGTTTCCCAATTATCCTACACAATACGCTATAATGGCCTTGATTTTGAATTTGATTAACGTTATATGGATTCTCGTCAGCCCAACATTGATAATATTTTCTGTTAGGTTTGCCGTTGCTGACAAAATGACTTCCATCTGTCCATAATATATGATTTAGAAAATAACGTTCTTCGTAATATTTAATCATCATTTCTGTTACAAAACTCGTTGTCGTTCCGAATCAAATTGTATTAATAACTGAAGATTATGCATTTTACAGTTGTTAACTTTAAGAGATCTCTGAATAGCCCCATAAGAAACATTCAGTTGGCACCTTGCTTGTTTGTCCAGAAAATCCATATTGCTCCTCAAATTTCTTTCTAATTGACAAAATATATTGTGATCCGGGATATACCAGTCGGAGTAACATTCTCGATACAGTCTAAGGGCTTCCCGAGAATTCCTTTTTGCTTCTCCACAAATAAGAATTATCTCTACTTTTTCAGCGTGGGAAATCACTTCAACCAGAACTATTAACACACTATTTACTTAGTTTAACTCTATTGAATTGGATAGGTGTTCAGACAAGAGGTGTCAGATTAAAGTATGACAGCTGCCTACTAAATAAATTGTTTCAAAACCGCCAAACGTGGCATACGATCCATGGCAACCGCGATGACCAAAGAATAATATTTTAGAAGATTTTTGCCGCATAACTTTTTTGCTTTGCCAAACTAAAACTTATGGTGAAAATGTGATGTGGGAAGTAGTTATATAAACGCGGTACTGTGACTGAAGATCTTTGGAAACTACATCGTGGAGTGGATGGAGTTTCCAAAGAACTGGCGCAATAGGTGTGAGAAGTCTTTGTTTATCTAAAGAAATGATTCGTGGTGAGGCGGAGGAATATTTGTTTAGGTCAAGAAGTGGATGATAATGAAGGTAAAAAATGGTCAGAAGGGTGTTAATGGGGTGCCAAAAGGTCGTTAATAAAGCTTCTTAGAATTGTCCGTTGAAGGGTTTCTGAAATCGAAGTGCAAGAAGCGGTCGATAACGAAGTTACAGACTAGAGACTGTTGATAACGGTGGTTGTCGGTTAAAAGGGCGTTAATGAAGTTAATGGGGGGTTTTATTAAAAAAAAAGCATTATATGGGTAGAAGAGGGTATTTTTGTATAAATTGGGGGGGTTAATTATTGTAAAAAAGAGTTTTATTTTTTTTTGTGTTACCAAAAGGGTCTTGATGAGGGGTTGAGCAAGAGGGTTGTTTTTTTTTGTGGATAAAAAGGTGTGGTCAAAAAGGTATTATTTAGTAAGGAATTTTTTTTAATCCGGCTAAAAAATCCTTATTATGGCTGTGAGGGGTTGGCAAAAAGTCCTTATTATGGCGATAAGGGGTTAGCCAAAAAGCCTTAATAAAGACGATAAGGAGCCAGCCAGAAAGTCCTTAATATAGCGATGAGGGGTAGGCCAAAAAATCTTTTTAATGACGATAAGGGGCCAATCAAAAAGTACTTCGATTTTTCGAAAAGAAAATTCAGAGAACCTGTATCTATAATATATATAAAATGCAACGTCTCTCTGTCTGTCTGTCTGTCTGTCCGTTAGTGCGCTTATCACTGGAGAACCACTTATCCGATTTACGTACATACATATGTTCTCTGGCCAGATTATAGGCTATAATTTATTACGATAGGTAGCATAAGGAATGAGCAGTGACGTAAAATAGTGAGTGAAGTCGGAAAAAAAGTTTGCCGCTAGCGCGTTCCTTTGCAATACACAGCCTAAACCATTAATTATGGAACAATATTATGTAGCAGGAAATATCTACAATATATATAAAAATGCAATGTCTCTCTGTCTGACTGTCTGTCCGTTAGTGCGGTTATCCCTCGAGAACCACTTATCCGATTTACGTGATTTTTTAAATTCATACATATGTTCTCTGACCAGGTTATAGATATACATTATATTTCATACATCCATAATATATATAAAATGCAACGTATCTCTGTCTGTCTGTCTGTCTGTCCGTTAGTGCGCTTATCACTGGAGAACCACTCATCCGATTTTCGTACTTTTTTTTTAAAACATACATATGTTCTCTGGCCAGGTTATAGGCTATATTTTATTACGATAGGTAGCATAAGGAATGAGCACTGACGATAATAGTGAATGAAGTCGGAAAAAAAAAGTTTGCCAATAGCGCGTTCTCTTGCAATACACGATCTAAACTATTAAATATGGAACAATATTATGTAGCAGAGAATATCTATAATCTATAATATATATAAAATGCAATGTCTCTCTGTCTGTCTGTCTGTCCATTAGTGCGTTTATCATGCAAGAACCATTTATCCGATTAACGTGTCTTTTTTTAAATTCATACATATATTCTTTAGCCAGGTTATATAATAATAATAATCTATATCTATAATATATATAAAATGCAACGTCTCTCCGTCTGTCTGTCTATCTGTCTGTTCGTTCGTTAATGCTCTTATGACTGGAGAACCACTTATCCGATTTACATGCTTTTTTTTTAAATATACATATAATCTCTGGCCAGGTTATAGAGTATATTTTATTACGTTAGGTAACATGAGGAATAAGCAGTGACGATAATAGTGAATCAAATCGCAAAAAGGTTTGCCGCTAGCGCGTTCTCTTGCAATACACTGCCTAAACCACTAAATATGGAACAATATCATGTAGCAAAGGATATCTATAATATATATAAAATGCAACGTCTCTCTGTCTGTTTGTCCGTTTGTGCGCTTATCACTGGAGAACTACTTATCCGATTTACGTGCTTTTTTTTTAAACATACATATGTTCTCTGGCCAGGTTATAGTATATATTTTATTACGTTAGGTGACATAAGGAATAAGCAGTGACGATAATAGTGAATCAAGTCGGAGAAAAGTTTGCCGCTAACGCGTTCTCTTGCCATACACTGCCTAAAGCATTAAATATGGAACAATGTAGCAAAGAATATAATATATATAAAATGCAACGTCTCTCTGTCTGTCTGTCCGTTAGTGAGCTTATCACTCGAGAACCACTTATCCGATTTACGTGTTTTTATAAATTTATACACATGTTCTATATAAGCCTAGATAATGGGAGTTATGATGAGATAATGGGAGATAAGGAGAAATAATGGGAGATAAGGAGAAATATTGTGAGATAAGTCGAGATAAGCCTAGATAATGGGAAGTGAGGTGAGATAATGGGAGATAAGGAGAAATAATGGGAGATGAACAGAGATAAGCCTAGATAATGGAAATTATATAGAGATAATGGGAGATAAGGAAAAATATTGGGAGATAAAGGGAAATAATGGGAGATATTTTATTACGTTGGGTAACATAAGAAATAAGCAGTGACGATAGTAGTGACTCAAGTCCACGCAAGCGGAGCCGCGGGCCCGGCTAGTAATTTTATATATAAGAAAAGGACTCAACCTGAGAACTATTTATATTAAAATTGAAGAAAGAATAATCTCGAATGCAAACATTCTAACTTGACCTTATTTGCAGACGACACCACACTTTTCAATATAAAAGTTAACTCTGGATAACTTACAGACTACGACTCCGGGCAATCAAGCCAAAGAGCGGTTTACTCATAACAACCTTTCTCAGAACCACTATGAATATGTTCTGAATCTTTTAGATTAAACTTAAGCAAATATTAGTTAAAAACAATATCAGTTTTATTCTTTGTGAAACAAGCCAAATGTTGTTTGAAGAGCTTGCCTCGAGTGTGTTTTTGTTTCGATGTTAGCAAATGCGGCGCCCATCTTGTGAATAGCTTTTTCATACCCAAAATATTAGCTCAAAGCTCATGTACTGATTCACGTGAGATGCCTATAGCCTCAGCTAACTCATCCACGGTTAATCGACGATCTCGCATTATCATATCTGATACTTTCACAACATTTTCTTCACTTATTGCCGTTTTGAGACGTCCCTGAACGTGGATCATCATTGACGCTTGTACGACCACGTTTAAACTCTAGAGTCTATCTATGAACAGTTGAAAATCAAGGAGCAGACTCATTTTACATTTTTACCAACTTGGCATAGATTTCAGTTGTCAATAAACTTTCCAAAACAAAGAATGTTATCACTGCACGATATTCGATTTTTTCCATTTTTAAAAAATACCTAAACAAGTCTACTTTAACCAGCTGATAAACAATGAATGACTTGACAGATTGACTTGAAATTTAGGGTGTGTTCAAACGACAGATGAAGCTTCAAAATGGTGTTCAATATTTGTTTCAAGTGATGCTCCATAAATGTCGCTTCCAAAACTTATTGACTGACATTAGAGCGAAAAGTAAAAATGTTTGCTTAATTCGTACTGTATAGTTCTCGATTTATTCAGTCGCATAAAATATTATACAAGAATGTCTAATTTGAATGAAATACAATTACCAAAAAGCAAGATCTGTAGTAAAATAATGTCAAAATATTGCATTCAGTAAAATTAGTAAGACTAGTCACGGAATCCATTAGCAAGAAACAAGAAATATTATTCCTGCAGAAGTTTTAAAGGGGTGACCCAGCAGCTGGTCCGCTTTGGTAGGTCATAATTAATAAGAACTAGAGTTGTACTTGACGGTTTGACTTGAATTTTGTGATATTTAGATGCAAATGTATGTTAGAGTTTTGATATATGTTGACTAAAGTAGCTAATAATAAAACAAATAATAAGTATTTAAAAATTTCAAAGTTAAAATCGGGTTACAATTTAATTTGATTTGAATAAAATCACAAAAGTACTTCATTCATCTTAGAATATCAAAGAGTTAGTACTGATGATTATTTTATAGTTAATTATATTCGTCAAAGCCTTGGCATATTTACCTCAAAACGCGATCAATATGGAGTATTAATGAACCGGTCAAATTCATAGTGTTTTCAGACTTCCAAATGTCAAAACATTCCTTGGTTATATTTTTACAAGATCATTAAAAGTCTAATAGAAAGTGCCTAGGTTTTGCCTAGATTTGTATTTCAATAAGTTATATGTAACCAGCTATGACAATTAATATAACTGGTAACACAGACACGATAATTAAAGCGGCTTGTACTACAAAACAACATTTAGCTACTCAGCATACCAGTTTTCTAGTGTTACGTGGAAGTAGTACAAGACAACATTTTGCATATCTTCATGGCGCGTTACAGGTTGAACAAGATTGCAATTTAATCTACTGTTAGTAGCTGTGTAAAAGTACGCCTATGACAAAGTTTCCTTGTTCATGGAGCCTGAGCAGTGGAGATAGTGTTTTGTAAAGTCTGAAAACACTTGATCGATATGTTAATAAATATATACACCAATATAAATTCTGTGTTTTTAAATATGTGGAATATTATAAAAAAACAGACTGTAGATTGTACAGGGTGAGTCAACGGTAGAGTAAAGTTCATTATCTCAGTTGCTTCGAGAATGACGAAAAAATATTAAATACAATAGTTTTAGGGAATGTTAAGGTGCACAGTTTAAAATTATTTTTGAGTATACAGGGTACTCCAAAAAAATGTAGCCCATGTAACATATGTTTTTTTAAATAAAATATCCTATTTTCTAATTTATTCTAAATTCTGCGTAAAATTCTATAACTTTTTTATTAATAATGTTATATACCTAAACCTAATAGTTTTTCTAATATTTAATTTTTTTAAAAAAAAATACTAGTTTTCGATCTTGTAAAAAATTACCAGTAGCGTCATTGTTTCTAAAGGTGAAATACTCATAATTAGTACGAGCGTTCTATAGAGATGAAAAAAACAAGATATATGTAAAGAAATTTGAGTTAGATGCTACAGGGTGTTCAAAATAAATGTATCCAATTCGACTATTTCAAATTGAAAAATCTCAAATTTTTTAAATGGCACACAAAACAAAAATATAGTCATTGTCAAATTTTAACCTGTCTATGTAGCAAGTAAAAATAGTTTAATTTGTTGTAGTAAGTGACGTATAAAGGTAATAGTTATGGATATTCCTAAAAATGAATTAATTGATATGGTTTATATACTGGCTGAGGCGGGAAAAAATTATACGGCTTTACGGAGCGAAGTACCATAATAGACGTATACCATCTAGAAAATCTTTTCAGTGCTTAATGGAACGGTGTGATGGTAGTGGTAGCGTTGAGTATACGAAACGGAAAGTAGTAAACCAGAATGCTACCAATGAGGAAAAAGACATGGAGAATTTACTTCAAGTTAAAGATAATCCCCAGGTCAGCAGCCGTCAACTAGCTGACTTATCTGACACATCCCAATCTACGGCTAATCGCACCACGAGAAAATCAGTATCATCCCTTTCATATGGCACTACACCAAGAACTTCAAGACCGTGATTTTGAACGACGAGTAAATTTTTGTACCACCATGAATGGAGCAACAGAGGCCAATCCAAATTTTTTATCCAAAATAAATGTTTTCTGATGAAGCTACTTTTCGCAGTAATGGAGCAGTTAACAGCCATAAAATGCAATATTATTCAACAGTTATCCATTTTGGGTCCGGGAAGTTTAAAATCAAAACTATTGGTCGCTTAATGTATAGTGTGGAATATTAAATTTTCGAATTATTGGTCCATATTTTTTCCACGAACCGCTTAACGGGCCTAGATATATAAATTTTTTGCAAAACGAATTATACCAACTTCTTGAAGAAGTTGATATTCCAAACTTAATTAATCTTCGCATGACTTTGAATTTCAAATGAAAAATCACGCGATTATAATGAGTTCACAACCCGTACATACGATTAAAAACAGCCCAAAAGCAAAAGACAAAGATCGTAGTTTCCATTTACATTCAATTCAATTATCACACAATATTTTTAAAAAATTTTCGAGGACTCCTTGTTAAACTGGAAAGTTCTTTTCTGTCAACTTTTCAATAACCTCAATGCGAGTTCCAGAAAGAAAATAATTTCCTTCACAACCATTCCGTTGCTCTATTTTGCGGCTGCATTGTTGGAAAATAGGTCAGGCTGGAAAATGAAAATTCATTTACCCGGCAGTACGAATAACTCAGGGTTTGTTAATAATGGATAGGAGTTTTTCCGACAGCTTTTGTGGTTATTTTAAATTCTTACTTATTAAGTGTCCGAATACAAAATATAACAAAAAGTTGTGAAAATTGAATCGTGTTTGAGCGCCAACCTTAACATACAAAAACCTAGGCAAAAGTTTTTTTTTCCTAAAAAAAACGTGACAAAGCTATATTAAAACACTTCTCCCCACTGATATCGTTATCCTACTTGTAAGACATTAATTTGGAAACAAATTTGCAAGCTTAACAAAGAAAGCTTCTTAAAATCCCGCGCCGTCCTGATAATGGGTTTTCCGCAATGTGTGCGGAAACTACAGAACTTAAGTACCAACCTTGCGTTGAGTAAAACTGAAAGCTTACTTATTACTGTTTTAAATTTTTTAAACAAACCAGAAGGACTAGATTCTGTTCTTTAATCAGTCTGAAGGATCGGGTTTTCGCCCAATTTATGTAAAAAATCTCTAATTATTCCTGTCTTGCTTAAATCTGTCGTTAGAACCTTGGTAAATAATGTTAATGAAACATTTCCTAGCATTCACATTTGAAAAGACTATTTATTAGTATTTATTTTTCCTAATAAAAAAATAAATAACTGTACATTACCATGGATTTTACCCAAATAGTTCTATAGTTTCTAATCTTATTTTATATTGAGAACTTATCACCATAAATATGGGTAATAGAACCCAAATTTACTTCGTTTACACCTACTTCAGTAAAGATTGTGATATGATTGATCATTACCTGTTGTTAAAACAATTTGTTGCGATGGGTGTAAATAATGCTGTTCTACATTTGTTCATATCTCACTTGGTAGACGGAGAGCATTTTGCTAAAGTTGCTGGAACTAGAACATATATTTTTATTTCTCTATCTTGTGCCCCAAGGTAGTAATCTGGGACTTCTGTTATTAATATAAATAATATTAACACTTGTTTTCCACATTTATGCACTACTGGTAGCTTACAGTGAGATATTAATTATATGAAAAAGTCACTTATAAGTAAAACCTGACAGAAAACTATAACAAATAGATGCTTATACTGCACTCTGTCGGTGACTTACTAAGCCTATTCAAGCAGAGCGGCACAGCACGGCTGGCACTTATTGCAGAAACGCACCTTTCTCGAGCTTACTGCTCGAAGGCATAGATGGCAGCATTGGTATAACAACTAAAGACGAAACGAAAAGAATCGCATTTTTAGAAGTTATCAAAAGTGTTCTTCGTATTTGCTGAACCATCCCGAGACGCGTTTCGCCGTATCACGGCTCATCAGCTGGGCTAGGTTCAGCAAATATGAGAACACATTTGTAGTCCTTTATCCAGGTAACTAACGGAAAACTATAACAAATAGATGCTTATACTGCACTCTATCGGTGACTTACTAAACCTATTCAAGCAGAGCGGCACAGCACGACTGGCACTTATTGCAGAAACGCACCTTTCTCCAGCTTACTGCTCGAAGGCATAGATGGCAGCATTGGTATAACAACTAAAGACGAAACGAAAAGAATCGCATTTTTAGAAGTTACCCAATGCTGCCATTTATGCCTTCGAGCAGTAAGCTCGAGAAAGGTGCGTTTCTGCAATAAGTGCCAGCTGCGCTGTGCCGCTCTGCTTGAATAGGCTTAGTAAGTCACCGACAGAGTGCAGTATAAGCATTTATTTGTTATAGTTTTCCGTTAGTTACCTGGATAAAGGACTAAAAATGTGTTCTCGTATTTGTTGAACCTAGCCCAGCTGATGAGCCGTGATACGGCGAAAAGCGTCTAGGGATGGTTCAGCAAATACGAAGAACACTTTTGGTAACTTCTAAAAATGCGATTCTTTTCGTTTCGTCTTTAGTTGTTATACTAATGCTTCCATAAAACCTGACATTTCTCTACATAACATAACACATGGGCTGAAAAGTCCCGGGCCTAACACATAGATGGCGCTAGTTTTATTGCAGTCACCTTTTTTCAGTTAATACTAAGCTTCAAAAGACAGCTGTTAAAATTTCATGATATTCTATTCATTAGTTTGTGAGTTATTGTGCTAAAAGTGACGCTACTTTTGTTATTTTCAAAACAATGGATCAAAAACAATTTCGTGTTTTAATTTTACACTGCTTCTTGATGGGAAAAAATACCGTTCAAGCGAAGCAATGGCTTGAAAAGTGTTATGGGGACTCCGCTCCATCAGAAACAACAATAAAACGTTGGTTTGCTGACTTCAAACGTGGTCGTAGAGACACCGATGATGTAGAACGCAGTGGACGTCCAAATGAGGCGGTAACACCAGAAAATGATCGAAAAGTGAAGTTGCGTGAGTTAGCTGACATCGTAAAGATATCAAAAGAACGTGTTGGCTTTATATTGCATGAGCATTTGACTATGAGAAAGCTCTGTTCAAAGTGGGTGCCGCGTTTGCTCACTGTTGATCAAAAACAAGAACGTGTTGATGATTCTGAGCAGTGTTTGGCCATGT
This sequence comes from Pachyrhynchus sulphureomaculatus, assembly GCA_019049505.1. Lineage (NCBI taxonomy): Eukaryota > Metazoa > Arthropoda > Insecta > Coleoptera > Curculionidae > Pachyrhynchus > Pachyrhynchus sulphureomaculatus. Next base: position 36,712,873 of record CM032447.1, on the reverse strand, counting down.
TTATACGTAACAAACCGGAATTTTTGCGTCGATATGTGACAATGGATGAAACATGGATCCATCACTTCACTCCGGAATCAAAACGATCGTCATCTGAGTGGACAGCAACTGGTGAACCTCGTCCAAAGCGCCCGAAAGCACAACAATCGGCTGGAAAGGTTATGGCCTCGGTATTTTGGGATGTGCGTGGTGTAATATTCATCGACTATCTTGAGAAAGGAAATACCATCAACAGTGAATATTATATAGCGTTATGGGAGCGTTTGAAGGCCGAAATTGCAAAGAAACGACCGCATATGGCAAAGAAAAAAATTTTGTTTCATCAAGACAACGCACCGTGTCACAAGTCAATCAAAACAATGGCAAAACTACATGAATTGAACTTCGAATTGCTCCCACATCCACCGTATTCGCCAGATTGGGCTCCCAGCGACTACTGGCTGTTCGCAGACCTGAAAAAAATGCTCGCCGGTAAGAAATTTCGCACGAATGAAGAAGTTATCGCTGAAACTGAGGCCTATTTTGAGGCAAAAGATAAATCGTTCTACAAAAGTGGTATTGAAATGTTAGAGCGGCGCTGGAATGATTGCGTTGCTCTTGATGGAGATTACGTTGATGAATAAAGCTAATTTTGAACCAAAAAAAAAAAACCGTGTTTTCTTTGTTAGGCCCGGGACTTTTCAGCCCATGTGTTATTATAAGAAAATAATATTATTTTTATATTCTTCGACTCCAAAAATTATGAAAAAGACCCGATATGTACGAAACAGCCCTTCCGACCCTCTCTCCATCTCTTCAACATCTTAAATCTTTGATTAGAAATAATTGTACTTAAAATTTGTTCATTTTGTCAAAAACTAGAAGAAAGTCTGATAATGCTATTAAAACTGAAGCGATACAGTTCAAAAACCGCAGATTGCTTTTTAGTTGAAATAATACATGTGTACAAGATTTGAAATGAATATTTTATTTTGTTCTAGAACTATCATCCCAACAACAGATAGACAAACAGAGCAACAAAAATCCGAAACTATGTTTTCTATGATCTACGAGCAATGAAATGTAAAAAAATTACGAATGCCATATCCCCTTGGAAACCCAAGAGAAATAAAAACCTCTTTCAAATACAGAATATTATTTTAGTAATATGGTTGAGATATTTCTATAATTTTCTCTAAAGTAGAAATATCTCTGGAGCTTTTTGCTGAAATAGAAAATTATTTCCCGTAAAAATTCCAATAGCTTTACGACAAGACCTAGAAAGAAAAATTATCTCCTTTATGGTGATTCCGCTTTTCTGTTTTACGACCGTATTGTTGAAAATAGGTCGTCCTGGTAAATTGAAAATTCGTGCCACAATACCTTTGTTATACGGGTTTTTAATAATTCAGAAGTATTGTACGAATATTATCTGGAATACATTTTAATTTATACATTTTTTATTTAATAATTTTACTAACTAATGTAGTGAAAGACTGATTCTGTCAAAATTTCCACTTTATTTAATTTCACTGAAACTGTATGACGCGTTTCGCTATACTATAGCTTCTTCTGATACAAAATGATATTTGAATATTAGTGTTGTTACATTTATACAAATACCCTAAGGTAGATAGGTAATAAAATTAATACTATATGCTAATGAATATTGCTGGGAAATCCATTGTGAATATTAATTGTATAAATTGAGTAAAGGGGAGATACCATGGGCCACACAGGTATCTTTTTGTTCGTTTAAGATGATGTCTGAATTTTTAATTCTATTTATTTCTAAATTTTCTAATAGGTTTAATTTTACGCTTTTGTTTTGTATGTGTAGAATTTTAAATTTATCGTCAAAAAGGTGATTTGATTCTGTTAAATGATTGTTGTACGCTGAGTTAGTTCTGTTTTTTAAATAGCTTCTTTTACGTTCTGAAATCCGAGTTTCGAATGAGCGACCTGTCTGACCTATGTAACTTTTATGACAAGAACCACAATTTAACTGATACACTCCAGATTTTTTTGATCTATTTTGTTTTCCCTTTGCGTTTTTAATGAATTCATCGTCATACAGTTTCAGTGAAACTAAATAAAGTGGAAATTTGACAAAATCAGTCTTTCGTTACATTCGTTATGAATTTCCATCAAGTAACAGCCAAAACAATTCAAAGTTTGCTAACTAATATTTGATAATCGAAAAACTTTTTCATATATACGAGGATGGATTGAAAAGTCTTGTTAAAAACAAGGTAAATAACATTTTTTTTTTAAAAACAAAAACTTATTTCTGAACATAATCTCTATTGAGCTCAATACATTTGGCCTAGCGAGATTCTAACTTTTTTATTCCCTCAAAAATAAAAATTGTTACAAACTGTGCATAATATTCGTTTCAGCACAGATTATCTCTTTATTCGACGAAAATTGTTTCGCTCTAAGCCACTTTTTGAGGTCATAAAATACAAGAAAAACTATTGCCGCATTGTCCTGGTAAAGGACCACTTTTTCGCGCGCTAATCTAGGTTGAAATGTGACGATTATCGCTCAATAAGTTTAATATCTCACGTTTTCAAGATATTCCTGAGAATCATCTCATCATATAGTCAAATAGTTTCGGAGAAAATCGGGTGTGACAGACGAACAGACAGACGGAAAGACAAACACCGAAGTAATCTATAAGTGTTCCATATGGAACACTAAACAGTAAGTAACATAACCTGTGCAGCAATCCCACTAAAAATCGTATATTAATATGCCTTACAATAAAATAAAATTCATTCATTATAAAGCAATTATCTCTGGACTGTCCCGTCTGTAAATGAAAATTCTATTATACTCGTAAATTGTATTGTCGTTTAGTGAAGGACTCTCAAACAGACCTTTGCTAAGAGTTCTTCATCGGTCCTCATCTATTAAAGTCAGCTCTGGCAAGAATAATATTATTCTATGTAGTCCTATTGTTGGTTTTGGGAAAATAAAATGAAAATTAATATGGCATAACACTTTATGATACTATTTATATATAATCAAGGACAATATAAAGAATTTAAATAATTATTGTTAGATTCAGTATTTTATTAGCGCCACTTGTGATACATACTACTGAAATAAGGAGTCCGACGTCAGCCCCTTGGTTGCGGCAAAAAGATTTTTTTCGTAATAAATTGGCAGGAGTTATATAGTCTAATTAAATTTGGTCCAAGGTCATCTTGTGGATAGCAATAGTTGACCAAGAAAAAGCTTTTGATTCGGTAGAAATATGGGCAGTCCTCAACGACTTAAGTGATAACAAAGTCGACGAAAGATACACAACTCTTCTTGAACACTGAACGAATAAATCACTTAAGGTTTGCAGATGATGCCACTATGTTCGCCGACACAAAAAAGAATTACAAGAAATGCTGATGGAATTAACTAACAAATCTCGAGAAATAGGTATAAAAATAAGCTTCACCAAAACCAAATATTTGAACAACGAAAGTGAAGATAACAGCCAGAAACTATCAATAGAAGGTGAAAGAATAGGAAAGGTACAAACACTCATATATTTAGAACAAAAATCGAAATATCAAAAAATAATTTAAAGGCTGACGAGAAAAGACTCATCAGCTTGGTCTACGGTTAAAAGGTTACACTCTACATTCAAATTGGGCATTCCAAATACAATAAAAGCCAAAATGTTCGATAAATATGTATTGCCGGTATTAACATATGTCACTGAAATAATAAATAAACTCCAGGTATCCCAAAGAGCAATGGAGAGGAGAATGCTAAATATTAGACACCAAGATTGTATTTCTAACATTGATATATGAAAAAGATCAAAAGAGACAGATTTAATACAACCACTATGTATATCAAGGTGGAATTAGGTGGGGAAAACCGCAATCATGAATGATAACAGAAGGATACGCTGTATAGTTGAATGGAGGCCTAGAAAACATAAACGATGTAGAGGCAGACCACAGACAAGGTGGACAGACACATGATTGGGAGATAAGGAGAATGGAAGATAAGGCGAGATAAGCCTCGATAATGGGAGATAAGTCGAGAAATGGGAGATAAGGGGAAATAATAGGAGTTAAGGCGAGACAATGGGAGATAAGGAGAAATAATGGGAGATAAGGCGAGATAAGCCTAGAAAATGGGAGATGAGGGAGATAAAAAAAAAAAAACAAACAACAGACCTCATTGGAGACAACTTAGGGAGGTTTACTGACTAATAATAATGATGATGATGATATAGCCTAATAGGTATAATTATTTCATTTTTGTCAATATTATATATTTTAACGACGTACTTATTGCTCTAGAACCTGTAATACTACCGGTGGTCATAAGGACAGTCTTTTTTAGGTATATTTGGTTTCTCGAATATAACCTGTTTTAAATAAAGTAATTAGTAAATAAAAGGACAAAGTCATCACAAAGAATAGCTTAGGGCTGTCATGTAAATCCATTATTTCCGGGACTCCTGTTTTTCATTTTTAGGGGCTGCTGGAAAATACTCTGAAGAATATTAATTTTAATACCTGCTGGAAATTAAAATAATTGGCTTTGAAATTTCTGCCATTTTCACTGCTGCAATTATGCTTAATATTATACATTCTAATTTCCTTATTTGGTAGAAAGGTTACATTATATATAATAAGGTTCAAAAATTTTCACTGTAGCGGTATTAAAAAGGTAATAGAATCAAACAATTATTTGTGTTTTTCGATATAATCACCGCTTATTTCGATACATTTGTTAGGACTGCTAATCATCGTTTTTATACCACTAAAAATAAATCAGTATTCCTAAATTTGTGCATTAGTGACAGATGAGAACGACCAGTAACTGTAGCATTTGATTCCTTAGAGGCAACTTGCAAAATATTTCACCATCTTAAAAAATGTTGATTATGATCTTTTTTTTTGCAATTGTGTCACACTTGCCTTTATTGGCCGTAGCGTTTCAAAATGACACCACTTTATAGATTATACCGAATGATACAAGCTATCACACTTGCTGCTATATTCTACACTTTGTGTAAATTTCTTAATTAACACCGCTATGGATATCTTTAAAAAAACCTGGAATAATATTGATCTTTACGCCGCTTTACTCACGATATATTGCAAAATTTGTAAACGTTCGCTGCAAATAAACAAACTAACCGTGAGTTTGACGTTTTAGTAGAGAGGGTTGTCACTTAGCCACCGTCAAGCAGAGAGAGAGCTACTAAAAAGCTACAGACAAAGTTAACCGACGCCGACAACAAATTCTTTGTCGGTTTTAGAATTTTTGCAACTTACCATAAAACTTTTTTTATTGTGCCGTCGTTTTTACAATGAAGCAAATAAAATTTTTACTCTTTATAATAAAATATTTAAATATAAAACTTGTGTAATTAATTTTTGAGGTCACGAAGTATTTATTTTAGGTCGCAATTGTTATAAAATTGAATTTGTTTGGGAAAAGCCTAGTCAAATTTGGGTAGTACTGTAGACCTTCTGTTCTGGTCAACCATTGGCGATATTGTGGAGTTGTATGCTTCACCAGTGGCAGCGCGAAAAAAAAAATCATTTCATCATTTCTTTAGTGTCGATTATTTTCTCTCTTATTGCGATCCGCTATTTAAGGTGAATATTCTGCAATCGGTTTTGCTACAACAAGGAGGCGTTTTCAATATATGCAGTGAATTCCATAACACCATCTTAAAAGATGTTGGTCATGATATTTTTTTGCGATTGTGTCACACTTGTCTTTATTGGCCCTAGCGTTTTATTATGGCACTACTTCACAGATTTCCGTGAAGACGGGGGATCATGATACGAAACTATGGTTTTATCTCCCATCACAATCACCTCTTTTTTTTTTACTCCTTATAGACTACCAAAAATGTAATATAGGATTTCACATGTCGTTGTTTTTGAAGAACATTAAAAAGTTTGGTCTCTTACCTTGTAGTCACTTTGTTTGTACAGAAATGATTGTCGAGAATTCGAAGCACCCTGGTTTTAGACAGTCCGCACATTGCTAATAATTCTTTAGTTTTCAGTTGCCTAGCCTGCAGCTCTTCTTCTTGCACCAGCGTATTTGTTTCTGGAGTGAATAGCTCTGCTGGTGTGCTTTAACGAGCATGTTTAACAAATCTCGCCTTAGCTGAATCTGCTTAACCTATCCATTAACCAAAGAATATGATGGAAAAGATTGGCCATACAAAAATTTTAAATGCAGCGATACAGAACATAGAATATGGATGCCGGAGTTAGATCAGTTCAAACTTGTTTTAACATGTTTGAACCGGAAACTTTTGGACCCTACTATGTATATTTCTATTTCACCGGCAGAAAATTGAAGAAATGAAGGTGACTTTTTCATTAAAACAAGATCTACTATTATCTTAGGCCTCCCGGTTTATTATTAGCTAAATATACTAGAGTTGTATCTATAATTCAACATGATTCAGCAGAAATTTAATAAAATCAAATAAACAAAGTTAAGCAGTTACGAAACATACTAAAAATATATCCTGTCAAAAACTTTAGGGATCAAGTTAGTCACGAAATCAATTTAGAGGAACTAAGAAATATAACCTATCCAAGTATCGTAAAGGGAAACAGCTGAAAAGCGGGCAGAAGTCAATAAATACTTGGAATTTGCTTGACATTTGACCTGGAATTGCTGTAAAACTGCCTGTTAGAAACGGATGAATTTCCTTGAGAAAAAAGAAAGTATTAATGTGAATGTACACATTCAAGAAAACTCAGTTCATATAATAAAAGGTTACTATTATATATATATATATATATATATATATATATATATATATATATATATATATATATATATATATATATATACCTAGTACTCCCATAAATACTGTTACAAACTTTCACGTACGCCCACTATAAACATTAACACTTTTTTGGTAAAATTATTTATAGGTTATGTTACTCAGTTGATATATAGGTTTTGTGTGTAAACATATTTACAATATGAATTCTTTACAGAATACAGTGGGGTGATCGACAAGATAGGATTGTTCTTATAGCTTTATTTAAGAGCAAATAAGTCATATGTTTATTTACCGGGAGATAAAATTATTTATTGAAACGGGAGACATAAAAGACAGGCAATGTTCAGGAAAAGCAAGGTTAGTTCGAACGCCACAAGCTGTTAAAGCTGTAAAAGCGCGAATTGACCGAAATCCTCTCCGTAGACAAAAAATTTTATAAATATATATTAAAAGACTGTATTTAGTCAATTTCCACTGGTTTATTTAAATTGCGATGACGCGTTTCGCTGTCGATGCAGCTTCTTCAGATCTACATCTTACACTGTCAAGTTAGGTTTAATATTCACAGTTTTATATAATTTCTTAATTATAATATTACACATAATTAAATTTTTATTATGTGTAATATTATAATTAAGAAATTATATAAAACTGTGAATATTAAACCTAACTTGACAGTGTAAAATGTAGATCTGAAGAAGCTGCATCGACAGCGAAACGCGTCATCGCAATTTAAATAAACCACTGGAAATTGACTAAAAACAGTCTTTTATTATATATTTATAATGAATTTCCATCAAGTAGAAGCTACAACCATCCAAAAAAAAAAAAAATTATCTTGTGAGATAAAAATTTCGAAAAATTCTACGTCTCGTATTATTAAAGAAAAGACCTAGGACCTGGCACTTATAAGAGACACATTAGTCATTTGTTAACCAAAGATTTAAAGCGAAAACAGTAGCAAAAATTTAAAAGTTTGTTAAAGGAATACGCTAATGACAAATACAGAAAAATTTTGTTTAGCGACGAAACAATCTTTCACTGAGCAAACTGATAGGATTTATGCCTAAGGAAACGTGTGAACTTATTCCAAGAGATTAGAGGGCATTCAGCATCAGTTATGATTTGGTCGGGAGTCAGCTTTGATGGGGTAACCAGTATTCATTTTTGTGAGAAAGATGTGAAAACTTCGGCTAAAATACATCAAGACACTATTTTAGAGAAGGTTGTAAAACCCCTAAACCATACTCTTTTAACAAATAAACATTAGGTCTTCCAATGAGATTCTGCACCGGGACACAAGCATGGCTTCAATAAAATGGTCCTTTATTTATTACTACAGAAGATTGGCCTTCTACAAGTCCTGATCTAAATCCTTTAAATTATAAACTATGGTCCCTCTTAGAGGGTATGATTTGATCTAAAAGACATGCCAACCTTGACTCTTTAAAATGAGCGTTAACAAAAGTGGTAGACAATTTTCCGTTGGATCAAGTGCGTACTGCCATAGACGAATGTCATAATCATTTGACGGCTTGTGTAAAAGCAGGAGGGGGATATTTTGAGTAAATGTTAAATTAATTTTGTCATTACGATAACATGAATTGATTCCATAATAATTTGTTTTAATTTTCATCCAAATTAAATGTAGTATTTATGGAATAATATTATATATATATAATATATATATATATATATATATATATATATATATATATATATATATATATATATATATATATATACATATATATATATATATATATATATATATATATATATATATATATATATATATATATATATATATATATGTATATATATATATATATATATATATATATATATATATATATATATAAACACATCATATATATATATATATATATATATATATATATATATATATATATATATATATATATATATACCAGGGGTACAAGTATGAAATGCGGATATTAGACAACAAATGGTGCACCAATGCAGTTTGTACTATAAAGATTTGACACTATCATCAACAAGTGTCAGACGCGCATGAGTGATAAATTGGAAAAGTGTGTGCATAGTGTTGTGTTCAATATGTCGAAATTTATACCGAACAAAAAGCATTCGCGGACAGCATTAATTTTTTGTTTTCATATGAAGAAAACTGCTGTTAAATCATACCAATTACTTCGAGAAGCTTATGGTGAAGATGCTCCATCGCAAATACGTGTGAACGATGGTTTCGGCGTTTCAAAAGTGGTGATGTTGCAGACAAGGAACGTGGAAAACCGCCAAAAAATACGAAGATGTGGAATTGCAAGCATTGTTGGACGAAGATGATTCGCAAACACAAAAACAACTCGCCGAGCAATTGGGCGTTAGTCAACAAGCTGTCTCCAATCGGCTATGAGAGATGGAAAAGATTCAGAAGACCGGTAGATGGGTACCACATGAGTTGAACTACAGGCAAATGGAAAAGCGCAAAAACACGTGTGGACATTTTGCTCCCTCGGTACAAAGGGAAGTCGTTATTGGATCGTATAGTTACAGGGGATGAAAAGTGGATTGATTTTGAGAATCCCAAGCGCAAAAAATCATGGGTAGACCCAGGTGCACTATCTATATCGACCGCAAGACCGAATCGCTTTGGCAGAAAGACGATGCTCTGTGTTTGGTGGGACCAGAGGGACGTGGTCTATTATGAGCTGTTAAAACCTGAGAAAACGATCAATACCAAACGTTACCAACAACAATTGAGCGATTTGAACCGTTCGCTGCTTGAAAAAAGGCCAGAATACCGAAAGAGGCAACACAAAGTCATTTTTCTTCATGACAATGCTTCATTACATACGGCAAAACCAGTTCGCGATACGTTGAAAGCACTCAGCTGAGAAGTTCTACCCCATGCAGCTTACTCACCAGACTTGGCTCCTTCCGATTACCACTTGTTTGCATCGATGGGTCACGCACTTGCTGAGCAGCGCTTTGATTCGTACGAAGATGTGAAAAAATGGCTCGATGAATGGTTCGTAGCAAAAGGGTAAGATTTTTACTGGCATGGTATTCACAAATTGCCCGAAAGATGGGAAAAATGTATAACAAGCGATGGAGCATACTTTGAATAAAGCACTTTTTATCATTCTTCCGAATTTAACATATTTTTTTAGAAAAAAAATCCGCATTTCATACTTGTACACCTAGTATATATATATATATATATATATATATATATATATATATATATATATATATATATATATATATATATATATATATATATATATATATATATATATATATATATATATATATATATATATATATATATATATATATATATATATATATGTACGTATATAGGGTGTTATAGAATTCATTGCATGTATCGTTGCGATGGTTGACCAGAAAGCCTACAGTGTTTCTCAGATTTGACTAGACGTTTCCTAAACAAATTTAATTTTATAAAAAGTGTTACCTTTTAAAATAATTACTTCGTGACACCAACAAATTAATTATACAAGATTTATATTTCAATATTTTATTATAATAAGTAAAAAATTTAACATATGTAAGTCACTAAAATTTGTAAAAACGACGGCATAATAAAGAAATTATTAAGGTAGGTTGCAAAGATTCTAAAGCCGACAAAGGATTTATTTTAGGCGTCGGTTAACTTTGTCTGTAGCTTTTTAGTGGCTCTCTCTCTACTTGGCGGTGTCCAAGTGACACCGTTCTTTATCAAAACATCAAATTCGCGTTTAGTTGGTTTATTTACAGCGAATGTTTACAAATTTTGCAATATGTCGTGGATAAAGTGAGGTAAAGATCAATATTATTCCAGATTTTTTAAGGATAACGATAGACTAATATAGTGATGTTAATTAAGAAATTTGTAGAAACTGTAGAATATAGCAGTAAGTGTAATAGCTCGTGTCATTCGGTACAGTTGGTTTAGTTATACATATGTCATCCACAACCTAGGATATTTTATATGGAGATCGATTGCACATTTAAGGTACTTAAAAAGAATAAACAAATACGTTTTTAAACCTACTTTGTTTTTTCACTCTAGTATTAAAAATATCTTACATTTCTTACAAGACAATCGTTTGTCATTCCTGTATTAATCTTCGAAAAGTTAAGAGAAAAACCTACTTGAAATTCTGTTTTCATTTTGCTCAAACCCAAACAGCTGTGAACATAAAAGTCAACATCACCTGTTAAGTAGTAATGATCCAGTTGTTCTTGCGCGCTACCAAGGAATTATTTCTTTTCAAATAATAGATTAAAAAGATTTTCTTCAAAATTTTATTTTTACTATATGTTTTCTATTATTATTTACATTGGTTATTAGATCAATTTTACCTAAAATTTGAAAATCGGTAATTGTTCAAGAAAATCGTATGTTTGGCAATACAGGCTTGCGCTTGAGGTAGTTTGTAAAAGGCCGTTGCCTTTTAGGAGAGGGTAGGTTGGGCTGGTAAAGTCCGGTTGTGCTTTAATTAAAATTTTTCAAAAATTTTGGAATTTGAAAAAAAAGTATTGAATGATTCTAAATGATCCCACGAATTACCCGTTTCAATATTTGCAGAGTATTTCATCACACCCTGTATATTTGGTTGTCGAAAAATTATTGAGCATTTTTCTCAGGTAATATAAGTCGCGTCGGGCCATACCTCGTGTCAGTAGAAAGCTGAGATTTGACAGTAGTAGACGTTCAAAAATTATTGGCAGTCATTATTCAAATTTAATTTAGGGCACCTTGAAAATGAGTGAAATTTCTGGAAAAGTTTATTGTGATAAAGACACAAATTTGTGCTGTTTATAGTCATGATACGTTATCAAAAACAACAGTCAAAATATGATAAGACATATATATATATATATATATATATATATATATATATATATATATATATATATATATATATATATATATGTATATATATACATATACATATATATATATATATATATATATATATATATATATATATATATATATATATATATACATATATATATATATATATATATATATATATATATATATACATATATATATATATATATATATATATATTATATATATATATATATATATATATATATATATATATATATATATATATATATATAGGGTGTTATGAAAATGCATAACAACCGAATTTTGCTTATTAAAAATATGAAAAAGTTACCACAATTAATGGATAAATTTACGGAAGAATTATTCAAAACTTGAAACTGGGCCCATAAGACTCGCACAGTTCAAACACACTACACTACTACAAAGCTGTAGTAGTCCTGAGTTGAAAGTCGCTGTAGTGTCATTTTTTTTCGGCACAAATAAGACTACTACCTTACCTAAAATATCAGAAAATGTTCCTTAGTCTCTTAGCTTTCATTTGAGGCTCTTAAGAACTCAATTAAACAATTTAGCCCCGAGAAACTGACCATTTTAGTCTCTTTAATTTGTTTAATGCAAATTTACAAAATTATTTTAAAAAAAAAGTAGCAGTATCCTTCGATTTCTGTTTTTGGCCTGTTTTGGTCGTATTCTGACAGGACACTATTATTAATGATAAATTATTACAGATTCTACATACAAGTTCTGTGGATACAGAATGCTCTACAGCATTCTTATCCACAGAGAAATCTTGCGGCGGCTGATGTTCTGCCTTGGTATTTGAACCTTATATAGTATATGTGATTATATAATACTGAAATTTCCGGTAGATCCTTAACTGGCAGCTTATTTTTTGCTTGCTTTGTGAGATATATTTTTTTTTTTGTTATGCGTTGTTTATTTATTTGGGGATTTAGTTTATTGTCTGCTGGGAAAAATAATTTGTTAGAAAACCCAGCTCGATAAATTTATTAGTGTAGACGGTAATTATGTAGAAAACATTTTTTTTTTTGATCTGCGAGATTTCTTTCACAGCTAGGTAGATAACTTAAAAAAACATTTTCATATAAATATTTTAAAATTAAGTTTTATGCCCCATATAAAATATAAACTCATTAGAAAATATGCCCGCACATAAAGTTTACCAGACAGTACGTAATGAAAATGGGAAAATTTGTCTAAAAGTAAACCGGAAAAACCAACGGTCGATCACTGCCACTAGCCCGGTTGGGTTTTCCACTACGTTTTCCACGTGGAAATTGCATCAATTTCCCTCCTACCGATCGGTCTGTGGAAAAATTAATTCATTGCTAAACACAGAGAGCCTTTCCTGCGTTTCCCCGTCGGTTTGTTTCAATGATGGATGGACCCAATTAAGTGTCGGCAAGCGACAGACGGTTGGTCAATTTTAGTTAATTGGAAAAGATAAAATTGATGTTGTGTTTTTAGTTTATTAACTCAACAATACTAAAGTAGTAAAAAAGAAAAATACTATTCAAAAATTTCACAAAATTTTTTTTTTGGAACTCTTGGCGGACCACACAATCAAGCTCTTTATCGATTTAATTAATTCCGAATGCTCAGCGAAAGCTGATAAAAATGGAACGTGTGTTGAGGGGTCACAAAGTAAAATTAGAGTTGGTCAGCAGCTATCAGGTATTTTTGTAATTAATAATGACCTAAAACAAGGGGATGCGCTGTCAGGGATGCCGTTGAACATCGCCCTTGAATATCTCATTAGAAAGGGTAACATTCAGACCTCCATGGCCCTGTTCCGTAATGACGGATCCAAGTTGCTACTAGCTTTTGTCGATGACGTAGATATCAGGGAAAATAATAAACTAAAAATCAAGGAAACTTTCATAAAGGTCGAGAAACAAGCGCGAACCGTGAGACTACCGGCTAAAATATAACAATAGACAAATATAATTTCCAAAGCGTAAAATAGTTTGAATACTTGGGAAAGACTGACAGAAAGCACAAATGGACCAGAAGAAATAAATAAAAGAATTCAAGCTGGTAATCGATGCTTATATGTACTATAGGATTTAATAACATCGAAAAATTTTACAAGGATAACTAAAATGTCTATCTACGAAACTGTCATCAGGCTTGTCGTGATATATGGTTCTGGAGCATGGACCCTACCCGTGGGAAATGAAGAGTGTTTTAACGTTTTCGAGAGGAAGATCCTACGAAAAATCTATGGTCCTATCATAGATGCTAGTACGGGTGCGTACGGAATCTGTATTAATAAGGAACTGAAGAATCATTATCGAAGTCAAAGCGAGTCGCCTTCAGTGGGCTGGACATGTGAGACGGCAGAGAGATGAAAGAATTTTAAAGCTGGCAAGGCCAATTGGTAAAAGGCCCTTGGAATGCCAGCGACTTCGTTGGAAAGACAATATTAAGAAAGAATGAAATCGAAACAATGCTTGACAGAAGAAAATGGAAGCGTATTGTTCAGTCGGCTAAGACCCAGCCAGGGTTAAAAGCTACGGAGTAAGTGATAATGCTCATTGGCAGCTTAAACCAACCTTAATAAATCATTTTCAAATACATTTGTAAATATCGCCAGGAAGGCGCATATGACATAGCTGGGTATCCTTAGATGGACTCCTGTCGTCACAGTCCAGTCAAATTAGGCTTTGATTTCTAAAAAATTGTCACCAAGCTGAATTTTTGTGGGTTCTTTATTTTAATGTCCTAAATATATCTTGAAAAGTAATCTTAATTTAAGTCGTGGGTTTTTTTAAGGGGTTTTTGTTTTTTTTTTTTCGAGAATATCTCGAAAATTACCAATTTTTCGAGGAAAATAGTCATTAGAAAATCTGTGGCTTATAAAATTCTACATAAAAGAGGTTCTTGTACTTTTTTTGTACAGCCAACACTTTTTGACTAAAAGGCGCGGACAAGTAGTAATATTCGTTTTTTTTTTTAATGAATACTCTTTTTCACTTCACCGCTGGGGTAGAGTGCAATAGACCTAAATCTACCTCGAAGCAGAAAAGAATCGGCGTAAATTATTCAGCTTCATGCTCCTGATCTTCCTTCCTTTAACTTCTTCAATGACTTCATCAACACATTCATCTGTTGATTCTATCATTTCTTGAACTAAAGCCACCGGATCTGTTTCCTCATCGATGTCTGCATTATTTTCGCTCCCTTCAGTATTGGTGTTTGAATATGATTGCCCACGGCAACGCCCGCATACTACGCGGAGACCAATTTTTCTGCAACTACAACTCGGCTTACAGCGTAAAGTGCAATTGCAAAATATATTTTTAATTAATTTATCAGGAGCCGGTGACAAAAGATTTTGAACTAGTTCTAAGCTATTGTTGTTAATCATCCACCCTCAATCTTCAGGATTTAACTTCTTATCAAGTCATTTTTAGGACCTGAAGATAGACTCTAAATAAATGCTGTTGTAATGCACCGAACGTGATTAGTAGATTTGATAATTTATAGTCCGTTTGTTTGGAGTTGATAGCGCACAACATGGGTTATAAACATTAAAATGTCATAAACTATAAGCGTCCGAAATTTCTCTACCAATTATTCACATTTTTAGTTTTAATTGCCTTTATTTTCTATCTCTATACAACAGTGCGACCTTTTTCTTCTTTTAAACTTTACAATAAGTTATATAAATAAAGTTTATTTTAAGGAGTAAATGATGAAATTAAAAATCTTATTTGTATGATAAAGGCCTAAAGGCCTTAAGAACCAGAAATCTACAGTGTTATAAAACTTAATGTTAATAGGTACAATAAAATTATTTGGGATTTTAGCTGTTATTGGAATATAATTAACCAAAGTACTTATCGGTAGGTAGGTGCCTAAGTACCTTAGTATGCAATAAAAATATTGTGTGTAAGTATAAAAATAAAGCAAAAACCCATAATATGCGCAGTTCCAATCAGAACACTCGATGACTTCAACTTTCAGTTTTGCCCCGGTCAAACTTGTCGGAGTCTGTAAATCTGCATTTTCCCTATGAAAGGAAACAATGATACTTAACGTCTACGATGCCCTAGTGCATCAATAGCCAACAAGCCAAGTCCGTGAAGTCGTGGAAACCTGTACGAACACGACGGGAGTTGGATCAGCAACTATTTATAGATTTCTAAAAGAATTAAAACGCGGTCCTTGCGACGACATCAGAATCACAAAGGAAAGGAGCCCTTGGAGGTCGATGAAGACTTTAAAAATGCAATAAGAAGAAAAATACACCATTTTTTCATTAAAAAAGAAATTCCTACACTACATAAAGTTTTGAAAGAAATCACATAAGACCAGAACTTATCAGATTTAAAAAAATGGAAATTACGGAAAATCCTTAATAACCTGAATTTTCGTTGGGCAAAACACAATAGAAAATTTGTTCTTATCGATAAATCAGAAATAGTTTCTTAGAGAAGAGAATATCTACAAGCAATTAGAAAATTTCAAGCCAAAGAAAGAAATATTTTTTATTTAGATGAGACTTGGCTTAATGAGGGACACACAGTGAAAAAATTCTGGATGTACAAAAACACTAAACAAGCTTTTATGGAAGGTTGGTCAACTGGATTACAACCCTCTTCAGGAACAGGTTGCAGGCTAATTATAGCACATATTGGTAGTAAAAACGGATTTCTCGACGGTGGCTTGTTGGAATTTTGTTGAGTACTTCCAACAAATGATTCTCGGTTATTGGAACGACTCCCGACAAATTCATGGAAGAAAGTGGATATTCTTCTATGGATAAGAAACAAAAATGTCAAACATAAAGATGGTATGTTAAAAGCGGAACTTCTCAAAATTGCGAAACAAAATAAGGCACAGTTCAAGAAATACGCAGTCGATGAGATGGCAAAGGAACGGAATATCATAGTGCTTAGATTACCTCCATATCATTGCGAATTGAATCCCATAGAGCTAACTTTGACACAAATGAAAGGTTTCGTTGCAAGGGAAAACACCACGTTCAAACTTCAAGACGTGTGGCAATTATTACTCGCCGAAATAGAGAGGATGAAAGAGGATAATTGGAAAAATGCCATTCGACATGTTATAGAAGAAGAAAAAAAATGTGGAAGCCTGACAGAATACATCGAAGAAACTGTGGAAATAAAACCCTGAATTATCAATTTAAGAGAAGTCGAGTCATCAGATTTTGAAGATGATGATTGTTTTTGATTGTAATTAAAGTATTTATATATCGTGAATTGTGAATTTGTATATATATCAGATATGGGAAAAAGTTCGTGGCGTTTTCTTAGTAAAATTCAACTGGTTTTTTTATAGTGTGAGAATGAATTTATTTAAACCAAATATGCTCCATATTTATTATCGACAATGTTTCGCCATTTTTTTCGGGTAGAGCCATGATGCCATCGGTGAAGAACTTCTGTGGTTGCTGGTTGAAAAACTGAATCAAGTGGTTTTCACAGGCTTCTTTTGAAAGCAGCTTAATTCCATTGAGAGAGTTCTGCAGAGATCGGAACAAGTGATAGTCAGCGGGTGCGATGTCTGGACTATACGGTGGATGCATCAAAACTTCCCAACCAAGCTCTCGCAATTTTTGACGGGTCATCAAAGAAGTGTGTGGTCGGGCGTTGTCATGATGAAAGACGACACCTTTACTATTAATCAATTCGGGCCATTTTCTTTCAATTGCCTGGCGTTATCTCTCTAGTTGTCCACAGTAGAGTTGAGAATCAATCGTCTGACCAACTGGGAGTAGCTCATGGTGGACGATTCCCTTCCAGTCCTACCACACACATAGCATCTCGACTTCAATCCTTCAATCCGCGAACGCTTGTGACGGCTCACCATCCCTTGTCCATGATCTTTTACGCTTCCGATTGTCGTACCTGATCCATTTTTCATCACCGGTTATGACACGTTTCAGAAATGACTCGATTTCATTGCTTTTGAGCAGCGCATGGCAGATGTTAATTCGGTCTATCATGTTTTTCGCGCTCAACTCATGAGGAACCCATACATCGAACTTCTTTTTGTAGCCAGCTTTGTGTAAATGGTTTAAAACTGTTTTGTGGTCAATGCCTAGCTCCATACCAATATCGACACTGCTGATATGCTTATCTTGCTGGACTTTTTCAAGAATTTCATCACCTTTTTCAGTGATTGGACCACCAGAGCGTGACTCATCTTTCACATCAAAATTACCAGAACGAAAGCGAGCAAACCATTTCCGCAGCAGCAGATTTTTCGTTACTTTTCTCCATTTTCAAACGCAAACAACTTTCCAACCACTGCGCCAGTTTCGATGTTTTTACACTCAAAGTAACGCTCGAAGTGTCATCTTTCCAACGAGCGTTTAGTGGTGTCGCTATGATCTGTGTTTCTTGAGTTATTTGCAATTGACGCCATCTATCGGGAAAAACGTCACGAACTTTTTCCCAAACCCGATACATAGATCTATAGGTTAAAAAAAAAATTGGTAATAAACCTTATATTTCTATGACTTTATTTTTAAGATAATTTATTTCTTAAACACTAAAAGCAGGTTACGCTTGGACGGCTATCCAGTAAAATGCATAAGAGATCTCTTTTTTTTGGGCGCACTCCAACATGTATTTGCATCTACAATGAGAGAGTTTGTGCTATCAACTTCAAACAAATACACTTTAACGGGTTTATTTAGTCTGGTCGATTTTACAAATGAATGATATGATTTATCAACTAATTTTTCGCTACGAATTCTGTCAGTGATTACTCCGTGCGAGCCTTGTGGCATTTTGAAAACTTCGGCACAATTCTGTAAGTTCTCGCGATTTCTAAGTAAGTTTTACAACTTTCTTTTTTCATATTTGAAACAGTGCAGATGTAGTATCACACTCGCTAATAGCATAGATCAATAAAATGTGATTCTTACTGTTAAAATTGTCCATATTTGTGGAAGAATACATTTTAGCTTCAGTTTTTCCTTTCCTGGTTTTATTAAATAAATTTCTTGACCAGGAAGCAGATAGACACCATCTGTTCCTCAAGATTATATCAGGGTTCAAACACTATAAATATTACAATCTCTAAGAATGTTTAATTCTTCTGTAGATACTTTTAAAATATTTTTCAATAGTAAAATATTTTGAATATAATTTTTCTATACTTTAAAATCATATGTAGTACTATAGTGGTGTAATTTATATACAGACATAAATCCGTCTATATCTTTGAAACGGTTGGCTACACAAAAAAAGTCTAAGAACCTTTTTGATGTAGAATTTTATAAGTTATAAATTTTCTAATAATTATTTTCTTCGAAAAAATGATAATATTCGAAATATTTCTAAAAAAACTAAAATTCACCCCCTAAAAAACCCAAGGCTCAAATCAAGGGTATTCTTCAGGATATGTTTAGGACACGAAAATAAAAGTCTCCACATAAAATTCAGTTTGGTCGTAATTTTTTAGAATTTTGACCTTTTTTGTGACTAATTTGACTGGATCATCAAGAATATGGGCCTAGGCAAAACAAAGCGGTATTATTTATCGTTTATTGACACATGTGCCAACTTAAAGAAAAATAAGTAATAACAATTGCATCGGTTAAATGTGACAGTAAACAAAGACAATCGTAATTAATTAGTATTTATAAATAACCAGTAATGTGTGTCATATTTACATTTTCTTGATCCGCAACCCCAAATGAAAAAAATACTACTGGCGCCTGTAGCGTTAAATGTGCCGACTCGAGTACATAAAAACAGTGGCGTAGCACATGAACGAAAGTATTTGTTCCATTTGATTTCTTTTTAATCTAATAAATGTTAACGAAATAAAGTAAGTTCAAATAAGAAAAACCGGTCATGTGCAAGTTGGTCTTGCGCAATTAGTGATTCGTAGCGTGATTGCATTTAAAATAAAATAAAATACTTACCTAGCCTAAGTTAATTAGGTCCCTGATATCTTAAGATCCAATATGTATTTTCACGTTTTTTGGTAGTCAATAATGTATAATCGTTATAGCATTTTAACTACCTAATAGCCTATAAATTACTGTAGCTCAATCTAGAATCTAGTAATAAAAGTGGAAAACAAATATTTACTATCTGAATACTTGATTAATTATAAACACATAAAATAGAATTATTTTGTCTTAGTACCCATCCATATGTATAATCAGAAGTATTTTATCAAAACCTCCCCCATACTGTCAACCACCATAGTTCTCATATTTTTTGTTGCAGTTCCAACACTTACGCCCTTTTTAGGAAGGTTGAGGTGGGATAGTCCTAACCAAAAGTTTTGAATGTTGTCATTTAGAAATGCTTTGTATTAAAAAATAAAAAAAAAAAGACTAACGATGGTTATTATTATGATAATAAATCCATTATCGAAAAATTTTAAGTCTTATATATTGTTTATTTAATTTTATTAAATAATTTAACATGAACGGATTAACTTTTGGATGTTTTGTCCAAACTTACAGAAAAAAAAATATGGAAAATATAAATTATTTATATTTTATAATTTTTAAAAAATTATCAAAGGAAATAATACGAAAAAAAGAAAAGAATAAAAAAAATATTTTAATAGTTAAAAAATAGGTAATTAATACAAAATGATAATTAAAAATCTTAAAATTCCGGTGTCTCGAAGCGGCAACGCTATAATGTAATTTACTGTGGGCTCCACTAATATGCTTATATATAGATGTATAATGCATGCTTCCGCCACCTACGAAAATCGAGCACGAACTTTTGCAATCACCCAGTATTCTATTTACAAAACCGTTCTTATCCGATTTACGTGCTTTTTTTTTAAACATATGTATGTTCTCTGGCCAGGTTATAGGATATATTTTATTACCTTAGGTGACATAAGGAATAAGCAGTGACGATAATAGTGAATCAAGTCGGAGAAAAGTTTGCCGCTCCCTCTGTCTGTCCGTTAGTGCGCTTATCACTCGAAAACCACTTATCCGATTTACGTGTTTTTATAAATTTATACATATGTTCTATATAATTCGATATAAGCCTAGAAATGGGAGATAAGTCGAGATAAGCCTCGATAATGGGAGATAAGGTGAGATAAGTAAAAAATAATGAGAGATAAGGAGAAATAATGAGAGATAAGCAGAGATAAGTCTAGATAATGGGAGTTATGGTGAGATAATGGGAGATAAGGAAAAATAATGGGAGTTGAGCAGAGATAAGCCTAGATCAGGGGTGCTCAAACTTGAACTGCTGGCGATCTACCTTAATATTGTTAGACTACGATCGATCGACTCTGAGAGGCTGCAAGTAAGTGTGATGCAGGATTGTCGTCTAGGTAGGGTGTATCGTGGCATAAATATTAGTTTTCCGCACAATATGCATTTTTTTAGTCAAGATAAGTGTAGGTCTGCTCTAAAATGTCAATGAAAAAACTCATAATTATTCAAAACTGCGAGTTTATTGGTTCTTACAAAACAAACGAGTTCTAGTGCCTAAACTTAACTAAAGAGTGACTTTGGATGTTGAAGCGTGACACTGCATGTCCTCAGCATACTTTTCATAAGATGGTACGTAATTACCGAGTGCTAATCCCAAGCATGATGATATATGTTCGTCAGTTAGTCGATTGCGATATTTTGACTTAATTATCTTCATTTCACAAAATGCAGACTCGCACAAGTAAGTTGACCCAAACATTGCCGTCAGTTGAAGGGCGATTTGCCTTAGATTCGGATATTTATCTTCAGATATAAAACACCAGAATTTTGTATCAGATGCTGTGGCTTTGATATGTATATCTGATATAATCTGCACTAACTCATTTTCAACAGAACATGAGTCCATGTTAAACTGACTTGCTATTTCAGTAGCTAATTCCTCAATGTTTTTACACGAAAAAGGATAACTCATTAATGATGCGATATTTGCCAATTTACTGAAATCATAAAAACGTATTTCGAATTGGCCCAAAATATTTGATAATTCTGCCTCATAAATATCATAATTCAACTGAGGAATCCTTCCTTTCAAAGACGGAAAATTTTTCAGATCCTTTCTTTTCAGTTGATCTATCATAAGTTGCAATTTACTTTTGAATGCGTTTATTGCGCTAATCAACTCAATAATAGCTTTTCCTTTACCTTGAAGCCAAATTAATGGTGTTTAAATGCATTGTGATGTCTGTCAAAAATGCCAAATCAGTCAGCCATTTTCCGTTTTTCAGCATCTGAGTGTCATCACCTCTTTCGTCCAGAAAAGCTGTTATTTCGGGCAATAATTCTTGAAACCTTTCTAGGAATTTTCCGAGACTCAACCACCTGTGTGTGAAGAACTGAATCAGTGTGTTCAGCTGACTCACTATCTTCCAACTGCAATTTAAAGAGCCGTCGTTGCAAGCTACGTGCACGGATAGAATTCACAATTTTTATTGCAATGCCCATAATCTCCTCCATGTTTAGAACTTTTGAACACAAAACTTGTTGATGTATAATGCAATGGAAGGAGAAAAATGAAGGGAAATCATCATTAGCTCGACACAATGCCACAAAACCGTTTTTGTTTCCAGTCATTGCTGGTGCTCCATCGGTTGTAATGCTCACTAGTTTATATATTGGTAGCTTGTAGTTTGTTACAAAATTGAAGAAAACGTCATATATATCTTCGCCACGGGACTTTCCTTTCAGAGGAATCATTGTCAAAAACTCTTCCTTAGCCGACATGTCATTGAATACCATTCGAATAAAAATATACAGCTGGACAGTGTCTGTCATATCGGTCGATTCGTCGAACTGTAAAGAAAAGTATGTACATTCCATGATATCATGTTTTAGTTTATCTGCCATGTCCTGACTCATGACTTCAACACGCCTTGTGACAGTCGGACGAGATAACTGAAGTTCTCTAATAGCAGACATAATCTCTGTTTTATTTTTAAAATCTCCAAATAAAGTCTCACCCGCTTCAATAAATGCTTCCTTCACAACCAATCCATCATCAAATGGTTTCTTGTGTTTCGCCAATATATGAGATATTTTAAATGACGCGATCGTTGCAGCTTTTGATTGTTTGGCTGGTCTTGTGAACATGGTGTGTTCTTTTTTCAAACAAGTTATCAAATCACGTACTTTTCGTTTTCTTAATTTACTCTGTGACGTAAAATCCTTTTCATAGTTTTTATGAACCGTTTTATGATGCCTCTTTAAGTTCCCACGCTTAGGTATTGCAACTGACGCACGGCAAATGAGACAAATGCACTTATCCTTTACCATACAAAAGAAAAATTCTTCCTCCCAATCGTTATTAAAATGATAAGTTTTACTTTTCTTCGCCGCACTCATTTTGGACTATTTATTAATAAATTTTGTATCGATGTATCGCCTTCAAGTTACAACTCAGACTGACTCCTATTCCTGCAGGCGCAACATTTATATCGGCGCGAACGAAGTCTCGAATGTTCCCGTCAAACACGCCGCCCGAAGTTTCTAGAAAAATCGGCGGGAATCAAAAACGCGGCTATTCTTTGACAAGTACCGCGCGTTCCTTGATAAAGCCGCCTTTTGCCGCTAGCAGGGGGTTATTACGATAAAAGAAAGTGATGAGGGGGTTATTCTGGCCTAATTGTGGATCGAATAAATTTTAGTAGTTTATTCATTACATTTTGTTTTAGTTACCTAAAACAAAATCTGTGAATAGTTCTACATATATAGGAATTTTTTTCTCGAGATCGACTCAAAAAGCACTCGCGATCGACTTGTCGACCGCGATCGACCGTTTGAGCACCCCTGGCCTAGATAATTGAAATTATGTAGAGATAATGGGAGATAAGGAGAAATATTGGGAGATAATGGGAAATAATGGGAGATATTTTATTACATTGGGTAACATAAGGAATAAGCAGTGACGATAGTAGTGAATCAAGTCCACGCGAGCGGGGCCGCGGGCCCGGCTAGTCTAGTATATAATTTAATTTGAATTATGCATACTAATTACAAACTATAATAGAAATATAAATTTATTATTAAAAATTAAAAAAATATAATCTTAAAAAAGTCAAAATATCCTTCAATACAAAACGTGGAAGAACTCTAAATAAATATTAGTAGTATAACTTAATCAAATAAATTCCTTAAATATAGCTTGAATAATAGTTTCTACATAAACCCTTGAGTTATCTGATACTCTTATCGAGAATATCATTTACAGCGAAATATTCAAATTTTTGTGGAACAATGATAATAGTAATAACATCGATACTTGAAAATAAAGATTACAAGCTCTACTAGGACATCAATATCCATACAGATAAAACGGGCCCCGCCAATAGACCTGATATTACTTTTCAATACAAAAAAGGAAAAGTCACCTATTTAGTTCACATAGCTGTCCTCAAACATCCAAACGAATTACACAGAAAAATCTCCAAATACACAGACCGTACAAGAAAAATAAAAACGGCTATGGAAACAAGAAAAAGTTATCATTGTCCCCCTCGTCATATCAGCCACAGGCCTTACGCCAACAACATTCACACCACACTTAGTACAATTAGGATTCAACACAAACATACACAAAAACATTCAGAAGTCAGTGATTTTGAAAACATTAACATTGCCAGGTCATTCCTTAATACACAATGGTAGTAACGTTTGTGCTGACTTGCCTTAGGTCCGTCAGCCAAACATGGAACCACATTGACAAATGTGAGGAAGAAGAACAAAAAAATCTATAAAGTAATAAAACTAATAAAGCTGCCATAATTTTAAATGAATTCAAAAAAGATCGTGAATTTATAGAACATGAAGGAAAATGTATCAGGAGTAAATTAGTTACGAATTTCCTATCGCGATACATTATTATGTATTTTTTGCTTTATATTTGCTTAAAATTTAGCGAATGTACAAATATGTAAGTATTTATTTATTAAATAGGTGATTACTAGATATTCGGTATTTCTATATCCGATATTTTATGAAGTTTTTTTAGGATTTAATTTAAACTTATTTCTGCAATTCTACGCAAAAGTACATATAATTACGAGTATTTAAAAGTAATATATATTATTTTTCGTTATTATAGCAGTTTTAAGGCTAATCTTGAGCAAAAAAACTCCGACATTTCCCATTCTGCACCAGTCCTAATGAAATAACCGAGTAGGCAGCAGTAACGTTGCCAAATAGTATGGTTTTTTTTTGCTGAATTATGCGATAAAAGTTACACTAGAAAATAATATAAACAAAAAAATAATTAGTGTTAATGAAAAAACACAGATCCATGTTGAAACTATTAAGGAGTTTAATTTTGTTTTTTATAAAGGTTATAAAAACTGTAATCTTTGGTATGCTTTCAAATACAACAGACAATATTCTAACCAGTTTATAAAAATGTGCACTTGAAATTCAATGTTTTAAAAACTAATTCAAAAAAATTATCAACACGAAATTACTGCACAGTGTTGTACAGTATCTTCAGAGGCTAATTTCTTTTTATAAGTAATAATTAAATTAAAATACACTAGATAGTAGTTGATCGTTAATATATTGCAAAGAGCCAAAATTACATTCGATTTTACACAGAAAAATTGTTTGTCGAATCGGTAGATTTAACAAATGTTAGGAAAGGTAGAATCGGTAAACTTTTAGTCCTTTTAAGCTGGTTGAGATGGTGCTTGAACACTCTGTCTGTCCTTTGAGAGTATACTATGCTGGAAATGTGGAATCTTTGACATAATGACACTATTTAGTATATATCACCATTATACTTGGAGCGATGATTACCTGAGAGTCAACAATTACTTCTGATGACGCTAATGTGGTTAGCGAAACGCGTGTCGAGTACAAAAATAAAGTGTTTGGTGAAATGGTGATATATATTGAGTAGTTTGAGAGTTTAGTAAGTTCAAGTTTCTGAAAATGTGGACTTATAGGCCTAATCAGTGAAGTTTTAATATTAGACAACACTGAATAATGGAACAACACGTTTATTCGTTCTTGATATAGGGGTGGACGATGTAGTTAAGTGATCCTCTTAAGAACACAATTTTGAAAGTATTATAATATTTTAATTTACGAACAGTTTAATTCCAAATTATAATGACTGAATATATTTGTTTTATTTATGTTTTGAACGTCGCACAGTGGGCCAAGAAGCTGATTTTTCGTTCAAAATTGTCTGGAGCCCTCAATTATTAACGAAATCAGTTTCTTTTTTTCAAAATACTCGTAAGTGAATTCCAGACAAACGTAAGGATTTGCAAAATATAACCTCAAAATTTTTTAAAATTGTAAAAAGCAGCACGGAACCGGGAGGTGAAATTTCGAAGGTCATGTCATTTCAAGTTTACGCATTCAAAACTTGTTCATTGGGGTTTCTGGGGTCGCTGAATCTATTTTCAGGGTCGTTTTGATCATATGCACCCTTTTAGGTGGTGAAAATGGGGGTTGGAGGGGGAGAAATTAAAATATTCTCCTGAATTAGAGTTTCGCGTTCAAAACTGGTTCCTCGGGTATTTCTAGGATCGCTGAATCTATTTTCCAACTATGATTTTCATACCTCAAACGGGTGCA
This sequence comes from Pachyrhynchus sulphureomaculatus, assembly GCA_019049505.1. Classification (NCBI taxonomy): domain Eukaryota; kingdom Metazoa; phylum Arthropoda; class Insecta; order Coleoptera; family Curculionidae; genus Pachyrhynchus; species Pachyrhynchus sulphureomaculatus. The sequence continues at coordinate 36,686,704 of CM032447.1, read as the reverse complement.
TATGATCGAAATCACCTCGAAAATAAAATCAGCAACCCCTGAAACCCCCGAGGAATCAGTTTTGAACGCGAAACTCTAATTCAGGAAAATATCGTAATTTCTCCCCCTCTAACCCCCATTATCACACCTCAAAAGGGTGTATATGATAAAAATGACCCCGAAAATAGATTCAGAGACCTCAGAAACCCCTGAAGAACCAGTTTTAAACGCGTAAAATCATGTGAACCTCCAAAATTTCACCTCCCGGTTCCGTGTTGCTTTTTGCAATTTAAAAAATTTCGAGTTTATATTTTGCAAATCGGCTTCCTCACGTTTGTTTCAAATTCACTTATGAGTATTTTTTTAAAAAATTGTCTGATTTCGTTAACAATTGAGAGTTCTAGACAATTTTGAACGAAAAATTAGATTTCTGGTCCACAGTAAGTCGTACAATATTTTCAGTTTTGACAATGGCAATAGTGCAAGGGTACCATTTACAATCTTTCTGCTTATCTAGGAATAGTTTTGTAGTCAAATGGTAGTGTTTATTTTATTTGAATATTAATGGCCCTTTTACACGGTTATATCAGTTCTCAGTTCCGTCTCAGTTTCAGTTTTCGTTTCATTTCAGTTCGGAAGGAGGTTTATTTTTACACCGTCCGTCCGTTCAGTTCTCAGTCCGAGTTACACTTTCAAAGTATTATGTATGTTTCGCGTTCAAACACATGTTGTTATACTGTCCCAAAGTGTACATGTGTAAAATAGCTCATGTATAAAGACTGTCTCACTGTAGTAGCGTTAGCTGTGGCGTTGAAGAAACGGTGGAAGAAAAGAAGCCCTGGAATTTACTGTCGCATGTAAATTTAAGAAAAGAACTTCACTTAGAACACCATATGATCGACTGAAGTATTTACGAAAGAATGAGGATGTGTATCTTTTATTACACCTTGTGATACCTATTATACAAGAGTAGAATACCAACATGAGGGAGGCTATTACTCCCCATAGTATTGACACTTCTTAGAATTGGCTGTTGGTCGTTAACGAACGAAAAAGGTCCTAATACCACAGTGACTTCTCAATTTTCTACTCCACTTCTTTCACTATATTTAACTTTTCTAAGTTTTTTGTTATAAGTTGAGCGTAGGCTATTAATTTTGGATTTTACCATCGCCTTTGTTGCTTTTTCGTCGCATTCTTGATATTAATCCAATAAGAGAGTGTAGGCAGCCTTCCTAAAGCCGGGTTTCCACCAAACGGTAAAAAAACAGTTCTGTTTTCATAAACAAAACAATACATGTTTCGTTTTTTTCAAACAGTTCCTATAGACTATTCCAAAAGTTTTGTTGCTAGTGTTTGTTCTCTTTTTCCCATTTTGTTTAGTTCTGCAAGAATGTCCTTCTTCGATGACGATTTCTTTTATAATTAGCTGTGGTTCGTTTTTAGTTAATGGCCAAAACAGAAAAAACCCAAGGTATTGGGTCAGTTCTCTATTAAAAAGGAGAGTTTATTACGGCACAGAATTATTGGCTGGTTTAAGCAGTGACAAAGTTGGTTAAATGGAGAATTGAGATCTTCCTGCCACAATTTTACCAAAATGTCAAGTACCGATTTTGAATTGTTAATTAATTTGTTAGGACTTAAAATCGACAAGAAAAATACAAATTACCGGGACGCAATTTCGGTGAAGGATCGCCTCGCAGCAACTCTGAGATACTTAGCCACTGGGGACAGTTTTCAATCATTAAAATATTTATTCAAAATTTCAAATTCCTCTGTATCACGAACCATAGCGGATGTAAGTGAGGCCCTGTATGACGCTCTTCAACATTATATCAAGGTAAGCATTCCTTTTCTCGGTTTATTCTTGTCACACAAAAAACTCATAGTATCCAAACCATTTTGAAACAAACATGTGTCCAGCTCCAGACTTTTTCATGCTTTTATACTTCCTTCGTTCCCTGTTGTACTGACTGAGCAGGTTTTTGATTTTTCGATCGATTTCATCACTGCTAGTTTCAAAATGATTACCAATTTCCTTGAGTGAATATTGTTTTTTATTCTTATAATCTATACTTTTTGAGTCTCACAAGTTAGTATGTTGACGGTACATTTCAATTAGATTGCTGCACTGATTTTTAATCCACGGCTTTTTGGAATTCATGGCCTAAAAACGAATTAGAACAGTTTTGGTAAACTTGCAGTCAACTCTTTTAATCATAGCAACAACATTGTAACTAAATGGATATATATATATATATATATATATATATATATATATATATATATATATATATATATATATACATATATAAACTCCTGGACAAAATTAACGTAACAATCTGAAAATTAATTTATCTTTTTCTTATGACAGAAATCAAAACAATTCGTTTAGATTTACAGTTTTAAAGAATTTTTTAGAAGATAAAAAATTTTCTGTAATAATGCGATAGATTTTCTTTAAAAGTAAGCTTATAAATTGTTCCCTTTTTCAAAGTAATGCGTTTTTGTGGTAGACTGTTTTATTTTTGACCCCGAAGAATTAGAAAAATGAATCTAACAAGGAATTTAACTGAACACGAGGTAGTGCGAGCCTCAGTTTTATTGGACTAGGGATATTGTCAGAGTTATGTTGCCAATTTGTTAGGCAAACATCGTTCCACAATAAGTCGTATGGTAAGACGCTTGAATGAAGTAGGAACTTATTCTAGAAGGCTAGGGCAAGAGCGAAAACGACGCACTAGCGAGCTAGATGAACGTTTTATAAGACAATATGCTTTAAGAAACATGACTGTCACTAGTTCTATAATAAGAAATGAACTCGAAGCTGTTCGCAATGTCACAATTTTCTTCTAAAAAGACGGTTAAATGAAGCTGGATTAAACAGTAGGAGACCAGCCACTGCGCCCTTGCTTACTAGAGAGAACAGAGTTGCCAGGTTACGTTTTGCTCGAAATCACGAAAACTGGTCTGTGGATGATTGGAAACAAGTTTTCTTCACAGATGAAACTAGGGTTAGTCTAAAACATCCAGATGGTCGTGAGCGAGTATGGCGAAGACCAGGAGAGAGGTTTGCGCCTTGCAATATCTCTGCAAGGATTCTATTCGGCGGTGGCTCTGTTATGTTCTGGGGTGGTCTCTGCTTTGATGCTCGCACAGAGTTAGGTCCTGTCCGTACGAGATCCATGAATGCTGACTACTATCTTGAGCATATTGTAATAGAACATGTGATGCTTTTCGGTCATTTTGTGGGGCCCAATTTCCTGTTTATGCAAGACAACGCTCGACCTCACGTGGCTAGGGAGGTACTCGATTATCTTAATCAAGTTGATATACCGATTATGCAATGGCCACCAAAAAGCCTGGATCTGAATCCGTTAGAACATGTATGGGATCACCTTAAGAAAAATGTGAAACGTCATATACCTAAACCTAGAAACCTGAGGGAACTTGAAAATGCAGTTATCACAGAATGGGAGCAAATTCCTCAAGATTTGATCCAAAATTTAATTAGGAGCATGCCTAGGCGCATAAAACGCTGTCATCCGAAGTAGAGGAGGCAACACACGCTACTAGTGTCCCAGTTACACCATTAATTTTGCTACTAGTGTCCCAGTTTATTTTTTTTCATTATTACATAATTTCAACGATTTTGTTATTAGGTCTTAAGAATAATTTTAATTCGAATCTTATAGAGAAATTTGGTAGCTAATTCACTTTTAAAGTATCCGAATAAGTTTTTTCTAACTTTTAGTGTAAACAATGTTCATAAAAAATTATTAAAATTAATTCATTATAGAGATTTGTATGATTTAATATATTGTTGCGTTAATTTTGTCCAGGAGTGTATATATATATATATATATATATATATATATATATATATATATATATATATATATATATACATATACATATATATATATATATATATATATATATATATATATATATATATATATATATATATAATTGAATAAAAAGTTTAACAAAATAAATATAAAAAATGGTTCTTACTTTAAGTATTGACAAACTCTCCATAAATCGCATACACTTGATAAAAACTTGATAACTAGTTGAAAGAGTAGAGTACAAATGTCGCAGAGAACAAAACTAAAACATTCAGGTGTTCCAACCAAACCGACTAAAAAACACGAACAAATTTGTTTTCTTTTGATGTACCGACTCGAGATGAGAAAGTGTTTTGTTTACTAAAAACACTGTTCTCCGACAAATATGTTTTCGAAACTGTTCATTTTTTTACAAAACATGGCTCTTTTCGTTGAGAAAAACAGTTTTTTTATGTGTTTCGTGCTATGTCCGTTTGGTGGAAACCCGGCTTAACGTTTACACTGTGATAGCTTGGGTGCGGTTTGTTCCACAAATCCTGAGACATTTTATAAATTTCAATGAACAACAAACTCGTGTTCCTTTTTGGACATAGCGACAAGTGCAATTAGTATGTAAACTGAGCCAGAGTTTCATAAAAACTGACGTGAGCGAACGGACCGAGGCATGACGCGTTTGTTTACACATAGGAATTCTAAGAACTGAAATGAAACAAATAGGTCTACCCCATCCCTTCAGGTCTCAGTATCCGTTTTAGTTCTACTTTCAGTTTTTCCTTTTTACATATAGGAAAAACGGACAGTTCGACTGAAACTGAACTGAGAACTGATATGACCGTGTAAAAGGGCCATAAGAAAACAAACTGCTTTATGGTCCTTTTACACAGTCATATCAGTTCTCATTTCCGTCTCAGTTTCAGTTTTCGTTTCATTTCAGTTCGGAAGGAGGTTTGTTTTTATACCGTCCCGCAGTGCGAAATTTAGGAAGTTTAGCGGAACTTTATTCAATTTTTGAAATACGTAAAATGCATAAGATTATTCATTATTTTGGTAGGTTAATATCCCACCTCTAAAACCTTATACTCAGTTTGGGGATTAACCCAACGAAACAACTGCAAAATGCACCTGAAAGTTGCATTACTTATTCAATCATACTTTTTGCCTACAGAAAGCTATTCGATTTGTTTAAGTTAATAGAGTGGTACATACAAACGGCAAGTCAATAGGCCATGATTTTTTCTTTATTTATTTTATAAGAGAATTGTCAATTATTGGCATTTAAATAATTGCAAAATCTTTTCTTACTCGTGTGTGATTTGTTCGTAAAAAAAGTGATTTTTAAGAAGTAAGTAAAATTTACATTTTTAACTTCAGTGGAGACTTTAAAAAGTGATACTACATAATACCACAAACGCACAAAATTTGAAAGATTTTTTTTCCTCTATTGGAAACACAAAAGATCTTCTGCGATATTTTGCGATCTTCTTTTAAATTAAATATTTTTCCAGAATGACTTTGCAAATTTCACATAACTGCATATTTCAAAAGAGGAAGGAAGAACCGACATCGGACGCCATCATTGGTTTTGTTTTGGAAAAAATAGGCTCACCAATGCTAACATCTGACGCTCTTTGCAGTTTAAAGGCAACTCTTCGTGCGTTGGTTTGAAATTTAGCATCATTTCTGAATAAAAATGCTAGCTGGCTTGAAAATAATGTAAAATTTTCAAATGCTGTAAGGGATGCATTGCCTAGTGGATCGAGGACCAATGCAGGCAGACCTAAAAAAGAATTTAGGGATTGTCATCCTAAAGTGCAAAACAGAAAAGTGCATCATCTTTTGAAGTCCGGTGGTCAAGACGAGTTAGCCAAAGCAACTGCAACAAAGCTATACCAATCTGGACAACGAAACTCTGCAGCGATTGTCAAGGAACTGGCATCTGGTTCTCCAGGAAGGGGTAGCAAAATCAAGAAGGCTCGCATGTCTTCTTCAAACAGCTCACGAAAATTAACTCCAGACCAGGCTCTGGCGCTACTTATTGATGCAAACTTATCGTCAAATCAGTACAACATTGTTCGAGATTAAGCAAAAAATCACCGTTGCACTTTGTATCCACCTTATTATGTTGTAAAAGAGGCAAAGAGGTTGTGCTATCCAAAGGACATAATAATAACTGAAGTTTCAGCTGAAGTATCAGTTCAGTCGCTTATAAATCATACCGTAGCAAGACTTTGTACAGGGCTAGAAGGGATTCTTAGAACTTCATCAAACGTTAAAGCACTAAATATTATCGTAAAGTGGGGTTGTGATGGGGCGGAACAAGTCAATTATCGACAAAAGTATATGGACAAACAGCTCTGATGATAGTATGTTTAGTGTATCAATGGTACCAATCCAAATGTGCTCCGTAAATGATAATGGTGATAATCAGTCAGTAACTGTCGCCCCATTAAATTCGTTTTTGCCGAAGAAACCGTCAGTGTAATTACTTCAGAAGTAAACAAAGTGAAAGAACAAATATCTCAACTTACTCCAACCACTATACTTGTAGATGGCAAGCAATTTCAGGTTACAGCAAATATGATCTTTTGTATGATTGACGGTAAAGTATGCAATGCTATATCATCCTGTGCATCATCACAAACATGCTACTTATGTGGGGCTAAAGCTAGTGAAATGAACAACATCTGCGATATATCTCAAAAAAATATAAATGAATCCTTTTTATTCCTTGGACTATCACCCCTCCATGCATGGATAAGGTTTTTGGATTGTATTTTACATATATCGTATAAACTGGATATTAAGGCATGGCAAGCTCGTGGAGCAGAAAATAAAAAAAAAGTTGCAGAGAAGAAAAAAATACATTCAACAAAAAGTCAAAGAGGAGCTTGGCTTGCTTATAGATATGCCAAAACAGCAGACCGGAAACACAAACGATGGTAATACCGCGAGGAAGTTCTTTAGAAATGCCGAAAAGTCTTCCGAAATAACTGGCGTTAATTTAGATTTGATCAAGCGTTTTCATGTGCTATTAGAGTGCCTAAATTGTGGTCTTAAAATTGATTCAGAGAAGTTCGGCGAATATGCAAGAGAAACTTTGGAATTGTATTTGAAAGAATATTTCTGGTACTCAATGCCCGTAAGTATGCATAAAGTCCTTTGTCATGAAAAGGATATTATAGCATATTGCATTCTTCCCATCGGACAATTTTCTGAAGAAGCTCAGGAGGCAAGAAACAAAGACTGCAGAAAATATCGCGAACTTCTACTAGAAAAACATCCCGAATTGACACAAATACGGATTTATTTAATCGACTGCTTATTTCATCGGATCCGTACATCGCTAGTCTTCGTAAAGCACCCAAAACCAAGCATAGTGAAGTTACGCCAGAAGTTTTAGAGTTGTTAGAAAGATTTGCAGACCCATGTAATGATTGCGAGTCTTCAGACGAGTCTCGTTCTGAATAGATGTTCAAAATGTTGTTACAAAATGTATGTTTTTTTTTAATTGTTCTATAATAAAAAACACAAATAGACTGAAAAACTTTAAATAAAACACATTAATTTTTATTAAAAATTTTAAAAAACCAACAAATAGAACTGTTTTACTGGTTTAAATAATTAAGTTCCGATAAACTCAAGAAATTTCGCACTGTGCGTCCGTTCAGTTCTCAGTCCGAGTTACACTTTCAAAGTGTTATGTGTGTTTCGCGTTCAAACACGTGTTGTCATACTGTCCCAAAGTATACATGTGTAAAATAGCTCATCTATGAAGACTGTCTCACTGCAGTAGCCTTAGTGTGGCGTTGAAGAAACGGTGGAAGAAAAGAACTCCATACCGTCAGGTGTCAGTCTCCGTTTCAGTTCTGTTTTCAGTTTTTTTTCCTTTTTACACATAGGAAAAAACGGACAGTTCGACTGAAACTGAAACTGAACTAAGGATTGATATGACCGTGTAAAAGGACCATTAAATTGTTTACTATTTCTTCAGTCTTTTTTTTTTAAATTTAACATGAAACTTCTTGTTCCAGCAGGGCAACATTGTTTCCAAATATGATTATTTTCAGCGGTGAATTGTTAAAAGAACATGGTTTTTAAAGGGTCAGTTATCACTATTTTCTACACCTTCTGTGCGATTTGCAAATAAATTTCACTCAACAACTATATAAAGAGAAAAATAAATTTTTTAGAGCGACTACTTTAATCACAATACACTTACTGCTTCAATATAGTTTTCATTCCAACAACACTCAAAAATGGCATGTAACATGATATATCGGTAGCTAAAAATAATGACATGAACATGATTTGCCGATTCCTCGATTCCAAGGACCATACAGTCTGTTAAGTAAGGGCATGACCGCTCGTATTGTTGAAAAAATGTGTTTCGAGAAAATTTTTTCCCAACAATGTCCAAATTGTCCCATCGCCTTCTGTCGACGCGATTTTCTGCATGCAGGGGCAAAGATCTCCAAATTTTTCGAATCTCGCGAGAAAACTGAGTCAAAGTCCTCAGAGTTTTTCTTCTAAGGATGCTCTTTGCAAGTAACCAAACGTTTTCAATAGGATTGGCGTCCGGCAAGTTTGAGGGCCACTTTAATATTTTATCGTGGGCCCAAGCGAGCCGCTTCGCGACGTGATTTTCGCCCAGCAAAGGTTTCTTCAACGTGCTTCAAAATTTGACATCATGAGCAAGAAGATGTTGTCGAATGGGCCACATCAAACCTGATTTTCTTAATTTTGGGGCTCCTTGATGCAGCGTCACTTTCGGGTCCCGTGAAAACAAAGACACGATTCATTTTTCGACTTTCGGAATGATTTTGAATACCGAGCCACGTTTTGGCAAGTCGTCGACATTTTTCATTTCGTTAAACCGATTTTAACCCACTCCTTTTACTACCGACACAGATTTTTCAATATATTTAGCGGCCGCCGCCGAATGTGTCATTTTAGGCTCCGTTGGATGGGAACAAAGAAAGACTGCCTCGAACTGACGCGCCGCGTAAATCATTTTGGATTTTATGTGATTTCGACGATAATTGGAATCGACTTATATTTTTACTAAAACGCGTCGCAGATAGCGAATCGCTTCTACCAAAAATGAATTATCGCGGTCACGTTCTTACTTGACAGACTGTATATCAAGATAAATGGAAAGCTATCCGCTTTAGCTCCTATCTTACCCTTATATGCTTGATTGTCAATAGTTTTGCTCAAAATTTTTTTATTGTTCCGACCAAAAGCCTGGAAAAATTGTTATAATCTTATTGAAACTTCATAGAGTTTATCGACACTCTACACCTTGTAACATTCATTTTTTTCTAGATTTTAAGATTATATTACAAAACTGTTTGCCTTTTTTTAATTCATGTAATAATTGTTAATTTAAGTTGAGCAGTGAATTTAAATCTTATTACAGTTTTTTATGTTTGGTTAAGCAGTGTAACTCAACCAGTAGTAGGCGCATGTGATCGACTTAACTTATTTCATTTGCATTGAATGTGTCTAGATTATGATAAAGATGAGCATCATAGGTCCTTGTCTATTAAGTCGCAAGTTTAACATTCCCATCTAATTCTGCGTTCCTGAAGTGAACTAGTACATTTTGAAGACTTCACTTCGAAAGAAGGAGAACGATGATATATACACAGCCATTTTCAATTTTTAGGGGCTTTTTCCGGTCCAGCACGTAACAGTGACATTCTCTGTCCGTCACGGAGTGATGGCTTTTTCCGTCCTTCATGTAGTGAAGGCATCCTTTTTGCCGTCCATGATATAGAGTGTTTTTTATCATCGAGCCGTTCCTGAAATATTCTACGCATCCTAAAACATTTTGGGTCAAGCGTTGATTAGTTACCCAAATGAAAATAAGGAGGTAGTGTGTGAGGCAATATTTTGACGGGAAACTCACCAGGAGAGGCCAAGCAGTTGATAGAAAACCCTTGAGGAGAAGCCAGACAGTAAGTCGATAATTATACCGGTAAAATATCTCAATTCCTTCCCACAACGTGTGTTCCTGACGATTACGTAACGCCTGTGTACCCGGAAGTGAACCTGGAACCATCTTTCGATATCGTGCCTTATTAAAGCCATTTTTTAATTCTCAATAAACAACTACTGTGAACATATGCACTCTCATAGCACAAAGGGTTATTAATCTAGTCTATTTAATTCCAAGAGTGTAATAAATGTAAGAATGTTTTTTTATTTGTTAATATACTTTATTTAGCGCTAGTGTAGAGTTTCACTGAACTCCCGTTCTATCTTACAGGACGTAAAGGTTGTACTCTCTTCAATTTTATACCAATAACTAAATAACCCTTCAGAATTTTTTCATTTTTTGAACTGAATTTAGATTCTTTATATTACAAAAAAAAACAGGCTTTAAATAACTATAGAGACTATCTTCAAAAGACGTACAAAAATTATCTCTTATCCACATCTCTCCAAAAAAAAATGGGCTAGCTGATATCTTAATTTTATACTTCCTCAGTATTAATATCTACTCAATCCATTCTCAAAAATAAGGATATACCTAAGGGGGAAATAGTGGCTCTTATTTAATAAATAAAGCATTTTTTTAATATATAAAAGAAAGAGTACACAGTATAACCTTTCAACTTCTTTCTTTGAAATGATATCGTGATATTATAGTTATAAATACTAAAGATAAAGAAAATTTAAAATTGATATCTTATTTCGTTCAGGAATTATTACGGCAACAGCTTGATAGACAGGCAAATCAATAAACCAACGAAAGGCGAAAATCATACTTCTCGTAATCACTGAACTCAAAATGAGAATAAAAACGAAAATTTCAACTTACGATTCTTGAGACATATAATACATCCTTAATGAGAGAAATAAAAAAATTATAGAAAGAAAGAGATACTGTTTACGTTGGATACGCCACTGATATCTACAAAATAATTTTACGTCACTCTATAAAAGTCCCATTATATTTTATATTGCCATTTTATGAACATAGCAAATAATATATGGAATGGTTTTGATATCGAAATGCTTATGTTGCCTTAATCAAAATAATGTTATGTCTCTAATTCTTTATTACATCGTTAATCTTCCTGCGAAACCACAAACTTGCAGATCATCATAATAGTTTTTTACAAAAGGAAACAAGACTTTGCTCGGTCTCGCTGACAGGCGTGTCAATTTATATAAAGAAGAATTTACACACAAAAATTCAATGTACAGGGTGAGTCAACGATAGAGTAAAGTCTATTATCTCATTTGTTTCGGGAATAACGAAAAAATGTTAAATACAATAGTCTTAGGGAATGTTAAGGTGCACAGTTTAGAATTATTTTTGAGTATATAGGGTACATCAAAAAAGTGTGGATGATATAATATAATATGTTTTTTTTAAATATAACATCCTATTCTCTAATTTATTTTTAAATTCTGCATAAAAATTTTATAACTTTTTTAATAATAATGTTATATACCTAAACCTAGTAGTTTTTCTAACATTTCAATTATTTTTTTGAAAAAATACCAGTTTTCAGTTTTGTAAAAAATTGCCAGTAGCACCATTGTTTCTGAAGGTGGAATACTCATAATTGGTACGAGATATATGTAAAGAAATTTGACTTAAATGCTACAGGGTGTTCACAATAAATTTATGCATTTCGACTATTTTAAATTGACAAATCTAAAATTTTTTTAATGGCATACTCAGTATATTATTATTTTTTCTGATAGATTTTATAAAACCCTCCAACTTATATTAAGTATGTCATATACCTATTTCTAATATTTTTCGATTTATTTTAAATTTTTCAATTTTTACCTTTGTTTTTGATATACTTACGCTATTGTGATAACATAAAGAAATAGTTAATAAAAATTTTAATATAGTTTAACTCATCTAATGATTAATTATTATGATGTAATAAATGTTCAAAAATATCCCCATCTACTTGAATACACATGTTTAGTTGTTTTATTATATTTTCCTTCACTTTTCTTAGCATAAAGGGCGTTATTATCCCGCACGCATCCCGTATCCTATTTTCCATATCTACTGGTGTTGTAGGAGGATTCACATAAACACGATCACAAAAAGAAGCCTAAAGGTGTTAAGTCACATGATCGAGGGGGTCACTGAATGAATCCATCCCTACCGATCCATTTTTGTGGATAACGATCGTTTAAAAATTCCCGAGCTTCCCAGTGGTAATGAGCAGGAGCTCCATCTTGTTGAATCCACATTTGTTCCCTTTCAAAGTTATCAACCTCTTCAAGAAGCTGGGGTAATTCGTTTTGAAAAAAAATTAGATATCTAGGCCTGTTAAGCGGTTCGCGGAAAAAATATGGACCAATAATTCGAAAATTTAATATTCCCCACCATACATTAAGCGATCAATGGTTTTGGTTTTGAACTTCCCGGGCCCAAAATGGATTAACTGTTGAATAATAATGCATGTTATGGCTGTTAACTGCTCCATTACTGCGAAAAGTAGCTTCATCAGAAAACATTATTTTTGAGAAAAAATTTGGATCGGTCTCTATTGCTCCATTTATGGTGGTTCAAAAGTTTATTCGTCGTTCAAAATCACGGTCTGGAAGTTCTTGGTGTAGTTCCATATGAAAGGGATAATACTTGTATTTTCTCGTGGTGCGATTAGCCGTGGATTGGGATGTACCAGATAAATCAGCTAGTTGACGGCTGCTGATCTGGGGATTATCTTCAACATGAAGTAAAATCTCCGATTCTTTTTCCCCATTGGTAGCTTTCCTTTTCGTATACTCAACGCTACCACTACCATCAAACCGTTCCATTAAGCACTGAAAAGATTTCTAGATGATATACGTCTATTAGCGTACTTCGCTCCGTAAAGCCTTACTGCCAAAGGACTATTTTTTTCCGCCTCGCCCAGTATATAAACTATATCAATTAATTCATTTTTAGGCAATTCCATAATTGTTACCTTTATACGTCACTTACTACAACAAATTAAACTATTTTTACTTGCTTAATAGACATGTCAAAATTTGACAATGCCTACATTTTTGTTTTGTCTTGGCAACTATGATGTTATACCGTAAGTGTATTAAAAACAAGGGTAAAAATTGAAAAATTCCAATAGGTCGAAAACTCTTAGAAATAGGTATATGACATACTTAATAAAAGTTGGAGAGTTTTGTAAAATCTATCAGAAAAAATAATAATATACAGGGGGTTCATTTAAAAAATTTTAGATTTTTCAATTTAAAATAGTCGAAATATATAAATTTTATTTTAAATACCCTGTAGCATCTAACTCAAATTTTTTTACATATGTATTTTCTTTCATCTCTATGGAACGCTCGTACCATTTATGAGTATTGCACCTTCAGAAACAATGGCGCTACTGGCAATTATATACAAATCTGAAAACTAGTATTTTTTTTAAAAAAAATTGAAATATTAGAAAAACTACTAGGTTTAGGTATATAACAATATTAATAAAAAAGTTATAAAATTTTGCGCAGAATTTAAAAATAAATTAGAAAGTAGGATATTCCATTTAAAAAAACATATGTTATATCGGCCACCCTTTTTTGAAGTACCCTGTATATTCAAAAATAATGTTAAACTGTACATTCTCTAAAACTATTGTATTTAACATTTTTTTGTCATTCCCTAAACAAATGAGATAATGAACTTTATCGTTGACTCACTCTATACACGAGAGGAGACCAGATATAGAATTTTATTCAGTCATCTCATCCATTTTGGTTAAACGTATTTTAAACTTAAAAAAACTGCCTCTAAAATACTGTTTTCCATTTTATACTAACGTCGTGATCACATAAGCACGAGGGCTGTTTGATAAGTCAGTGACTATGAAAGGAAAAAAAAATTGTTTGCACAAATATTTTATTTATTTTTCAACATAATCTCCGTTTATATCTATACATTTTGTCCAACAAGTTTCTAAATTTTTTAAACCTTCCAAAAAATATGATTTGTTTCATCGATTAGCTCTTCATCCGATGCGAAAGTCTCTCCACCGAGCCAATTTTTCAGATTTCGAAAGAGGAAGAAGTCACAGGGGGCCAAATCTGGAGAATAAGGTGGATGTGGAAGCAGATTGTACTTCCATTCCACAATTTTGGCCTTGGCAATTGCACCCGTCTGAGCTGGTGCGTTATCATGATGGGGTTACTTTTTCATCAACGCAACGTGAAATCAATCCAATAATGAAGTATAATTTTGTCTTGTGATAGTTTTTCCTTTTTCCATGTAGTCGATGAAGATTATATCACGCGAATTTCAGAAAACTGTGGTCATGACTTTTCCAGTCGACCGAACCGTTTTTGCTTTTTTCCGAGCACTTTCGTCAGGAGCAATCCATTGTTTCTACTGTTCTTTAATTTCTGGAATATAATAATGGATCCACGTTTCATCTGCGGTAACATATCCCCGCAAAAATTCACTTGAATTGGGCTTCAACATGTCCAAACACTGCTTCAAAATAGTAGATTCTGTTTTTGATCGACCGTGAGCAAACGCGGCACCCACCTTGCTGGCAGCTTTCTCATATCCAAATGTCCATGCAAATTATTAAAACCACGTTCGTTTCAGATGTTTACCATGTTGACTATCTCGCATACCTTTAGTCAACGGTTATTTAATAAGATATCATGAATTTTATTGACCATTTCTTCGTTTCTAACCTCATTTGGACGTCCCTGGCGATCAGCATCACTCGTGCTTCTACGACCACAACGAAATTCAGTGAACCACACCGTTCTATGTAACAGAGTAGAGTCCCCATAATACTTTTTAATCTTTCTTCAGTTTCCTTAATGGTTTTTTCACGCAAAAAATAATGTTTTAATAGAACGCGAAACTCACTTTTTTCCATTTTAAAAAATCTAGTCACTTTAAAATGCTGTAAACATTTATCAATTCGACACGGGTACTTAAAATCTGGAGTGTGATCTTAAATGAGGTTGTAAATAACAACAGTCGAAAGGGGTAACGATTTAAGCGACATCTTATATAAAAGTCACTGATCTATCAAACAGGCCTCGTATAATATAATCCTCTTGAAGCGTTGTAGTCGTTATACCGAGGTGGTTTCTCTAACAAATTTACTTAGCATGCTTTCACCCTAAAACTTTTGACCTAAGTAAACTTGCCTAAGGAAACAGTTATTTTATAGGGACTTTTGGCAGTTAACTAAAGACTGGAAAAGAAAAAGGGGATTTTTTAACAGTCAGTCTGGCTGTAGCTGAAAAATTCAATTTTAGATAACTTTGTATTGGTAAAATTTAAAAATCAAACAAGCCGATGTAATTTTTTCTTATGGAGGTATCTCAAAAATTCAAGTTCACAGTAACTTGCCTCGATCGTTGGAATAATTAGAAGAAAATATCCGAGAAGAAATTGTAGCTATCACGGAAACGTCAAAGTATGGCAAAAATTTAAAAAAAAAAATACAATAAACTCATCGGAAAATTATATTAATTTTTACTTATCACAATCCGAGATTTCTGCTTTTCTTCACGTCTTAGGGGTCCTAGATCACGAAAAACATAGTCAGTCATTTCCGCCGGTCTGTCGGCCTCTTGGCGCAATAACCATCATCATCATTAGGTTGTTTCATCCATAGTCGGATGTAAACCTGCCCAAGTTTGCTTTTTGCATCCAATCGTGTCCCACTAATCTTTTTATGTCTCATTATATATATATATATATATATATATATATATATATATATATATATATATATATACGAAGTACTACGTACTAGGAAAAATAATCTTTTTCTTTTGAACATTACTTTTGAAAAATAATTGTTGCTCAACAAAATTCTCGCATTTATTCAAATGCATAAAGATTTGATCAGGTACACTTTCCTGGCCCCTGAGAGTAGTTCGCACAATGTCAAATGCATTTCTTATTTCATTTTCACTAAATTTAGCAGGACATTCCCCGATTTCAGTTTCTTCTTCATGATCTTCTATACTTTTTATATCGTCAATTATGTCTTGGTCAGTTGGGAGATCTGTCGTGCCAACATCATTGTCGATTTCTAAGAAATCTTCAAGTAAAAAATCTGCGTCGACGGTAGCAGTTTTTTGTAGAATACCCCATTGCCTTTTTAAGGTAGCGAGATGCATTTCGTTTTCTTTTTCCCATTCATCAATTTTTTCAGTAAAACCTGCTTTAGAAAAGCAGTTTTTGATAGTTTCCTGAGAAACATTTTCACTCCATACTTTAGCGACTTCGGTTTAAGGGTAATCAATTTTTGGACTGGAAGGTTGTTATCAATCGCATTAACAATTTTGTGAACAATTCTGTTTCGGTAATGATGTTTTATGTTTTTTATAATACCCTGGTCCATAGGTTGCAATTTGAAGGTCATGTTTGGTGGAAAAAAAATCAATTGAATATTCCTTAATTTTTTACTTACAGTAACTGGATGTGCAGGACAACACAAACATCACAATCTTTCGCTTTTGGCTTTTCATTTTCGTGTCCAGTTCTTTGATCCATCTTTCGAAAATCTCAGAAGTCATCCATGCCTTTTTATTATTATTGGCGTAATCTAACTGCAGAGATTTAACTCCTTTTAAACAACGGGGATTTTTGCTTTTACCTATAAGCAGTAATTTCAGTTTTTCTGAGCCATCCATGTTTGCTCCAACCATAAGTGTCACCCTTTCTTTACTTGTTTTAACACCAAAACATTTATCACTTTTAAAAGCAAAAGTTTTATTTGGCAAACATTTAAAAAACATCAACAACACAATTGAAAACGTTTTTTGGCTCGTACTTTTTCAATGCACTTCTTAAAACAGTTTCAGTAAAAATGTCACAGTCCTCCTGACTAACGCTTGCACTCTCGCCAGACACCGTCTTGAAAACAATTGAATTACGAGTCTTCCAGACACTCAACCACCCTTCACTAGCTTGAAAATTAACACAATTAAATTCTTTAGCAAATTGTAGAGCCTTTTGCTTTAATAAATCTCACGATATTGGTACGTTTTGATGCGTACAGGCCACTTGAAACGATCGTAAAACTGCTTCATTTACATCCTCGTAAGTACTCACCCGTACTCGTTTTCCACTGCTTGGAACACTAGGTTTCTTGATGATACTGTCGCGACTTTTTATTATCAGAGAGACGCAACTTGGAGAAACACCAAATTTTGCAGCAACATCAATTTTTTTGCAGCCTTCATCAACTTCCTCCAAAACTTTAATTTTCTCAGCTAAACTTAAACACACTCGCTTGGACATCTTACTTGATTCTTAAACAAAAAGAAACTGAACCTGAATTTGCGAATTACTAGGCCTCAACTATAAAATGGGTTTTTCCCCGGGTTTCTATAAAATGGGTTATTCCCCGGGTTTTTCACAGAAATCTACCTAATTTATTGCCAACCATTAGGCGTTATAAACGGGTTAAGAACCTTTTCAAAAGAATGCGTCATAAAAATGGAATTCGTGCTAATTTTAGATAAAAATGGAAAACCCGAAATGGCCAAGATCTCAATAAATGCATAAAAATTTATACATAAAATTCCCGTAAAAATTTTATTACATAGAGTGTTACTATTTTACAAATTCACTATATGCAGGGCTTTTTACATGAAATTTCATTAAAATATTCTAGGTCTTGAAGAAATTGCACTATAAAGAGTTTTTCACTATATAGTTTCACTATAAGCAGTGTCGACTGTATATATATATATATATATATATATATATATATATATATATATATATATATATATATATATATATATATATATATATATATACATTAAAATTTTTGGGTTTCAATCCTTCAATCCGTTCGTCTAACAATGAATTTGCACGACGTTTCGCCAAAATCTCATATGGAAGTGCTCTTACTGCTGCTGCTACTCGATGCTGTGATCTTGCTGCGCCTGCCGTTCGAAGCTTTGCTCAGTTAGCTTCGGGTGGGAGCAGTAACAAGATCACAGTATCGAATAGCAGCAGCAGTAAGAACACTTGAAAATGGCAAATGAGATTTTGGCAAAACATTCGTGCAAATTCATACTTAGACGAACGAATTGAAACCCGGAATTTTAATATACTACTTTCTACCATCCATGGAAACCTCTATTGTAAGCGAATGCAAGAATAGATTTCAAATATATAAAAATAACAGAGAATATCTATAAAGAAGCATCTGTACATATTAAAATTGACGCAACAACTTTCACTTACAACATACCATCAAAAAAAGGAGTGCGACAAGGAGATACTATCTCACCTAAATTATTTACGATGGCCCTTGAAGATATCTTTAAGGAATTAAATTTGGATGAGAAAGGCATCAACATCGACGGCACTAGACCGAGTCACCTTAGATTTGCAGACGACATAGTAGTGATAGCTAATAACACTAATGAGCTACTGGAAATAGTGAATCAGCTGAATATGGTGTTTGCAAGGATAGGTCTTAAAACGAGGTTTAAAGGCACTAAGTTTATAAGCCCTGAAGATAACAACATACAGATAGGAAATAACTTCATAGAACGCGTCGACGAGTATATCTACTTAGGTCACACTATTAAGAACCGAAAGGAGAACCAGCACGCAGAAATTACCAGGCAAATAAAGCTGGCATGGGCATCTTTCGAGAGACTAGGACATACCTTAAAAAGTACTACAATACCCATAAACCTAAAAACTAAAGTCTAAAATTCCTGTGTTCTACCGGTCAGCACATATGGACTGGAAACAATGTGTCTTGCTAAAGCATTTGTTAAAAAACTGGTGACTTCACAGAGAACTATGGAGAGAGATATGCTTAGTATCTCCCTTAAGGATAGAATTCATAACGAGCAGATAAAGAAACAAACCAAAGTCACTGGTGTAACTATCAAGGCGACAAAGATGAAGTGACGATAGGCAGGTCATGTGGCTAGATCATCTGGAGACAGACGGGGGTATAGGATCACGGAATGAAGACCCAGAGCAACAGGAAGAAGCGCTGGATGTCCACAGACCGATTGGTCGATGATATAAGAGTAGTAGCGGGCAAGCGGTGATTAAAGGTCGCAAAAGACAGGGAAGCATGGAAAAGATTAGAAGAGATCTACGTTCATTAGTGGACAGACTTGGGTTGAGAAGAAGAATGCTATCGTTGAAGACGAAGGCGGTGAAAGGGGGTGAGAATTTGTATGGTTTTAACAATAATATGTTAATTTTTCCTGCTTTTTTATTGAGTTAATAAATAATTAGCAAAATTTTATTAATATTATTCATGATAAAATATATAAGAGGTAAGGGGGTTAAAGAGGTTGTCTTTGAGAGTCTGGACGGAAGGAATATGTAAATTAAGTTATTTTTGTATTACTATCAATTTTAATAGGGGAAGGGGGTGAAAGAGATGGGAAAGTCTTGTATAGTTTCAATAGTATAATGAGAATTTTTCCAGGTTCCGTTTTATCTCACGTTGAAAAGAATTTAAGTCTATTCACTTCTCGTACCATTTTCGCGAGTCTAAGTAGCTCTTACAAAATTTTATGCTTTACATTCAGTTACAAAATTTTCTTTTTAAATAAAAGACCTGCGCTGTGTAACTAGGTTAAATAAAAAATATGTGTTCCTATCTTAATTTCGGTGATATTGATCATTATTTAAAGAGAAAATTCTGTAACTGAATGTAAAGCATAAAATTTTGTGGGAGCCATTTAGACTCGGATAGGCTTAAATTCTTTCCAAAGTGAGATAAATCGAACAAAAACGATTGCTAGTATATCCGCCAGGGCCGCCGAAGTCTAAGAGTTTAAATAAGTTTTTGCCGGTCACATGTCAAACAAATGTCAACTTGTGATACATCGTTGGAAAGAAAATTTCCATTAAAAATAAGAAAGTTGCAGTCACTTTCGGTCAAACCGGAAATAGTTAAAATATTTTTTAAGTGACAAAAAGGCCTAATAACGTCCCATTCTGGTATCTAAAAATGCAAATATGTAACTTTCAAAATAAAAAAATTACAGGATGTTACATGTTGGCTGTGTCTTCCGTATGTCTATATATATATATATATATATATATATATATATATATATATATATATATATATATATATATATATATATATATATAAATATATATATATATATATATATATATATATATATATATATATATATATATATATATATATATATATATATATATATATATATATAAATTTCTATATTTTAGTGTTCCATAGGGACAACTTATGATTCCAGATATATAGTTGATTGGTTCTGTCATTCCTTCTGCTAATCTTGGGACTACTTTATTGTCTTATATATATTCCCGATAGATTTAATTAGGTCTAATGGGAAGTTCCTGTTATATAATAGATGAATAATTTCTTCTATTTGTACATTGTCGAAAGCTTTTTTTAACTATATCAGGTTCAAGTACGCTGGAATGTTGTATTCTATGGATTTTTTTTTTACCCGTCTCACAATGAATACGGCATACAGTATATTATTAAGGCTTACAATTCAAAAGGGCAACAGTTATTTATTTTATCTCTACGCCGAGAAAATTTGCTATAACTATATTTTTTTTGATATTCTGATTTTATGTCTGGCTAAAGTCAGCCGGTCCGGATCTGGAGTTTAACATTGAATCCGAACCACAAGATCAACAGACGGCCCTCTTATTCCTCTGTTTTACAATCTTCTTCCAAACTCCGTGTTTATTACGAACATACACATACTTGACCGAATTTTATAATGTTATCCCTACAAAGTACTCTAATTTATTATTGTCATATTAATTTTCATAAATTCGATGCACGTAATTTATTTATTTATTTGAAATTAATTGTTTACCCGGAGCTCAGTTATTTATTATTGATTGTGCCATCATCAATTCGCATGTAATGCAACAACAAGTAAAAACAGTTGAATGAACGTAAATTGTCACATAATGTGCATTTATGTCCCTACAATCAGGCATGTGTAAATCTAGGGGCAACGTGACTTTGTATA
>CM032447.1:36558379-36660879 GCA_019049505.1 Pachyrhynchus sulphureomaculatus | reverse complement strand
AACATCATACACTTGCTAGAGGTCTATATTAAAAAATTATGATGGTAAGATTTTGATTATAAATAAAAGTTAAGCAAACAGACTACAGAGATAATTGTAACCGAAACTTAATATTTCTTTCCAGTTACTATTTCTTTAAAAATTGAAAATAATGAAAAACTAACACGCTTTCTAGATTCCACGACTCCAAGAACATGGAAAATCCAACCAAAATTCTAAGAAACAAAAAAAGCACAGAATTTATATATATATATATATATATATATATATATATATATATATATATATATATATATATATATATATATAAAACTATTGATTTGTATATGCGTGTTTTGTTTCTCTTTGTAATGTGCTTGTCCCACAGGATCGAATTTAATTGTCTTATGCATGTCCGCGTTTGTCCTAATCTAGCTTTAATCTCTTCTTCTGATGTTGCGTTTTTTGAAATGATGGTTCCTAAATATTTAAATTTATCGATTCCTTTGATTATTGTTTCGTTATCGACTTCTAGATTCTCCACGTTTCCCTCCTTTGTTGTTAGATATTCCGTTTTATCAAAGTTTATTGCTAATCCTGCTTTAGTGTATTCTTCTTTCAGTTTTCTTACCATATAACTGAGGTCTTCCTCATCTTGCGCTATGATTACTTGGTCGTCTGCGAAAGTAATCTTCTCGTATTGGGATTCCCATTCCACTGCATTTTTGCTTCCATTTTTTTAATGTTTGTTCGAGGTATATTTTGAATAGTGTGGGGGATGTAGAGCATCCTTGTAATAGGCCTTTTGATGTTTGGAGTCTCTTCCCTATTTTATGCCCTATTTTTATGCTCACTGTGTTGTTTTCGTAGAGAGTTTTTACTGCGTATATTAGTTCTTTATCAGTGCCTATTTCTTTCACTGCGTTCCATAATCTTTGTCTTGGTACTGAGTCATAGGCCTTTCTTATGTCTATGAAAGCTAGATGAACTTCTCTATTCTTTGCCAGTTCTTTTTCCATTATTTGTTTTATAGTGTATATGTGGTCTATACATGATTTTCCGGCCATAAAGCCTGCTTGGTCTTCTCCAATTTTTCCTTTTATATTTTCCTCTATGATATTTTTAATAATTTTTCCATACAAACGTCCCATACCCGATATTATGCTTAGGCCTCTATAGTTTGTGCATTTTCTGCGGTCTCCCTTTTTAAATATAGATACTATATAGACTTTTGACCATTCCTCTGGTATTTTTTCTCCATTTATCGCTCTGTGGAACATGTTTCTCAGCATTCGATGTAATTTATTAGACCCGTACTTAATCATTTCATTTACCACTCCCCCAGGCCCTGCAGATTATTTTTGAGTGTTTTTATTGTCTTCTTTACTTCTTCTTAGCTTAGTTCTATCTCTTTTTCTTCCTTATTCTGTTCTTCTTTAGGGTTCTTTTCCTGGAATTCTTGTCTGTCTTCTGTTAGCAGCTTCTTATAATATTCTTCCCACTCGCTTTTTGGGATATACTCTATATACATATTCTCTCTATTGTTGGTCCTTAATGCTTTAATTATTCTCCATGACTCTGTGCTTCTAGTTCCTCCTATATACTGTTCTACATGTTCGTACGATTTTTCCCATCTCTCGTTCTTTTCTTTATTTATCATCCTCTTCGTTTCTGCATTTTTTCTTTATATTTTTGTAGATCTTCTTCTGATTTTGTATTCAGCCATTTTTCGTCTTTTTTTTTCCTTTATAGATTCTTTAGTTTTTTCACAGATTCTATGTTTCTTATTCTCGTTGTCTTCTTTACCTAATGCTTTTATACGAAGCATAATGACATACGGGTCAGAAACATGGACAATCAACAAAAGAAATAAATCTAAAATTAACGCGGTAGAGATGGAGTATTGGAGAAGATGTTGTAGAGTGACACATATGGAGAGAATAACAAATGAAGAAATAAGAAGCAGAATGAACATCAAAGAGAACGCAATAAACACCATTGAAGAAAAACGATTAAAATGGTATGGACACATAAGACGGAGCGAAGATAATAGGTGGATAAAGAAAATAACGGAGTGGAGCCCTATAGGGAGAAGGAAAGAGGAAGACCCAGACGATCGTGGAGAGACGATGTGGACGAGGCTATGGAGGACAGGGGTCTAACAGATGGAGACTGGGAAGATAGAAGCGGATGGAATCAAAGGCTGAGAGAAGGAAGACAGCGTCAGCTGTAGAAAATCCTTGATATGTATGTATATATATATATATATATATATATATATATATATATATATATATATATATATATATATATGTATGTATGTATGTATTGGAAGCTTATCAAAGACAGGAATGTTTGTGGAATCAGAAAATGAGCGAACACAGCAAAACAAATTTTCGGGATAAGGGATACTCCTTAATGTTAACAGAATTGAATTTACCTCATTTAACTGTGGCTAACATAAAAGCAAAGATAAAAAGTGTTCGAACGCGATACGTATTAGAAGTTCGTCTTACCTGAAGCTGATGCTTTTTTAAGTATTCCACAGACAAAAGGGACCTATCGGTGCCAAACGGCCCAAGTGAGAGGCTTTATTAGGCATGATAACAAATCAGAAGTTACCAAGATAAAAAGCTCAGAAGAAAAGCGGAGCAGGTGCAGATGACGTTTATGAAACCGGGTGATTCTGATTCAAGGAAGCTGATGCTTTTTTATGAAATGTCTGCATTCCAAAGTCAAGCTCTTCAAATTTCTATTTTTTACCATTTTCTATTCAATGACAGTGAAAAGGCGTTCATCGGATGAAAATGTGTAAATGAAAAATCTTTCACTATTTACTTTCCCTCTTGATGGGCACTTTGTGAAATAGTGTAAACTTAGCTTAACTGCGGCAAATAATCTTATTTAGCACATGCAATTTACGCTTTTCTGTTAACATAGAAAAAATTGAGTGCACATCCGTCCCTGTGTAAATTAAAAAAAAAGGTTTAACGCAACAACATAAAACTCAAATTACAATGTTGCTTGCAGGATTCGTACTCTCATTAATTAACAAAAGAAACAATTTAAAAAATACAAAAGCCCAAAATAACTGCAACATTGTCCGTCCACTTCCTGGTTAAACTTTTTTTGCCTTAAATACCGCCATCTTCTAAAATGGAACGAAACAATGCTATCATTAAAGAGTTTTAAAATGAGATTTTGGAGATTTAATTTCGAAAGCTGCTTCGTTTAATTTCTCGTTTAATTTCGGCATGTAATTGCTTCGACCATTTAATGAAAGGGGCCCTAATTGCAAATAAAATGATTTATTATTGACTAAAATGTAGACTTTAATTTCTCTAGAAGTGTATTACAATAAGTAAAGAAACCATTATAATATTTTGTTTCTATTTTTAGTGTTCCGTACGGAACACTTATAAGATGACTTCGATGTCTGTCTGTCCGTCTGTCTGTCTGTCTGTCACACCCGATTTTCTCCGAAACTATTTGTCATAGAAAGTTGAAATTTGGTAATAATATAGGAATTGATGGCCTCATCAGAGCCATATAGTTTTGAAAGTTAAATTTTGACTTAAAGGGTTAGTTTTGCGGGATGAAATCGGAAGTGAAAAAAAATATTTTTTACTAGGTAATCGAGTGTGGTGTCAAATGAAAGCTTGTGAAAACACGAGTAAAATATATATATATATATATATATATATATATATATATATATATATATATATATATATATATATATATAATGCAATACTTGCGCGCACTGTTCTTTGTATTATTTTTAAAAAATCGCGAAAAATCGTTGTCCACCCGCCTTATCTTGAAAAGTACTCATCAAAAAATTTTGAAAAAATTCTGGAATATTCTCCAGATGTAGATTGAATGAAAATTATCACACCTTTAATAATTTTTCTGGTTTATAAAAAAAAAAAACAGAAATTTCAAGGTCATCAATTTTCAGTAAAGATTGGAAACAAACTTTGTTGAAAACTCATTTGGGATGTATTTTGTGAAGTCACTAATCATTTTATACCTCCGTAACAAAATATTTTATTTTAAAAGCAATTAACGTACGGAACACTAATTGCGCAAGTTCAACTTGCACTTGACCGGTTTATTTTATTATTTAGACGAGGGATGTCAAGGGTAGTACTTTTAAGGATCCGGCAAAACCAAATGCCCGGCTACGTACGATCCGGCGAAACCGGATACGGGGCCGTATAAGATCCGGCAATATTATATTAAGCTCGTTCTTGTACAGTCCCTGGCCAAATTATTAGACGCACTGCAAGATTTCATGTAAAATATTAATTACCGAGTGATATTGTACCGTTTTATTATTTTAAATTGATTTGTTTTTTATTTTTATATTATCCAATCAATTACCTATTTATTTGACATAAATAAAACAGCATTAATTTAGAAAAGCATAAGTTTATTAAGTTTTAAAGAAAAGTGAAATTAATGTTAGTAAAAGTCAATATTTAGTTGAGCCACCTTTAGCCGCTATCAAAGCTTTAATTCTGCGCGGCATGCTATCAATGCAAGATTGTACTGTCTCCTGCATTTGAGGATGATGATTCCACACATGAATAATCTTTTCTAGGAGCTGGGTTTTGTTGGTAATCACATCTTTAGCCACTTCTCTTTTCATCAGCTCCCACACATTTTCAATGGGGTTCATATCAGGGCTATTATCCGGCCAATCCAACAGAGGGATATTTTTTTCTGCCAAAAAAGCTTTAACAGACCGAGCAGTGTGGCAGGGAGCTCCATCTTGCATGAAAGTGAATGGTTCCCCATTTGGAAACCATTCTCTGAGCTGCGGAATCAACCGATTTTGTAATACTTCTTTGTACTGATCTTGCCTCATTATTCCTTTGACGACGTACAGACGTCCAGTGCCCTTGCCGCTGATGACTGACCAAATCATCACTTTGGTGGGATGTTTAACCGTCGGGACGACACAATCAGGATGAAACTTTTCTCCATGACGACGACGCACATACTGAGCTTTATTCTGCAAAATTTCGAATGTGCTTTCGTCACTGAAGCAGACCTGTCAAAAATAGGAAAAATATATAAACTTCCATGTTTATTTGCTTTATTTAACTCAAAATGATAATAATGTATCAATTATTGATTAAATTGCTGTATCTTACTGATCTCCAGAAGTCCACATCTTTGTCTTGCCATTGTTTGGCCCACTTCAGGCGCTTTGCTTTCATTGCAGCTGTTAACTTGGGCTTCCTGGCGGGGCGACAGGCCTTAAAAATCTAATTCTTTCAATTTTCTTCGAACAGTGCGCTCAGAAGCATTTACGCTAGCATCCTGGAGTTGTGATTTTATTACCTTTGTGGTAGCAAATCTGTTTTCTACACAAATTTTCTTCAAACATCTCTCTGACCGTGGAGTGAAAATTGGTTTTCTACCGCATCTTTTCTTTCTTTTCGGGCTTAATTCCTTCCCTGACTCAATTTTCTTTTTTATGCGTCGTACACTAGCTTCAGAAACCTCCAATCTTCGTGATATTTCTCGGTTTGTAAATGTGTTCGCAATCACAAGTGCCTTCACTTCAGCTTTTTTACGTGGTGAAAGATCGCCTTTTCTACCCATAATGAAAATAGTCCAATTACTTTTTTAAAACACTGCATACAAAATAAACTAATAACTGAGTAGTATAAAACTGTTAAACAAACAATCACAGTCCATAAAGCCACGGAAACACGTCCGTACCTGACTCGATTCCGATCGCGACTGATACAGGTTTGTACTTGTTTACGTTCATGTATCACTTTGTCAACACAGTATTGCCATATGTTAAAAATAAATACAAATATGTAGTCTACAACAATTCTTTTAAATAAAAATCAATAATATTGTAGTTTAAATATACCATTATTGCATAAAAACTCTTAAGAAACATAAAATTACTAAAAAAAATACAGTGCGTCTAATAATTTGGCCAGGGACTGTACATTATATTAACATTTTTCTGCCAACATTGCCGACTTAGAGTATTTTTTTTATGATTTCACAATATTAAGACGCGATAAATTAGTGTTAGGCAACTACGCGTCTGACTGCTTTGTGAGAAACCCCGTATTTAGCGATAACACAATGAATCCCTCAACCCATTAAACATCTTATTCTGATATTTTTGACAGTACGTCTTTTTAACGATTTTGTTTGCTCGTTTTAAGGGAACATTACACTTTCTCGGTCGAAAATTTTAATAATTTTTATGCTACTGATAAATTAATAAAAAAACATTTTTTGAACCGGTAATTTTTTTGACATACACTCCTGGACAAAATTAACGCAACAATATATTAAATCATACAAATCTCTATAATGAATTAATTTTAATAATTTTTTTATGAACATTGGTTACACTAGAAGTTAGAAAAAACTTATTCGGATACTTCAAAAGTGAATTAGCTACCAAATTTCTCTATAAGATTCGAATTAAAATTATTCTTAAGACCTAATAACAAAATCGTTAAAAATATGTAATAATGAAAAAAATAAACTGGGACACTAGCAGCAAAATTAATGGTGTAACTGGGACACTAGTAGCGTGTGTTGCCTCCTCTACTTTGGATGACAGCGTTTATGCGCCTAGGCATGCTTCTAATTAAATTTTAGATAAATCTTGAGGAATTTGCTCCCACTCTGTGATAACTGCATTTTCAATTTCCCTCAGGTTTCTAGGTGCAGGTATATGACGTTTCACATTTTTCTTAAGGTGATCCCATACATGTTCTATCGGATTCAGACCCGGGCTTTTTGGTGGCCATTGCATAATCGGTATATCAACTTGATTAAGATATTCGAGTACCTCCCTAGTTACGTGAGGTCGAGCGTTGTCTTGCATAAACAGGAAATTGGGCCCCACAAAATGACCGAAAGGCATCACATGTTCTATTACAATATTCTCAAGATAGTAGTCAGCATTCATGGATCTCGTACGGACAGGAACTAACTCTGTGCGAGCATCAAAGCAGATGCCACCCCAGAACATAACAGAGCCACCGCCGAATGGAATCCTTGCCGATATATTGCAAGAAGCAAACCTCTCTCCTGGTCTTCGCCATATTTGCTCACGACTATCTGGATGTTTCAGACTAACCCTAGTTTCATCTGTGAAGAAAACTTGTTTCCAATCATCCACAGACCAGTTTTCGTGATTTCGAGCATAACGTAACCTGTTCTCTCTAGTAAGCAAGGGCGCAGTGGCTGGTCTCCTACTGTTTAATCCAGCTTCATTTAACCGTCTTCTAACTGTTTTAAAAGAAACTGTGACATTGCGAACAGCTTCGAGTTCGTTTCTTATTATAGAACTAGTGACAGTCCTGTTTCTTAAAGCATATTTTCTTATAAAACGTTCATCTAGGTCGCTAGTGCATCGTTTTCGCCCTTGCCCTAGCCTTCTAGAATAAGTTCCTACTTCATTCAAGCGTCTAAACGAATTGTTTTGATTTCTGTCATGAACAACGAAACAAAATATGCATAGCCTCCTATTCAAATACTCGATAAACTTTAAAACTGACATAAGAAAAAGATAAATTAAATTTCAGATTGTTGCGTTAATTTTGTCCAGGAGTTTATATTTTAAGTCTTCAAATACAAGAAAAAAAATTTTATATAACTTTTTAAATGGTTTTTATAGAGGTTTTTTGCAGCCTCATGAAAACCATTTTGAAAATTTTGATCTAGCGTGCACAGTTGCTGCTCACTGGAACGTCTGAAAAAAAATATATCCTTAGAAAAAGTATGACTATCGCCCCAGTATAGGCTACGATTATTTTGTTTGAGCAAAAATTCACACACAGGAGGACCTCCAAAATTGGTAGTCTCAAAAATAGCATTTCTTTTCCTTAAAAAAAAAGCGTTAAATTTGAGGAAAACATTAACCCATCTTTTTTATTCTAGTTTATACTGGGGCTATTGTTGTCTAGAAGAACATATTACAATTTCTAACCGATTGGTTAAATGGTTTTTAAGTTATCGTGCACGCCGATTACAAAAACGTTGTCTGAGAAAAACGCATTTAAAGTTTTGACAAACGAATTTTCACATATAAAATCTACTTACGTTCAATGCCTGCTGCATACAAAATTCTTTCCGACTCCTCATATGTCTCGTTCTCAAGTGTTGTTTCGTCTCTCCGTGCGAAGTTTTTACAACTTTTTCTGCAGCTGTACTGGCAAAATTAGAATTACTTTCATCTGAAAATCGATTACCACAAAAAATTGTCTTTGAGGTGGTCTACACACACGTGCTTCGAACTAAATTTCCCGTATTTTGTTCCCATTTTGAACAATATTAGCCGAGACGTTTACTGAGTGATGTTAGCCCTGCAAGCGATATTTTCGAACTGCCAGCGTACAGCTTGCTTTGGAGCTACAGTTTTGCCTCAAACTGAAAAGATATTATACCCATTATAGTAAGCTCTCCTTTTCCGTGCTTCTATATTTCTTAAAATCATAAAAGTAGCATCAGATGTTCGACACAGGTAGAGCAAAACCTTTATAAACGGCCGAAAGTTAAGTTGGCAAGCCGCGCGATCGATTTGGCCTGCCTTACATTTGGCACTATAATCGTCTATAACTTCGAAAGTACTTGAAATTTTCCTGTGAAATTTTCAGTATTATTGAAATATAATACTTTCCAATAGGATACTTTCTAAAAAGTCGATTTTTCTGACCCGAGAAGGTGTAATGTTCCCTTAAAAAATGAGCCAAATCTGGGACTACATTTTACTTCATGAGGGAGATAAATCAGTATGTGGGTTGTCTCACGTAAAAATCAAGCGAGGTTTAAGAAAATAATAACCGGCCAAGTGCAAGTTGAACTTGCGCAATTAGTGTTCCGTACGTTGATTGCTTTTAAAATAAAAAATGTTGTAACGGAAGTATAAAATGATCAGTGACTTCACAAAACACACCCCAAATGAGTTTTCAACAAAGTTTGTTTCCAATCTTTACTGAAAATTGATGACCTTGAAATTTCTGTTTTTTTATATACCAGATAAATTATTAAAGGTAATGCACTCGTGATAATTTTCGTTCAATTCCAGAATTTTTTCAAAATTTTTTGATAAGTACTTTTCGAGATAAGGCGGGTGGACAGCGATTTTTCGCGATTTTTTAAAAATAATACAAAGAAAAATGCGCGCAAGTATTACATTATATATATATATATATATATATATATATATATATATATATATACATATATATATATATATATATATATATATATATATATATACATATATATATATATATATATATATATATATATATATATATATATATATATATATATATATATATATATTTTTTACTCGTGTTTTCACAAGCTTTCATTTGACACCACAATTACCTAGTAAAAAAATTTTTTTTTTTTTACTTCCGATTTCACCCCCCCCAAAATTAACCCCTTATGTCAAAATTTAACTTTCAAAACTACATGGCTCTGATGAGACCATCAATTCCTATAGTATTACCAAATTTCAACTTTCTATGATAAAATAGTTTCGGAGAAAATCGGGTGTGACAGACGGACAGACACCGAAGTGACCTTATAAGTGTTCCGTACGGAACACTAAAAAGCTTCATCTTAATGAAACATTTAAAATTTAAATATCCCACCAATTTGGTCCGGGTCAAGGAAGATAAAGACAAGGCAAAACCATCAACTATCTCTGAAAATGTAAAACAAGTTAATATTACAGGATATTTTGGGACAACCAAACGGTGCAATATAAATGATCCTAAAGTAAAACTGGTGCATACGGCAACAGGAGAGATGATCAGCCTTTTTCGTTTGTAGAAAATATAGAAAATATGCCCAGGACTGTGTTTTCCACCGAGTACAATTTACAGCGATTCAAGAACAACGTAAATCGCTTTTTCTGCATACGAGTCGCTCCTGTAGCGCTTTAGGGACTTCCCTGCAGCACGTGTGCTAGACCCATACAAGAAAAAAAAAGTAAGCGTAAAAATAAAATATTATTGATTAAGGTTATTGTTGTTATTTACTACACACTAAAATGCACCTATAATTTAACGAATAAAGTTAATAATAAATTATTTCGAATATAATTTTATCCCTCTTTTCTTTATCAAAAAAATCCAGAAAAATATCCTTCTAGTTAAAAAATAAAAACGCAAAAATTCTAAATACTTATTTTTTAGGATTCATGAGGCTGTTTGCTCTACTTGAGGCGATATATAATATTCTAAGCCAACCATTTCTGAGCTAAAGCGTCGTTCCCGAAATATACGAAAAATGCAAGCCTAGAATTTCTAATTTACTATCAGGTGTGACATCTGACGTAAATGACAAGTTTGGCGGCACATTGGCTAACTAAAGATTTTGAACAAGACATTTTGTGCTTAATATCAGAGGCCTAGAAGGTAGTCACACCAGTGAAAACATTAAGAATGCCTTAAATCAGGTGCTTGAAGAAAACAGTATAAGCAACACAAGATACCACCTATTTATTAGAGACCGTGGAGCTAATATTAAAACAGCTACAAGAGACTTAGGAGTAAATAATGAATCATGTTTTATACATACACAATAACTGGTAGTAATCGACTCTTTAAGAACGCAAAGATCTTAGAAAAAGATTCCTAACTTATTTAAACCACTGATCTCCTTCCAGAATGAAATAATAACAAATCCAGAGTGATTTTAACAGTACCTACACGTTGGAGATCCATATATTAATTATTCGAAAGGCTTTTGAACAAAGAAGCAGCTTACTTGCTGCTGAATAAAATTCACTTTTTTCTTGAAATCAATGGGACTTTTTTATGTTTTTAACGTCAAAATCCGACTGTTTTTAGGAAACCATTTATTTATCCGAATGAGAGTGACATCGTTGTAAACTGAATTACAGGCACCTGAAAAGGCTGGTAAATCGGAAAAATGTTGACTTTTGACTTTAGTCCTATATTTTTGTTGTTGTTGTAGTGTCAAAAGACTGTCCACTGACATTTTCTTGCCGTTACTCAAATAGAATAAATTCCCTTGCATATTTTCAATAATTTTATTAATTCACCTACAAAGCCGAATAATTGAAGCCAATACATTATTGAGTGGAGTGTTATCGCATTATCAAACAAGTCAGATATCTTGCTCTAGGAAGCATAGCCATATAGGGGATTGTTGCGGCATTCGTTTTGACGTAAATCGAATGCATAACATCAAAGTGAAGATACTCCATGTTCACAGAGACGTATGAGTCCAACATGTTTTTAGGGTTTCGTACCAAAAGGGTTAGAATGTTAACGAAGCAAGACAGAAACTTCCAATGCACGTATATTAGGTATTGAGTTATTATAGATATGATGATGCGTCTGGTCAATTTTGATAATATTGGTATAAACAGTGGTGAAGCACTTTACTGATTTATATTTTTAGATACTCACACACAGGTAATTAGTTAGTTGAGTACAGGCGAAAATAGTAACCGAATTGTTAATAATTAGACATAAACGCCCTCTATACACATTAAAGAGTTTGTTAGGTCTACAATATGTCAGACATGGAGATACACACTCTTATATTAATGGGAGGGGTCACACTTATAAATCATCATCATTTTTAACCAACTTCAAAAAAGAAGGTTCATGCTTAAGTATGAACCTTCTTGTTTGTAATATTATTCAAAGGTAATATTAATGTATGTTAATCTATATATGCTTACGAACCGAGAAATCAAATTTTATCCAATGTATATGTGTATATAGTTGTCCTTAATTATCTATAAAACTACTAAACTGTTTTTTTTCGTTCTGTCAGGTATTTTTAATCTGAAGCCACAGTAAAAGAATCACTTATTTGTATATATACATATATATATATATATATATATATATATATATATATATATATATATATATATATATATATATATATATATATATATATATATATATATATATATATATATATATATATATATAAATATATATATATATATATATATATATATATATATATATATATATATATATATATATATATATATATGGGAGTAGTTTTTCGGGTATCCCGTGTTAGCTTAAAGTCCTTTGATGGACGGTTTCGCTGACGTTTCGATAGAGTCCCATTCATCTTTTGAGCATTGACCACTAGAAGATGTCTCGGCGATGAAGGTCAAGACTGGCTCCGAAGGGCCCGGTTTTACGTGCCAGGGTGTGTGGCTCTATTAGCCGAACTATCATCTCGGTTATTTAAGTTGTTGGGCCTCTTCTTTATTTCTATGGCTTCTCTGATTATCCCAGTAGATAGGTTTTCACTTTTTTGTAGAGTTCTGGTTTTTTCAAAAATTGTGGCCGGTGTTGAATGTATGTTGTGCTTGGAAAGAGGTAGTGGATTTTTGTTTTACGGCGGTTTATGCTGATTTCTTCTAGCGCTAATTTTCCTGTTTGTTTGACCTATATATGAGAGACCGCAGTCCTGACACGGAATTTCGTATACACCTTGGTCGCCTAAGGCTATAATGTCTTTTGGTGGTGGTAAAATATCTTTAATTTTTTGATTCGTTGTGTAAATAGTCTGAATTTGGTGTTTTCCTAGAAAACTATATATCTATATATATATATATATATATATATATATATATATATATATATATATATATATATATATATATATATATATATATATGTATTTTATTCTTAAAATAGAGCAGAATACATTAACAAATGTTTTTGTAGTATGATTACAGTTGTTTGAATGCAGTGTACAATATTCGCAGGTCACAAAAATAAATATAATAATGAAGATAGGGTTCCAAAACATAAGGCGTAATATTGACTTTCAGCCACAAACTATGACAAATGACCAAAAATTAACGGCCAAGGTTATTTGAAACGAGCCCATACAATTAAGCAAACTTTTGTGACATCAACACTATAGAAGACATTTTTAAACATAAGTACTTTAAATTGAGCGTTATGTTTTATTTTATTGAAAAGTAATGTGTTCGAACACTATTAATTTCATTAAATTATAGATAAATAATGCACTATTCTGAAAATATAAAACTAATTCAGTGGGATTGCTACATAAATTGTTTAATATGGGCCCTGAGTCCATTTAAATGCACGTTAGTCGAAGGGCGGGTTAAAAAACTGCTAAAAACTGTGGTGTATAACCTGCCTCTTCTATCCTGAAAATTTCCGCATTTATCACCGACAAAAAATACGGCTTAATGCACGATCAAAAAATTGAAAATATCAATATAAGAATCAACCTCTCATTGCGCTCGATCTTCCCAATGATACCTCTAACTGAAAACTAATGTGTTCTAAAACTATTAATTTCATTAAACTCTAGATAAATAATGCACTATTCTGAAAACATAAAATTAATTCATAACCTGTGTAGCAATGAGATGGCTACACAGGTTATTTTACTTACTTTTTCGTTTTTACAGCAGCTATCCATTTTTTCTTTGGTCTAATTTCCAACTCTGTCTTGGAAATGTGTTTTTTTCGTTATTTTTGCAATTCGCTACACAAAAAGTATTCTGACCCATTTCGAAAATATTAACACACACAAAATGTATGCAAAATGTACTGTATGATGGATTCCGTTTTTCCGGCCATGCGCTCCGCACCCAGTGAATATTTACGGACCCAAAAATTGACATTGAAATTACAAGTGAATAAAAAATAACCGGCCAAGTGCAAGTCGTGTTCCGTACGTTGATTACTTTTAAAATAAAAAATTTTGTTACGGAGGAATAAAATGATCAATGACTTTACAAAACACACCCCGAATGAGTTCTCAATAAAGTGTTTTCCGATCTTTACTGCAAACTACCTTGAAATTAGTATTTTTTTTTTTATATAGCAGATAAATTATTAAAGGTAATGATAATTTTCGTTCAATCTACACCCTGTGTAGAATATTTCAGAATTTTTTATAAATCTTTTAATCAGTACTTTTCGAGATATGGGGAGGCAGCGATTTTCGGCAATTTTTTTAAAATAATACCAAAAAAATGTGCGCAAGTATTATATTATATATATTTTTGATCTCGTGTTTTCACAAGCTTTCATTTCACATCCCACTCGATGACCTGGTAAAAATTTTGTTTTTTCACTTCCGATTTTACCCCCAAAACTAACCCTTTAAGTGAAAATTCAAATTTCAAAACTACATGGCTCTGCTGAGGCCATCAGTTTCCATATTAATACCAAATTTCAACTTTCTGTGTCAAATAGTTTCGAAGAAAATCGCGTGTGACAGACGGACAGTCAGTAGGGAATACTAAAAGACAAGCCAGTGCGTCAAACGCAAAATCTTTCCAGATTTTGCGGTCGATTTGCAGATTTGTATTAAGTATTAATTACACATAGCTACGTTTTTTATTTAGAGTGACAACAGCGAAGATTTCTTTTGTAAATTATATTATTTTCAGTTAGTATATAACAATTATTATATAACACCTAACAAGCCTAACAATTTACTTACTACTAAAATGTAGACTAGTTTTAATTAACATTTTTTCTTTGTCTCCTTGTCTGTTTAACTGTCGCTCATAGCAACACGAATTCCAGAATTACGTCAGTGTAAAATAGAAAGATGAAAACTCAACGGGAAATCCACAGCCCGGGAAAATACATTTTCAACTTTGGGAAACTCTCCTAATTTTAAAATAAAGTTTTAGTTTTCGTGCCAAGTTCTTATTGACTTAGTTTAAATGGATGTTTTAGGTAAAATATATTTTGTGGGGCACATTTTACTGTTTTCAACTATGCTAACTAATTTATCAATTATGCTTCTTATTTGCATTGTTTGTACGGGCCCCTTTCCATAAGCCGAATTTAAATAATTTAAGTGATTCAAGAAAATATTAAATCTGTATTACTGTACAGCTATGAACATGTGATCATTTTTATGGAAAATTGTTGTATATATTTATTTTTTTTAAGAGCATTTGACATTTAATAGTAAAAACGACGCTGGACGCCGTGACGACAAATATTTTTTTTTCCATTGATATACCTTTTGTAAAAGGCACTGGAAAGTCCTGATTTTTGTCAATATTTTTTTTTAAACTGTTTTTTTAATTTGTTTTGCAAAAACGTTATGCAACAAAAACTCTTTAAAATATTATTTTTTGGTCATCGTGGTTGCCATGAATCGTATGCCATGTTTGGCGGTTTTCAAATAATTATCTAGTAGGCGGCAGTCATACTTTAATCTGACAGTAATTATAATAATATTTGTTACTATGCTGTTGAGGTTTTTCCTTTAATAAAATATTTTTGAACAATAAGAAACAAGAATACATTATTTTTATTAAAACAAGAAAAAACTATATAACTTTTAACATTACATAACTCATTAAATATTTATAAAATTAAATGTTTGAAACTTAAAAAATAATAAAAAAAACATGAAAGGAAATTTTCTGTATGTCTTCCTTCTTCCATCATGCATTTTTCCATTCTTTTTATTAACGCTTGATGAGTGGCTTTGTAAATAATTTTTCCAGATATACTATTGCACGCATCTGATATTTTCGCCTTTATATATATTTGGGTTTAACTGTACATATACACAAGTTATATATAACAATTATACAACTAAGTGTTGTGTTCCCATTCGCCCTTCTCCAAACCTCTCTATCGTCCGCCATCTCTTCGTCCATTCCTCGTGACCTCATGGCCTGTCTCATATCTTCATTCTAGGATCTTCGTGGTCGTCCTTTTTTATTTCCCGGTGGTTTCCATATCAAGAGCCTATTGGGCCATCTTGTATCGTTCATTCTGAGTAGGTTTCCAAACCATTTTAATCCTCTATTTTCTATTCTTTGTATAATTGTTTCTGTTGCTGCTGTTCTGTTGCGTATTTCTTGGTTTGTTATGTGTTGGAATTTGGACACTCCGGCGCTTCTTCTCAGGTAATCCATCTCTATCGTCGTTATTTTTCTCTTATCCTCTCCTTTCATTACCCACAGTTCACTACCATAGCTTAAAACCGATTCTACCATTGTTCTTCCAATTCTCTTTTTGTTTTATGTAGTTATGTTTTGATCCCCCGATATTGAGTTAAGAGCTCCTATGATCCTCCTGGCTTTTTGTATTTTATTCTGTATTTCCTTTTTACCTATACCATTTTTGTTGTCAATCAGTACTCCTAGATATTTAAATTCCTTGACTTGTTTGACATGTGTATCGTTGTTAATTAAGGCATCAAATTTTGTTTCCGATGTCACAACCATATACTCCGTCTTTTCAAGGCTCACCTCCAGTCCCCATTCCTTGTAGTCTGTGTATAATCTCTTCAATACATATTTCATATCGAATGCATCATGTGTCATTATTACTTGGTCGTCTGCAAAGTTTAACGATAATAGGTGTTTATCACTAATGGGGATGCCCATGCTTTGGCAAGTGCGGTTCCATTTCTTTAGAGCGTTGTCTACAAATACATTAAATAAGATTGGTAAAAGGCAGCACCCTTGTCTTAGACCTTTTGTAATGTGGATAGCTTCCGAGAGATAGCGTTCTTGTTTCACATATCCTATATTTTCATTATATAACTCTTTTATTGTTGTTATCATCTCTTCTTTTATCCCTACTGTGCTCAAGACATGCCAAAGTTTATTTCTCGGTACACTATCGTATGCCTTCTTAAGATCTATAAAGGTCATATGTATTACGTCATATTTTTGGATCTTCTTTTCTATCAATTGTTGTAAAGTAAACAAGTTGTCTATACACGACCTGCCCGGAGTAAATCCGCTTTGGTTTTCGGATATCTTTCCTTTGTTTCTCTTATTCTATTCTGCAATATTTTACCATACAGTCTGCTCATAGAGCTTGTAACGCATATACCTCTATAATTATTAGGGTCTTTTCTATTTCCTTTCTTATAGACTGATGAAATGTAACTTTTTTCCATTCGGTAGGTGTTTTTCCTTGTGATATACAATTATTAATTAAGCTAGTTATTGTTCTTCACATGGTTATACCTCCATTTTTAATCATTTCTACAGAGATATCATATTTTCGCCTTTAAGGGTTCAATATCATTTGTCGCAGTTTTATATACAATATCTTGAAGAGTCCCCCATAAGAAAAAATCTAAAGGCATTTATTATACACCATATTGGCCTTTGATTAAAGCTGCATGGATCCTCGTCAGCTCACTAATGATAATCTTTTCTGTTAGGTTTGCCGCTGCTGACAAAATGACTTTCATCTGTCCATAATATACGATTCAGAAAATAATGTTCTTCGTCCCATTTAATCGTCATTTCTGCTACAAAACTCAGTCGTCGTTCCAAATCAAATTGTGTTAATAACTGAAGATTATGCATTTTATAGTCATGGTAACCGTTAAATGTGGGATACGATCTATGGCAACTGCAATGACCAAAAAATAGTATTTTAGAAGGTTTTTGCTTCATAACTTTTTTGCGAAACAAATTAGAAAAAACCAGTTTAAGGAAAAAATGTTCAAAAAAATTAGGGGTTTCCTATATATATATATATATATATATATATATATATATATATATATATATATATATATATATATATATATAATATAAGGTAGCGCTACAGACCTTGTAGGACTTAAGCTTGATCGGCAATTCTTCTCCATTCAGTCTTTTCTGTGGCCTTCCTTTTCCAGTTACCTATCTTTAATCTTTCTAAATCCTCCTCCACTGCCTCCAACCATTTTCTTCTTGGGTGTCCTCTTCTTCTCCGACCAACGCCTCTCATCATTTTTTTTGTTGCTCTAGTTTCCGGCAATCTTTCTACGTGACCTAGCCATCTGATCCTCTGTGATTTCACTTATGCTATTATTGAATGGCTGTTGTAAAGTTCATATAGTTCACTATTTGCTCGCCTCATCAAGATTCTGTCCACTTTTTTTCCCCCATATATTTTTCATAATATTTCCCATATCTCCAATTTTTGTTCTTCGGCTCTATTTAGCGTCCATAACTCGCATCCATATAGGGTTACAGATCTTATCACTGTGTCCTGTATAGTCTTTCTTTTTCTTCCTTAGACACCAATTTCGATCTAAACAGTTTCGTCGGGGCTTTTGCACTTCCACTTTCTTTGTTTATTCTGTAATTTATTTCTCTACTTTCTTCATTTCTACTATTTAAATTCACTCCCAGGTAAGTAATGTTTTCTGTTGCCAAACTGATATATTTTCTCATCCATACAGTTGCTAACTACTAGCTTTTCATCTCTAGTTTCTTCCTCAGGTCTTATCACCATGTACATGGATTTTTCTTAATTGATTTCTAACCCCTTTTTTCTTGCAGAGGTTTCTAGCCTTCTAGTGACGTCAATCAGTTCCTTTTGTGATCTAGTTGGTAATACCAGGTTGTCCTCGTACGCTAGACATTGATACTTCATACTGAGTAGCGTTCCGTGTCTGTGGATATTGCTTTCCCTCATTACATTCTCCAGAATTATGTTAAATAGAACGGTTGATAATGGGTCGCCTTGTCTCATTCCTCTATTAGTCTTAAACGATTGAGATTTTTGTCTATTAACACTTACTTTATTTGCTGTATTTTCGTGAGTCATTCTTTTCAGTCTGATCAGCTTTTGTGGTATTCCCAAATTTTCCATATCTCTGTAGATTTCTGCTTTATGTATTCTATCGTAAGCTTGTTTCAAGCCTATAAATAAAGCATGTACGGATAAGTTATTCTCATAGCTCTTCGATAGTATCTGTTTCATTGTAAAATCTGCTCGTTAATCGATCGTCTTTTCTGAAAACCTGCTTGGTAGTCGCCTATTACTTTGTCGTATTTATCTAGACGTTTCTTTATAAGGCTGGCTAGAATTTTATAGACCACATCCAATAGAGCAATTCCTCTATAGTTATTACAATTTGTTGTATCTCCTTTTTTTAGAACTGGGATTAGTATAGCCTCTGACCATTTCGCAGGCATATTTTCTTCTTTCCTTATTTTTACCAGCAGCTTGTATAGACTTTCCTCTAATTCTAACCCCCCCCCCCCATCTAAGCCTTGATGAGCTCGTTGTATATTCCGTTTTCCCCTGCATTTTTATTGTTTTTTAAGTTCCTCCTTTGCTGGAACTTCTTTGTCATTTTGGATGAGGTCTAATGTCATCATTTCTTCAAACCTCTCTGGGCCGTTATTTAAAATGGTCTCGAAATGTTGTTTCCATCTATTTGCCATTTCTTGAGCTCTTCCCATCAAATTTCCATTTTTATCCTTACTAAATATTATTTTCTGTTTTCTTCTGCTTTCTCTTTTAGCTTCCTGGTAAAAATTTCTCATTTGTTTATTATTAAAGTTTTCTTCTATTTTTCTTATCTTTTCTTCTAAATACTCTTTTTTTTTTCCTTCTGCAGATCTTCCCAACTTTTCTTCTTAACTTAGCTAATTTGTTCCTATTTTCTTTTGTATTCCTCGCTAGCATTTCCATTTTAGCCTCGTTTCGTTGCCTTATTGGGCAGTGATTGACAGGTCGCAATCACTGTCAAACCATTCTTTCCAATGCCGTTTTATAAAAGGTATGTAGATGGAAAAAAAATTGTTTGGCTTCGCGGCGCCCAGCGTCGTTTTCACTAAAAAATGTCAAATACGTCAGTATAGTCCTTGGCACGCACTATACCATTCTACATTTAAAAAAAATACTTATCCAACTATTCTTCATGAATCGGGGTCGGGCGGGTAAAAATGATCAACCTGTACAGGTATCGCGACCCTGGTACCATTCCTTCTTTATTAACTAACTTACCAACTGTATCGCCCAATTATTTTAAGCATCAAGTTTGTACGCCTGTAAATGTACATTAGTCGAAGGTCGCATCAAAAAACTGCCACAAACTGCTTAATGCACGATTAAAAAATTGAAAATATCGATACAGGCTGCAGCCACAATTTGGATTCGACGACCCGAGGACATGTTCACTCGATAAGCAGTTGCAATTTATTGCCAAACCTTTTAACCTGAAGAGGTCTCGCTCAGCCGTAGGAGAGATATCAGAGTTACTGACTATTTAAACAATAATATTATACCTTTATTACAGTAACTGAAAATATTCGACAAGTTCTCTCCTGTTGTACTTATTAATCTATTCTTCCTTTTACCGTTGTCGCATTTAGATAGATCTCTAACGATAATGTAGTATAGCACGTAACCGGATGCAAATGAGCTGATGTGATGGCGGAGTCCGGAAGGAGCTTCGCGCCGCCACGCCATCCATGCAGCCCTTTATCTTATCGTACTGGCTTTGACTTTAAATTTTCAGGCTTCTTGTGTATTGCTAACTTAAAAATAAAACCAGACTTGTTAGAGGAAGTTAAAAAACAAGATTATATTTAAAATTATCTTATTTCGGATGGTTGTAGCTTGTACTTGATAGAAATTCATCTATAATATATGTAAAATGCAACGTCTCTCTGCCTGTCTGGCTGTCTGTCTGTCCGTTAGTGCGCTTATCACTTATTCGATTTACGTACTTTTTTTTTAAAAACATACATATGTTCTCTGGCCAGGTTATAGGTGATATTTTATTACGATAGGTAGCATAACGAATGAGCAGTGACGATAATAGTGAATGAAGTCGGAAAAAGTTTGCCGTTAACGCGTTCCTTTACAATACACAGCCTAAACTATTAAATATGGAACAATATTATGTAGCAGAGAATAGTTATAATCTATAATCCATAATATATATAAAATGCAATGTCTCTCTGTTTGTCTGTCTGTCCATTAATGCGTTTATCACGCGAGAACCACTTATCCGATTTACGTGTCTTTTTTAAATTCATACATATGTACTCTGACCAGGTTTTAGATATATATTTTATTACAACTATAATATATATATATATATATATATATATATATATATATATATATATATATATATATATATATGTATATATATAAAATGCAACGTATCTCTGTCTGTTTGTCCGTATCCCGCGCTTATCACTGAAGAACCACTTATCCGATTTACGTACTTTTTTTTTAAAACATACATATGTTCTCTGGCCAGGTTATCTATAATCTTCTATTTATAATATATATCAAATGCAACGTCTCTCTGTCTGTCTGTCTGTCTGTCTCTCTGCCTGTCTCTCTGTCTGTCCGTTAGTGCGCTTATCACTGGAGAACTACTTATCCGATTTACGTGCTTTTTTTTAAAACATACATATGTTCTCTGACCAGGTTATCTATCTATAATATATATATATATATATATATATATATATATATATATATATATATATATATATAATGCAACGTCTCTCTGTCTGTCTATCTGTCTGTCTGTCCGTTAGTGCGTTACGTGCTTCTTTTTAAAACATACATATGATCCCTGGCCAAGTTATAGGATATATTGTATTGCGTTAGGTAACATAAAGAATAAGCAGTAACGATAATAGTGATCAAGTCTGAAAAAAGGTTACCGTTAGCGCGTTCTCTTGCAATATACTGCCTAAACCATTAAATATGAAACAATATCATTTTGCAAAGAATATAATATATATAAAATGCAATGTCTCTCTGTCTGTCTGTCTGTCCGTCAGTGCGCTTATCACTTGAGAACCACTTATCCGATTTACGTGTTTTTATGAATTTATACATATGTTCTATATAATTCGATATAAGCTTAGATAATGGAAGTGAGATAATAGGAGATAATGGGAGATAAGGAGAAATAATGGGAGATAAGTAGAAATATTGCGAGATAAGTCGAGATAAGCCTAAATAATGGGAGATAAGGTGAGATAATCGGAGATAAGGAGAAATAATGGGAGATAAGGAGAAATAATTTGAGATGAGCAGAGATAAGCCTAGATAATGGAAATTATGTAGAGATAAGGAAAAATAATGAGGGATAAGGGGAAATAATTGCAGATATTTTATTATGTTGTGTAACATAAGGAATACGCAGTGACTATAGTAGTGAATCAAGTACACGCGAGCAGAGCCGCGGGCACGGCTAGTTATAAATATATAATAAAAGACTATTTTTAGTCAATTTCCACTGGTTTATTTAAATTACGATGACGCGTTTTTCTGTCGATGCAGCTTCTTCAGATCTACATTTTACACTGTCAAGTTAGGTTTAATGTTTACAATTCTATATAATTTCTTAATTATATTACATTGATAGTATTGGAAAACCCACACAGACATGGAATTAGGAGAATAAGTTTTAAAGTTTAGTTTCAAACCTTTTTAAACCTTTTAGAGACGATGCAAATAAATCGATTAAGGACTACAAGTGCTTTACTCAACGACCAGGTAGATTTAAACAATTCACCATTATTAAATTTATTCTCCTAATTCCATGTCTGTGTGAGTTTTCCAATACTATCAATGTAATTTAATTAGGTGTAATATTATAATTAATAAATTATATAAAATTGTAAACATTAAACCTAACTTGACAGTGTAAAATGTAGATCTGAAAAAGCTGCATCGACAGCGAAACGCGTCATCACAATTTAAATAAACCAGTGGAAATTTTTATTATATATTTAAAATTATCTTTTTTAGTGTTCCGTACGAAACACTTATTAGATCACTTCGGTGTCCGTCCGTCTGTCACACTCGATTTTTTCCGAAACTTTTTGACAAAGAAATTTGAAATTTGGCATTAATATAGGAATTAATGGCCTTATCAGAACCGTGTCGTTTTGAAAGTTAAAATTTGCCTTAAGGGGTTAGTTTTCGAGGGTGAAGTCCAAAGTGAAAAAAAAAAATCGTCAAGTCATCGAGTGGGGTGTCAAATGAAAGTTTGTAAAAATACGAGTTCAAAAATATATAGGCAATCACCGTACGGAACACTAACTGCGCAAGTCCGACTTGCACTTGGCCGGTTATTTATAATTATTTGTTTTCAGTTTTTGCTCACGAGAGCACATTTATCCAGTCAAATTTAAAATCTGAAGCATAGAATGATTATTAATGGAGGAAAGGAACAAATTTGAAGCTATAAATGGTGTGCCTCAAAGTAAACAGTACTTTTTCAAAATAGCCATTATTAGTGGAGCCACTTATTGAGTATAATATGCGTTGGAAAGGTACATCTTTCACTGACATTATGCCTAATTTTCATGATAATCGGATCAATAGAAACAGAGATATTGTTCTTGAAGAGATAATATTAACTTTTGTGTAAATCTTGGTAAAACGTTTGCCGAAAAGTATCAGTTGATGAAACATGTTTATGGTGATAATTGTCTCTCTCGTAGTAGAGCGCATAAGTGGTATAAAAGTTTCAAAGGAAGTAGTGAGAACCTAAATGACGATAAACATATTGGTGAACCAAAATTTCTGATAATGGAAACCGAGGACAACAAAGAAATTGTCTGTGATTTCACCAAAAAAGAGCCAAAATCTTCGTTGCTATACGTGGAATGGAAATTAAATATGTGCAAAGCATTTTGACTCAGCATTTGGGGCTAAAAAGATTTGCGCCCGGTTTGTACCACACAAATTGACTGATGACAAAAAATTGCTTCTATTCAACCTTGTAGACTTGATTAAAAAGCCATAAAAGGACAAAAACTTTTACTATTCCACGATAACTGACGATGAGACCTGATATTTTCATTATGCTCCAAAAACTAAGCGCCAAAGCTTTA
Organism: Pachyrhynchus sulphureomaculatus; assembly: GCA_019049505.1. Classification (NCBI taxonomy): domain Eukaryota; kingdom Metazoa; phylum Arthropoda; class Insecta; order Coleoptera; family Curculionidae; genus Pachyrhynchus; species Pachyrhynchus sulphureomaculatus. Next base: position 36,637,247 of record CM032447.1, on the reverse strand, counting down.
AATGGAAGCATTCAAGGGAAGAAACTCCGAAAAAAGAAATTGTTTACAGAAGTCAAAAGTGAAAACAATGTTGATTTGTTTCTACGATTCGGAGGGTATAGTGTACAAGGAGTGCATTCCACTTGATCAAATGGCTACTTCTCTGTATTATCTAGATGTTATGAAGCGTTTATTGTCGCGTATTCGGTGTGTGTGGATACAATATTGTGAAAATGGCAGTTAGCGACTATTACACAATAAAGCACCAATTCAACGTTGGACGCTTATTACTGATCTTTTGACCAAAAATGGCACCATTCATCGTATCCTCCCATTTGTCGATCAACGGAATGCGTTATGTGGTCATTGAAAACATCTAAAAGCCGTCGACCAAGATAATAAAAAACATCTCAGAAGATGAGGTAAGAAAACATGCTTACTGATCATGCAAAACGAGGTATTGAGTCCGAGGACTATTTTGAATATACAGTCTATCAAGTAAGAACGCGTCCGCGATAATTCATTTGTGGTAAATGCGATTCCCCTCTAACGATTCCACCAAAAATCGGTAGGGGGAACCTTGATCTACGACACATTTTAGTAAAAGTATGAGTCGATTCCGAACTTTTGTAGAAATCACGTAAAATCCAAAATGAGTCACTTGTTTGCACGTCGGCAGCCGCTAAATATATTAAAAAGTCGATGTCGTTTATGAAGAAATTGTTTTACACGAGACGAAAAATGTCGACGACTTGCCAAAACGTGGCTTGGTAGGCAAAGTCGCTCCGTCGAAAAACGAATCGTGTCTTTGTTTTCACGAGATTCGAAATGGACGCTGGGTCAAAGAGCGGCAAAATTAAGAAAATTGGAAAAGCTGAGAAGAAAAACTCAGTACTTTGACTCAGTTGTCTCGCTAGATTCAAGAAATTTACAGGGTATGCAGAAAATTTCGTCGACAGCATGATCTTCGAGCCCAGGCGTTTATTGATACAAAAGGCGATTGAATAACTTACTAAGATAATTTCGCCGTTATTCGCACACTAAAGAATACTTTGATGGTAAAAAATGTTCTCGAACCACATTTTTTTTAAAAATACGTGCGGTCACGTTCTTACTTCATAGACTGTAATGAACGAATTTTACCAAAATAGTAAAGTTTACTTTAAAGCACACTATGAACATTTAAACATGGAGTGTAGTTAACTATAATGTGTTTTTTTATTTACATAAAATTTGTTGATAATAGAAAAAAAGGGAAGTACTAAATGGTAAAATACATTATCAATTTTTCTACATACAAAGACATAATTTAGCTAAAAGACAAGCTCTTTATTCATTAAAATTTCATAAATCTTGTAACGACTCCTTATCTTTTAAAATCGCAAACTTTCCGTTGAATCTATAAAAGATATTTTACTTAAGTATACTATAAATAACGGTTTTAATAAGAGCTTTGCACGAAAATTGAAACCTTGTTTGAAATTACTGGTTTCGCCAACTTGCAGATGGGATTTCCCTTGAAATTTCCAATGCTCGGTAGAGGAGACTAGGAAACGTAAGGCCAGGGACAAATTGTTTCAGAAATTTGAAAAAATATGGTACATTGAACACGATTACTCGTCATAAATTAGCCTGCCTCTAATTTTTTTTTACTGATTTTAGAAATAATAACCGGTTAAGTGCAAGTTGAACTTGCACAATTAGTGTTCCGTACGTTGATTGCTTTTAAAATAAAAATGTTGTTACGGTGGTATAAAATGCTCAGTGACTTCACAAAACACACCCCAAATGAGTTTTTTTCCAATCTTTACTGAAAACTGATGATCTTGAAATTTTTGTTTTTTTTTATATACCAGATAAATTATTAAAGGTAATGCACTCGTGACAATTTTCGTTTCAATCTACACCCCGTGGAGAATATTTCAGAATTTTTTCAAAATTTTTTGATCAGTACTTTTCGAGATAAGGAGCGGCGACAACGATTTTTAAAAAATAATACAGAGAAAAGTGTGCGCAAGTATTACATTATATATAAATTTTTTACTCGTGTTTTCACAAGCTTTCATTTAACACCACATTCGAGGACCTACTAAAAAATTTTTTTTTTCACTTCCAATTTCACCCCCCAAAACTAACCCCTTATGTCAAAATTTGACTTTCAAAACTATACGGGTTTGATGAGGCCATCAATTCCTATATTATTACCAAATTTTAACTTTCTATGACAAAGAGTTTAGAAGAAAATCGGGTGTGACAGACAGACAGGCGGACAGACAGACACTGAAGTCATCTTATAAGTGTTCCGTACGGAACACTAAACAGTTTTATGTGATCTAAATTGGGCAATTTCTATATTAGGTTACGGTACTCGTTTCGCTAAATATATTTTAAGTCAAAGTTTTTTTCAAATAACTGATTTTCTATTGTAAATAATATTTCTGCATCTGTCTGCGGAACCATTCTCTAACAACAAACTCTACCTCAGTACATATTTTGGTGGGTATAGCCCCGTGGTCATCCTACCAGTATAGGGTATCGAAGGTAGTAGTTGTTGCAGAAATATAATAACGCCCGTGGCAGCGCTACCACGTTGTCTAAAAGGTGCAGTGAAATACAAATATATGTTTCGGAACTCGAAAAACGTTGACTGATATAACGCTATCCCCGCCGATATCCATCCAAAAAGGGGTAACCCCTATCCCGACGAGGAGGTGACTGATAAAAAAAAAATCCATCGTCCGAATTAAACCACCGTCAATTAAGAGATTATGTCAATGGGTCAAACACAGGAAAATCGTAGAAGGGTAAGTTAGGACTGTAAGGTAGATGTTTTAGGACTTCCCAACGTATGCGAGCAAGCATATCTTGAACCATGCGGACTATAATGCGAGCATTATCATGCTGTTTAATTTTTCCATTTTGAGCTGCAATAAACACTGGTTCATATAGTACATAGTAATATATATTCGCTAATTCTCTATAGATTTCTTGGTTTTTTGTTCAATTTTTATAAGTTTACAAATAAAAAATTTAAAAAATTAATCATTATACGAGAGTTGTTTTATAAATTTTTCAAAAAACATGGTGAAAAACATAATTTTGTAAAAACAAAAATTTATTTATCAACATAATTTCAGCTCAATATATTTAGTCCAGGGAGATTCTAACTTTTTAATTCCCTCAAAAAAAAAACATTTATATCGAACCGTTTACCTTTTCCAAATAGTTAATCATAATAATACCCTGTGACTTCCAAAAAACAGTTGCTATCACCTTTCCCGCTGATAAAATTGTTTTCACTTTTTTCGGTGCACTTTCTTCCTCGCCAATCCACTGTTTTGACTACCGTTTTGTCCCTAAGGTATAAGGGTGTATCCATGTTTCATTTATAGTCAGAAAACGAGGCCAAAAGTCCTTCAGATTAAACTAGAAGTTTGCCAACACGATTTTGAAATGTCCTTCCTCGTGGGTTTTTGGTCTGGAATTAATGAACGTGGCATCCATCGCGTTCTCAGCTTTTTCATTTTTAGAACTTCATGTAAGATATCATGTTGGTGTTCATAAGAGATCATTTCAGCTCTTTCACAAAGCATAATGCGACGATCTTTTGTCACAATAGTGTGAATTTAATCGACTATTTCTTCAGAAGAAACCTCAATCGGCCATCCTGAACATACAGCATCTGCAGTGCTTGTATGGCCACGTTTAAATTCATTTACCCAGATATAAATGGCCTTGACAACTTGTGCAGAGTCTCAATGAAATTCCTTCAGTTTAGTTTCTATCTGGGCTGCCATTCTCTTTTTTAAGGGGTCAGTTGAAAAAAATCTAAATTTTTTTATAAGCGTTATCGAAAGTATATGCCATAAAAAATGCTGTCCAAAAAATTTGTAAGGATGCGAACATTCCTTCTATATATTTGAGCACGGTATTAAATCGGTCTCGGAACGCTTGTCGGCACGCGCGCTCGGTCTGCCCCTCTTACTCGCTTTCTACTTTCCTAAACACAGCTGCTCTCTACTGTAATAATAAACTGTTATTCACAGTAAGAGACTTTTCTATTAAATTTTTCGGAGCAAAAGAAGACCTTGAGGCCTAGCTAGATTGTTATTTCGAAGCGTGTTTTGAAGTTAAATAGTTCAGGTTAGTTTTTAAACGCGTTTTTCTTGAAACAACGTTTTTGCATGCGGGGCACTATGGCGACAATACATAACTTTTACACAAATTAATTTTCTGACCGCAATTTTCAAGGAATCTCAGTAATTTTTTTTTTTAAATCTTCGCTCTTGATTTCACTATCGATCCGTCTGAGCGGATTTTGGATTAATTACCATTATTTTTGCTAATTTATATTGTTTTGTTGTGCAAAACATACTTTTTAGGCAATTGTCAACGAATCTCAATAATTTTTTCCTTGTAATCGTCATTTTTGATTTCTCTATGGATCAGTCTGGGCGGATTTTTGATTATTTACCAGGATTTTTATTAACTTATCAATATATTGTAACCTGTAAAACTGTCCTCAGTTTGAGGCATCTTTTTTTTTGTACCCTGTGAGAAGTTGTTTGTCCCACGCTTGAGCGCAATTCTGTACCGTTTGAAATTTGGATGCCCCAAGCTTGAGCACAATTTTCTTGCAGCCCCGCTTTAATTTCTGATAATGAATTGAGTGAATCCTGATTTTAAAAGAACTAAAGAAATTAAACACACACTAGCTCAGTTTTCTTTGGTAGAGAGATATGGGTAAGAGATAATTTTTGTACGTCTTTTTGGAATTATTTTCTATTTTTAAAGGAACCTCAGCTGTACGACTTTTTGGGCACCATTCATTTTAAAATAGAAAGGATTTAACTTCAGCTAAAAAAATGAAAAAAAAAAACACTGAAAGGGTGTACTGTTGGTAAATAAAAAAATCAGTTTGGTACAGCCGTTCTTATCCTGAAAAGTAAGATAGGTATTCAGTGAGACACTAGCTTTAATCAACAAAAAGAAAATTTATTCATGTTTTTTAAAAATAAAAAGTTCTAACCTTTGCAGTTTTACAGGATTACTAAAAATTTTAGCCTAACAGGTAGTTATGACATTTAAATTCTAAACTCTGACTACTCCCGAAGACGAAAAATAGTGCTTTTCACTTCACTTTTTAGTCAGTTCAAATTGCTGTTAAGGCACTACTCAGGGATAAGTCTATGGAAGGATGTTTTGGTAACTTACTGTTTTTATTTTGGCTTCGATGGAACACAACCGATTTCACACTTTTCTAGTAAACACTTAGAGAGCCCACTACGGCTTTTCGTTAAAAAACTTGTGCTTTATTTAGCTCTCATGATTGTTGTTATGAGCCTTTACTGCAGCTCTGTCGAAGGAAGCTTTTTGGCGGCTCCGATGAAAATTCGCCTGGCTCGCGGCTTGATGGTACTCAGCCTCGATTCTTGTCCTACCGGACCCTTAAATAAGCCGTGGGCGTTCTCTCGGTCATATCGCGACGCCGGAACCAAAAATGCCGGATACAAATTTTTCACCAATCCCGGCGTACCACAAATTCGATGGATTCGGTCGGCAACCCGCACAGCACACTAATATACCGAACGGCTTGGAATTTCTGATTAATATACCGTTCGATACAAAAATGAAAAGAAGTACAATTTAAAGTGAAAAATCAGTAACATTACATGGTCTTAAAATCTAGGAAAAAATGAATGTTACAATATATTGCTTTTTTCCAAAAAATACTTTTTTAGGCAATAAAATGAGTCAAGCTCTTACAGGCATAATTTCTTCCCAAAGGTGCTCCATATGCAATGCTCTTCCGAAAGAATTGAACAAATTAGAAATTATTGAGAGGATGGAGGTGAATATAGCAACGTACAAGTATGGTTTTTCAACTGAATACATGAATAAGAAATACGAAGTAGGTTCTACATTTAGCATATAAAATACCTTTAGGAAAGTGGAATGAAAATACTTTGTTGGAGAAGACAATTCGAGAGATTCAGAATAACATTCAGAAAGAATTGGGTATACCGGTTGAGTGTGTCAAGTAAGGGGCAGGTAATACGAGTAAAGGCAATACAGCCAAGAAGTTCCTCCAGTTACTTCTAAAATCACAGTTGTTGATGAAGATTTTATTAAGAAGGTTTACATTATTCTGCAGCTAATAGCATCGAAAAATGGTATTGACGTCAATAAATTCAAAAATCTCTGCATTGAAACAGCTAAGGAATATGTAGAGAAGCGTCATGCGTCACACACAATACACAGAACACTTTGCGACTCTACCTCTACGTGATATATCCTGGGTAATGCAAAAAAGTCTGCAAATTTCAGGAGCATATCGTACTTTGTAGCCTTAAAACTTCGTAAAAGATTTGTTTTTTAATTTTACTCTAACTTTCTAAACCCAAAGTATATAAATATATTATTAAGTATAATTTTGTGTACTAGGTTATGTTTGATTTGTAATTCGTTGGGCTCAGAAAAAAAAATCATAAATACATTTTTTACATTAAGTTAAGTTTAGTATATTTTTAGGCATAGGTTATGTATGGTTTAAAATTCGTTGTGTTATAATGTAGTAGGTTTAGGAAACAATTATAAATATATATTTATACATTATATTATGTTTAGAGTTCGTGATGTAAATGTCTTAGAGAAACTTCAAAAAATTACTTTTCTTTTTACATTATATTAGGTTGGGAGTTCCTGGTTTAAAAGCCTTAAGTTTAGGAAACGTCCATCTGATCTTGTTTGCATAGTGTTATGATAGGTCTGATGTTCTTGGTGTAAATTACTAAAACCTACATTTATTAAAAAATGAGTTCAAATCATGATCAATAATCAAAGATCTGCCTAGACAGATTCATAGAGAAATCAAAAGCGAAGATAATAAAAAAAAGTTATCGGGATTTCTTGAAAATTACGTGACTGACACTCATCTCATTGCCTAAACAGGTGTTTTTTTGGACAACAAAGCAATATGTATTATTAAATTAGTAGAAATTAGGGTGAATAATCAAAAATCCACTCAGATATATCCATATAGAAATCAAGAGCGAAGATATTAAAAAAAAATTACTGAGATTTTTTGAAAATTGCAGCCAGAAAATTAATTTCGGTAAAAATTACGTATTGTCGCATAGTGTGGCGTTGAAGTATTTTTCGAAACCGTTCAACCAATCTTTACGAAATTTTTACCAAATATTCAGCACATGTGAGGTTATAAAAAAATGCCATTCCACCTGTTTTTTTTTTTTTATTCACTTTTAATGATTTTTTGGGAAGTGGTCTCCCTTCGGGGCCCTCTGCGCATGCGGACCATTTGATTTGCAAAATCGCCCAACGATTTTCAAAACTAGAGTCTTTAAGCTTTAATTTAAGCCCTTGCAAGCGGCTCTACGTGGCTCCAAATTTTGGCTTGGTGGGGGGTCCGGTATATATATATATAAATATATATATATATATATATATATATATATATATATATATATATATATATACATATATATATATATATATATATATATATATATATATATATACGAGGCATGTTTTTTAAGTAAGTACCGTTTTGCGATTCCGCCGCCGCAGCGATACGGTCGGCGTTCCGCGCATGCGCGCTGGTAACCTACATCTCATGTCTACGCACTGACGCCATTACAGTCTGATTCTTCATTGTATACGTTGTTTACTGAGTGTTTAAGATGCCTCCGACAATCGTGAGTCCCGCCGATTGTGAAGTACGGGCTGTTATACGATTTCTTAGTGCTAAAGGCGTAAAACCGATCGATATTCATCGTGAGATCTGTGAAGTTTACGGACAAAACATTATGAGTGATGGAATGGTAAGGAAATGGGTGAGAGCATTTAAAGATGGCCACACAAATGTGCATGATGAAGAACGGAGTGGGCGTCCTTCGGTCGTTAATGAAGATTTGGTGCAGAAAGTGGACGAAAAGGTGAGAGAAAACAGACGCTTTACAATTTCATCATTGTGCGACTGCTTTCCTCAATATTCTCGTAGTGTCTTGTATCGCATTGTGACCGAGAACTTTTTTCTCAGGCGGCAGAATTTTATGAGGAGGGTATTCAAAAACTGGTGCCACGTTATGACAAGTGCCTCAATATTCACGGAAATTATGTAGAAAAGTAGATTAAGGTACAGGCTTTCATGTAAAAATAAAATTATAGCGATATCTTTGCACGTCTTTTTTTAATTCCAAAACGGTACTTACTTAAAAAACATGCCTCGTATATATATATATATATACATACATATATATATATATATATATATATATATATATATATATATATATATATATATATATATATATATATATATATATATATATATATATATATATATATATATATATATATATATATATATATATATATATATATATATATATATATATATATATATATATATATATATATATATATATATATATATATATATATATATATATATATATATATATATATATATATATATATATATATATAGAGGAGAAGGGTAGTCTTGACCGACTAAATAAACTACGAGACACTCTACGCACCAACTCCTATCCAATCCAATTAATAAATAAATTATTATTTAATTCAACCACACCTTCTGTACAACAAAATAACAATCTTACACCGGATATTAGTGCTTCCCTCCTTGAAAACCGAATCAAATGTTATTTTTCATTTCCATACATAAAAGAAATCTCCACAAAAGCAACTAAACTTTTCAACCAATTACCTAATTTAAAAATTGCTTTTAAACACAAAAAAACTATTAACAATACTTTCACTTGTCTAAAAGCAAAGATGAAATCACAAAAGTTTCAGAAGTAGTTTACAGCATCCCTTGCTCTCAATGCGAACAAATCTATATAGGACAAACATCTAGAGTCCTAAAGGACAGAATCACTTCCCACAAAAGTGACTGCAGATTAAAGAAAAACTCTTGTGCGCTTGCCCAACATAGTGGCCAATTTTCACATGAATTTAATTTTACTGAAACCAAAATTCTATGTAAAGAGAAAAATCTCGGCAGGAGAATCTTTAGGGAGATGGTGGAAATCCACCTGGAACCGAACTCGATCAATAAAAAAACTGACATTGAAGATCTGAGTTTAATTTTTTCCAATCTATTAGAAATAGGCAGTCAGAATGAAAACTCTTACAGTATCTCTGACATATCTCTTTGATAATAATCACACTGATTTTCACTAATTTTTTAACTTTAAAACGATCAAATAAAATGTGAACGTCATTCTACTTTCAAATATAAATTAACCACAACTTAACTAAGAGATAAAAACACACTGCCCTTAGCAAAATGACAAGAAAACATAACAAAAAAATCGTTTATAAATTAAAATCATTTTACATCCACAAAATTCTTGGTACTATTCTAACAAAATGAAGTAAAAATTTCCCAGAGATGAGAATGTCTAGTGTTTTTTCCTGTTTTTTCTTATGAATAAGTGTAATAAAATGCCCTCACAAACAACAATTTTGAACACACCACTTAGCACTAAGTAGCTTGGCGTAGCTAAAAAGGTGCCCAAACTTTTTAGTTCATTTCCAAAGACCGCTTACCCCAAGAACGTAATACTGCTATATATATATATATATATATATATATATATATATATATATATATATATATATATATATATATATATATATATATACGAGGCTGTAATAGAACGTAATACTGCTATATATATATATATATATATATATATATATATATATATACGAGGCTGGTTTGAAAAGTCCGTGCAAAGTCCGAGAGATGGCACCACTGGCGCGTATCGAGGTCATGTTCAGTTAGTAGCATCTCTTGAATGAACGCACCCCAAGTGTCAGCCATATTGGTCTATTTCTTTGTGTTTGGCATTCGTGTGAATCAAGGAAGTCGAGTGATTTTCAAGAAATGGACGAAAAAGAATTTCGTGTGGTGATTAAACATTACTTTATGAAAGGCAAAACGCCTCAGGAGACTAAAGAGAAGCTTGATAAACATTATGGTGACTCTGCACCTTCGATTAGAACAGTTTATAAGTGGTTTCAAACTTTTCGGACTGGCCATATGGGCACAAGTGACGCTGAACGTTCTGGACGGCCTGTGGAGGTTACGACTCCAGAAATCATTGATCAAATCCATGATATGGTGATGGATGACAGAAGAGTTAAGGTGCGTGAGATTGCCAGTGCTGTGGGCATCTCGACTGAACGGGTACATAAACATTTGGACATAAGAAAGCTATCCGCAAGATGGGTGCCGCGATTGCTCACGCTTGACCAAAAACGGAATCGTCTGAAGTGTTGCAAGGATGGTTTGCAGCTGTTCCAGAAGAATCCGGAGGACTTTAAGCGTCGTTTCGTCACTGTGGATGAAACATGGATACATTACTATACTCCTGAGACCAAACAACAATCTAAACAATGGGTTACGAAGGGGGAATCTGCACCAAAAAAGGCGAAGAGCGTTCCTTCGGCCGGAAAGGTTATGGCGACTATCTTTTGGGATTCGCAAGAGATAATCCTCATCGACTATCTGGAAAAGGGTAAAACTATTACAGGTGAATATTATTCATCGTTATTGGACCGTTTGAAAACCGAGCTGTAAGAAAAAAACGCCCGCGATTGGCCCACAAGAAAGTCCTTTTCCATCACGACAACGTACCAGCACACACCTAAGCAGTTGTGGTCACAAAATTAATGGAAATAGGATTCCAACTCGTTTCACATCCCCCCGTATTCTCCAGACTTGGCTCCCTCGGACTACTATTTGTTCCCCAATTTGAAGAAATGGCTGGCGGGACAAAGATTTTATTCAAACGAGGAGGTGATTGCAGACACTAATGGATATTTTGCAGACTTGGACAAATCCTATTATTCGGAAGGGATCAACAAACTAGAACATCGTTGGACGAAGTGTATAAGCCTAAAAGGAGACTATGTCGAAAAATAAAAAAGGTTTACCCCAAACACATAAGTAGTTTTTATTTTTGCACGGACTTTTCAAACCAGCCTCGTATATATATATATATATATATATATATATATATATATATATATATATATATATATATATATATATATATATATATATATATATATATATATATATGCATATATATGCATATATATGCATATATATATATATATATATATATATATATATATATATATATATATATATATATATATATATATATATATATATATATATATATATAATATATATATATATATATATATATATATATATATATATATATATATATATATATATATATATATATATATATATATATATATATATATATATATATATATATATACATATATATATATATATATATATATATATATATATATATATATATATATATATATATATATATATATATATATATATATATATATATATATGCATATATATATATATATATATATATATATATATATATATATATATATACATATATATATATATATATATATATATATGCATATATATGCATATATATGCATATATATATATTTATATATATATATATATATATATATATATATATATATATATATATATATATATATATATATATATATATATATATATATATATATATATATATATATATATATATATATATATGCATATATATGCATATATATGCATATATATGCATATATATGCATATATATGCATATATATATATATATATATATATATATATATATATATATATATATACGAGGCTGGTTTGAAAAGTCCGTGCAAAAATAAAAACTACTTATGTGTTTGGGGTAAACCTTTTTTATTTTTCGACATAGTCTCCTTTTAGGCTTATACACTTCGTCCAACGATGTTCTAGTTTGTTGATCCCTTCCGAATAATAAGATTTGTCCAAGTATGCAAAATATCCATTAGTGTCTGCAATCACCTCCTCGTTTGAATAAAATCTTTGTCCCGCCAGCCATTTCTTCAAATTGGGGAACAAATAGTAGTCCGAGGGAGCCAAGTCTGGAGAATACGGGGGGATGTGAAACGAGTTGGAATCCTATTTCCATTAATTTTGTGACCACAACTGCTTAGGTGTGTGCTGGTACGTTGTCGTGATGGAAAAGGACTTTCTTGTGGGCCAATCGCGGGCGTTTTTCTTACAGCTCGGTTTTCAAACGGTCCAATAACGATGAATAATATTCACCTGTAATAGTTTTACCCTTTTCCAGATAGTCGATGAGGATTATCTCTTGCGAATCCCAAAAGATAGTCGCCATAACCTTTCCGGCCGAAGGAACGCTCTTCGCCTTTTTTGGTGCAGATTCCCCCTTCGTAACCCATTGTTTAGATTGTTGTTTGGTCTCAGGAGTATAGTAATGTATCCATGTTTCATCCACAGTGACGAAACGACGCTTAAAGTCCTCCGGATTCTTCTGGAACAGCTGCAAACCATCCTTGCAACACTTCAGACGATTCCGTTTTTGGTCAAGCGTGAGCAATCGCGGCACCCATCTTGCGGATAGCTTTCTTATGTCCAAATGTTTATGTACCCGTTCAGTCGAGATGCCCACAGCACTGGCAATCTCACGCACCTTAACTCTTCTGTCATCCATCACCATATCATGGATTTGATCAATGATTTCTGGAGTCGTAACCTCCACAGGCCGTCCAGAACGTTCAGCGTCACTTGTGCCCATATGGCCAGTCCGAAAAGTTTGAAACCACTTATAAACTGTTCTAATCGAAGGTGCAGAGTCACCATAATGTTTATCAAGCTTCTCTTTAGTCTCCTGAGGCGTTTTGCCTTTCATAAAGTAATGTTTAATCACCACACGAAATTCTTTTTCGTCCATTTCTTGAAAATCACTCGACTTCCTTGATTCACACGAATGCCAAACACAAAGAAATAGACCAATATGGCTGACACTTGGGGTGCGTTCATTCAAGAGATGCTACTAACTGAACATGACCTCGATACGCGCCAGTGGTGCCATCTCTCGGACTTTGCACGGACTTTTCAAACCAGCCTCGTATATATATATATATATATATATATATATATATATAGCAGTATTACGTTCTATTACAGCCTCGTATATATATATATATATATATATATATATATATATATATATATATATATATATATATATATATATATATATATATATATATATATATATATAGCAGTATTACGTTCTTGGGGTAAGCGGTCTTTGGAAATGAACTAAAAAGTTTGGGCACCTTTTTAGCTACGCCAAGCTACTTAGTGCTAAGTGGTGTGTGTTCAAAATTGTTGTTTGTGAGGGCATTTTATTACACTTATTTATAAGAAAAAACAGGAAAAAACACTAGACATTCTCATCTCTGGGAAATTTTTACTTCATTTTGTTAGAATAGTACCAAGAATTTTGTGGATGTAAAATGATTTTAATTTATAAACGATTTTTTTGTTATGTTTTCTTGTCATTTTGCTAAGGGCAGTGTGTTTTTATCTCTTAGTTAAGTTGTGGTTAATTTATATTTGAAAGTAGAATGACGTTCACATTTTATTTGATCGTTTTAAAGTTAAAAAATTAGTGAAAATCAGTGTGATTATTATCAAAGAGATATGTCAGAGATACTGTAAGAGTTTTTCATTCTGACTGCCTATTTCTAATAGATTGGAAAAAATTAAACTCAGATCTTCAATGTCAGTTTTTTTATTGATCGAGTTCGGTTCCAGGTGGATTTCCACCATCTCCCTAAAGATTCTCCTGCCGAGATTTTTCTCTTTACATAGAATTTTTATATATATATATATATATATATATATATATATATATATATATATATATAAACTTTAAAATAAAATCACAGGTAAAAATTACCGGAAAAATGTGTGGTTATGACCGGAAGTCAAAACTGTCATTTTTACTACTTTTTTGGCACAAAAAAATAGCAAAAAAAAAACATTTTCACGATTTTTTTTTTATACATCCGCCACATTGTTATTTTTGCATAAAAGTAAATAATTCTAGTTCAGGCCATAGCCATAGTCTACAGATTGTAAATCTTTTTGGTTTTTGTGCCAGCCAAAGCTGGAAAAATGTCACCGTTTTGACATACTATGTTCGCCTCGCATTTTTTCATAAAAAAAGCTATGTAAAATCAATAAAAAAAAATTTTTTCTGATATTTCAAGAGTGTGTTAATACAGCCCAAAAAGAATTGCTTCAATATTTACAGTAGATATCGATAGAAAAATTCGCAAAAATACTGACGTCTGAAGTGAACTGACCCCTTAAATAAAAATGTTTTATTACTGAGCATTGTACTTTTTCGAAACTTTGAATACAACTGTTACAAGAATTACGATTAGCAACAGTCATGCTCTTAACAAAATTTTCCGCTATTTCATAGAAACTGAAAAGGCTTGTTAATCCACCCTCGTAATAAATAACAAGATTCTATTAATTTTCGTAATGCAGTGTATAAAACAATTTGCGCACCAGAGCGTAAAATATTTGGCACATAGTGCTATGATAACCTGAAGAAATTTTACTTAAGAAAAGTCACTTTGCACACTGACATTAATCAGCAAACATTTTTATTTTCTAAGAAAAATAATTTTTAGGTTTGTCGTAATCTGATAAAACAGTCAGCTGATAATGTAAAGTTATTAAATACACCTTAAATCGCATAATTTTATTGTTTTTATTTATTTGATAACTGATAAGTGATAACAATATGAATGTAATTCCTAATAAAACGGTATTTTTCGTAATGCGTACTTCGTCTGCAGTAATAAAAATTTGAAAAAAATTTAAAACTTTTAAAAAATTTCAAAACTCTTTATACACGATATATAGTACCTGAAAGCAAAATAATTATAAATACAATTCATCTCACTTCTTGATACCGTGTTTTATCAATGTCGTATAACTTTCTCGTCACACACTACTTTACGAGAGTATCTTCCATCCTGACACTTTAATTACTCTCAAGGGTACACTGTTTCTAAAACTGATGTTCACGTGACATTCTAAAACTTAAGTTGAACAGGAATAGTTAGTTATAGTTACCGGCATTCATATTCTTTTAGGACGGCCACAAACAATTAAACATATCTGTTAAGATGTGTGCTCGTTAATGATTACGCATATTTGATAATGAAAGTACAGGACGTTGATGAAGTTTGGTTAATTTTAATTTTAAAATTTTTAAATTCAATAATTTCACTTTTCATATTTGAACTTAAACAGGGTGATGGCAAAAAGCTAAACTGTTTTTTAATGAAACGCCTGTAAACTTAACATTAATATAACATCGGAAAAAATGTTGCTCAAGGATCTATTACGGTTATTGACACTTTTACAAAACCATAAAAAAAAACAAACAAATCTTAGTGTGACTTATCAATATTTTTGATTAACGATATACGTGGTACCACAGTAAACATAAAACAGTAGCGACAGTCCGACACGGCACCTTTGATCTCAAGGGGTTGAAGTTTGTAATGATCACATGACCTGTCGCCATATTGCTAGCGGGCAAGTTTTTCGAATATTCGAATTCCTTCTTTCAAGAAAAATCCTATTCTGTAGAATAAAAATGAATTTTGCTCATTGAAAGGAAGAAAAAACGAAAAAGTTCTTTTTAGAAGCATTTCTTTATCAAGTTCTTATCAAAACAGATATACAAAAACTCGCCAAATGCAAATTGGACTTGCGCAGTTAGTGTTCCGTACTGTGGTTGACTTTAAAATAAAAAATTTTATTCTGGAAGTATAAAATGATCAGTGACTTCACAAATCAAACCCCAAATTAATTTTTAATAAAAGAATTAAGTGCCCAGATTACAAACATGTCTAAAATAAGAGTGTAAAACAAATATTTACTACTTAAATATTTGGTTAGTTAGAAATAAAAAAATAAAATTATTTTGTCTCGGTACCTAAGGCATAGGAAGTAGCTATCAGTCCCGGTTCAATTTACAACTTTCACCATTTTCGCAGTCAAACGGTTTTTTTTTTTTTTAAAACATAAATTTTCGAACGTAATGTGCTCGTGATAATTTTTATGGAAAATATTCTAGAATTTTTTCAAGATTTTTTTTGATCAGTACTTTGCAGGATATGGGTGGGGACAGCGATTTTTTAAAGATAATACAACGAAAAGTGTGCACAAGTATTACATTATATATATTTTTGAACACTAAAAAATATCTAAGGAGAATAATAAATCGTGAAAGTAGCTAAATAAAAGTAAATTATCGCTTTTAGCTAAAAAATTATAATAAAATAACCGGTCAAGTGCAAGTTAGACTTGCGCAATTAGTGTTTGGCACATTGATTGCTTGTGCAGTGCAGTAACTTCACAAAACACATCCCAAATGAGTTTTCAGCAAAGTTTTTTCCGATCTTTAATGAAAACTGATGATCTTGAAATTTATTTTTTTTTATATACCAGATAAATTATTAAAGGTAATGCACTTGTAACACTTTTCGTTCAATCTACACCTTGTAGAGAATATTCCAGAATTTTTTTAAAATTTTTTGATCAGTACTTTCCGAGATAAGGTGGGAGAACTGCGATTTTTCGCACTTTTTTAAAAATAGTACATAGAGAATTGTGCGCAAGTATTACATTATATATATTTTTGAACTCATCCTTTTACAAGCTTTCATTTGACACCCCACTCGATGACCTGGTAAAAAAAAATTTTTTCCCTTCTGATTTTATCCCCCAAAACTAACCCCTCAAGTCAAAATTTAACTTTTAAAACTATACGGCTCTGATGAGGCCATTAATTCCTATATTAAGGCCAAATTTCAACTTTCTCTGTAAGATAGTTTCGGAGAAAATCGGGTGTGGCAGACAGGCAAAGAGACAGACGGACACCGAAATAATCTTATAAGTGTTCCGCACGGAACACTAAAAACAGGGAAAAGGCAAAAATACGAGGAAAAAATACATTTGGCTTCAACGCTTTTTGTACGTTATTCATTTAAATATCTCCCTGTCGAATTTATATTTCTCAACTATTAGAGATATTGCCCGGAGGGGACAAATGATTATTTTTGAGAAGCACACCTTCTGCTTCGCGCGTATAATGTCAACAATCATGCTCCTTATATTTCAGCGAATCCCAGTAATCTGGAGAGATTAAAAATAATTATAATTATCATATTAAGATGAGATCGCCTTTCTTCCGAACAAAAAAATGAAGTGAACACACTTTTTGCTCCATTTTATTATTAGTTAAATCTAATTTAATAATTTTCATAAAACTAATGACTTTTCGTGCCAATATACTTATATAACAAAAATTAAATCCATGCACTAATTTATTGAAACTCATTCGTGCAGGAGAATTACTACTTTTGCATGCCTAGAATGAGTTTTGAAAGTTTGATTAGCGAATTTTAACAGATAGTATAACTTAACTCTAGCAAAAAAAAGTGGAATAACAAAAACCAATACTTAACAATAGTAAATATCAACTGTTTTACAAATTAAATGTATCTCTAATATGAAAACACAATTATCATAATTTTTCTATAATATATTGCATAATAGAAAAAAAGAATTATGAATAAATGACCTTTTAGGATCTTTGGGCACTCTAAAAAAACTAACTCCTTTGGAGATACCACATATATTCTTACAAGCATTAACCGTACAACAAAAACTTCCCCTTGACATCTTTTTTATAATTATTTTCACTTATAAAGTCAAACGAGTCATTTACTTATTTATTAATAATGAATTTCGGAGCACGTTATGAAAAGATTCTCCTTGAAATCCAGATATAAACACAACCCGCCAACGCGCTGGCAGCCGTGTTGTTGGTATGATAGGGGACGCATACGTAATAAAAAATAGGGCCTAAAAATTTTTTTGAGCGTCGCTACTGTGTTTTATGTTTACTGTGGTGGTCCGATTTGAAGTAGTTACTTTTAGGCTTCATCGCTCTCTTTGCCCTTAAAGTAGTCTCCTTGTACCTTACTGTACCGGTTTTCCAATGGTTAAACATTTTTTGGAAAGTCAATACAGTCACTGCCTTCAGTGATGTCTGAGATTCTCGTTTCATCTGCTCCACCGTCTTAACACCCTGATCCTTTATCTTCATATGAGGGAACACCTCGAAGTCACAGGACGACAGTCATAGAATTTTTCGTCAAAATCTATTGCGTACAGTGGAGACCAGCGCATTGTCGTGATGCTCGAGGAAACTCTCCTCGCCCCCCGGCCGTTTTTTAACCAATATAAAAATAATAAAATGTGCTCATAATAATCCGACAAAGGTCTTCACGAAGTTCGGCCGGCCTTAAATGGTGAAAACCACTCGACAATTTACGTATAGTAGGGAGACACGATAAGATCTTTACTCAAACATGTATGCAAAACAAACTGCCGAAGCTAGCAAGTTAAAACTTTCCACGCAGCGTTGTTATCCAGCACCACCAACGTCGAAAAAGTATTGAGTATTTTAAAGTCAAAATTGAACTTTATTAAACCAAGTATGTGCCATATGTATTCAATCACCTGCTTTTTCTGACAACAACGTAATTCTGTTACTTCTGTGGTTTCTGGGAAAAAAACTGTGAAAAGTAGTTTTCGCAGTTTTTACCACAAACTAACACCAGAGGGTTCTGCAGAATCCGAAGCAAATGGTAGTCTGCCGGTGCAAGGTCCGGTCTATATGGTGTATGCATTAGAGCTTTCAAGCCAAGCTCTTTCAATTTTTGGCGAGTCATCAAAGATCCCGTCAATTGCCGACAGTAAAGTATAGGATCGATCGTTTGACCAGGTTACAGCATCTCATGATGCACGATATCCTTCAAATTCCAACAAACACACACACACCACACACCTTTTTTGGTGTCAATTTTCGACCACGATCTTTTTCGCACATTATTATAGTACATGATTCACTTTTTATAGTCCGGGATCAACCGCTTTAAAAATGTCTTGATTTCTTTCCGAGTCTGTAGAGATTTGCTGATGGAAATTTGATCGAGTATATGTTTTGGTGTGAAATCATGTGGTACCCAAATATCGAGCTTCTTTTTGTAGCTCAGTCCTAAATAAGTAACAAAAAAATCGATAATTCCAATTTTTCTACGTTATTGGCTAAATTTGAGTGCTGGCGGGTTTGAGTTTGGTCCAAATTGTTTCTAAATTTTTAGCTACTGTATCCAGGCGATATTCTGATGATTTATCACAAGGTATTTTAGTCGCGGCTCCTAATTAAAGATAAATAGCATCAACAGACCCATGTTTTTTACGATCTGGGAGTGAGTGGGGTCTTTCTATGAGTTTCTGTATAACCAGGTCTTGAACACAGTGTAATAGAATTAGTAATTCCATATTTCCAACTATACGGAGGAAATTTTGGTGCTGAAGAGTTTGAGCGATCTCTAGTATGGTCCAAAATGGTACAATAGTGTTTGTCAATCTGTGCTAGCATCATTTAACAATATTCTATCATTATTTTAGCAATACCGACATAAAATTCACAAGTAAAGTAGCTTAGAATTTAAAAAAAAATGCGTTTTTTACACTTTTTTACCGGATATATTCCAACCTAATGACTCAACCATCTCGGTTTTACAAAAAGGCCATGTGATATTCAAAAATAGATATAAAAACCTAAAATTTGCGACCATCCAGAGCCCTGGAATTCCTTTCCGTTTTTGGGCAGAGGGGGTGTCCGAGTTTAAAAAGAATGCGGAAATGGATTAAAACCCGGAATTTTAATATATTACTTTCCACTATCCGTGAAAATCTCTATTGTATATATATATATATATATATATATATATATATATATATATATATATATATATATATATATATATATATATATATATATATATATATATATATATATATATATATATATATATATATATATATATATATATATATATATATATATATATATATATATATATATATATATATATATATATATATATATATATATACATATACATATATATATATATATATATATATATATATATATATATATATATATATATATATATATATATATATATCCTAGTCTGTTTAAGCTTACTGTTTTGTTAAACATTGTCACCCTTCCGATGTTACTCTTACTTATCTTCGTTTGCAGATGAGAAGTTCTCCCTCACGCGTCTTATTCTCAGAACGTGAAGACTTCTATTTATATCGGTTACCGTAACTTACATAACAATTATCACGAAAAGTAAAAATCATCCAGTAACAAATCATTTAAGTATAGATTTTTTACAACCTTAGTGTTTATTTTTACCAACTACTAAAACCGTAGAGTTGCCATCTTATGACATAATTTACTGGGTTTTTAAAGTGGTAAATATATATATATATATATATATATATATATATATATATATATATATATATATATATATATATATATATATATCCTAGTCTGTTTAAGCTTACTGTTTTGTTAAACATTGTCACCCTTCCGATGTTACTCTTACTTATCTTCGTTTTCAGATGAGAAGTTCTCCCTCACGCGTTTTATTCTCAGAACGTGAAGACTTCTATTTATATCGGTTACCGTAACTTACATAACAATTATCACGAAAAGTAAAAATCATCCAGTAACAAATCATTTAAGTATAGATTTTTTACAACCTTAGTGTTTATTTTTACCAACTACAGGAACCGTAGAGTTGCCATCTTATGACATAATTTACTGGGTTTTTAAAGTGGTAAAAAATTTTTCCTAGAAAAGGACTGCTATCGTTAAAACTATCACTATAAATTATTGAAAACCAGACTTTATTGATCACCGTGCCCGAGTCTCGTCGCTTATATCCGCTAATATAAATTTAATGAAAAGAAATGTAATATAATCCTATGCCAGACGCAATGAAAGAAATAATAAAATAAAACCTGCAATTGCATGGAAAATGCCAGTGGCACACTGGGATTATATTGGAAAATAGAAAAATACAATAAACGTAGTAAAAGGTATTCCCTTATTAACTCCGCCGGGAAATTGGAAAATTCAATATTAAATAATACTGCGGGGGGGGTACTAAGACTTAAATTGGAAATTTATTGAAATATCGTCGGACGAAATAAATTGAAACCAATTAGATTACTAGAAAGATGCTTTTTTACTTTTATTGCTAGAATTATATTCATACTGACATCACTTCGGCCTGAAACATGATACCATAAATGAATGAACTAATATAGACTTGAAATTCAAATAACCATTATTCAATGGGAAATAAAATTCCTAAGTGGTGTAACGGCTTCAAATATGCCTATTATACGAGGGCCGCCTTTTAAGTTTTTACAAACGACCACTAGATGGCGTAATTGAGATGTGACATTACCATTGTTGTAAAATTTGACATCTGTTACTGTTAAAATAGTAGCAGCTCAGAAACTGGCTGTTTACAGTGATCCTTTAAAAAAACAGTTTTGTGAATAAATGAAAATTTCACGTGAAGGTTTTCGATAGATGATTTTTTATGGTTTTAGTAAAGACCTAGCTCAAAAACAATGCCTCGAATCGCTTCGTTTAACTTTTGGTAACGAATGAATCACCATCAGAAAAGACTGTTTACAATTGGTTTGCAGAATTTAGTCATGGCCGTCCTTCCAGCAGCGATTAATTTCGTGAAGGTCGACCAAAATCGATTGTTGTTCCAAAAAACTTCGATGCTGTGCGCAACATGATTGAAGAGGATCGGCATGTGACTTACGGTGAGATAGAGGCATTCTTAGGCATATCGAAGAGTGCAGTACATTCGATTTTGCAGAAGCATTTAGCTGTAAAAAAGATTAGTTCCAGATGGATTCCACATAATTTGATCGAAACTCAAAAACAGGCTAATGTCAATTGGTGTAAAAAAATGCTCAAAAAATGGGACGGACAACATGCAAAATCCGTATACAACATCGTAACAGGAGAAGAAACTTGGATATATTCGTATGAGCCGAAAACTAAGCAACAATCAACTGGTTGGTTGTTCCAAGATGAACCGAATCCAACAAAAGTTGTTCGTTCGCGAAGCACTTCCAAGAAAATGATCGCTTGTTTCTTTGGTTATACTGGATATGGTCCAACCATTGTTTTAGAGAATCGAAGAACAGTTAAGTCATCGATGAAATCAGGAAAAACAACTGAAAACGTCGCATCATTATTCATCATGACAGTGCCAGCTCTTACACAGCAAGTCAAACAATTGATTATTTGACGGAGAAAAACATCGAATTTATATCTCATTTCCCGTATTCATCTGATTTATCTCCTAATGACTTCTTTTTGTTTCCGAATGTCAAAAAAAAATGCGTGGACATCGATTTTCATCACCTCAAAAACCTGTTGATTCCTTCCAAAACCATGTTTTTGAGGTACCAAGTTTAGAGTGAAAAAGTGTTTCGATGTTCCGATACTTCACATACGATTCAAGAGGTATCTTTAAAGAACTCTACTTTTCGAGATTAGAACACTAAATGTCCTCGTAAACGCATTCTGGTTTTCTTGAACATGTGCCCAATACAACTACTCCAAATTTTTGTGGAATCATCTAAATCGAAAATATTTAAAGATAAAATTTATAATGCCAACTGCATAACACGTTGATAACCGGTTACCAAACGGGGTCAGTGTTCTAATCTGGAAGACTAAAGATCCCTGAAAATTCCTTATGCAGTCGTAGCCGAAAGGTAAGAAAGTTACTCTAATTTAACACGGTCCAAATCCAAGAAGCTATAATTTCGCATCTAACCAAAGCCGTGAAAGATCCATATTAATTTGGTGGTTATTATACCTCATCAATACAAACCAATAAATTGAACAAAGTTTATTTTTCAGTAGTTTTTTACTGATCTCGCACCCGTCAATCCATCTTGAGACGCGTTTTGCCGTATCACGGTTCCGTAACAGAACTAGGATCGATGGAGAAAGAGAACAAAACTTAAAGTGCTTATGGCAGTACTATCGCAAAAAAGAGACAACAGTTAAAACTGCTGAAAAATGGGCTTTGCTCTATTTTAGTGGTTTATACATATGGATGTCTATATACTTGGGGTAGAACTCTGTAAAGCGCTGTCAAGCGGTAATTATTAGCAACTCACTGCATAATTTCTCTATCGGTCTGTAGCCTCAGACAGCATCCTACAGAGAGCAAATTTACATCAGCCAGAGGTGTAAATTATGGTATCTTAATTAGTGCTGTTTGTTAAAATATAAACAGATAGCACTTTGAGGAACTCGACAACTCGTTTTTTAAAGACGGAGACCTATCTGTCTTCTTTTTAATAATAAATTAAGTTGTAATTTTAAAGTAAAAAATTAAAAAGCCTAACGTTATGGTGCTAGATGGCGCATTTTCTTCTTAGTTTGATGACTCCTGACGAAAGTGGGCGATCCAATTGGATAACAGTCCTAAAAACTGCAGCTATAACAATATCTATGCACGAGCACCCTAAACCATCTTCGGAAGTCCTTTAACCAGGAATTTTGACGTCTTCCAACTGATCTTTGCTTCGTTTCTCCGTGCTAGGATCAAGAGTCTAGCCTTCACATCCATACGCACTCGAAGTTCTATCTAATGTCAGATATAGTGAAAAGATTTTTCATGTTCATGAAGGTCCCACGAGACTGCCCGATTCTTGGTTTGATCTCTCTTTTTAGATTACTTCGGTTATTAATTATTGTGTCTAGGTATTTAAAAGACAAAACCTGCTGAATTCTCTGTCTATTAATAATAAAATTCGCATCAACATGTTATTTTGAAAACACAAGCAGCTTGGCCTTTATTATAATTATATGTAGTTCAAACTGCTCACTCTGATGACCTATGAGATTCGTCATGCTCTGCAGATCAGGTAAATTATCATCCACAATAACGGTGTCATCTGCATATCTTAGGTTGTTTTTCGTGATGGCATTCACTTTAGTTCCCGTTGTAATCTGGGCCAATGCTTCTTTGAAAATAGTTTCCGAATAGAGGTTGAAGAGAAGCGGAGACATCAATATAAACCGGACATGATGTTTATCTCTCTGCGGTCGATATCCAAGGCACATACGACCTCCATCATTTTAGTGTGTTTGTGATAATCAGAAGAAGCCTTACGATAGTCAGTCAAGACGCAAACACACTTACGTTTACGTCCCTGCATAAGAACTGGATACTGCGGTTGACAAGTTAACTGCAGATATTCAGCAGGCGTTTTCTGGTGCCACTGTCATTCGAACCTTCCCAGCACGAATGCAGGGCAAACTTCCTGCCCATATTAAAGAGTTAATTCGTGAGAAGAATCGTATCCGGTGGAGAGCTATAAGGACCGGTGATCCCAATATCAAAAGGCTCGCAAATCAACATGTTGAGATAGTCAGAGAGACCCTCTATCAGTTTCATAATGATAGATGGAATACCAAATTAGAAGAATTGAATGCTGAAGTCACGTCAGTATGGAAAATGGCGAGAGCCATCTCCAATGATGGTCATAGTAAAATTCCCAGCTTGCGTCATGGGAATGACAGTGCTTCTTCTCCTCAGGAAAAGGCAGGTCTATTTGCGGAAATGCTTGAGGATAGGTTTCAACCTAATCCTCATACCCATCCAAGGTTCGGCAGAGATGCGGTGGGGGCTGAAACCATTCGTATCTTCAATCAAGCGCCCCTTCCTCCAGTGCAGATGTTGACAACTCCTGAAATTGTCAAGTCGATCTTCCAGACTCGTTCGATTAGGAAAGCCCCAGGCCATGATAACATTTCTGCAAAATCTCTGAAGGAGCTACCTGCTAAGCAGATCTCGGAGATTACCAATATTATTAATGCTATTTTTCGTTTGAGTTATTTCCCCATTTCCTGGAAGAAAGCTGAAATTGTGATGATTCGGAAGCCTGGCTCTCCTTCCCGCGAGGCGGACAGTTACCGGCCGATTAGCCTAATATCAACGTTGGGCAAGTTGGATGAAAGGGTCATCCTCGAGGAAATCAGAGACAAAAGCACCGAGCTCAATGTCATCCCTGACGAACAGTTTGGCTTTCAACCGAATCATGGCACTAGTCATCATACCACTAAATTGGCCCAGTTCATTTCCAGTAGTTTCAACCGCAGGCACCGGGTTGGTGCTGTTTTCCTCGATATTTCAAAAGCATTCGATAAAGTGTGGCACGAAGGCTTAATTCTTAAGCTTATTCGTTTTGGTTACCCTTCTCATCTAATCGCCCTGATTCAGTCATTTCTCTCCGATAGGACCTTCCAAGTCCGGGTTGAGCAGTCTCTGTCTGAGGTAAAGAGAATAAGGGCCGGAGTTCCACAAGGCTCCGCCTTATCTCCGCATCTTTTCAATATTTTCTCGTCTGATATTCCTAAGGATCAATATACTAATCTTCAATTGTATGCCGATGATACTGCTATTACTACCTCTGCAGCGAGGATCGATTATGTCACGGCACGACAGATCGAGGATTAAGGTCAATCCAGCGAAGATTCAGGCCATAATCTTTGAAAAAGGTACCCGTATAGCCCCCCCTTATCTCTCCCTGAATGGAACTAGGTTCAGATGGGCCAACAGAATCAAGTACTTAGGCCTCCTATACGATAAGCGTCTCGTATGGAAGGATCAAGTGCCATTGGTCGTGCGTAGGGCAAATCAGCTTCTTGGGAAGCTGTACCCGCTCCTGAACCATCGTAGTAGATTGTCAACTGACAACAAGTTGTTGATCTACAAATCGATAATCAGGGCCGGGCTTACGTACGCCTGTCAGGCCTGGTGCCAGATGTCTAAAACCCATCGGGCCAAGATCCAGACAGTTCAGAATAAAGCCCTTCGTATCATAGCAGGAGCTCCCTGGTTTGTACGCAACAATCAGTTGCATAGGGAATTCGACATGCCGACAATAAAAGAGTTCACGCGTAATGTTCAACTCCGCTTCCTTGAGAAAGCAGTGGTTCATTCTAACCCCGAGATAGCTAACACTTTCAGGGGCAATGTAAATGTCGGCAATCGATATTTACGACCAACAGACATTCTACTACAAGACTAGACGCAGACAAAGACTATCCTTGACTTAGTTTAAGGTTAAGACCGTAGGTTTAGTTGAGCTACTTCTTCAGGTAAAAGTGTAACAAAGCACACCATACATAATTATAACACGACACCCTCCCGGAAATGGGGGGCTTAGGTTAGTTTAGCGTTAAGATAGGTTAAGTTAGGTTAGATTTATTCATAGAAAATTAACTTAAGGTTAAAATACATCAAAAGTCTAGTCATTAAGAAGTTCAGAAATTGTAAAAGGAGTAAAGGGTTTTCCCAGCTCACAAGGAGTTTTAGTGGGTATGCCAACCCTTCAGGTTGGAGAGCCCCATAAATCTGAAGCATTTTGGGGCACCCTTATGGTGACGCAAACTGCTTCAGAATATATAAGGCGGATCTCTCTCTGTAAAAAAAAAAAAAAAAAAAAAAACGTCCCTGCATCGTTATATTAGAATTATGCGACATGAGGTTTTTTCAACAAATACGTACTCCCTGCTGGCTACTATACTAAAAACAGTTTGAATGTAAAAAAACCTTTGAAATAACTTAGTAACGTGGTCAAAATATATTAATTATTTTATTTATTTACTTTTATTTTTCTATGGGTATACAAATATAACTCCTACTAAAGTAACAATTTTTTATAAAATTCATTAGAAATTGCGATTAAGTTTTCTAATAAGACAGTCCCAGATTATATATTAATAAACAATCTCTTGAATTTATATTTATAAGCTGCGAGAGAAACGGAAAAAATGTCTAAATTTGCAACACGTAACGATTTATTGAATTCAAATAGATATTTGTTAGATTAAATAGTTAGATGAATACAGCGATGAATCATCAAATATCAGGACCACAGGATCAAGATTTTCAATTGTTTAATTATTAATTTTATTAGGATTAAGTGTGTCATCTATTAACCTTCGATGGTATCATCTTATATTTGTAATAATATATTTTGTTGGTACTAATTTTATCAAAACTTTTCTGAATCCATATTATTGTTAACAAATGTTCGTACATCTAAGTAAGCACATAGTGTATATATGAAATAACATACCATAACAATTCGACGTCTATCTCCTAGGATAAAGGTGAATTTTAATAAAATTTATTTGCGAAACAATTTTGCTAATATCCCGCAGAAATAATAAGCATACAATAACGATTGCATATTGCTGATACTGCAATTTGTTGATAATAAGTCCCTCTGGCTTATCGCAAACATAAATATCAATATTGCCGTTATTAGTTTTTGTTTACGGCAAAATTATTTATTGTTTGATTATTATTATTTTGTCTAAATGTCTGTTTATTGTCTTTGAAAGCAGGTGGGTTTTTTGACCTTACATCTTTAAACCTGAATCTTTAGTATCCTATATATTAGAAAATATTAGTTATAGTATTTCATATATAGTGGACTTAGTGAGGTTTGATGTTATAAAGGTTATCAGAAAATAAAGCACAAGAATTTACCAGCGAGGTCTCTCTAAAAAAATTCTGATTTAAAGTAATCATATATATATATATATATATATATATATATATATATATATATATATATATATATATATATATATATATAGGGTGTTATGAAATTCACTGCATATATTGAAACGGGTGACTCGTGGGGTTCATCCAATACTTTTTTCAAATTCAAAAATTTTTTAAAAATTAAAAAAAAGGCAAAACTGCATTTTACCAAATCATTTACAAAATCAACCCGCCCATGAAAGGCAGACATTGAAAAAAAATAATTGTTTCGAACGCCCGAGAACAACTGGATCAACGCTTTTTAACAGCTGATTCTCAAGTAGGGATAGTAGGGCAAATCGATCCTCAGCTTAAAAGATCGTGGATAAAGATACATTTTCATCTACAAAAATATTTTTAATCTTGATGAATGTGGATTTTCCATCGTTCAAAAAAAACGTAAAAAGTTTTAAGACTAAAAAGGAAGATCCAAATGGGTCCAATTATAAGACGAGAAAGAGGCCTTGTGTTGTGCCAGTGTAGCAGGTACGGACAAAAACCTGAATTGGGGAATGGCACACCTTCTTACAGTGTTGTTACTCTTCCAGACACTAGCTATGTTAACTCAAACCAATTTGTAAAATAGATAAAACATTTTATACTGAGTAGTATTTTATAAGTGTCGTTAAGCCAACCCCGGAAAATAAAGGGTTACTTCTGCTTGATGAAAATACAAC
The DNA here is from genome assembly GCA_019049505.1 of Pachyrhynchus sulphureomaculatus. Classification (NCBI taxonomy): domain Eukaryota; kingdom Metazoa; phylum Arthropoda; class Insecta; order Coleoptera; family Curculionidae; genus Pachyrhynchus; species Pachyrhynchus sulphureomaculatus. The sequence goes on along the minus strand of CM032447.1, from coordinate 36,609,029 downwards.
GCATTCGAAGGCTAATGGGATAATAATGTTACAACTCCCAGGTCTTACTACTCAACGGTTTCAGCCACTGGATGGCCCTTTTTTTTAAACCTATCAGCAGTTAACAAGTCAAGTAACAAAAAAATGATTGAGGACAAATCCGTAAGTAACGAAATGTCAAGTTGTAAGTTTATTTGCAGAAGCTTACCAAAGAGCTGCGCTTTCATTAGCACCATTGTGAACGGTCTGGTGTGTGGTCTGGTTTTGATTTATTTTAACACAATTGTGTTTTGTTGATAGTATATTTTCTTAATAATATATATATATATATATATATATATATATATATATATATATATATATATATATATATGTAAATATATATATATATATATATATATATATATATATATATATATATATATATATATATATATATATATATATATATATATATATATATATATATATATATATATATATATATATATATAGATATATGGATGGAATTCTGCACCCATGTTTGAAGCTCTGCTTCCAAACATACACTGAATTGGTTAGATTCTACTCAGAAGAAAGCTATTGGCCTAATTGGTGGCCTAGGAATCGCCAGCAATCTGGATTCCTTAGACCATCGAAGAACAGTTGGCGATTTGAGTTTCTTCTGCAAGTATTTTCATGGAAAGTGTTCAGTGTGCAGGCTAGGAATAAAAGTCATGCGAATACTTCACATCCGTATGAGGTTCAGCTTGTCACTTCTCATACAATCCTTTTCAAGCATATGGAGAACATTATCTCTTTGAAATAATTCACCCAGCACTATGTTTCTCACCAAATACTTACGGCGATTTAGGACCAACGTGAATGATGGTGGAATGTAATACATTCAAATCCGGGTTTCAATCCGTTCATCTAACAATAAATTTGCACGACGTTTCGCCAAAATCTCATTTGGCATTTTCAAGTGCTCTTGCTACTGCTGTTGCTTGATACTGTGATCTTGCTACTGCTGCCGCTCGAAACGAGCAGCAGCAGCAAGAGCACTTGAAAATGTCAAATGAGATTTTGGCGAAACGTCGTGCAAATTCATTGTTAGACGAACGGATTGAAACCCGGAATTTTAATGTATTATATATATATATATATATATATATATATATATATATATATATATATATATATATATATATATATATATACTACATAAAAAAGACATAGAACGATTGAGCTCTATTTACGCACACACTAAACCAATTAGAAGTAACGATTTCTATGAGAAAATTTATTTCGAGTAACATAGACATTCCTCTTTCCGTTCTAAATATGTTTGAGAAGTTTTTCGTTAAAAAATTTTTTCGAATAATAACATGTTGCCGAAATGGTAGACTTTAACCTTAATGAATATCAGTTTAATGCTTTTTGTTGGCTATATAACGAAATCTAGTACCAACAATGTCCAATGGTGGACCAAAAATCCCTAAAAGTTACTACACGTTACGTTAAATATAATTTTTAAAAATGGAGTACCATTAAGGCAGCCTGGTGTTTTCTCACAGTTTGTTTTGGTTCTAAAAAGAACCTTTAAAAATGTTATTACTAGTATTTTACCCCTTAAGACCTTTATAATTTCTCCAAATGTGTTGTTCTCATGTTCTCTGTATGATTATGTTCGCTACCTGGTTAGTGAAATGCTTAACCTACATACTTAATTAGAAAAAAAACTGTTACAATTCTGTAAGTATTCTATTATTTATCTTTACATAAACTTATATAGGACACGTCCTGAAAATCTTAATTTTCCTTCTGTCGTCTGTCTGCATTCTAGTATCCAGAAGAAGTTACCAATTAGGCAGAGAAAGCTTGATTAAAAAAACAGAAACTAGAGTCTAAAGATCTCTGATTGCTCATCTCTATTTCCTCATCCAATAATAATATATATATATATATATATATATATATATATATATATATATATATATATATATATATATATATATATATATATATATATTATATATATTTATATATTTATATATATATATATATATATATATATATATATTATATATATTATTATTGGATGATCTGATGGTGTTTCGGAGGGTTGTTTCATACATTCGAGTGTTCTTAGAAATAACGCTTAACTCAGAGTGCACTATTTAGTGTTTGTTATTAATATGTAGGAATTCAGATATAACGTATAATTTTTTTTATTGTGGAGGGTAAAAATTTAGTTTCTGTTTAACCGTTTTTAGGAAAAATATTTATAAGATCCAGTAATAAAAAAATTATGTTGAGACAATTGTCTAATTTAACAAATTCGTTGTTGTTTTACTCCTAGTCTAAATATTGATTTCTAAAATAATAGAATATAACTGCCTAACACGTTCCAGTAGGATACGTATATTTTCACCATGAAACACTCCAATAACTCTCTGATAAAAGAAAAATATTTGGTAGGCAAATAGAAGTAAACATGACTGTGTTCGACTAAAAATCAAATAAAGATAAAATTTGTTTTTCAAGGTGTAAAAATATTACAGCAAACAGTAGATAAGAAAAGACAAACGAATAAAATAAAAATGTCCTTTTATAAGAATATAAACGTGTGGAAGACCAATAACCGATTATGAGTCCATCTTGTTTATGTTACTGTATGTCAAAGACAAATGCTTCAATATATTAATTTATAAGGATACTAGCCGTGCCTGCGGCTCCGCTTGCGTGGACTTAATTCACTATTATCGTCAGTGCTTATTCCTAATGTTACTTAATGTAATAAAATATACCCAATAACCTGGCCAGAGAAGATATGTTTGAATTAAAATAAAAAACACGTAAATCGGATAAGTGATTCTCGAGTGATAAGCGCAGCGCACTAACGGACAGGCAGACAGACAGAGAGGTGTTGCGTTTTATATATACTATATAGATTATTATTATTAACATTTTATTTATCTTAGTTTGTACTGGTGCTTATTTGAACTTAAGGTACGGGTATCTACCAATTTCTTAAGGTGGAGTTTGTCAACGTCGTCATTAGGGTAAGAATTTTCTTGACAGATACCATGTTGGTAGGATGGCTTCTTTTTGAATTTGGCAATAGATATGTCTTGGTAATTCAAGAGCATTGAGTGAATCAAATAGAGCAGCAGGTACGACTCCTGTAGCGGATATAATAATAGGAATAATTCTGACTTCCTGTTGGTTTCATATTCTCTTTATTGCTTCTTTTGGTGGTGTATATTTATTGATTTTTTCATTATAGGTCTTGCAATATCTATTATGTATGTACGTTTTTTTTGTACGATCTATTAAAATAATATGTGGTATATTTGCAGATGTTTCTTTGTCGGTGAGTATGCTGCGATCCCAAGTTAATTTATATTGAGCCGATTCAGGACTGGTTCGGAACGTATTTATAATTTGGCACTTTATTTTCAATTAGGCGCGTTTGGTGTATGATTTTTATTACATTATTATGTCTTGTTAAATATTCTTTTTCTGTCATTGTTTCACAGCCACTTATGTTCGATTATTTCCCCTTTTTCTTTGCATCTTCTGCATTCATCTTTTACATTTGGTGTTTTTAGTATATACATACTTTTGATAGTTTCTGGTGGAAAGAACTCGATAGTGTCTCCTATGTATTGACTTTTCAGCCCGTTTTATTATTATTACTATTATGTAACCTGGCCAGAGAACATATCTATGAATTAAAAAAAAAAAAATACGTAAATCGGATAAGTGGTTCTCTAGTGATAAGCGCACTAACGGACAGGCAGACAGACAGACAGAGAGACGTTGCATTTTATATATATTATATTTTTTGCTACATAATATTGTTCCATATTTAATGATTTAGACAGAGTATTGCAAGAGAGTGCGCTAGCGGCAAACTTTTTTCCGACTTGATTCAGTATTATCGTCACAGCTTATTCCTGATGTTACCTAACGTAAATAACAGGTCAAGTGCAAGTTGAACTTGCGTAATTATGTTCCGTACGTTGATTGCTTTTAAAATAAAAAATTTTGTTACGGAGGTATAAAATGATCAGTGACTTCACAAAAACACACCCTAAATGAGTTTTTCAACAAAGTTTCTTTCCAATCTTTACTGAAAACTGATGGCCTTAAAATTTTTGTTTTTTTTATATACCGGATAAATTATTAAATGCACTCGAGATAATTTTCGTTCAATCTACACCCCGTGGAGAATATACTAGAATTTTTTCAAGGTAAGGGGGGTGGACAGCGATTTTTTGCGATTTTTTAAAAATAATACAAAGAAAAGTGTGCGCAAGAATTACATTATATATATATATATATATATATATATATATATATATATATATATTACTCGTGTTTTCACAAGCTTTCATTTGACACCGCACTCGGTGACCTAGTAAAAAAAATTTTTTTTTTCACTTTCGATTTCACCCCCAAAACTAACCCCTTAAGTTAAAATTTAACTTTCAAAACTATATGGCTCTGATGAGCCCATCAATTCCTATAATATTACCAAATTTCAACCTTCTATGACAAATAGTTTCGGAGAAAATCGGGGTGTGTGACAGACAGACGGACAGACAGACACCGAAGTCATCTTATAAGTGTTCCTTACGGAACACTAAAAATATATCCTATAACTGGACCAGAGAGCATATGTGTGAACTAAAAAAACACGTAAATCGAATAAGTGGCTCTCGAGTGATAAGCGCACTAACGGACGAACAGACAGACAGACAGAAAGACGTTGCATTTTATATATATTATAGATGTAGCCTATTTTGTTTCTGATGTAATTAATTAGTGAATTATTATTTAATTTTAAAAAATCTTTTTGGTCATTGTATTCACCTGCCGTACGCGCATAAGTTTGAATTACGTTTAATTTGACGTGAAGTGGACGCGATCTGATATTTGGCTGAAATTTATTACGGATTTATTTCTTTTTTGGGATAATATTATTACAACTTTATATCTATGATTAGGATCTAAGTTTCCTGAGCAGTAAAACGGTACCACTTTTTCAAGTGGTCTATATTTAGCCATAATATATTCAGGTTTAATCTTAGCATCCCTTGAATGATGCTGTATATTTTTCTAGGCTTGCATATACTTCGAGCGTTCAATATGCCAATTCTCGTGGCTTACCCGAGGAGTCCTGGCACATTTTAACAAATATTTTTTTTTTAAATGTTTTTGTTGTGGATCAATAAATCAATAATTATATAGTAACATCGAGATCACCATGCTTTGTTCCGGCGTTGCTTTATTTATAACTCTCTGTCTATATTTCGTTTGATCAGGAGTTGAAATTGTGCAATAACAATAGTTTGCGCTCGAGATATAAATCTCGCTTGCTAGGTCTACAACATGTGTGGTGCTATACCAAGGATTGCAGAATTTTTCTGTAAGCCTTGGATATATGTGTTTTTTACAGATATTTATAATATGTAATAGAGTGTTTAGGATTTGGATTCTTATTGTATTATCAAGCTTTTCTATATGTCTTTTTTTCTCTTATTTTATTTTCTTGGTATTGTGTTTTCTTTTGGTTTCTTTTTTACATTTGATTAGGCTTAAATAAAGACGGAAATGGTTGAGTGTAAGAGTAGCCTGTGGCTAAACTCCGCCATTTCTTTTCCTTCTGCGGTAATTGTAATTGTGCGTGTACATTTGGAGATTGTCTATTATATATATTTTTTGATTTTGTTTTGTATTGATTTTGTGGATACCGAATTAAAGACGATATTTATTTATTTATTTTTATTTAAGTCTATTTATAAATCAACTATCGAAAATTTGGAAGAGTAAGATATCACGAAATGCACGAAAATCAATCTAGTCGAAACCCTGGTGTTCTCTGTATTTAAATACGCATCTGAAAGTTGGACAATTCGAACGGCAGACTGAAAATGAATAGACCTGTTTGATATGGCTGGCGGAAAATGTGGAATGTCTTCTGGACGGAACTCCGAACCAACGTGTCCATTCGAAATTAAGCCCACTAACTAGAGGGCTTGCTGGAATATTGCGGTTCTCTGGTCATTCGACTAGAAGCGAGAACCTAGAATTATTGACCATCCAGGGAAAGCCTGAGGGCAGGAGAAATGGCAGAGTTCCCATACGGTGGATAAATACCGTGGAGAGTCTTTTGCATCCTAACGTGGAATACTTGGTAAGGGCCACAGACAATCGATTAAAGTGGCAGAACATTATCAAGAACGTTATAAAGGAGTTGAAAATCCAGGTTAAGTAATATAGTCATAGTTATTTGATCACTGTATGTCTGTAAAGATGTTGTATTACGGATGATGATAAATCAACTACCAATAAATTAAGCACCAATGGAGGCGCTGAGTAAATGTAGGTGTTGTCAAATCAAAATAAAATAATTCTTCTTCTACCGACTTATAGCTAGGCACTATTGCCAGTATTCTTTATTCTCTGATCAATATATCGTCGCTCCACCTCTTTTTTGGACGTCCAATGATCTTTTTCCATTTGGCGACTTGCCCCTTGCCATCCGTACTAACCTGTTGTTTGCTATTCTTCCTATGTGTTGATCCCATTCCATTTTTTTCCTCTTATTCACTGGTTGATATTTTCTATGTTACATGTGCATCTTATGTCTTCACTTCTTTCTCTTTTTCTCAGTGTCTCGTTTGTACAGGGTGAGTCAACGGTAGAGAAAGTTCATTATCTCAATTGTTTCAGGAATGACAAAAAAATGTTAAATATAATAGTTTTAGGGAATGTTAAGGTGCACAGTTTAAAATTATTTTTGAGTATAAAGGGTGCTTCAAAAAAGTGCGGCCGATATAACATATGTTTTTTTTAATGGAACATCCTATTTTTTAATTTATTTTTTAATTCTGTGTAAAATTTTATAACTTTTTTATCGATAATGTTGAATACCTAAACATAGTAATTTTTCTAATATTTCAATTTTTTTTTAAAAATACTAGTTTTCAGTTTTGTAAAAAATTGCCAGTAGCGTCATTTTTTCTGAAGGTTGAATACTCATAATTGGTATGAGCGTTCTATAGAGATGAAAAAAAATATATGTAAAGAAATTTGAGTTAGATGCTACAGGGTGTTCAAAATAAATTTATGCATTTCGACTAATTTAAACTGAAAGATCTCAATTTTTTAAATGGCATACCCTGTATATTAATATTTTTTCTGATAGATTTTACAAAACCCTCCAACTTTTATTAAATATGTCATATACCTATTTCTAATAGTTTTCGATTTATTTTGATTTTTTCAATTTTTATCCTTGTTTTTAATACAGTTACGCTATTGTGAAAACATAAATAAATAGTTAATAATAATTTTAATATAATTTAACTTATCTAATGATTAATTATTATGACGTAATAAATATTCAAAAATATGTCCGTCTACTTGAATACACATGTTTAGTCGTTTTACTATATTTCCCTTCGCTTTCCTTAGCATAAAGGGCGTTATTGTCCTGCATCCATCCCGTATCCTATTTTCCATATCTACTGGTGTTGTAGAGGGATTCACATAAACACGATCTTAATGTAGCCCCACAAAAAGAAGTCTAAAGGTGTTAAGTCACATGATCAAGGGGGCCACTGAATGAATCCATCTCTACCGATCCTTTTTGGGTGGGGTAACGATCGTTTAAAAATTCCCGAACTTCCCGGTGGTAATGAGCAGGACCTCCGTCTTGTTGAATCCACATTTGTTCCCTTTCAAAGTTATCAACTTCTTCAAGAAGCTGGGGTAATTCGTTTTGCAAAAAATTTAGATATCTAGGCCTGTTAAGTGATTCGCGGAAATAATATGGTTCAATACCATAATTCGAAAATTTAATATTCCACACCATACATTAAGCGACAAATGCTTTTGGTTTTGAACATCCCGGGCCAAGAATGGATTAACTGTTGAATAATAATGCATGTTATGGCTGTTAACTGCTCCATTACTGCGAAAAGTAGCTTCATCAGAAAACATTATTTTGGATAAAAAATTTGGATCGGCCTCTATTGCTCCATTCATGGTGGTACAAAAGTTTACTCGTCGTTCACAATCACGGTCTTGAAGTTCTTGGTGTAGTTCCATATGAAAGGGATGATACTTGTATTTTCTCGTGGTGCGATTAGCCGTAGATTGGGATGTCAGATAAATCAACCAGTTGACGGCTGCTGACCTGGGGATTATCTTCAACATGAAGTAAAATCTTCATTCCTTTTTCCTCATTGGTAGCATTCTGGTTTACTACTTTCCGTTTCATATACTCAACGCTACCACTACCATTAAACCGTTCCATTAAGAAAAGATTTTCTAGGTGGTATAAGTCTATTAGGGTACTTCCCTCCGTAAAACCTTACTGTCAAAAGACAATTTTTTCCCGCCTCGACCACTATATAAACCATATCAATTAATTCATTTTTAGGAAAATCCATAACTATTACCTTTATACGTCACTTACTACAAACTAATTAAACTACTTACTTGCTTAATAGACATGTCAATATTTGACAATGCCTACATTTTTGTTTTGTCTTGACAACTATAATGTTATAGCGTAAGTGTATTAAAAACAAGGGTAAAAATGAAAAAATTCAAAATAAATCAAACAGTATTAGAAATGGGTATATGACATACTTACTAAAAGTTGGAGAGTTTTGTAAAATCTATCAGATAAAATAATAATATACAGGGGGTGCCGTTTAAAAAATTTGAAATTTTTTCAATTTAAAATAGTCAAAATGCATAAATTTATTTTGAACATCCTGTAGCATCTAACTCAAATTTCTTTACATATATCTATTTTCATCTCTATAAAACGCTCGTACCAATTATGAGTATTCCATTTTCAGAAACAATGGCACTACTGGCAATTTTTTACAAAATTGAATACTAGTATTTTTTTTTAAACTGAAATATTAGAAAAACTACTAGGTTTAGGTATATAACATTATTAATAAAAAAAGTTATAAAATTTTACGCAGAATTTAAAAATAATTTAGAAAATAGGATGTTCCATTTAAAAAAACATATGTTATATCGGCCACACTTTTTTGAAGTACCCTATATACTCAAAAATAATTTTAAATTGTGCACCTTAACATTCCTTAAAACTATTGTATTTAACATTTTATCGTCATTCTCGAAACAAATGAGATAATGAACTTTACTCTATCGTTGGCTCACCCTGTACGTCTCCTAAGTATTCTCATTTGATTCGAGCATCCACTGTGTTAAACTTTTATCAGGTCTTGTTTCAGATGTGTATGTCATTACTGGTCGTATCATGCTCTTGTATATTCTTGTTTTGGTCTCAACGGAGAAGAATTTATTTCTAAATATGATATCACTGAGTCATCCCGCTATCCTGTTTACCTTGTTGACTTGATGTTTTACGTCTTCCTCCATTTTTCCGATACTAGATATTTTGATGCTCAGGTAATCGACCTCCATCACTTGTTTTATTGGTTTATCTTTCATCACCAACTTGCACCTGGCTGACTCTTTTGCTGTTACAATTTTCTTGGTTTTTTTTTCAGTTGAGATTAACATATTATATTGTTTTGCTACTATACAGAATTCGTATAGCAGCCTTTGCAGATGGTTCTCAGTCTCAGCTATTATATCGCGTCACCTACATAATATATAATTCTAAGTTCTTTGTTACCCATTGTATATCCCTTCTTTCTTTTGACATTCTTTATAATTTCATCCATGACAATATTAAACAGAAGAGGCCTTAAAGAATCTCTCTGCCTGATTCCAGATTTACAGTTGATTGGTTCTGTTATTCTTTCTGCTAATCTTGCGACTACTTTATTGTCTTTATATATTATTTAGTTTTGATTAAGTCTAAGGGTAGTTAGTTATAGATGAATAACGTCTTCTACTTGTACATTGTCGAAAGCTTTTTTAACTATATCAGGCCCACGTAAGCTGGAATGTTGTATTCTATGGATTTTTCTTTTACCTGTCTCATAATAAATACGGCATCGGTGCATGAACGGCCACTTCTGAATCCTTGCTGTTCTTCTTCCAGTTGTATTCTCGCGTTTATTTTTTTCGTAATAACCTTTGTTGTTAATTTCAGTATCCAGTTTAGTACATTTATGCCTCTATAGTTATTTGAATTTTCTTTTTCTCTCTTCTTGTGCATCAGTATAAATATCGTTGTTCTCCATTCGTCTGGGATTCTATTTGATCTTATAATTGTCTGCATAAGTGTTTGGAGTTGCTTAACCAGAGAGTATCCCCATATTTTAGTAGCTCATTAGCTATTTGGTCTTGGCTGGGAGAATTACGGTTTTTAAATTTTTCCAGTGTTTCTATTACGTCTTCTTCCGTTATATATGTTTCTTCGTTTATTGTTATATCTGGTGTTTCTGGTAGTGTGATACTCTGTTCTCTTTTATATAATTGTGTAAGATATGCTACCCATGTTCCTTTCTTCACGTGTGTACACTCTATTAGTTTTTTTTTATCTCGGTTCTCTGCTGACTTATGAATCTCCATATTTGTTTTTATTTACCATATTTCGTTTTTACTAATTCGTGGGTTTCTGTTCGTATTCTTTTAAATCTTTGGTACGCTTCATCTGTCCTGATTGACCTGTACTTTAGATAGCTTTCTTTGATTCTTTCACTGAACCATGGTGTTTGTGTTCTCCATTATTTATTTTTGTCGATAGTTTTAGTCTCGAATGCCTCAAATGCAGGTTCTAATAAATTTATTTTTATTTTTAACCAACCGTCACACAGTGATTCGGCAAGAACATGCTAGCGGGACAATATTCATGACGTAATTTCCAGGAACCACTGATAACGACTTGTAAACAACCCCCCCCCCCCCCATTTAAACGAATTCCAAGAATTAATTTGTTTATCACCTCATAAAGGTATCTTATCAGGGGGTCAAAGTAACCCTTATAAGAGAGGTCATTTTCATTTGCAAATCAGTTGCATTTTATGCACACTTGTGATAACATATTTTTAAATTTGGTAGCAAAGTGAAACGAATCCAGCAAATTTTACATTAATTGTAAACTTTAAAAGCAACTTTTATTATCCACATATATCCACCTAGATTTTTCTATATGTAATACCTACAACATTCAGGCACAAATTCATATATATTATAGACCCCGAAAAGACCCGAAAGTAAAATTATTTTATTTTTTTTCAGAACGAGTCGTGACTATGACGAAAATGGAGTTTTTTGAAGAATGGCTAAAACATGACAAAACTGAACGAAACAGTGGCATTTTTTATTATATAAGTGAAAAATTCAATATGTCTGATGTTTCTGACGATTCTCTAAAACGACTCAAAATGAAAATATGAAGCCTTTCAGCAAAATTCAATCAAAAGTGGACTTCTTTAAAGTGTAACAAAGAAATGTTTCTAATCAAACATAAAGATTGGTTAGAGGGATCCGGAATCGAAATAAAGATGTGTGTTAACCAGCCGTGCACAACATCATCAGCGGCTCTTTCCGTAGGGCGACCCAGAAAATCATTTGAAGACTCATCAACGAAAACGAAGAGACGGAGAGTAGAAGATCTTTTGGAATCGCGAAGTGCAAGTGAGCTTATTACAGCAGCTGAGCTAGCTACTCGAAAAGAAGGGCATCGAAGTGTTGCTAAACAGATCCATAACGTCGCGGTCAGTGAAACTAGAGAAAAGAATAAGTGTTCTGAACAAAGTCGGCAGTTAACACCAGACGAAGCTTTAGCTTATTATGTGGACTCGAAATCGACTTCTCACTCATATAAACAAGCACGAAAATGGTCAATGAAAGCGGGACATCAAGTGTATCCATCGTTTTATAGTTTAGGTAAGTCCAAAGCTTCTTGTCCTTCTGACGAATATATTTCTGTGACTGAATCTAGAGCTGAAATTAAACTTCACGCGATTTTGGATAAAACGGCTGAACGATTAGTTAAAGCTCAGACGGAAGTCATCAGAAGTGTGTTACCTCGTTCATATTATACGTTGGTAAGCAAATGGGGCTGTGATGGGAGTTCGGGGCATAGCACGTATAAGCAAAAATTTGAGAACTCTAACGCTAAAGACGAATTTTTGTTCGTATACTCATTTGTCCCTTTGAGACTGCTTGATGGCGAAACTGTGATCTGGCAAAATCCAAGACCTTCCTCTACTTTATATTGCCCTCCTATTAAGTTTATTTTTGCCAAGAAGACAAAAGAGTTTACGAAAGAAGAAACTTCTAAAATTTTAGATGAAGTAAGTCAGCTTCTTCCAACATTATGTAACGTTGCTGGATCTCAAATCTCTGTTAAACACGATTTGTTGTTGACAATGACTGATGGCAAAGTGTGCAATGCCTTAACAGACACAAGTTCAACACAAAAGTGTTATATTTGCGGTGCCACCCCCCCGGTCTACTATGAACGAGGAGTCAAAGAAATATCCCAGAAACGAAGAACGCCTTGCATTTGGTTTATCTACTTTACATGCATGGATCCGCACGTTTGAATGTTTGCTTCACATCAGCTATCGTTTAGAAATAAAAAAGTGGCAAGTCAGGGGAGATAACGACAAAGCTATTGTGAAGCAACGCTCACAAAAGATACAAAAAGTGTTTAAAGATCGTATGGGTCTCATTGTAGATAAACCAAAACCTGGGTATGGTAACACAAACGATGGAAACACAGCACGTAGATTTTTTTCCAAAGCTGAATTGAGCAGCGAAATTACAGAATTAGACGTAAACCTTATTCGTCGTAGATTTCATGTAATTTTAAGAACTTTGTCATCGGGATATGACATAAGTTATATAGAATTCGAAAAGTTTTGTGTTGATACTAGAAAATTATACCTTGATCTGTATTCGTGGTATTCCATGCCCGTTACTGTGCATAAAATTCTTGTACACAGCGCGGAAGTTATAAAGTCTTTTCTTCTTCCCATTGGACAACTCTCCGAAGAAGCCCAGGAAGCAAGAAATAAAGACTGTCGTAGATTCCGTGAACGGCACACCAGGAAGCGGTCACGTATTGCCACAAATACAGATCTTTTGAGAATGCTTTTAATTACGTCTGCTCCTGTTATCAACTCGTATAGAGAATTACCGCGAAGAAAATTTACTTCTTTGCCATCGGAGGTTCTGCAGTTGATTACCCCACCTTCATTGCAATCCGAAATACCAACAGTAAGTCATCATCACGAATTAAATGAGGAGGATATTCTACTGAATGGGAGAGCGGTGATGACGACTCATCTGATGGTGATTAGTGGGTTTAAGTATTTTTTTATTGTAATTATTATTCCTATTTTATTGTGTGTTGTGGTTGCTTATAATTCATGCCTTAGTATATAAGTTATTTAATATTATATTTCTTTTACTTATACACCTTGTTATTGTAAATAATTGATATATATATATATATATATATATATATATATATATATATATATATATATACATATATATATATATATATATATATATATATATATATATATATATATATATATATATATATATATATATATATATATATAGATAGATACTGTTATTGTACTAATTTATTTTAAAAGAAAAATAATATTTTGTAAATTAATAAATGTGGGTACTATCATTATGATTTTTATTTTTTTTCCTAGAAATTTCTTTGTAAACAAACATGATTGTGCTTTTCACACATAATGAGTAGGCAGACGTGTGTAGCTAATTAAAGAACAAATAGCGACAATAGTGAACAAATGAGACACATTAGTAAACCACTTCCGTCTTGCAGCTACATATTTCGATTAATACACATACAGTACACATTTTTCAAACTTTTTTTTTCTTTTAAAATAGCTTAAGATACCTGGAATATACATAAACAATTGAAATAAGTGAAGAAATAATATTGTCCCGCTAGCTTGTATTAGTCGAGACACTGTGCGTCATCTAAGTTTTCATTGTCGTTTATTTGATTTATTCTGATTTTTCCTTTCAGTCTTCTTCGGTACAAGTGTCTCGTTGATGCTTCCTGTAGATTTTCTATTCTAATTCTAAATAAAATAATGTGTCTATAAATATTTGGTCCCTAGAACTAAAACTTTTTGCCAGACTTCTTTTTTATCAAATTCATTCCCTCGTCCTAATGCATTAGTTATTTTTACTAATGCTGCTCTCGTTTTCGAAAAGTAATGAAAATGAATAGTTCGCTCGGCTCCCTTTCCGAGTGATATCCATTAACTCGACAATTTGTCTTTAGAAGTAGATGGAGTCGATGGCATTATTTGCAGTTTAAATCATACAAAATTAATTAATAAAAACTCAATAAGAATTCATATCACCAAAATTAACCTCAAACCGAATTAATCGGTGACTTCCATGCCTATTCGAATTTGCGAATAGCATGTTGAAATAAATCCGGATATATGTAGGACAAAATCGATCTTCCTGTCGTTTTGTCCAAATAAAATATGCTAATTGAATCTTGCGTAATCTAATTATTAATATTAATTACTTTAATACCTTAACAATTATAAGATACCGCTAACGGCCGTGAATGTAATAAAATTTCAGCCTTGAATTTATTCTGTAACATAAACTTATTAAAATATCTTTATTACTGACCACTTAGATACAATATTATTATCAATTACCCATTCAAAAAATGATGTAAGAAAATAGTGTATGATTAGATGTTGATAGACAATTGAAAGTTGACACAGCTTTGTTAATACAGTCAGACATTGAATTCAGTTTATGCAGATTTTTTGAATCATGAAGGTTTAAAATCTATTGAAATTTCTTCTAGAATGTAAGTATCATGATGCATGCTGGTTATAGCCGATTTATGGAAAATTGTTGGATATTTATTTATTTTTTAAATATAGAATGATAATTTGCCTGTCAAGGAGTATACTGACGTATTTGACATCTGGTAGCGAAAACGACGATGGGTGCCGCGATGCCAAACAAGTTTTTTTTTTCCTTCAGTATACCTATTGTAAAACGGCATTGGAAAGCCCTAATTTTTTCTAATTTGTTAAGCAAAAAAGTTATGCAGCAGAAACTCTCTAAAATACCGTTATCACGGTTGCCATGGATCGTATGCCACGTTTGGCAGTTTTCAAACAATTTATCTAGTAGGCGGCTGTCATACTTTAATCTGACAGTTCTTGTTTGCAAAACTATTCAATTCAATAGAGTTAAACTAAGTAAACAGCGTGTTAGTAGCTTCTGGTTGAAGTAGTTTCCCACGCTGAAAAAGTAGATATGATTCCTATTTATGAAGAAGCAAGAAAACATTCTCGGGAAGCCGTTAGACTGTATCGAGAACGTTACCCAGACAGGTATATCCCGGATCACACTATGTTTTGTCGATTAGAAAGAAGTTTGAGGAGCAATATGAATGTATTTTCTGAGCAGAAAGGTATTTCTACAGGAAAAACTGTTTTAACTGATAAAAAAGGAGCTAAAACTATGCAATATTTTCAAAACCATCCATAAAATTCAGAAATCTCTTAAAGCTAACAAATCCTAATTTTCTGTTATTAAAACAACTTGATTCGGAACGACGACGAGTTTTGTAGCAGAAATGATGATTAAATATGATTAAGAACGTTATTTTCTGAATCATATATTATGAAAAGATAAAAGTCATTCTGTGAGCAACGGCAAATCTAACAGAAAAAAAAATATCATTACTGGGCTGATGAGAATACATACAACGTTAATCAAAATCAGAATCATGGCCATTTTGGCGTTAATGTGTGGTGTGGGATAATTGGGAGAGATCTGGTTGGGCCATACTTTTTTGAAGGAATACTAACTGGAAATAGATACCTTAATTTCTTGGTTAATACTCTACCAGTTTTATTAGAAAATTTTTTCCTTATTCTAAGTTATTCAATAGGCATCTAAGTCACCAGACCTCACATTAAGATTTTTTTTTGTGGAAATTCTTATATATTGTATGCAAAACTGCGATAAATGATATTGAGCACTTAAAGGCAAAAATCTTAGATGCGTGCAATAGTATGTTTGGAGAAATTATTTACAAAGCCACTCATTAAGGGTTAATGAAAAGAATGGAAAAATGCATGATAGAAGAAGGAAGACATACAGAAAATTTCTTTTGATATATTTTTTTTATTTTTTAAGTTTCAACCACTTAATTTTGTAAATATGTAATAAGTTATGTAATGTTAAAAGTTATATAGTTTTTTGTGGTTTGAATAAACATAATGTATTCTCGTTTTTTATTGTTCGAAGATATTTTATTAAAGGGAAAACCTCAACAGCATAGTAATTAATATTATTATAATTACTGACAGATCAAAGTATGGCAGCCGTCTACTAGACAAGTTGTTTGAAAACCGCCAAACGTGTCATGCCAACCGAGAAGACCAAAAAATAATATTTTACAGGGTTTTTCTGCATAACTTTTGCAAAACAAATTAGAAAAAACAGTTTAAGGAAAAAAATTAGGGCCGTTTTACAGACGGTATGCCGATAGAAAAAAAAAAGATGTTTGGCGTTGCGACACCCAGCGCACATACAGGTATTTGAACGATCTACGCGGCCAAAAGTCAAAAAATCAAAACACAAAATATTGCCAGGTAACCAACTACCAGAGACAGAGTGCCCTTTCGAGAACAAAAGGCAACCGCTTCCAGCCCGACCTGTTTTATATGAGTCGGAATTCGAGCCTGTTACCTCGTGTATGTTATCAGTTCTCGGCGCTCTTAAAAATCATAATTGTGAAAGTGGAATTTTATGTCTATAAGTTCTAAAGTAATGGAAAAAGTGATGGATTCTCAAAGTACAGGTATGTAACTATGTTATTTCATAAAACTTTTATCATTTACTTATTTGTGAGTCAACGGAAGGGACAGTAAAGAAAGGTCTTTTCCACGAGTATTATTTTATAAACAAAAAAAAAATGTTTTACTCTCGTTTTCATACTTACCTGTTAGATCCGGCTATAATTTTGATAATATTCTAAAGTTGGTAGTTTCAGTAATTAATAAATCAAAACAAAAAACTGGCCCCGGAAAAGTCTGGATAAGATACATTTTGTGAGAAAAAATAGATTTTGATTTTATCAATTTTAACTTAACGATTCTTTGTTGTAGGTTCACTTGGTACATCGGGAATCAAGGTTATGACCCGGAAATACTTGTTTGACCGCATGATGAAAGAAAATTTACCTTTTTTGGAAGACAAACTAAATTGCTTGAAAGAACAACTTTTGTCAACTGAAGGATATACACAAGAGCAAATACAAACCTTAAAAAGGAATTTTTCTCATTTTAAATCTGAAGTTAAACGTAGATGGATCAAAGCCCATAATAAGGAAGACATATTTGTTCAATACAATAGTTCATGGCTAGAAGGAACCTTTGAAATTCCAGTGGTTGACAGTCTGCAAAATCGATCTGGTCGACCAAGCAATCCTTTTGAACAATTGAGCAAGAGAAGTAAAAAAAGAAAGACGGAGGAGCTTCGCTCTACCTTTGAAGAGGAGGTGATAATGTATGCCGCGCAAGTTGAGTTGAGAAAAATGGGAAAGCGAGATGCTTCAAATGTACTCAAAGAAATCATCACTACACCAACTCGGGCAACGAAATATAAAAAGGTGTATTATCGCACAAAATCATCAGGAAATAAAAGTAGCCCTTTGACTGTCAAGGAAGCAATCCAACATAGACGCAGATCTAACAAGAGAACAGTATGAAATCATAAGAAGGACGAACAAACATATTTTTCCGTGTTATAGCCTCTTATAAAAGGAAAAAAAAGTGTTACCCGCCACCAGAAGCGTGCAAGATAACTAACACTAGTGCGGAAGCTCAATTACAGCCCTTGGTGGATCTTACTGTTACACGATTGTCCGACTACCTGGAAGAGGTATTGCAAACATTAAATGAACAAAAACGGAATACCCTAACGATGATTCATAAATGGGGTTGCGACGGATCACAACAATCTCAATACAAACAAAAGTTTGACAGTGATGCGGATTCGGATACCAATACATTTCAAAGTTGTTTCGTGCCTCTAAAATTAGTGTGTGGAAAAAATAATGAAAAAACCATGTGGGGGAATCCGATTCCGTCTTCTCCGCGTTTTTGTAGGCCAATAAGATTTCGTTTTATCAAAGAGAGTACTGATGTCACAGAACAAGAAATTAACTACGTGAATAAATCAGTTGATTCTCTCATTCCTACTGAGGTTGATTTGGATGAGAAAAAGTTTATAGTCAAACACAAATTTATCATGACAATGGTGGAAAAGTGTGTAATGCCGTCACTGGAACCACAGCAATAAGCCGGTGCTATATTTGTGGTGCAACATCAAAGGATTTTAACCGATTGGATATAACAAAAGAAGTTAATCCCGAGGCAGTACAATTCGATCTCTCAGTATTACATGCCAGGATAAAATTATTTGAGAGTGTCCTAAATCTGGCTTATAAACTGCCAGTAAAAAAATATAGAGAAAGAAAAACAGAGGCTGAAAAGGAACTCGAGAAAGAGAGGAAACTTGAAATTCAGACCCGGTTTCGCAATGAAACCGGGTTATTGGTCGATATGCCAAAGGCAAATTTTGGAAACACCAATGATGGGAACACCAGTCGAAGATTTTTTGAAGACCTGAAATTGGCAACAGAAATAACGGGCCTTAGCTATGACCTGTTATACAGGTCTTTTTGGAGACAATCTCAAGCGGTCATAAAGTCGACACAGAAAAATATGACAAGTATGCATCAGAAACTGCTCGTCTATATGTGGACCTCTACCCATGGCATCCCATGACACCCACGATGCACAAGATACTTGTTCATGGCGCAGAGATAATAAAAAATGCTTTGTTACCAATTGGGCAGCTGTCTGAAGAAGCCGCAGAGGCAAGGAACAAGTACTTTCGGTCTTACCGACAAGATTTTGCCCGAAAGTTTTCACGAGAAAGCTGTAACTGGGACATTTTTAATCGTTTACTTTTAAGTTCAGATCCTTTGTTAAGCAGTATGAGGCGAATAAAGAGGATAAAGTCACATTTATTCCTACCAGAGACGCTAGAAGTGTTCCTGCCTGCAGAGTCGAACCTACTGTGTTCTTCTGGAAGTGAAGATGAAAATACGTTTGCGGACGACAAAATATGATTGTTTACTATTTTGTATTATATTTTTAACCCTCGGCGCAAAAGAGGGGTGTTATAAGTTTAAATTTTACATTTATTTTGTAAATAAATGTTTTCATTTACAATTATTTCTTTGTAAAATTAAGTTTCGTTTTTTTATTAAAAATTAAGTAATTTTATGCAAAGTAACTGATTAATTTAACTTGGTAATATAATTTACCATACAATAGAATCGAAAAATAATTTTGGCCGCGTAGATGGTTCAAATACCCCTATGTGCAGCGTCGTTTTCACTACCAAATGTCAACTACGTCAGTATACTTCTTGACATGCACTGTACAATCTACATTTAAAAAAAAAATAAAAAATATATCCAACAATTTTCCATAAATCAAGGTCTAGCGTCTAAAAATGATAACAAATGAAGTGACATCTATGAACGAGGATCTTCGTCCGAGACAAGCATATCGGGTTGTGACACCGGAGAGTATTTCATTTGTTGAACGTTAATAATTATGGATAAAATAGACACAACTGCGGAGATAAGTCTTGGTTCAGCATGTCATATTATTCATGACATGTTCTAGTTTCAGAAAATGTCAGACAAATGGATACCACGGCAGGTGACACTAGAGCTAAAATATGGACGTGTTGACGTGTATAATGAACTGATGCTGTACATTGAATGAGAAGGTGAAGACTCATTACTGAGGATGAAGCATCAGTCCATTACCACCTAAAAAGTTTTGAACACAACCACCTGTAGGGCAGATTATGCTTACTCTCGTTTGGCACAAAAATGCGTAATTTTGGAGAACTACACGTCTAAGGGTAATACAGTCACCGGCGGCTAAAGAACCATCTCAGGCCTCCAACGAAAACAAAGCTCCTTACTCAATAGATCTTGCCCTCAGTGATTGTGGTGGGACCACTAAAAAAGGTACCAGGTGAAAAGAAGTTCCGATTGGATGAGGAGGTACACCGAGCGGTGCATGACTGGTAGCGCAGAAAACCTAAAGAATTTTTTTCCACAGGAATTCAACGATTTTGTAATCGTTGGAGGACTTGTATTGACCGTGGGAGAGGAAATGCAGCGATTTAAAACCATGTGAACCGCTCCTTCTACGTGCGATTTAGTGATTTTCCGTCAGCATGTGGGCAATGCTATAAAAAATCCGGATTTTACAATACTACGACATATGCAAGTTCAAAAATCTATATAACGAAAGAGAGTAAAATATGTATCTTGTCAAGAGATGCCGCATCGGCATTATACAAGCGGTGAAATGCCTTTCTATTTATGGTCAACGGGCGGATTTTTTCAATTCCGTTGTTAAAACGTGCGCCAGCATTTCTGTCGGTATTATTAGTTGTCCGATCCCTAATTTGGACTGCTATTTTTAGAGAGTGCCTTTTTCGGAAGCGGTATATATCATACAATTTTATTACGAAGGGAACACAGTGATTTAATAGGTATTTAGGTGTCAAATGTCTGAAAAGTAGTATTTTTCAGGACGAGTAAGCAAGTTTCTTGTAATCGTGAAAATTATAACCTAACCTAACACTAAAGGATAACTTAATCCAAACGGCTCCGTATATTTACATTAAAACACGATCACACATCTAAGCTGGCCTGAAAATTGGTTAATTTGATTGGTCGAATGTAACGGTGTTGTCACACTTCCAAAATTAAAAAAATGTACGAATTTTTCCAATGTCCAATCTAATGAAACGCACAATTTTAGCAAAAGAGAAAGTAATTAAAAGTGTGTTTATAACAAGCGGCTAAATGTTTTCTAGATTTCTACTTTAATACGTTATATATAACTACATATAATCTTCTATTAAAATTAACAAATATAAGTGGCAACACCGGAAGAATCCAAAACAGGTTTTACTATCAGATCATATGCGATTATTCGGTTTTTTATACGTATTACATCGAAGCACTGGTACGCATCCCCGGCAAGTTTTACTACTAGACTACGCGCAACCATTCTGGCTTTTAGCGGCAATTCTGTCCAGTATGACTCGTATGGAAGGACCAAGTGACAGCGGCCGTGCGTAAGGCAATTCAGCTTCTAGAGAAGCTGTACCCGCTTTTGAACCATCAACTCATAATAAGCTGCAGATTTACGAAACGATTATCAGAGCCAGGCTTACGTACGGCTGCCAGACATGGTGCCAGATGTCTGGAAAAGATCGAGCCCAAGTCCAGACAGTTAAAAATAAAACCCTACGTATCATAGTAGGAGCTCCCTGGTTTGTCCGCAACAACTAGTTGCACAGGGAGTTTTAAAATGCGCACAATAAAAGAATTCACTCGAAATACCTTGAGAAAGCGACAGCTCACCCTAACCCTGAGAAAGATAAAGCCTTCAGACACAAAGCAAACATCGGTAATCGCTACTTACGACCCTTAGAGATACTACAAATAGATTAACAATAGGCATGACTAAAACTCGACTACCGAGATAACATAAGGTCGTAGTGTAGTTGAGCTACTCCTCCCCAAGAAATAAGCTAAACATGTAAACATCACACACCAATGACACTATTGTAACACAACACTCCCGAGGTAGGCGGGAACTTAGCTTTTAGTGTTTAATTAGATTTAGTCGGGTTAAGGTAGCATAGATTTACACATTAAAAACTACCTCACAAGTTTTTAACACTCACGCCCCTTATATAAAGAATACTTGTCACATTGTAAGAGGAGTAAAAGGTCGCAGACATAGTTCACAAGGAGGTTTAGTGGGTATGCTAGTCACTCCGGCTGGAGAACCACCACGTAACTGAAGCATTCTGAGGCTCCTTTAAGGAGACGCAGACTGCTTCATCATCCATAAGGCGGATTCCTCCTTGAAAAAAAAATCTGTCCGGCATTTTCTACGTGTTCTTATCGCGAAGTTTCTAATTGATCGCTGATTTGACAGGAAACAATGTTATGAATGACATTATATACTATTTTTTAGTGTCTATTATTCAAACAATAAAAGTCAGTTATTCACGAAATAAAGCTGTGCAGAGGAGGTGCTTCAGAAATATTTACAACCGAAATCGGACGTTTCCCTCTGCACACCATTTCAACTAAAATAATGAAAAAATAAAAAAAATTTCAGATTTCCCTACCTCGTGTGGGATAATTGGGAGATATTTGGTTGGGCCATACTTTTTTGAAGGAATACTAACTGGAAATAGATACCTTAATTTCTTGGTTAATACTCTACCAGTTTTATTAGAAAATGTTTTCCTTATTTTAAGTTATTCAATAGGCACCTAAGTTACCAGAGCTCACATTAAGATTTTTTTTTTATGGAGACTGTGATATATTGTATGCAAAACTGCGACAAATGATATTGAGCACTTAAAGGCAAAAATATCAGATGCGTGCAAAAGTATGTATAGATATATATTTACAAAGCCACTCATCAAGGGTTAATGAAAAGAATGGAAAAATGCATGATAGAAGAACATACAGAAAATTTCTTTTGATATATTTTTTTATTTTTTAATTTTTTTTAAATAATGAAAATTTTATTTATTTATTTTTATTTTTTTTTATTTAGTAGTAGTAGTAGTATTCACAATACTTTTCAATTTACATTTAAAATAAATTTAACAAACAATTTCATACTCTGATTAAAAACTAATATTTTTTTACAAAATTTATTGTTCCTTGTCTAAACATATTTATATTTGTTTCACTCTTTATGTTGTTCGGCATCATATTGTATAAGGTCAGGCCTTTTGAAAATAGAGATTTTTGCATTGCACTGGTATCTGAATGTTACGGTCTAAAATCTAATGCGTTTCTCAGGCTGTACGGTTGAACATCCCCGACATATCTTATTTGTTCAATCAAGTATTCCGGTGCATTTCCCATTTTCATTTTCTGGATAAAACATATTGTATTTAGCTGCAGTCTTTGCTTTACATTTAGCCATTTCAGTGCATCTAGCAT
The DNA here is from genome assembly GCA_019049505.1 of Pachyrhynchus sulphureomaculatus. Taxonomy (NCBI): domain Eukaryota; kingdom Metazoa; phylum Arthropoda; class Insecta; order Coleoptera; family Curculionidae; genus Pachyrhynchus; species Pachyrhynchus sulphureomaculatus. Next base: position 36,585,967 of record CM032447.1, on the reverse strand, counting down.
ATATCTTATTGATGTGAAACGATTGCATTTCAAAATAGAGCGCATAGCCTTGTTCTGGAGTTTTTGTAGCCTCGCCTGTTGTTGGTCTGAACAGCATGTGAATAATACAGTTGATCCATATTCAAAATGAGGTTTTAACATATCATGGTGTTGTATATATTTATTGCAGTTAATATTGTTACTTTACTTCTTAAACGTTTGAAAAACCCGATTTTTCTTCCTATTTTTTTTTACATATATATTCGACATGTTCTTTAAAGTTCAAATCCCTGTCTATGAGGAAACCCAGGTATTTTATATTACTTACTTTTTCTATTATTACATTATTTTATTTTGAATGCTCTGTCAGTGTTCATATCAATTTCCATTAATTTTGTCTTGTTTTCATTTAATTTTAACTTATTCATTTTTACCATTTGTTAATGTTATCCATATCATTTTTTAAATTTTCATGACATATCTCCTCTGTTGCTGCTTCTGTGAAAATTAATGTATCATCTGCATATAATAAAATTTCACATTTGTTTAATACATTTTCCATGTCATTTATATATATTACAAAGAGAAGAGCTCCCAAAATTGAGCCCTGTGGTACTCCAAAATCGTTTTCTATTGCACTTGATATTTCGTTATTGATATTTGTGAATTGTTTACGATTTGTCAGATAGGACTGAAACCATTTTAGCTCTGTGTCTTGAATAACGTATCTAGTAAGTTTTTGCAATAGAATATCCCTATCTATAGTTTCAAATGCTCTTTTGAAGTCAAGGAAAATTGCTAATATTTTATTTTTTATCTTTTTACATTTTCATCTGTTTATAACATAATTGATTGCTGTTTCACATGAATATTTTCTTTCTAAATCCTGATTGAAACTTTGATAGTAGTCTGTGTTGTTCCATTTATTCTTCCAATTGATTTTTTACTATTTTTTAATAACTTTTTCACATATTTTTAAAGTGTTAATTGGTCTGTATTCTTCACATTTTAATGTATGTTTTACTTTTTGGATAGGAAATATCATTGATTCCTTCCAGTTATTTGGAAACAACCCTGTCTCTAGTGACTTATTTATAATATTCAGTGTAATATTTCCTGTTATGCCCCAATTATCTAGAATTATGTTACTTGATAGTTTTGTAATAGTCTGGTTTTTTCTTAATATTCTTAAAAATAGTTTTCAGTTCTTGTAGATTTACTGCACGAAATTTGAATTTAGTGTCAATCTCAGGTATTTCATTTTCGTATTATATATCTTCGATGGAGCATCTGATTTCATTTATACTATTTACAAAATATGTATTAAAATTTTCAGCTATTTGGAAATTGTCTTTATATTCTATTTGATTATATGTCACAGTTTTTATCACACTTTTGGGTTTTCTTAAGACTAGTTCTTTAATTTTATTCCACATTTCTTTTTGATTATTTGCATGGTTTATTTTATTGTTAGTATAATTACTTTTTTCTTTTTCAGTTTTGACTTTATACGTATTTCTTATTGTTTTATAACTATTCCATGCCTCATTTGTATTTTCTAAGATTGCTCTTTGGTATTTAAGAACTTTTTCTCGTTTTAATGCTTTGAGCTCATTATTAAACCATTTGTTATAACTTTTTTTAGACATTTTTTTCTTAAAAGTAAATTTTTTTTATTACGTTTTCGATACAATGCTTCCTAAAATAGGCCATTATACCACCAGTTCTAGACGAGTTCGACAATGTACTATAGGGATCATAGTGTTCTATTTCAATTTCACCTTCATCTATTTCTTCAGTTTGATGCGTTTCAGTTAGAATTATGAATTCAGGTTTTTCTGTTTCTGCTAATATTTCCAATTGATTAAAGTTATTAATCAACCCTTGAATATTTGTATAAATCCCACGCATCTGCTTTGGTTGCTATGCTAACAATCCCACCCTTCTCTTTTTATTATTTAATTTATTTTGATACACGGTTATTGGTGAAGTGATTTTCATTAAGACCCAACTTTAGTCTTTTATTCTCTTTCATGCAGTTAACACATTTCATTATTGTTTCTTTATTGCATTCTTTACCTCTATAGTTTCCATGGCATTTGTAGCATATATTATCATTTTTACATTCATACGATTTGTGGTTATAGCTCTGACATTTAAAACAATGCATTATATCTGTTCCATCGAAAACCTTACATCTGTCCCATCCTACATTCAGCTTTTGTCCTGTCATTATTTTCGGATACGAATCATTGTCTATTTTTAATTTTGCATTAAATATTGTTCTATTATATTGTTTTGTTTCAAATATCTTAACCACTTCTATAATACTATCTTTCATTACTTCATTCTGTTTTTTAAGCTTTTTTATTAATTCGTTATCTGACATTTTGAAATTCATGCCGGTTATTATAATTTGCATTTTAATATCTTTGGGTATTTTTATTTCATAGTTCTCACTGATTTCGGATTGTAACACCTCTTTAATTTTTTTCTCGTTCTTCTACATTCTCACTTTGGATCACTAAGGTACCGTTTTTTTTGTTTTCGACATTTATAATTTTAAAATTAATTAGATCTACTTTTTTGTTTTTAACTTCTTGCATATTTCTTTCACACATTCTCTGTATATTATCAATTTTTTTGAATCTGTCATCGTACCGGTTTTCTATCGCTTCCCATAGCGCTTTAATTTCACATTCATTTTGTCTTAAAGAACTTTCAAATTCATGTTTGTATTCTAATAATGTTTGTTTGTTTTTTATCAAAACTAATCTGAATTTCCCTCAAAACAAGATCTACATTTTGAATATACAGCATACAATCGTTGCAAATATATCTTACAAAATTGTCTTTATCCATAATGGTTGCCGAGTATTGGTCGATACCGGCATATCTCTTTGTAAAATGATATACTTTATCACATACTCCATTGCACCGTATACCATTTTCACCTCTTATTGTTGACTCGCATTTACTGCATTCAACCATAGCTCTCTTTCCAATTCTGCACAAAGTATCTATAATGTACAAAAATATTTTCACACCTTATAAGTATTCCTTTTGTGCCCGATACAGTTAGACCGAACTTTACAAAAAAGAGAAACAACTTTTTATCATTTTCTTTTTTACTAGATTAAGTATTTTTACCGTCCTAGTTATCCTGGTGTTAACTTATTTTCTTTGGTTTTTTACTTTCATACCATATGCGATTATTCGGTTGTTTATAAGTATTGCATCGAAGCAATGGTACGCATCCCCGGCAAGTTTTACTACTAGACTACGTGCAACCATCCTGGTTTTTAGCGGCAATTCTGTCCAGTATGACTCGTATGGAAGGACCAAGTGATAGCGGCCATGCGTAAGGCAAATCAGCTTCTAGAGAAGCTGTACCAGCTTTTGAACCATCAACTCATAATAAACTGCAGATTTACGAAACGATTATCAGAGCCAGGCTTACGTACGGCTGCCAGACATGGTGCCAGATGTCTGGAAAAGATCGAGCCAAAGTCCAGACAGTTAAAAACAAAAAAACCCTACGTATCATAGTAGGAGCTCCCTGGTTTGTCCGCAACAACTAGTTGCACAGGGAGTTTCAAATGCCCACAATAAAAGAATTCACCGAAATACCCAGCTTCACTTTCTTGAGAAAGCGACAGCTCACCCTAACCCTGAGAAAGATAAAGCCTTCAGACACAAAGCAAACATCGGTAATCGCTACTTACGACCCTCAGAGATACTACAAATAGATTAACAATAGGCATGACTAAAACTCGACTACCGAGATAACATAAGGTCGTAGTGTAGTTGAGCTACTCCTCCCCAAGAAATAAGCTAAACATGTAAACATCACACACCAATGACACTACTGTAACACAACACTCCCGAGGTAGGCGGGAACTTAGCTTTTAGTGTTTAATTAGATTTAGTCGGGTTAAGGTAGCATAGATCTACACATTAGAAACTACCTCACAAGTTTTTAACACTCACGCCCCTTATATAAAGAATAATTGTCACATTGTAAGAGGAGTAAAAGGTCGCAGACATAGTTCACAAGGAGGTTTAATCGGTATGCCAGTCACTCCGGCTGGAGAACCACCACGTAACTGAAGCATTCTGAGGCTCCTTTAAGGAGACGCAGACTGCTTCATCATCCATAAGGCGGATTCTTCCTTGCAAAAAAAATCTGTCCGGCATTTTCTACGTGTTCTTATCGCTGAAGTTTCTAATTGATCGCTGATTTGACAGGAAACAATGTTATGAATGACATTATCTACTATTTTTTAGTGTCTATTATTCAAACAATAAAAGTGAGTTATTCACGAAATAAAGCTGTGCAGAGGAGGTGCTTCAGAAATATTTACAACCGAAATCGGACGTTTCCCTCTGCACACCATTTCAACTAAAATAATGAAAAAATAACAAAATTTTCAGATTTCCCTACCTGGTGTGGGATAATTGGGAGAGATTTGGTTGGGCCATACTTTTTTGAAGGAATACTAACTGGAAATAGATACCTTAATTTCGTGGTTAATACTCTACCAGTTTTATTAGAAAATGTTTTCCTTATTTTAAGTTATTCAATAGGCACCTAAGTTACCAGACCTCACATTAAGATTTTTTGTTGTGGAGACTGTTATATATTGTATGCAAAACTGCGACACATGATATTGAGCACTTAAAGGCAAAAATATTAGATGCGTGCAATAGTATATCTGGAGAAATTATTTACAAAGCCACTCATCAAGGGTTAATGAAAAGAATGGAAAAATGCATGATAGAAGAACATACAGAAAATTTCTTTTGATATATTTTTTTTATTTTTTAAGTTTTTTTTTAATAATGAAAAAATAACAAAATTTTCAGATTTCCCTACCTTAGGAACCCTGAAAAGAATAAATAACATACGAGTAACCCGCTGAACATTTTTCCCGGGACTCTTTAAACTTTTATTTATAGGAATAGCAGACAGCTACAGCTTATTGTGTGATAAATTTGAAACCGATATCTCGTTTTATTCGAAAGTTATAGTGCCAATCGATCTAAAACTTTGCATACTACGGTAAAATCAAATTTCAAAACACTTTTTCCTAAAAATATTTTCGATATTTTAACAAGAGTGACTTTTGGAATTTAAGCTTTAGAAAATTCAAATTTCCCGCCAAATGACAAATGCCAATCGGCAAGACAAAATCATTTTCTGGTGATGCAGAATCCACCTATAAACTCCCTTTTCTTGTAAATTTAATAATAAAAAAAATCCCTTAAGTCGCACACTTTCTGCTTATCACTGTAAAATGTCATGATGGACTGTTAATTGCATGACATATCGTTTTAATTTTATGCCTTACAGCTGCTAGCAACTTTGGGTGACAGTAACAGATAACGTCAAAAGTTTTAGAAATTAAAATCGCCTACACCTAACATTTTAAAATGACTTTAAAATAGTACATAACAATAAATACGAGGCTGGTTTGAAAAGTCCGTGCAAAAATAAAAACTACTTATGTGTTTGGGGTAAACCTTTTTTATTTTTCGACATAGTCTCCTTTTAGGCTTATACACTTCGTCCAACGATGTTCTAGTTTGTTGATCCCTTCCGAATAATAGGATTTGTCCAAGTCTATAAAATATCCATTAGTGTCTGCAATCACCTCCTCGTTTAAATAAAATCCTTGTCCCGCCAGCCATTTCTTCAAATTGGGGAACAAATAGTAGTCCGAGGGAGCCAAGTCTGGAGAATAGGGGGGATGTGAAACGAGTTGGAATCCTATTTCCATCAATTTTGCGACCACAACTGCTGAGGTGTGTGCTGGTGCGTTGTCGTGATGGAAAAGGACTTTCTTGTGGGCCAATCGCGGGCGTTTTTCTTGCAGCTCGATTTTCAAACGGTCCAATAACGATGAATAATATTCACCTGTAATAGTTTTACCCTTTTCCAGATAGTCGATGAGGATTATCCCTTGCGAATCCCAAAAGACAGTCGCCATAACCTTTCCGGCCGAAGGAACGGTCTTCGCCTTTTTTCGTGCAGATTCCCCCTTGGTAACCCATTCTTTAGATTGTTGTTTGGTCTCAGGAGTATAGTAATGTATCCATGTTTCATCCACAGTGACGAAACGACGCTTAAAGTCCTCCGGATTCTTCTGGAACAGCTGCAAACCATCCTTGCAATACTTCACACGATTCCGTTTTTGGTCAAGCGTGAGCAATCGCGGCACCCATCTTGCGGATGGCTTTCTCATGTCCAAATGTTTATGCAAAATATTATGTACCCGTTCAGTCGAGATGCCCACAGCACTAGCAATCTCACGCGCCTTAACTCTTCTGTCATCCATCACCATATCATGGATTTGATCAATGATTTCTGGAGTCGTAACCTACACAGGCCGTCCAGAACGTTCAGCGTCACTTGTGCCCATATGGCCAGTCCGAAAATTTTGAAACCACTTATAAACTGTTCTAATCGAAGGTGCAGAGTCACCATAATGTTTATCAAGCTTCTCTTTAGTCTCCTGAGGCATTTTGCCTTTCATAAAGTAATGTTTAAAACACCACACGAAATTCTTTTTCGTCCATTTCTTGAAAATCACTCGACTTCCTTGATTCACACGAATGCCAATCACAATAGACCAATATGGCTGAAACTTGGTGTGCGTTCATTCAAGAGATGCTACTAACTAAACATGACCTCGATACGCGCCGGTGGTGCCATCTCTCGGACTTTGCACGGACTTTTCAAACCAGCCTCGTATAACACAAAATTCCTAAAATAAATGTATTCCCGCAATTTGTACTACGTGGTGTCATAAAACATTGACATTATTATTTGTACGATTATTATTTGTGAACAGGAAGATGGCGAAACTTTATCTCTACTTGCCTTTATAAATTAAGAAGATTTATATCAAAATATTCCAAATGCATCTGACTATCGTTTTTAGGGCAAAAGTCGGCAGATCTTTAGTTTCTTTTTTACATACTTATTTCAGACATTCTTAAAGATAATGGTTTGAAATTCGTACCCAGAAACTCTCTAAAATATTATTTCTTGGTCATCACGGTTGTCATACTTTAATCTGACAGTTCTTATTTGCACAACTATTCAATTCAATAGAGTTAAACTAAGTAAACAGCCTGTTAGTCGCTTCTGGTTGAAGTAGCTTCCCATGCTGAAAAAGTAGATATGATTCTTATTTATGAAGAAGCAAGAAGACATTCTCGGGAAGCCGTTAGACTGTATCGAGAGCGTTACCCCAGACAGGTATATCCCGGATCACATTATGTTTTGTCGATTAGAAAGAAGTTTGAGGAGCAATATGGATGTATTTTCTGAGCAGAAAGGTATTTCTAAAGGAAAAACTGTTTTAACAGATATAAAAGTAGCTAGAACTATGCAATATTTTCAAAACCATCCATAAAATTCAGAAATCTCTTAAAGCTAAGAAATCCTAATTTTCTGTTATTAACACAACTTGATTCGGAACGACGACGAGTTTTGTAGCAGAAATGATGATTAAATATGATGAAGAACGTTATTTTCTGAATCATATATTATGAAAAGATAAAAGTCATTTTGTCAGCAACGGCAAATCTAACAGAAAAAAAATATAATTACTGGGCTGATGAGAATACATACAACGTTAATCACATTCAGCATCAAGGCCATTATGGCGTTAATGTATGATGTGGGATAATTGGGAGAGATTTGGTTGGGCCATACTTTTTTGAAGGAATACTAACAGGAAATAGATACGTTAATTTCTTGGTTAATACTCTACCAGTTTTATTAGAAAATGTTTTCCTTATTTTAAGTTATTCAATAGGCACCTAAGTTACCAGACCTCACATTAAGATTTTTTTTTATGGAGACTGTTATATATTGTATGCAAAACTGCGACAAATGATATTGAGCACTTAAAGGCAAAAATATTAGATGCGTGCAATAGTATGTCTGGAGAAATTATTTACAAAGCCACTCATCAAGGGTTAATGAACAGAATGGAAAAATGCATGATAGAAGAAGGAAGACATACAGAAAATTTCTTTTGATATATTTTTCTATTTTTTAAGTTTTTTTTAAATAATGAAAAAATAACAAAATTTTCAGATTTCCCTACCTTAGGAACCCTGAAAAGAATAAATAACATACGAGTAACCCGCTGAACATCTCTCCCGGGGGAAAGTTCTCGTGCCAATCGATCTAAAACTTTGCATCCTCTACGGTAAAATCAAATTTCAAACACTTTTTTCTAATAAATATTTTCGATATTTTAACAAGAGTGACTTTTGGAATTTAAACTTTAGAAAATTCAAATGTCCCGCCAAATGACAAATGCCAATCGGCACGACAAAATCATTTTCTGGTGATGCAGAATCCACCTATAAACTACCTTTTCTTGTAAATTTAATAATAAAAAAAAATCCCTTACGTCGCACACTTTCAGCTTGTCACGTATAATGTCACGATGGACTGTTATATTAATTGCATGACATATCGTTTTAATTTCATGCCTTACAGCTGCTAGCAACTTTGGGCGACAGTAACAGATAACGTCAAAAGTTTTAGAAATTAAAATCGCCTACAACTAACATTTCAAAATGACTTTAAAATAGTAGATAACAATAAATATAACACAAAATTCATAAAATAACTGTATTCCCGCAATTTGTACTGCGTAGTGTCATAAAACATTGACATTATTATTTCTACGACTATTATTTGTGAACAGGAAGATGCCGAAACTTTCATTAAAAATTGCCCAAAACTTAGGGCAACATTTGTTAAAAAGCACCAATGGATTAGCTCAACTCTTTGTTATATACTATACTGTAGTTTTCCTGGAAAAATGCCACCTTCTGCCCTCAAGGTGCAGTAAAAATATGATAATATTATTTTCAGGTCGCGTATCATTAAGTTCAACTTAAAACTAAACACAAAAATCATGTTCGGCGAACTAACACCAGTTTGCTTTTAACTTATCCTGCTGAACAGAAATATTCCTGTCCGGCCAAAAATATACTTGAGTTCAACCGATACCTAATAAAAAGCAAAAAGAACATGCCAAACAATTACCGATTAGTCGGTATGTTTTCTGTAAAATTGAAGGTCATGGTAAAGGCTGTTAACATCTTTTAAAATATCTGGACGGATTTAATATGAATAACAACCACTAATACAACTCGATAGGAGATCCCCTAACCTATGTCACAAATATCTGGAACAGCGCAACAATTGAAAATCAAGGAGACTCGTGATTAAGTGTGCTGGAATATCTAAAGCATTCTATCGTGTTTGACATGAAGCCCTCTTTCTTCAGAGATCGTCCTTTACAAGTGGCAGTTGATGGATTTCAACATCTTCATTGTCGATGCTCATGTAATCCAGGGCTTCATAATCTCCAACTTATTTCGCGTTAACAGATTGTCGAAAAATTCAAATTATAACTTTGCTGATGGCACATGCACGCTTGTTTTCTCATTTACCTTGATTGATGGTAATGCTAGACGTGCATTTATGTATATTTATATACGTATATATATATATATATATATATATATATATATATATATATATATATAATATATATATATATATATATATATATATATATATATATATATATATATATATATATCTATATCTATATCTATATCTATATCTATATATATATATATATATATATATATATATATATATATATATATATATATATATATATATACATGACGTTATAAAAATCACTTAATATATTAAATTGGTATATGACTATAGAGAGAGCAATATAAGAGAAATATTAATAAATAGCGCCCCTCGATAATAACGCATAAGACTGATGAAGTCTCAAATTTTTGTTTCAAAAATATAACGGCCCCTGCCTGTGTGACGGTGAATTCAAAACTACTTACCGGTACCTACTGTACTATTGCAATCAACTGATTGCTGATTATATTAGTTACATGCGTCAGAATAAGTTGGAAACAACTTGTTTTTTCTTAAGGATTGCAAGTTTCCTAGTAAAAAATTCATTAAGACGTCAGATATAGGTTAGCACTGTAACGAAAACTATCACTAAAATTCGGCTACATTAGAGCACTTTCTGCATTATTAATTTGCAATATTTCATAAAAAAATATTATTGCAGTAAGTTTCAAGACGTAAACAAATGGTGTTGATTTTGACATTTCATCGTTAAGTATATCGTCCCTCATCAACTCGCTTTTAAAACTTCCTCCCTTCCTCATTTAGGCATCTCAGCTGAGTGACGCCTTACTTTGTAATATTACGTAGAAAGTAAGTTTAAAAATATATATGCCGTAATACTTGCACACACTGTAACATTCATTTTTTCCTAGATTTTAAGATCATGTTACGACACTGTTTTTCTCCCTATAATTTATATTTTATTTCATTTTTATATTTATTGCACTGATTTCAAATTTTGAGCAGTGTAGCTTAAAACAGTGTTTCAAATTTTTGAGCAGTTTAATTTAAACCTGCAGTGTGTAACGCGTGTTGCCGACTTGACTTATTTAGTTTGCATTAATTTTGCGCTCGGAAGTAAGCCATTTTAAACACGTCACTTAGGAGAAGGGACAAAGATATTTAAGCAACTAATTGGAATTTTTAAAGGCTTTTTCCACCATGAAGCAGTAGTGGCTTTCTTCACCATGAAGCAGTAACGATTTTTTTCTTTCCACCAGTAGGCCGTAGTGGCTTTCTTCTCCAGCACGCCAGAGTGGTTTTTTAGTAATGCAGTAGTGCACTAACGGTTTCTAGCTTTCAAGTTTAAAGCCTTTTCTTGCAATATCCTGTTCATCTTTAGGCATTTCGGGTCAAAAAGTGTTTAGCAACCCAAATGAACACTAGGATGGTAATGGCTAAGACAATATTTTTATGAGAATCTCACCAGGAAAGGCCGAGTAACTTATGGAAAACCCACGACGAGAAACCAATCCGTAAGTAATAAGCACATCAGTCTAAAAATCTCAATTCCTGTCTACAAGTTTCCACCGACTATTCAACACGTGTAATTCGCGGAGTTAATTTCACAAAATTTTAATATCGTGTTTTATCAAGCCTTTTATTAAAAGCTTTCCTAACTTGAAGACTCTATGCAATAGTGTACACTCTCACAACATAAGGCGTTTTTATTTAGTAGAAGTAAATTTTTTCATTTTTTGAGCTGAAATTAAATTCCTTTTATTCTAAAATGAATGGTGCTCAAATCTGTACAGCCAAGTTTTAACAACTATAGAGACTATTTTCAAAAGACGTACAAAAATTATCTCTTATCCATAATCTCTCCAAACAAAATGAGCTAGCTGATATCTTAATTCTGTCCTCTTTCAGCATTAATATCCACTCAATCTATTCTCAAAATTAAGATATACATAAGGGGCAAATAACGGCTCCTATTTAATAAATAAAATATTTATTAAAAATAAAGAAAGTTGAGGCTATATAAAATAGAGCCGCAAAAGTGAGGCTATAAAAACGGCCCAGCTTCTAGACGTTATAAAATTGCGCCTCAACGTGCCGGACACTATAACACTTTTCTTTGTATTATTTAGAAAAAAATTGCCAAAAATCTGTGTCCCCCCACCCTATCTCCAAAATTGCTGACCAAAAAAAATTTGAAAAAATTCTGGTATATTCTTCATAAATAGAGGATTGAACGAAAATTGTCACGAGTGTACGTTTGATAATTTATCTGGTATATGGGGGAGTGAAATCGGAAGTGAAAATAAAAATTTGCCAGGTCATCAACTAAGATGTCAAATGAAAGCTTGTGAAAACACGAGTTCAAATATGATGTATTACTTGTCCTCGTTCGTCTTTGTAAAAATTGCCAAAAATCTGTGTCTCCCTCCCTCATCTTGAAAAGTACTAATCAAAAAAATTATGAAGAAATTCTGGAATATTCTCCATAAAGTATAGATTGACCAGAAATTATCACGAGTGCACTACGTTTGATAATTTTTCTGGTATAAAAACAAACTATGTGTCATGACACAATAGTGAAGTTGGGATTTGACCCGGGCTAAGAGATGCGAAATATCAATACATATTCGGTGCAAACATGATGACTAGTGGCCAACGGAAAGGTACCGAGAACAAAATAATTTTATTTTATTTGTTTATATTTAAGCAAATATTTAGGTAGTAAATATTTGTTTTAACTTTTACTACTAGATTCTAGAATGAGCTAGATTCATTTAATGGCTATTAGGTAGCTAACTACATATTATTTTTAAGGTAATCATGGTACGGAAAACTCATTGTGCAAGTCCAACTTACACTTGACTGGTTATTTTTTTAAAAAACTGAGTACCGATTCAAATTTCGAAATTTCACTCCATGCTAAGTTAACACCCTGTATACAAAAATTTGAGAAAATTGTACCTAAAATATTTATCCTCTGACGAGTGTTTTCAATAGTGAACTTTCCAAATGTGTTTAATACAATCAGAATATTTTTAATCACCCTTTACCACAAACTTTCCCTCTTACGCAAGTTTCCTTCATCAGCTTTAAAATCAAAGGGTCCAAACACAACAAGCTTGTTAGAAAGCGGTCTTCTTTGAGAAATTTACTTTACAAACTTTGTAAACTCTCGTTTTGGTTGTTTTCCAAGAAACCTTATTAAGAGAGAACGCCATGTTACAATAATAGTATTAATTAACGTCTTTTTAGCATTTGTTTTTATATTTTAATTTATAACGCTAAGCGTAATATTTAAAAATAATCTGAATTAACTTGGAACCCCATTCATCTAATCTAAGAGAAGTCCATTTTTTGCGTACCGTTTTTGTGTTCCGTACGGAACACTTATAAGATCCGTCTGTCTGTCACATCCGATTTTCTCCGAAACTATTTGGCACTAGCATAGAAATTGATGGCTTCATCAGAGCCGAGCAGTTTTGGAGATAAAAATTTTGTCTTAAGGGGTTAGTTTTGGGGGGTGAAATCGGAAGTGAAATTTTTTTTACCAGGTTATCGAGTGGGGTGTCAAATGAAAGCTTGTAAAAAGACGAGTTCAAAAATATATATGATGCAATACTTGCGCACAATTCTCTTTGTATTATTTTTAGAAAAGTGCGAAAAATTGCTGTCCCCCACCTTGTCTCGAAAAGTACTGATCAAAAAATTTTGAAAAAATTCTGGAATATTCTCTACAGGGTGTAGATTGAACGAAAGTTATCACGAGTGCATTACTTTTAATAACTTATCTGGCATATAAAAAAAAAAATGTTTTCACTAAAGATCGGAAAAAAACTTTGTTGAAAATTTATTTGAGATTTGTTCTGTGAAGTCGTCATTTATACTCTCGTAACGAAAATTTTTATTTTAAAAGCAATCAACGTACGGAACACTACCTGCGCAAGTCCAACTTGCACGCTTATTTTAATATGGCATCAGTGTTCCAGCTTTCCATTATTTTATTAATATTTGTTGACACTTCCAAGATCATTTTTAAGAACAAACTACACACGCGGACTAAAAATGTCCTTTAACCTGAACTATCCTAAATTAATATGTGCTAATAAGTGTTTTATCCAGTGATTACAGCATCCATCTTCTGAAAAAATCCAAGTGAAAATTTGTTTCGGGATTTTCTTTGTTGCAGTATCAGAAATATTGGGTCAAAAGTCCATTGCGAAACGCTGTCTTTAAAAAAAGTTATTAAAGGTAGCGAAATTCAGTTTCATTCAAATATCTCGTCAACTATTGGTTTTACGTGAATTTTAGTTATTATAAAATTTATTCATATTCAAAAAAGTCCAATATAAAATTTACGTGGGACTAATAGTTCTCACACTTGGAGGGCAAATGATAGAAAATCGGTGATCGACTATATCATAACAAATAGGGCAGTCAAACCAGAACAAATCATGGATGTAAGAACGCTCACATCAGCCAACGTAGGATGTGACCAATAATATGATACTATGTAAAACAAGGATAAACCTAAAACCATCTAAAAGAAAACGACCATTATACGCAGAAAAGATAAACATACAAGGCACTACAAGGCACTACAAGCAATACGACAAAATGGTTATATACGAAAAGAATAACTGAACAGATTAACTACAACGCAATACTAGAAACAGACATAGTAGAAGAAAGCTGGAATAAATTAAGAAACAACACTCTACAACCAAGTAAAGAAGCTATAGAAGAATAAACGTGCACAAAAAAAAAGACGAGCACCATATTATTCTGAATGACTGCAAATTGAAAATGAGAAAGATAGCCTGACATCGTGAAAATATCAACAGAACGTGCAAGGCAAGAATATTTGCATATAAAAAAGATATGTGCCCAATGGGTGACGCACACTCTCACGATTAATCAAAAACAACAACGTGTCGAAGCTGTTTGGCACTATTTCGGCGTAATCTAAAGGAGTTTTTTGCGTCGATTCGTAAGAAACGAAACATGGATCCACTACTACATGTCTGAGTCCAACAGACAGTCTGCAGAGTGGCTGGAAATGTATGAAAGACGACCGAAGCGTCCAAAAACACAAACATCAGCTATAAAGGTTTTGGCAAATATTTTTTGGGATACGCATGGAATAATACTGACCGACTATCTTGGAAAGCGGTGAACAATCACCGGAGACTATTACCTTGGTTTATTGGGCCGTTTTAATGAGGCATCAAGAAAAAAAGGCCATCAAGATAATGCATCAACTCACACCTCCATAAAATTGATAGTGAAATTGCATAGTGAAATTACTTTCTCATCCGCCGTATTCACCAGTTCTGACCCCCAGCAATTATTACTTCTTTCCAAATTTGAAAAGGTGTCTCCAGAGAAAGACATTTGCCTCAAATGAAGAAATCGAATGGGAAATTGAGGCTTATTTTAGAAAGAGCTACAAATCGTATTGTATGAAAGATATCCAAATCTGGAAAACTCGCTAGAAAAAGTGTATCGCTTTCGAAGGAAACTGTGTTAAAGAATAAAAAACATTTCATTCAAAAGTCTTGGGATTTTTTAGTATACATTTTAAATATTGCGTACCACAAAATTATAACTGCAGCCCAACCGAGAGTTCAATCTCTTCAGATTTATGAAACTTTTTAAATTTATTACATAATTCTACAAAATAGGATATACATATTTTTGACATTTTAAGAGGGATGCCTATTCTTTACTATCGTTTGCATACAAACTTAAAGTGCATTTAGTGAAACCCTTGGAATTTCACATTTAATCTAAAAATAACATTGTCATATGATAATTCGTAAATATTTTTGTTAATTCTAATAATAACATCTAAACTACAAACAGACATTACAAAAGTATTAATGTAACCATTTGTCTACGATAAAATACATTTTATAGCATTCCATTTAAATGGTTTCAAATAGATTATATCTTGATTCGTGAGCTATGCTACAAGAAAATAGAATCCCCGTAGAAGTTTATATTTAATTCCGTTAAATCTGATGTCAAATCGTATTATGTTTGGAATTTAACAGCATGATTCTGATACGAGAAACAGTTCTTTAAAAACCTGCAAACAGAACGTATTGTTATTTACACATGATATGTATATATATATATATATATATATATATATATATATATATATATATATATATATATATATATATATATATATATATAGGTGTGCAAGTATAAATGCGGATAAAAACACATATATATATATCACCACTATATTTATATATATATATAATATCGCTATATATAGCTAACAGGTGTGCAAACGTATGAAAAATGCGGATTTTTTTTCTAAAAAAAACTTATGGTAAATTCGAAAGAATGATAAAAAGTGCTTTATTCAAAGTATGCTCCATCGCTTCTTATACATTTTTCCCATCTTTCGGGCAATTTGTGAATACCACGCCAGTAAAAATCTTCCCCTTTTGCTGCGAACCATTCATCGAGCCATTTTTTTCTTCGTACGAACCAAAGCGCTGCCCAGCAAGGGCGTGACCCATCGATGCAAACAAGTGGTAATCGAAAGGAGCCAAGTCTGGTGAATAATCCGCATGGGGTAGAACTTCCCAGCTGAGTGCATCCAACGTGTCGCGAACTGGTTTTGCCGTATGCGATGGAGCATTGTCATGAAGAAAAATACTTTGTGTTGCCTCTTTCGGTATTTTGGCCTTTTTTCAAGCAGCAAACGGTTCAAATCGGTCAATTGTTGTTGGTAACGTTTAGTATTAACCGCTTCCCCAGGTTTTAAACAGCTCACAATAGACCACGCCCCTCTGGTCCCACCAAACACAGAGCAACGCCTTTCTGCCAAAGCGATTCGGTCTTGCGGTCGATGTGGATTCTCCCACGAAAAAATAAATCCACTTTTTATCCCCTGTAACTATAGGATGCAAAAACGACTTCCTTTTGTACCGAGCAAGCAAAATGTAACACGTGTTTTTGGGCTTTTCCATTTGCCTGCCGTTCAACTCGTGTGGTACCCATCTACCGATCTTCTGAATCTTTCCCATCTCTCGTAGCCGATTAGAAACAACTTGTTGACTATCGCCCAATTGCTCGGCGAGTTGTTTTTGTGTTTGCGAATCATCTTCGTCCAACAATGCTTGCAATTTCGTATTTTTTTGGCGGTTTTCCACGTTCCTTGTCTGGAACATCGAAGTCACCATTTTTGAAACGCCGAAACCATCGCTCACACGTATCTTACGATGGACCATGTTCACCATAAGCTTCTCGAAGTAATCGGTATGATTCAACAGCAGTTTTCTTCAAATGAAAACAAAAAATTAATGCTGTCCGCGAATGCTCTTTGTTCGGTATAAATTTCGACATATTGAACACAGCAACACAACACTATGCACACACTTTTCCAATTTATAACTCGTGCGTGTCTGACACTTGATGACACAAAAAAATGGCGCAGTATCAAATCTTTATAGCACAAACTGCATTGGTGCACCATCTGTTGTCTGAAATCCGGATTTCATACTTGTACACCGGTATATATATATATATATATATATATATATATATATATATATATATATATATATATATATATTATATACATATATACTTAGGGTATTATGAAAACCATTGCATATATTAGAATTGGCATCTACTTGTAGCAAGACCGATGCAAAAAATTCATCTTAAATAAATGATCTCAATGATAAAAAAAAAATCGATCCTAAAGAAATGATGAAATAAAGATATTGTTTTCGCTGGTAAATAAAACAACTAAATAATACGGCCGATGAACAAGAACGTGACGTTTACAGTGTTAGTGAGATTTAACTCCGCGCAGGCGCATTGTATGGACAGCAACAGTACGCCTGCGTCTGAGCTAGTTCGTACAATGGCGGTCTTTCCGGTGTGGGTTAGTTTGGCGGTAAAATGCGCTTTTTCTTAATATTTTTTTTTTTTAATTTAAAAATATGACCCCGCGAATCACCCGTTTCATGCCTTCTGTGATTATATATATATATATTATATATATTATAAAATATATATATATATATATATCAAATATTTCATATATATATTCTATATATATATATATATATATATATATATATATATATATATATATATATATATATATATATGTATATAAATATATACAGTGGCGAACAAAAGTATGGAAACATTTTCTTAATCAAAAAAATAAAAAAAACTAGTATTGTTTTGTTGACAATTTCTTTATAGAATTTTATTATTGACTATAAAAACTTTGTTTACCTTTTCTGATAGATAAGATTTTTAAGAAACGCGTTTTGTCCTTATCGAAAGCATTGAAATAATTTTACTATTCTACCTTAAGAGTACGTTATTGTTGATACGAAATAATTTAGTAGCGTTGTTTAAGAGTGCGGTTTTTGACAAAATGCCAAAGTGCAAATATTACAGTTCAGATCTGAAACATAAAATTATTTCTCTGTATCAAAGTGGAAAAAAGCAAATTGAAATAGCAAAAGCTTTAAACATGCATAGGGGCACTGTCAGCAAAATTGTTAAGAAGTTCTCGAGAAGGGGCACTCTTGATCCGGCATTTAAAAGTGGTAGACCTCGAATAAAAAGTAAGAGAGTAGACAAAAATTATAATTCGAAAGGCGACAAATGATCCCAAGAAAACCGCTGTTGATATTAATAAAGAACTAAGGCAGGAATATCAGGGTGTACTGGTGTCAGACATGACTATTAGGCATCATCTGTTATCTGAAAATTTTTATGGTAGGCGTGCTGTTAAAAGGCCACTCCTTACAAAGCGTCACAGAAAAGAGAGATTGAAATTTGCTAAGGAACATAAAGACTGGACTCAAAATTAGTGGTCTTTAGTAATCTTTAGTGACGAAAGTAGGTTCAATCTCTCTGGAAGTGATTCTACTGGTTATGTAAGAAGACCAGTTGGTCTAAGATATGACCCAAAGCACCTTGTACCTACTGTCAAACATGGCGGTGAAAATATCATGGTATGGGGTTGTTTTCGACGGTCTGGTACGGGCCCATTGACAAAGATAAATGGCAGAATGGATGCTCAAATGTATCTTGAGATATTGGAAAATAATTTGATTTCTTATGAAGAAGATTTGTCACTGTCATGGATTTTTCAACAAGACAATGACCCAAAACACATATCTCGCTTTGCCAAGAATTGGTTTTCTGAACAAAGGATTCGGGTGATGCGCTGGCCTTCACAATCACCTGATTTGAACCCGATAGAAAATCTTTGGCACTATCTGGATAAACAAATTAGGAAAAGAAATATAAAAAACCAGGACGAACTTTGGATCGTATTAAAAGAAGAATGGGAAAAAATACCCGATTTTTGTGCTAGGCTTATTGACTCTGTGGGCAGAAGATGTCAAGCAGTGATTGACGCAAAAGAATATCCCACTAAATATTAAATATTTTCGACATCTTAGACGTCTTAGTGGAATTTTTATTTTATAACAAAAATGTTTCCATACTTTTGTTTGTGCATAATTTTGTTACATTAAAAACTAAGCATATTTCTAATAAACAATAACTGTTTTAGTCTTCAAAATGTTTGTTAGCATGTACGAGTACACGATTAATAAATGAATATTGTAATTGTAAACCGTTTAAATGTTAAGACTAAAGATGGGAATTTAAATGTTTCTATACTTTTGTTCACCACTGTATACTGAAAAGAAATTTTTTACCTATGATAAGTTTTCTGAATGAAATAGTTGAGTTCGTCATTCTGGAGAAAACCTTTGCAAAATTTATGACTGATAATTAATTGTACATTTTAAAATACTTTTTGTACGTAAGTGTAAAAAATTCTGCATTTTATTATCATAAACAAAGATACACTGGAGAAAACCTTTAACAAAATAAGCATTGTAATAAATAGTTTTGACCAGCTCATTACCTTATTGGTGGCAATCAAATACCTACTAAAAAGAAAATACTTTTAAATGTAAGAACTTTAGCAACTTATTTATTTAGGTAATTAAATGAATTAATAATAATTCTGCTTTACTTCATTTTTCAGTTTTGTTAGGTTAAGTTGCCTTTCTTTGGAGTAGGTAAGGCTTTATAAGATTACGATATTGGATCCGTCATGTTGATATTACATAAAATTATGTTTGCCATCTTGTTTTTTTTTTTCAAAAGGGCCACGTTACATTTGAAAACTTGCGTACTTACGTTTCAACGAAGAAATTGACACTCTTGAATTTTTTTTTTTTCGTTAATTCTATCTTTGGGTATGAGATTGGCCCCGTTGATATATATATATATATATATATATATATATATATAAATATATATATATATATATATATATATATATATATATATATATATATATATATATATACATATAGATATGTATATATATATATATATATATATATATATATATATATATATATATATATATATATATATACATATATATATATATATATATATATATATATATATATATATATATATATATATATATATATATATATATATATATATATATATATATATATATATATATATATATTTATATATTTATATATATATATATATATATATATATATATACATATGTATATATATATACATACATACATATATATATATATATATATATATATATATATATATATATATATATAGATATATATATATATATATATATATATATATATATATATATATATATATATATATATATATATATATATATATATATATATATATATATATATATATATATATATATATATATATATATATATATATATATATATATATATATATATATATATATATATATATATATATATATATATATATATATATTATATATATATATAGATATATATATATATATATATATATATATATATATATATATATATATATATATACAAGGTTGGTTTGAAAAGTCCGTGCAAAGTCCGAGAGATGGTACCACCGGCGCGTATCGAGGTCATGTTTAGTTAGTAGCATCTCTTGAATGAACGCACACCAAATTTCAGCCATATTGGTCTATTTCTTTGTGTTTGGCATTCGTGTGAATCAAGGAAGTCGAGTGATTTTCAAGAAATGGACGAAAAAGAATTTCGTGTGGTGATTAAACATTACTTTATGAAAGGCAAAACGCCTCAGGAGACTAAAGAGAAGCTTGATAAACATTATGGTGACTGCACCTTCGATTAGAACAGTTTATAAGTGGTTTCAAAGTTTTCGGACTGGCCATATGGGCACAAGTGACGCTGAACGTTCTGGACGGCCTGTGGAGGTTACGACTCCAGAAATCGTTGATCAAATCCATGATATGGTGATGGATGACAGAAGAGTTAAGGCGCGTGACATTGCTAGTGCTGTGGGCATCTCGACTGAACGGGTACATAATATTTTGCATAAACATTTGGACATGAGAAAGCTATCCGCAAGATGGGTGCCGCGATTGCTCCCGCTTGACCAAAAACGGAATCGTGTGAAGTGTTGCAAGGATGGTTTGCAGCTGTTCCAGAAGAACCCGGAGGACTTTAAGCGTCGTTTCATCACTGTGGATGAAACATGGATACATTACTATACTCCTGAGACCAAACAACAGTCTAAACAATGGGTTACCAAGGAATCTGCACCAAAAAAGGCGAAGACCGTTCCTTCGGCAGGAAAGGTTATGGCGACTGTCTTTTGGGATTCGCAAGGGATAATCCTCATCGACTATCTGGAAAAGGGTAAAACTATTACAGGTGAATATTAGTCATCGTTATTGGACCGTTTGAAAACCGAGCTGCAAGAAAAACGCCCGCGATTGGCCCACAAGAAAGTCGTTTTCCATCACGACAACGCACCAGCACACACCTCAGCAAAATTAATGGAAATAGGATTCCAACTCGTTTCACATCCCCTCTATTCTCCAGACTTGGCTCCCTCGGACTACTATTTGTTCCCCAATTTGAAGAAATGGCTGACGGGACAAAGATTTTATTCAAACGAGGAGGTGATCGCAGACACTAAGGGATATTTTGCAGACTTGGACAAATCCTATTATTCGGAAGGGATCAACAAACTAGAACATCATTGGACGAAGTGTATAAGCCGAAAAGGAGACTATGTCGAAAAATAAAAAAGGTTTACCCCAAACACATAAGTAGTTTTTATTTTTGCACGGACTTTTCAAACCAGCCTCGTATATATATATATATATATATATATATATATATATATATATATATATATATATATATATATATATATATATGTATATCTATGTACGTATATATATATATATATATATATATATATATATATATATATATATAAGTATATATATATATATATATATATATATATATATTATATATATATATATATATACGAGTATATATATATATATATATATATATATATATATATATATATATACGAGTATATATATATATATATATATATATATATATATATATATATATATATATATAAGTATATACATTACATGTAAGTTATTGTGTGATTCCAATTGAGTCACCTATTTCCAAAATATTAAATAATTTTCGTACAATGTAGCCGCCATCTGGTCTGTTTTGCACAGGTAAGCAGGTTATCGGTCAAATCAAAATTATCTCCATAACAATGTTATTAACAGCTACTTAATAAACAGGTACTTCAATAATGATCAGATTCGAATAAAGGTATTAAAATGTAATAAAAATATATTTCAAAGAGTCTGATAATGTGTTAACGAATTTCTATTATTTAAAAAGAACAATATTATGTCTAAACCAAACTGTATGTGTGGTCCCAGTTAATATGTTTTAGGAATAAACCACGGATTATAAAAATAAACGCAACATGAACAAAATGAAGCGTGACTTTTACACTTCACAGATTTTTTCTTGTAATTTTTCTTATATCATTTGTTTCTTACCGACCTTCATTTCGTGTAATTTACTGAACATATTTCACCGCTCAGACAGCTGTTTCTGATGCATATTTACATTAAAAATTAAATAAATAATTTTATTGTCTATTAAATTCCACTTTAATCCATTAATCAAAAACTCAAGAAATTTTCGAGATGCTTCGCTATCACTCTAACTTTCACAAGAAAGATTTTTCAATATTCATTCTTGAAAAAGTTACAGTGATAGAAAATATGTTGTACATTTGTTATGTTTTTGATTAGATCATTAAAATGAAATTTAATAAACACTAGATTTGTAGTTCCACCAAGTGAAGGCAGAAACTCGAAACTTTCTGATGGCATGAAACGGCACTAATTATTCTCACACACTCACAAATATATTTGTTAAGACACATATAAAATTCGTAATGTGAGGTCATATATTTTATGGCTGTCAAATTAGTCGTTTCACCTCACTGAAAATATACAAATTTGACATCTATAGATTCTGTAACCTGACATGACAAAGTTTCTATGTGTTTTGAGATATTGAATCGTGTGAGAACTATTGTGATAAATTATAAACAGCAAGAAAGGAATAATAGACCAAACACATGTAGTCTATTAATGGCTATCTTCTTCTTCTTTCTCAGCCTGTGTTCATTCACTCCTGAATGTAGGCCTCTTTAAAAACGTTCCATGTGCTTTTATCCATTGCAACTTGTGTCTAGTTCGTTCCTGTAATCCTCTGGATGTCGTCTCGCTATCACTTTTGTGGTCTCCCACACTTCTCTTGTCCTCCATGTTAACAATTTATTAGTTCATCTATTCGGATATTGTTTCGCAATGTGGTCCGCCCATTACCATTTTAGCCTTGCTATTTTTTCCAACACATACGATACTTTTGTTCTTTCTCGGATATCTTGGTTTCTGATTCGGTCTTTTTTTTATCGTTCATCTCCCCGCCTGAACAGAGATTTTATCCTTTTTCATATCCTAAGGATATCGGCAAGGATGTGGTAATACCCGTCAACGTTGTACAAGTGCCGAAACATACATTTTTGTATTTCACAGCATCTTTTAGACAATACGGTAGTAGTGCCTCGGATGTTATTGCATTTCTGCGAACAACTACTACCTATGTACATGGGCAGGCCAAATATATTTAAATAAATTAATAAATAAGTATACTCACCCGCGGGATTGAACCCTTTACCTTTTGCACCGTAAGCAAGGTACTACGCTACGGAGCCATGGGCCGCCATTGCAAGCCTAAGGCTTATTCCAAGCATGGCTCTTTCCTTGAGGTGATTTGGAGCTTGTTATCCGACTTGCTAGTTAGTGCCGTAGTTTCTAGACCATAAGTGAGAACAGGCATTATACAACTATTAAAGATTTTCCTTTTAAGTTTTATTGGGATAACTGGTGACTTCGTTATATGTCCCAGTTTATTGAATGCTCCCCATCCAAGACTTGTTCATCTGGAGATTTTCGCATCTTGGTTCTATTTTCCCAATTGGATTTTATGCCCCAAATATATGGACGAGGGCAACTTTTCGAGTAGTTAGTTAGCAACAGTCACATCTAGGTCCCGGGGACTTATTATTTTGGTTTTATTTGCGTTAATTTCCAGTCCAACCTTTAAGGAAGCCCCGTCGAGTACTTGCAATATGATTCGAAATTCCTCTGCTGTCTCGCTAATAATGACAATATCATCTGCGAACCTTCAGTGGTTGAGTCGTACGCTATCTCTGTTAATTTCTTTGTCATGCCAGTTCAGATTTTTAAACACATCTTTCAGCGCCAAGGTGAACAGCTTGGGTGAAATTGTGTACCCTTAAAGTACTCCCCTTTCGGTATGGATACTATCGGTCTTTGTGTTCTCGTCAATGGTTATTTGTAGCGATGCATGATCATATTTATCTTTAATTAGTTTGAATACCTAGAGTCTCTTCTTGTATTATCCATAGCTTTCCGAATTGCCCAGGTCTCTATCAAATCAAAAGCCCTACGATAGTCAACGAAGGCCACAAACAGGGATATATTATATTCTGTACATTTCTCAATGAGAGTACGAAGTGTCTGAAGATGGTCGACGGGCTGATATTGATCTAACCTGCTTGATAGTCTGTTTGTTATTATTTTAGTGTTTCATTCATTTATGCAATACCCAATAACAAATATTTCAACTATATTACTTAAGTCAATCTGATTCGTAACATCTTGTTCACTAAAAAGAATACCGAAATGGTGCAATGTTTCGCCATCCATCATAGCACGTCGATACTCTTTGATGTTTTCAGTGAGCACATAATGCGTCTGGCACTCGACGTGCTAATTGAAATCGTAAAAATAAACGAAACAAGAAGCAGCACTCTAAAAAACTGTTCATTAAACTGTTTTGAATTACCTTTATTGCGGTAGAAGTACAAATTGCAATCAATCAATGATTAATTTACATTTTATGGCCCTACACACGATCAAGTAAGTTGCTCAAACTTGGCTTGTTAAGCCAGTTGGTCAAGTAAGTTTGATACTGTGGTTGCGAAATTGGTGAGTTGGATGGTTTGATGACGAGTTGGACGGTTTTCTGGATTTGTCAGAAAAGTTGTTGGAACACGGACGGCTTGACAAGTAAATTCAATCGTGCATGACGTTATCCAGCCTTCAAACCACCCAACTCATCAACTTGTAGTTTTCGCTATGTTATGTTTTTTATTTTTAGCGAAACAAGTGAGAGCAATAATAAGTAAGTATCTCAATTTGTTCAATAAATTTTTAAATAACCACTCTTTGCTCCACTTTAATTTCCTTTTAACCTTCTTCTTTTTCAGTAGCGATCCATACAAATATGATAAGTGGTTTATATCCATCATGAAAATGTAATAAAAGCAACAAATAATAATACAACAATAAAGCACGGTCCGGCGTAGTCCACACTTCACTGGCAGCCGGAGCACACTGATGAGAAGTTTGTCCGTCTGTCCATTTTACTTGAACGTGTGGGCTTAACTTGTACCGTCAAACTTATTTGACTAACTTGTATGATAAACTGGTTGAACCAACTTACTTGATTGTGTATAGAGGGCTTTAGGGTGATCATGAAAAACTTGCTTTCTTCAATTGCTTTTTCTCCCCCAGAGTTTTGGAGTTCTGGAGCTTGGCAGTTACAAAAATTGAATATATCTTAAAAATTGTTTGTCATTACTTTTAATTTACCCCTTATTCTAACTAAAAATTCAAGTAAGCAGTAAAATGTGTATCTACGTTCTCTAATAGATCTTCATTAGCTTTAGTTAAACGACCATCTCCGAAGGGACTTGGTGAATTACTGAAACTCATTAGGAACGAACTACAAATAGTTCATATCAATAGAACAGTTTCCGTCAGTAAAAATTACAATCGTAAGTTGCACGCGATTCACTTCTTTAATAATTCGGATGACCGTCAGCTCAACATCTAACTCTATATCCAGCTCCTTTAGTAGTTGTCTAACTTGATCCCTGTCGTAATCGAATTTTTTATTAATTCTGAGATAGAATCACCAGCGTTGTATATAATGAAGTTCTCGTTTCTAGAATTTTTATCTCTAATTTCCGATCTTATATATGCTTGCTATGTGCCAGTTTGTTGTTAATTTATCCGTTCGAGACAACTTTAAATTCAACAATTTTTTTTTTTTGGACCTTTCTTTCTAAGTCTGATATTGAGTTGAGCAACTAATTGGTAGTCCAGCACCGGTTGTCCGACTCAGAACCAATTCAAATAATGGCAGATGAAAAAAAAAGGAAACATGGTGCATTTTTACCTTCTGGATCACTAGGAGTACACAATTTACAAATCTACCGACAGGACATTGTACCTTGTGCCCTACATAAAATAGGACTGTACAATGACCTGCTGTACAATAAAGAGACAGAAACAACTGATCATAGAAGAAGAAGTCTTTTTGGCAACCAAATATGAATCCAGAAGAAAACGTCAATCAACTGACACTGGATTTGACAAATAACAAAAGTGTGAAACTGGCTGAAGAAAGAGAAATAGAATAAAATGCAATAAACGTACTGTGGCTATGATATTTACCTGAGAATTTAATTCAGACTACTTCCGAGAAGGAAAAAAAATCTCTTTTCATTTAGATTTGCCCTTGTTCTCATCTCTTCAAAGAAAAAAATAGCTAAATAGGGAGTTTCAATGATTTTTCGCGAATCTAGAAGTTTGTTTAATGAGGGGAAAAGGGAACTGAGAATTTTTTTTCAAGAAGGTTTAAAAAGGCTTTCGGAGGGAGCAATCCTTAACGTCTTTCATAAGAGGGCAAATGTCAAATGATGCTCCGTTAAATACTCCACTGAAAATACAATGATGTTGTTTTTGTTTTATTTTCCTAGAGGTATTATATAAATCGAAACATTGGCAAGAACAAAGAATTTTTCCTTAACATCGGTGGAAGTATCAATATATTTGGCATATTTACTATTGCGAAAGAATTTTTTCAAGTCAAAAAATTAATTTCGCTGGTCTAACTGCTTTGACAAAGTTTTGTTCGAGTTCATTGCATTTGCAGTTTTTATAATTTTTTTTTAGAAAAAAGTAATTTCAGGTATCACAAAAGAGGGAAATAGACCAAAAGTTATTTATGAAAGGTGTATCATAGTGATGGCCTATCTTATTTAGAAGTAAAATTTGATCTAGGAGGTTCGATGGTGCCTAAGACTAAATTCAGGATGGTCTGTTGAGCCAAGAATTCATAAAAACATAAGGCTCGTCTAGCCTTTGCGGCAGTCAGATCGATTAAGGAAAATTTCAGTGTTTGCTAAAAAAGCTGGAGAATCTGAAACGACAATTTTCACGATTGCACAAGAAGATTTAAAGATGAATCAAATTTCTGAACGATGGATTGCCAAGCTCCTTACACCAAAGCCAAAACTGGCATGGAAAGAAATTTCTTAGAAACATATTGCCGCTTTAGAAAACGATGAGAGTTATTTTGAAGTAACTGTCACGGGCGACGAGATTGGGATCCTTCCACGAAGCAGGAGTTAATGCAATGGGTTCATCAAAGCTCCCCACATTCAAAGACGGCAAAAACTCACTTGTGTTCTGGAAAGTTGATATGGCAATGGTATTTCGAGATTACGAAGGAATTTTGGTTATTGAACATATGAAAAAAGGGCTACAATTAATGGACAGTTTTACAAAAGGGTGGTTTAGAACCTTGGTTCATGGAAAACCCAGACTTTACTAC
>CM032447.1:36441914-36558279 GCA_019049505.1 Pachyrhynchus sulphureomaculatus | reverse complement strand
GGGAGGATGTCTTTGGGTGTTTGGTTGTAGTTTTAGTTTTGTTGTAATTTTTAGTTTTCTTTTAACTAATATGTTTATAATACTATATTGTAGTTTTATTTAATTTGGTAAAATGTCTGTACATGATCTAATTTTGAAAAAATTACGAGAAAAAATCGGAGGGAATCGTTTTTGCTAACCTGAATTAACATAAACTAACCTGAACTAAATAATCAGTAATTACAAAATACAGTGAATTCTGCTCATAACGAACCCGTTTATAGCGAATTTCCGGTTAAAACGAACTATTTTATAATGCACGAAAAAACTTTCATAAGACGAATGCAAATTTTTATCAGTTATAACGAATACGGTTTATAACGAACTTCCGGATAAAGCGAACCAAATCTGGATGTTTTATATCTGTTTGTAATGAACTTGCCACTCCCTGTGCTCGATGTCGCGCGACTTAATTTAGGGAATTCACCGAAACTCGCTGGGAACCCCTATTCTACTTGTTTCCGCCACGTCGCTAGTTCGAGCAGTATTATTTTCAATTCACTTGTTGCGTTATGCTGTTCTAATGCGTATTTGATCAAAGTAGTAAAGTGGATGTTTAAGTTTTTATTTTAAAATGAGTACACAAAAACATAAAGCGTTTACTTTAAAAGACAAACATGACATTATAAGGAAAATGGAGTTAAACAAAATGATGTTTGCAAATAGTTGAATTTAACTAAATCTACGGTTTCTACCGTATGGAAGAAGAGGCAAGAAATCTTATCAATCTATGATAAAAGAAACTTTAGTTGTAAAAAAGTAAGAAAATCTACACATGACCAAGTCGATAAAGGACTCGTTAAATGGTTTAGTCAAAAACGCCATGAACATGTTCCTATTACCAGCTATACTTTAGAAGAGAAAGTGAATCGCGAAGGAAAATAGAGAACACCGAGTTTAACTGTTCTAGAAGTTCAATTGAACGATTTAAAAAGCGACATAATATTAGTGGGGTTAAGATATTAGGAGAAACTGCAGAAGTGGATATTACTGTTGTTGTTGATCAGTGGTTGGCCAATGTATGGCCGGAAATTCGAGAAAGTTATGAATATGTGGACGTTTTTAATGCGGATGAACCGGGTTTGTTTTACAAGATGACTCCTGATAAGACATTAAAGTTTGTCGGAATTATGCTGATGGAAAATTATCAAAAGTAAGGATTACTGTGTTGGTGATAGGAAAGTCCGCCAATTTACCAGTAAAGTACAACTCGAACAGTAAAGCCTGGATGACATTAGAAATTTTTAAAAACATACTGATCGAATGGGACAAAGAAGTAAAATTCACAAGCAGAAAACTATTACTTTTGATTGACAACTGTCCAGCGCACCCTGAAGTGAATCTACAGCAAATAAAACTGGTTTTTATGCCTCCAAACACAAGTGCAGCCTATGGATCAAGGTGTGATACATTCTTTAAAATGTTATTATAGAAAGATTTTACTTATGAAAATGTTAGAGACGATCGATAAAGGTAACAACACAACTCTCTTGGACCCTATAAACTTTATCCATATGGCTCGACAAAGAGTCATCGCAAACTGTTTTAAGCATGGCGGATTTTTAAGGAAGGAATGTAGATATGACTCAGATGACTTAGTGGATTGCCAAACATCGAGAAGATCCTACTGATTGTCTAGAATTTGTTTACGATGCTGAAATTCAACAAAGTACAGTGGAAATCGAGATTAAAAAGATGTTTAATCACTATAATTCTGAAGAATATGTATGTGCTGATAATGAATTAATGGCGATAGAAATATTAACTGACGATCACATTGTGACATTAGTGACTTCTGGAAAGATTTTAAGCGATAATGACGACGAAGACGAGCCTGGAGAAGGAGATAATATTTATGTTTCATCCATTTCAGAAATGACTAAGAAAATGACTGAAACTCGCAATTTTTTGGTATCTCGTGAAGTTCCTAAACAGATATGGAGTAGTTTTTGGGACCTTGACAATTATATAAACACCATTTCTTTTCCAAGTAAAATTGTACAAACGAAAATTACCGCATTTATTGTATAAACTACGTATTTTAATGTTTTCGTTTATACTCGTATATGTACCAACATACATAATAACTTTAGTGTGACTTGTTTTATTTTCCTTTGAACATTTTCTTTTAATTTAATAATTATTATTATTCATTTTTGTAAGCATTAACGCCTAATCTAAATAAAAAAGTAGTGAAAAATGTTATTAGATTTTGTTTACTCTTTGTAACGAACTTCGGATATAGCGCACCATTTTTAGTGATTTTTTGGAGTTCATTATAAACGGACTTCATTGTATATTAAATAATGAAAAAAATGTCCTACCTTAATGTGAAAAAATGATGTACAAGCTACATTAGTGACTGAAGACCAAAGTTAGTTCAGGCTAGCAAAAACGGCCTCCACTCGATTTTTTCTAGTAAATCTTTCAAAATTATGCCATTTTAGGCCTATTCCAAAAAAAATTCCCTTTTTCTGAAAAGCTTGCGTACCAAAATTTTAGCTAGAATTTTAACAATGTTCCGTAGTGCTAAGCACATACTGTAACTGCATATTGAGGTTGGGAACGAATAAATTTATAATAATAATAATAATAATAATAATAATAATCCCTCAGGGGCTAGGGGAATCCCAGGATTCTCCTAGTACGGGCATTGACGATCCCGAGGTACCTGAGTCATGTTGTGCTGTCTTGTGTTGTCCAGATTATGTGTAACAAAAACGCAATCTTAAGGTGTTTACCGTGCCGAGAAGATGAATGGCTCAGCGTTTATGAGTCGCGAACGGTTCCCCCGGATACCGGGGCGCCCTCCGGGAGTAAGTAGCCTTGCTGTGGCATCCAGGCTCTGCCGCAGTCGACCCCTCTTTCCTAGGATACTCGTGGGAATTGTATGTCAAAGAATAATAATTATAGTAATGATAATGGAAGGGTGTTGCGGAGGCGGACCCCTGTCGTACAAACAGCTATAGCAACACCACAACAACAACAACCACAGACGACCCAAACAACCACCTCAGCCGAAACTACTCCCGATAGTTTTACCAGATCCGACATTGTAGGTGATGGAAATTGCCTTTTTCGTGCAGTTAGCTTACACTTGTATGGCCACCAAAACCATCATGAGAAACTCCGAGAGGTTGCTCTAAGATATTTACAACAAAAACTGGTCGGAACTTCACACATTTTCATTAATTGAAGTCAACGATATAAAAGACTTCAATAACTACTATAATTATATGAGGAAAAAATGGCACCTATGGAACGAGCCTAGAGATACTTGCCCTCTCGGAAACACAAAATAGCAACTTTCATATCTTCTCAAAACAACGAAGAACAAGACATACAAAAATAACTTTTACGGACAGGCCAACAATAATAAGCACGGGAAAATACAACAAAACTATTTACCTTCTACTAACAGGCAACCCAATGTCGGGACACTTTGAGCTTCTGACACCACAAAACATTGAGAACATTCCAGACAACAGCAGACCAATAAAAGAAGCATCGGGCGAGCGACGTAACGGTCGAGGACGTCGCGGGAAATGGCAGCTCGACCAAAACGATGAAGACCAGGCAACCGAAAATGGACCTGCCCAAAGTGTTGTGCCGGCGAGTAAGCCGACACCCATCAAGGCGGGAAAGTCACAGCAACGCATGAGTTGCACCACAGGAATCAATGAACACGCCATGCGTTGCTGTAATGAAATCACACCTGACAAAGAAATCACTGACAACAGAATCACTCGCCGCTTGGACCCACCACCACCAATCCCAAGCGCAATCGACGTAAATGCGGGACAAATACAACCACCAAAGCCAGGCCAAACCGCGTATGTTTTGCAAGGACAACATGCAACTACCAAGGCTGGCAAACCAAGACAGCGGTTAAAGTGGACAGATGAAATGAATAAAACAGTGATGCGCTGTTTACTACACCGCCACCAAACTAGAAACAGTGACATCAGGCTACAGACTGGAACTACACAGACTTTTCTTGATCGAATATCCACATCTGCAATTACTTGTTACAGAACAGAGAGTAATAGACCAAAAAAGAGTTATTACCAAGAACAATCGCCTCACACCTTTCGAATTGCAAACCATCAAAGATACAGTAGCTGCTGAACTTAACGCAGACCAAGTAGCTGCTGAACTGAACACAGACCAACTAAACAATAGAAACAGTAGAGCAGATACCGAACCAATCTCACACACACAACCACCCAGTCGAAAACAACAAGACCCACCACCCAGCAGGAGCATAACTCAAAATAATATTTCAGAGCAAATAGCAAGCACCACACGACACTCAACAACATCTATACAACATCACCCCGAATCACCTCTCATACAAACACTCAAAGCAGAAATGCAGTCACATCTAGCTCGATGGTCAGGCACCGACCCTACAACAAGAAATCCCATCCCTCGTTTAATTTTCAAACAGAGCACTCAAATGATCCTCAACACAATAAACAAGCACATAATACCACAGTACATAACAGACTTAAGCACGATCGAAGACATCCCACACAATAATATATGCAGCAGCAATCACCACTTTAACACAAAATAATCAAAAACTCCCTCAACGACAAAGAGACCCCAACAGCAGAAAACCCAAATTTAAATGGCAAATAAGAATAGAAAACAAGATCAACAACATCAGAAGAGATCTGGGACACCTTACCCAGTTTATGAACGGGAACGCATCCAAACGTGTCACACAGGGTGTAGACAAGATCAAATCTAAATCTCTCAACCGAACACTGCCAGAAATCGTTGATACTTTGAAACAAAAACTATCCGTATATGCTGCAAGACTCCGTAGATACAAAGAATCAAACGAGAGGAAAGACACCAACAACCTCTTCCGAAGAAGCGAAAAACAGTTCTACCGAAAAACTATGTACAACGAGCAGAGAGTAGTAACTGAACCACCAAATAAACAAGAACTCGCAGATTATTGGAAAACTGTCTGGTCAGAACCCAAACTACATAATAATAACACCTCCTGGATCAAAGCCGAAGAAGATAAACACAAACGTGTGACAGAACAAGAAAATTCCACACTAACTACAGAAGAAATTACAGAAACAATCAAACACACACACAACTGGAAATGTCCTGGAATAGACAATATACAAAACTTCTGGTACAAACAGTTTACCACCACACACGAAGCACTCACACACCAAATCAACAAAGCCATTCTACAACCACACACATTTCCCACTTTCCTTACACAAGGAATAACATACGTTAAACCCAAAAGCTCAGACACCACAAACCCGTCAAACTACCGACCTATCACCTGTCTTCCAACCCTATACAAGATCATCACAGCCGCAATTTCCAAGAAAATAGAACAACACCTAACAGACAACAATATTATCACAGAAGAGCAGAAGGGCTGCAGGAAAAATAGTCGAGGATGCAAAGAGCAGCTGATCATAGATAGCGTGATTATGGGACAAACCAGAAAAGAACACAGAAACCTTCACATCGGTTACATAGACTATAAAAAAGCCTTCGACTCCATACCCCACAGCTGGTTAATCAGAGCCCTAGAAATCTATAAAATCAACCAACACCTCAGGCAATTTCTAACGCAAATTATGAAAACATGGAAAACCAAAATACGCCTAGAAACACAAACCGAACGCATCCAAACAGAAGAGCTGTACATCAGACGGGGTATATTTCAGGGAGACTCGCTCAGCGCTCTATGGTTTTGCCTCTGTCTCAATCCACTCTCAAATATACTAAACAGAACAGAGCATGGCTTCAATATCAGACACCAAAAAGGGAATCAACATAAAATAAACCACCTCCTATATATGGATGACATAAAACTCTACGCTGCCACAAAAGCACAGCTGAAAGAGCTCCTCAAAATCACAGAAATATTCACCTTGGATGTCAATATGGAATTTGGTATAAGTAAATGCAAAGTGCTCCATATCAACAAAGGCCAATGGAAGTACCACCATGAGACAGAAACCATCAACAATGAAACACTCGATAACATGTTTGACAAAGAAACATACAAATATCTAGGCTTTCAACAGAGCACCAAACTCAACCATACTCACATCAAAACAGAGCTCAGAACCGAATTCAAGAACAGACTGACGAAACTTTTACAAACAAAACTCAACTCCAAATATCTCACTAAAGCCATCAACACGTTCGCTATACCTATACTCACATATTCATTTGGTATCATCAAATGGTCACAAACAGACTTAGAAAATATTCACATCCTTATACGGTCTCAATTCACCAAATACAGGAAATTACATCCCAACGCATGCAAAGAAAGACTTACCATCGAGAGGAAGGCAGGAGGAAGAGGAATTATAGACATCAGATCATTACACACAAAACAAATACAAGCACTTAGGAAATTCTTTCACACCAAGCAAACCAGCCTCCACACAGCAACAGTCAAAGCAGACAAAAACTATACCCCACTCGACTTATCCCGGGTAGACCACCCAGCAGATACACACAGTCACATCCAATTACAACAGGAAAAGATGAAAACGTGGTCAGAAAAAACACTTCACGGAAAACACAGATACCACATAGAGCAAGACCACGTAAATAAAAAACAATCATACACCTGGTTACGGGATGGGCAGCTATTCCCAGAAACAGAAGGCTTCTTACTTGCCATCCAGGATAAAGTCATATTAACCAGAAACTACCAAAAGCATATTATCAAAGACCCAACTATTACAGAAGACAGATGCAGAAAATGCCACCAACAGAAAGAAACGATCGAACACATAACAAGCGGATGTAAAATATTAGCCGGAACGGAATACACAGCCAGACATGACTCAGCGGCAAAAGTAGTTCACCAAGCACTAGCCACCACATACAAGCTCATAGAAAACACAGATCCCTACTACAAATATACACCAACATCCGTACTTGAAAATAAAGATTACAAACTCTACTGGGACATCAGTATCCATACAGATAAAACAGTCTCCGCCAATAGACCCGATATTACTTTTCAGTGCAAAAAAGAAAAAGTCACCTATCTAATTGACATAGCTGTCCCCAACGACACAAACATCCAAACGAAATACACAGAAAAAATTTCCAAATACACAGACCTTGCAACGGAAATAAAAAGGCTATGGAAACAAGAAAAAGTCATCATTGTCCCCCTCATTATATCAGCCACAGGCCTTACACCAACAACATTCACACCACACTTAGTACAATTAGGACTCAACACAAACATACACAAAAACATTCAGAAGTCAGTGATTTTGAAAACATGTAACATTGTCAGGTCATTCCTTAATACACAATGATAATGCGTTTGTGCTGACTTGGTTTCCGCCCGTCAGCCAAACATGGAACCACATTGACCAAATGTGAGAAAGAAAAACGAGAACAGTCATAATAATAATACCTAGGCTTCCAACAAAGCACCAAACTCAACCACACTCACATCAAAACAGAGCTCAGAACCGAATTCAAAAACAGACTGACGAAACTTTTGCAAACAAAACTCAACTCTAAGAATCTCACTAAAGCCATCAACACGTTCGCTATACCTATACTCACATATTCATTTGGTATCATCAAATGGTCACAAACAGACATAGAAAATATTCACATCCTTATGCGATCTCAATTCACCAAATACAGGAAATTACACCCCAACGCATGCAAAGAAAGACTTACCATCGAGAGGAAGGCAGGAGGAAGAGGAATTATAGACATCAGATCATTACACACAAAACAAATACAAACACTTAGGAAATTCTTTCACAGCAAGCAAACCAGCCTCCACACAGCGACAGTGAAAGCAGACAAAAACTACACACCTCTCGACTTAGCCCGGGCAGACCACTCAGCAGACACACACAGTCACACCCAATTACAACAGGAAAAGATGAAAACGTGGTCAGAGAAAACACTCCACGGAAAACACAGATACCACATAGAACAAGACCACGTAAATAAAAAACAATCATACACCTGGTTACGGGATGGGCAGCTATTCCCTGAGACTGAAGGCTTCTTACTTGCCATCCAGGATAAAGTCATATTAACCAGAAACTACCAAAAGCATATCATCAAAGACCCGACTATTGCAGAGGACAGATGTAGGAAATGCCACCAGCAGAAAGAAACGATCGAACACATAACGAGCGGATGTAAAATATTGGCCGGAACGGAGTACACAGCCAGGCATGATTCAGCTGCCAAAGTGGTTCACCAAGCACTAGCCACAACATACAGACTCATAGAAAAACACAGATCCCTACTACAAATACACGCCAACATCCATACTTGAAAATGAAGATTACAAGCTCTACTGGGATATCGGTATCCATACAGATAAAACAGTCTCCGCCAATAGACCCGATATTACTTTTCAGTGCAAAAAAGGAAAAGTCACCTATCTGATTGACATAGCTGTCCCCAACGACACAAACATCCAAGCGAAATACACAGAAAAAATTTCCAAATACACAGACCTTGCAACGGAAATAAAAAGGCTATGGAGACAGGAAAAAGTCATCATTGTCCCCCTCATTATATCAGCCACAGGCCTTACACCAATAACATTCACACCACATTTAGTGCAATTGGGACTCAACACGGACATACACAGAAACATTCAGAAGTCAGTGATTTTGAAAACATGTAACATTGTCAGGTCATTCCTTAATACGGAATGGTAATAGCGTTTGTGCTGACTTGGTTTTGGCCCGTCAGCCAAACATGGAACTACATTGATCAAATGTGAGAAAGAAGAACTTTTTGTAATAAATAATAATACCTTTCTTAAACTCTGGGAATTTCCCTTTAGAGCTAGTAAAAAACGCCCTTCCAGTTCGACATAATATTAGTGGGGGTAAGATAGTAGGAGAAACTGCAGGAGTAAATATGACAGTTGTTGATCAGTGGTTGGCCAACGGAAAACGGGTTTATTTTACAAGATGACTCCGGATAAGACATTAAAGTTTGTCGGAGAGAATTGTGTTGGTGGAAAATTTTCAAAAGTAAGGATTACTGTGTTGGTAACTGCAAATATGTCTGGAAGAGAGAAAAGAAAATTGTTGGTGGAAAGTCCGCCAATACCAGGTGTTTTAAAAACAAACATTTACCAGTAAAGTACAAATCTAACAGTAAAGCCTGGATGACCTCAGAAATTTTTAAAAACATACTGATCGAATGGGACAAAGAATTAAAATTCACAAACAGAAAAATATTACTTTTGATTCACAACTGTCCAGCGTACCCTGAAGTTGAGCTACAGCAAATAAAATTGGTTTTTATGCCTCCAAAAACAAATGCAAAGTTCCAGCCTATGGCTCACGGTGTGATACATTCTTTAAAATGTCATTATAGAAAGATTTTACTTATGAAAATGTTAGAGACGAAAGATAAAGGTAACATTTTTTTCTGTAACTCTCTTGGACTCCATAAACTTTATCCATATGGCTTCGCAAAGAGTCAATAGAGAAAAACCATTGCAAACTGGATGGATGGCGGATTTTTAAGAAATGAATGTAGATATGACTCAGATGATAAGCTACCGTTGACTCAGTGGATTGTAAAACATCGAGAGGATCCTACTGATTGTCTAGAATTTGTTTACGATGCTGACATTCACTGAAAATCGAAATTAAAAAGATGTATAATCACTTTAATTTTGAAGAATATGCTGATAATGAATTAATGACGATAGAAATATTAACTGATGATCAAATTGTGACATCAGTGACTGATCTGGAAAGATTTTAAGCGATAAGAGCCTGGAGAAGGAGATAATATTTATGTTCCATCCATTTCAGAAATCACCAAGAAAATAATTTTTTGGTATCTCGTGAAGTTCCTGAACATATATGGAGTAGTTTTTGTGACCTTGACAATTATATAAACACCATTTCTTTTCCAAGTAAAATTGTATAAACGAAAGTTACTGATTTTATTGTATAAACTATGTATTTTAATGTTTTCGTTTATACTCGTATATGTACCAACATACATAATAATAACTTTAGTGTGCTTGTTTTATTTTCCTTTGAACATCTTCTTTTAATTTAATAATTATTATTATTCATTTTTGTAAGCATTAACGCCTAATCTAAATAAAAAAGTAGTGAAAAATGTTATTAGATTTTGTTTACTCTTTGTAACGAACTTCGGATATAGCGCACCATTTTTAGTGATTTTTTGGAGTTCATTATAAACGGACTTCATTGTATATTAAATAACTAGCCGGGCCCGCGGCTCCGCTCGCGTGGACTTGATTCCCTACTATCGTCACTGCTTATTCCTTATGTTACCCAACGTAATAAAATATCTCACATGATTTTCCCTTACCTACCAATATTTCTCCTTATCTCCCATTATCTCTACATAATTTCCATTATCTAGGCTTATCTCTATTCATCTCCCATTATTTCTCCTTATGTCCCATTAATTCTCCTTATCTCCCATTATCTCACCTTATTTCCCATTATCTAGGCTTATCTCGACTTATCTCGCAATATTTCTCCTTATCTCCCATTAGTTCTCCTTATCTCCCATTATCTCACCATAACTCCCATTATCTAGACTTATCTCTTCTTTGATTGTGTTAGCCGATACTCGTTGGAAATTCATAATAAAATTATATAAAAACAACACTATGTTTTAATTTCCAATATATTTAAAGTCACTTGACAATTGTTTCACCATACAAGTAAATATTTACTTTTGAAGAAGCCATTGTATGGTGAAATAATTGTCAAGTGACTTTAAATATGTTGGAAATTAAAACATAGTGTTGTTTTTATATAATTTTAAGTCTAAAACTAAAAATAAGTCTATCTCTACTTATCTCCCATTATTTCTCCTTATCTCCCATTATTTATACTTATCTCCCATTATCTCACCTTATCTCCCATTATCGAGGCTTATCTCGACTTATCTCCCATTATTTCTCTTTATCTCCCATTATCTAGGCTTATATCGAATTATACAGAACATATGTATAAATTTATAAAAACACGTAAATCGGATAAGTGGTTCTCGAATGATAAGCGAACTAACGGACAGACAGACAGAGAGACGTTACATTTTATATATATTATATTCTTTGCTACATGATATTGTTCCATATTTAATGCTTTACGCAGTATCTTGCAAGAGAAAACGCTAGCGGCAAACTTTTCTACAACTTAATTTACTATTATCGTCACTGCTTATTCCTTATGTCATCTAACGTAATAAAATATATCCTATAAACTGGCCAGAGAACATACGTATGTTTAAAAAAAAGCACGTAAATCGGATAAGTGGTTCTCCAGTGATAAGCGCACTAAAGGACAGACAGACAGACAGAGAGACGTTGCATTTTATATGTATTATAGATATTCTTTGCTCCATGATGTTGTTCCATATTTAATGGTTTAGCATGTTTAAAAAAAAGCACGTAAATCGGATAAGTGGTTCTCCAATGATAAGCGCACAAACGGACAGACAGAGAGACGTTGCATTTTATATATATTATAGATATCCTTTACTACATGATATTGTTCCATATTTAGTGGTTTAGGCAGTGTATTGCAAGAGAACGCGCTAGCGGCAAACTTTTTTCCGATTTGATTCACTATTATCGTCACTATCGAAATAAAATATAGCCGATAACCTGGCCGGAGAACATATGTATGTTTTAAAAAAAAAAAAACACTTAAATCGAATAAGTGGTTCTCCAGTGATAAACGCACTAACGGACGGACAGACAGACTGACGGACAGAGAGACGTTGCATTTTTTATATATTATAGATACAGATTATTATTATATAACCTGGCCAAAGGATATAGGTTTGAATTTAAAAAAAGACACGTAAATCGGATAAGTGGTTCTCGCGTGATAAACGCACTAATGGACAGACAGACAGACAGAGAGACATTGCATTTTATACATATTATAGATTATAGATATTCTCTGCTACATAATATTGTTCCATATTTAATGGTTTAGACTGCGTATTGCAAGAGAACTCGCTAGCGGCAAACTTTTTTCCGACTTCATTCACTATTATCGTCACTGATCATTTCTTATGCTACCTATCAGAATAAAATATAGCCTGTAACCTGGCCGAAGAATATATGTATGTTTTAAAAAAAAAGTACGAAAATCGGATAAGTGGTTCTCCAGTGATAAGCGTACTAACGGACAGACAGACAGACAGACCGAGATTTTATATATATTATAGATGTAATAAAATATGTATCTATAACCAGGTCAGAGAACATATGTATGAATTTAAAAAAGCACGTAAATCGGATAAGTGGTTCTCGAGGGATAAGCGCACTAACGGACAGACAGACAGAGAGACGTTGCATTTTATATATATTATAGATATAGATTATTATTATTATATAACCTGGTCAAAGAATTTATGTATGAATTTAAAAAAAGATAGGTAAATCGTATAAGTGGTCCTCGCGTGATAAACGCACTAATGGACAGACAGACAAACAGAGAGACATTGCATTTTATATATATTATAGATTACTGATTACATATATTCTCTGCTACATAATATTGTTCTATATTTAATGCTTTAGGCTGTGTATTGCAAAGGAACGCGCTAGCGGCAAACTTTTTTCCGACTTCATTCGCTATTTTACATCAGTGCTCATTCCTTATGCTACCTAACGTAATAAAATATAGTCTATAACCTGACCAGAGAACATAGGTATGTTTAAAAAAAAAAAGTACGTAAATCGGATAAGTGGTTTTCCAGTGATAAGCGTACTAACGGACAGACAGACAGACAGACAGACAGACAGACAGAGAGACGTTGTATTTTATATATATTATAGATGTAATAAAATATATATCTAAAACCTGGTCAGAGAACATATGTACGAATTTAAACAATCACGTAAATCGGATAAGTGGTTCTCGAGGGATAAACGCACTAACGGACAGACAGACAGATAGAGAGAGGTTGCAATTTGTTTATATTATAGGTATAGATTATTATTATTATTATATAACCTGGCCAAAGAATATATGTATGAATTTAAAAAAAAGACGTAAATCGGATAAGTGGTTCTCGCGTGATAAACGCACCAGTGGAGAGACAGACAGACAGAGAGACATTGCATTTTATATATATTATAGATTCTAGATATTCTCTACTACATAATATTGTTCCATATTTAATGGTTTAGACTGTGTATTGCAAGGGAACGCGCTAGCGATAAACTTTTTTCCGACTTCATTCACTATTATCGTCACTGCTCATTCCTTATGCTACATATCGTAATAAAATATAACCTATAACCTGGCCAGAGAACATATGTATGTTTTTTAAAAAAAAAGTACGTAAATCGGATAAGTGGTTCTCCAGTGATAAGGTCACTAACGGACAGACAGACAGAGAGACGTTGCATTTTATATATATTATATATGAAAAAAATGTCCTACCTTAATGTGAAAAAATGATGTACATGCTACATTAGTGACTGAAGACCAAAGTTAGTTCAGGCTAGCAAAAAAACGGCCTCCACTCGATTTTTTCTAGTAAATCTTTCAAAATTATGCCATTTTAGGCCTATTCCAAAAAAAACTACCTTTTTCTGAAAAGCTTGCGTACCAAAATTTTAGCTAGAATTTTAACAATGTTCCGTAGTGCTAAGCACATACTGTAACTGCATATTGAGGCTGAGAACTAACAAATTTATAATAATAATAATAATACCTATGTAGAAAACACTTTCTTAAACTCTGGGAATTTCCCTTTAGAGCTAGTAAAAAACGCCCTTCCGGTGGGCCACTTAAGTTTCATGTTTTGTTGTTTACACTATACAATAAAAATGCCTATTGAAACCTGTCGAAAGTCTACTTAGCAGTACAGAACGATTTACATTGGAGCCCAATTAGGGGTCTAGCCCCTTTTAAGAAAAAAATAGGCTTTGATCATCAACCAAAAATAAATTAAAAATATTTCACTTGTTTATTACTTTAAACTACGAAAATAATCACCGCTAAAATATTGTAATTAGTTTTCAACACTTTTATTGTTTATTTACTCTTTTCGCTTTTTAAACATAATAGATTCCAAAAACTCAAAAAATTTTTATTAGTAATGCTTTAAAAATAAACTTCATCTCAGTACGGTAACAAAAACAAACAGTTGTACTACTCATTCATGATTATTCATTGGGTACGTGCAAATTCTGCGCTAAAATCATTACGCTTGATCATAGTATTTATTTTTGATCGTCGAACATAACCTCAAATTTTCGCAATTAATCTAACGAAACATCAATGTTTCGTGAAATATCTTCGAACTATCTCAAAATTTAATTAGCTTACCTTTTCAAAAATTCCGCCTTCGTTCATACAATACATTCACAAAAAAATCCTTAAAAGGTTAAGTTTAAAATTGCACAAAACGACACTATCATTCAGAAATTAGTAAAAATCTGAAGAAAACTCGGAGTCGCGGCAACGTTGCATCTTTCCACGGCACACCGAGACATACTGAAATGTTTATTTTGCGGATGCCATGCGTCCGCGAGGTTTGATCCTGCGTTGTCAGATTAGAAGGATTTTCCGGGAAATATTTTCCTCAACGATAAGTAGCTGAAAATATTTTTTGAATGTAATTCATACATATATAGACTTTGAAATTTCAGTGGAAATAGAATGTAGGCATGCATGGAGGAACTAATCTTTGATCACAATAGAAGATATGAAGCTAAAAAACAATATACCCAGTTCATCTTTATTTGTTTCACATTGCATATCACATATTAGCTCATAAATGTTCGGAATTTTTTCTTAATGTAGAATAGTGGATATTAAGTTGAGCAGAGTTAATTCAGGTTATTTGAGGTTTGTTTTTTCTTTATTAAAACAATAAAAATAATATTGAACTAAGCTGAACTAACAACATAAATATTCTAAATTTACTTGACATTATTTAACATGCTTACATTTATTATAAAATAGAGTAATAATACGAAATAATATTCATTGAAACCAGAAGGAATAGAGTCGCAACTTTTGATATTTCTAAATATTTGCTAAGCCAAGCAACAAATATCGTCATAAATCTGTTATGCGGATATATCAGCATTCTCAAATAAAACATACAGCTGATACCTTGAACTATTAATTCTTTCTTCTTCAAAATAATTCTAGATACTTCTGAACCGAGTGCAGTACGCTCTTTTGAATCAAGAAGGCATCAGATAATTTGATTGTTTTATTTATATTTTTTGGTAAATGTTTAAATATTATTGTTCTACATATGTCACTCCTGAGGAAATGATGTATAGTACTGCCGTTTTACAGATTAGCAAACCGTTCAATATTCATTTGTTACTGGCTATTGATGAATGAAGTTTTATTGAGCTAAATTAATTTTGATTAATTGTTCGCTTCTGATTTTGGAGAAATTCGGGTTGGTCACATTGACAACACCGTAAGGATGAAAACGCATGCGTTTTTCTGAATTCGATAGGACAGTGCATAGGGAAATGAAATTCTGTTTGATTTCCCACTGCATTTCTGGAGCTATTTTTAGATTTATTTGAGGCAAAATCACTTAAACTCGAAAAATAGGCTGAAATTAAATTTATTTTTGGAGATTTTACTGCCGTTTTATGTGCTAAAGATGATTTTATTGTAGTTCTGTTTAATAAATAAATACTTCGTGTAATTTATATTGTTAATTGAAATCGGGAACAGCTACATATTAAAAAAAAACCGGCCAAGTGCAAGTCGGACATAATTAATGTTCCGTACGGTGACTGCTTTTAAAATAAAATAAAATTATATCTCGGTACAAGAACGACTTGCCCTCGGTTACTTACAGTTACCTCCACCATACATCAAGAAACATAGTTTTCAGAGTTTTTTTATAAAAGAAAAGTTATTAAACGTAATGAACTCGTGATAATTTTCTCTCAATCTACACTTTATGGAGAAAATTCCAGAACTTTTTTAAATTTTTTAATCGATACTTTTCGAGATAAGGGGGACCATCGATTTGTGGCAATTTTTTAAAAATAACACAAGGACAAGTGCACTTTGGATCATTAGATGAAAGATTGTTGCAATAAATGCATTAGATATGTTGTATTAAGCTTCGTGAGATTGATGAGATGGTAGGCATCTTAATATGAACATCCTGCATGAAGTTCTAAAAATGAAAAAGCTGAGTACGCGATGAGTGCCGCGTTTGTGGACTCCAGACTAAAAAAGCACGACGAAGGACATTCCAAAAACGTCGTTGGAAAAGTTGCAGCTTGCAGTTAATATAGATCTTATTTTGTTTCAATTAGCGAATTTTTTAGCCTGTAGTACCATATATAGTAATAATCTTTCGTAAAACATGATGGTAAAGTACTTATAAATGCAGTGTCGCCATTTTGTCAGGAAAATAAAAAGTTGGTACTGACATCACAGGAAAAAACACCTTCGGAAATACAATATTTATATTTCATCACATATCAGGGTCGCTGTCTGTCGGTCAGAATGACAGTCAGTTACTATATATATATATATATATATATATATATATATATATATATATATATATATATATATATATATATACAGTCGACATATATATATAGTGAAAC
This sequence comes from Pachyrhynchus sulphureomaculatus, assembly GCA_019049505.1. Lineage (NCBI taxonomy): Eukaryota > Metazoa > Arthropoda > Insecta > Coleoptera > Curculionidae > Pachyrhynchus > Pachyrhynchus sulphureomaculatus. The sequence continues at coordinate 36,541,601 of CM032447.1, read as the reverse complement.
TCTATATAGTGAAAAATTCTTTATAGTGCAATTTTTTCAAGACCTATAATATATCTTACATACATATATATATATATATACGGATTTTTTCTTTATATAGTGAAAAACTCTCTATAGTGAAATTTCGGTCAACATTTTGGTCTTTCACTATATAGAGTGTCGACTGTATATATAAAATATATATATATATATATATATATATATATATATATATATATATATATATATATATATATATATATACCAGGTGTACAAGTATGAAATGCGGATTTTTTTTCTAAAAAACCATATTAAATTCGGAAGAATTATAAAAAGTGCTTTATTCAAAGTACGCTCCATCCATTTTTCCCATCTTTCGGGCAATTTGCGAATACCACGCCAGTAAAAATCTTCCCTTTTTGCTGCAAACCATTCATCGAGTCATTTTTTCCCATCTTCATACGACCCAAAGCGCTGCTCAGCAAGTGCGTGACCCATCGATGCAAACAAGTGGTAATCGGAAGGAGCCAAGTCTGGTGAGTAAGCCGCATGGGGTAGAACTTCCCAGCTGAGTGTTTCCAACGTGTCGCGAACTGGTTTTGCCATATGTGATGGAGCATTGTCATGAAGAAAAATGACTTTGTGTTGCCTCTTTCGGTATTCTGGCCTTTTTTCAAGCAGCGAACGGTTCAAATCGGTCAATTGTTGTCGTAACGTTTAGTATTAACCGTATTAACCCCAGATTTTAACAGCTCATAATAGACCACGCCCCTCTGGTCCCACCAAACACATAGCATCGTCTTTCTGCCAAAGCGATTCGGTCTTGTGGTCGATGTGGATGGTGCGCCTGGGTCTATCCATGATTTTTTGCGCTTGGGATTCTCAAAGTAAATTCACTTTTCATCCCCTGTAACTATACGATGCAAAAACGACTTCCTTTTGTCCCGAGCCGTTTTTGCGCGCCAGCAAAATGTCACACGTGAATCTTTCCCATTTTGCGCTTTGCCATTTTGAATCCTGTCAACAATGCTTGCAATTCCACATCTTCGTATTTTTTTGGCGGTTTTCCACGTTCCTTGTCTGCAACTTCGAAGTCAGTACTTTTGAAACGCTGAAACCATCGTTCACACGTATCTTGCGATGGAGCATGTTCACCATAAGCTTCTCGAAGTAATGGGTATGACTCAACAGCAGTTTTCATCAAATGCTGTCCGCGAAGGCTCTTTCTTCGTTATAAATTTCGACATATTGAATACAACAACACAACACTATGCACATACTTTTCCAAGTTAAATTTTTTTTCAATATGTAGATAAATTACTTAAATAATGAGATATTTGAGTGAAACTCGTTACTAGGAAGTTTTTTGAGGTGCTGAATACGAATTTTAAGTCAGAAAACAATTATTTTTTATTCCAAGATGGCGAACCCAAGATGGCGGATAAAAAATGCTTAAATATAAAAGATTAGCACAAAACATGTTTCCCACTTTTTCTAGGAGGGACTGATGACGAATCTGAAGTTAAAAATTGATGTTTTCACTAGGACTCATACTCTAAAAATTATGGAGCACTTCTTAGATGTTTTAAAAAGTATGTGAAAAACTTCAGACTATTGTATATATATAATTCTATATATATATATATATATATATATATATATATATATATATATATATATATATATGTTATATATATATATATATATAAATATTTCATATATATATATGTTACAATAGGATGGTAGAATGTAATATATTAAAATTCCGGGTTTCAATCCGTTCGCCTAACAATAAATTTGCACGACGTTTCGCCAAAATCTCATTTGGCATTTTTAAGTGCTCTTGCTGCTGCTACTCAATACTGTGAGCGGCAGCAGCAGCATGATCACACTTCTTCTTCTTGTATCGACCCGTTATCCGATATTCGTGATTATCCTGGCTATTCGGGCTTTGTTTCCAGCTGCCCGGAATATTCTCGTTGTTGTTGTTAATAACCATGTCTGCACGTTTTTCAGCCACGAAACACGTCTTCTGTCTGTGGTCCTCTTCTTCCATCTACCTTGCCCTGCAGTATCAGTTGGAGTAGACCATATCTTTCCCCGTTTCTCATGATGTGGCCCAGATATTCGAGCTTTTTTCTTTTAATTGTATTAACAATTTCCAGAACTTTGTTTAAGAGTTTTAGCACTCTCTTTTTGGTAGTATGCTCTGCTCAAGATATTCTATACATGCGCCTGTAGAGCCACATCTCCAATGTTTCCAACCTTTAAATTATATATATATATATATATATATATATATATATATATATATATATATATATATATATATATATATATATGAGGCGTTGCGGATAGTAAGGGCGAACTCAACATTGGGTCAAATTTTTTTTTATATAATTCTATTTTATATGTTAGTACTTTTCCTACATCACATACCGGTCTAATTGTTGAGTTCGCCCTTGCTTCGCCTTCAAATTTCAGTATCAAATAAATGAAAAATTTCGAACACGCGATAGCCGGGCGGGTAGTAAGGGCGAACTCAACAATTTCGCGCGGAGCAACCGCCGGTATTGCGTCACTAAATGAGGTTTACTTGAAATTTTACGCTTTCTGCGTGTTAGTTCAAGTTAATTTTGAACTTAATACGTTTATGTTTTGTTTGGTTTTGTTGCTTCTTTTTTTAAAAAAAGTATGGCGCAACCTGGACCTTCTAGTAGTGAAGTAAGTGTACAACATTTAGATGGTAGTGCTGTGTCGGATTATTCGCGAAAGAGACCTGCTAAGATGAATGATTGGCAAAAAAACGAGTGTAAGTTGAAACGAAATTCAGGAAGTGCTTACATTTCAAGAAATAACAAAAGGCACGTTGTTGCCCGCAAAATTGGACCTCCTTGCAAGTGTGGATGTTTTGAGAAAATAGGCGCTGAACTGGTCACCAATATTTTTGACTCTTTTTGGCAAATTGGAAACTATGATCTACAGAATGCTTACTTATCAAAATTGTTGATCTGCAATGATGTAAAAAGATCTTACGTAAAGGGGCGTCCAAATCGTACCCTGAGACGCATTCAATATAATGTGACTGTTGATCACGCTAATCGTGAAGTTTGTCGTACTGCGTTTTATAACATTCATGGCATCTCTGAAAAGCGCGTTCGAGTCGTACTTGACAAAACCAGCAGAACTGGAACTGTTACAACGGATCAAAGGGGGAGGTGTGAACCCGCGAAGAAAATAGGAAATGACGATCTTTCTAAAGTAAAAGAACACATCATGTCACTACCTACTGTCACTAGTCATTACAGTCGCGCCAAAAGCCCTCATCGAAAATACTTACCTGTTGGACTTAATATTAAAAAGCTCTATTCTCTTTACAATGAATGGCTTACGGAAAATTACCCTGGTTACAGCCCGGTAAATCAGCACTATTATCGTGATACGTTTAATATGCAGTTCAAAAGTATAAGTTAATGATTGAAAGCTGTCGCCGAAAAAACCAGTTTTGCGTTATCCAACTTAGACAGGACATGATTTTCAATTTCTCTAATTTTCAAAAGAAAATTACTAAAATGCAGATGGCTGGTGCTAAGTTTAAAGATGGAAAGATCTTTGAATTTACAAATAACTTTAAGCAAGGTTTCTACATTCATTCTGCTTACAATTTGGATGTCAAAACGGCAGTCAAACTACAAAAAGGCAAGGTGAAAAACTATGATCCTGATCATTTTCATTTGGCCAGTGAAACACTGACGAGACTTTACAGTGCTCCCATTAAAATACTACCCCCCAAATTAAAGGACATTCAGGACTTGTTACCGTATGTTCCCCTACCTTGGAGTCGGTACTTTACTAACATTATAGCCTCTCAAGACGCAGCAACGAATAAGAGCACCGAAAATGAAGATGTTATGGACGATGACCAAATAGATTACAACTGAACTTGGCTAATTATTTGTTTCTTTTCTTTAGTTTTTTTTATGTTAGTTTCAATACCATATTTCCACTGTTTTTGTATGTTGTATCAAGTAACTATTTTGTAATAACAAAACCTTTAATTAAAACAATAACCTTAAAATTAAATAAAATGTGTTCAAAATTTTTAATACCGGTCTAATTTTTTCCCAGGTATTGCCAATTTTAGGTGATAGTGTAGCATCAGAAACGAACAGTAAAATATGAAAAAAAATACACAAATAAGTATTTAAAAAACATTTAAAAATTCACGGAATACACTATTCTACTTAAGTAAATAATAAAAAGCTAATAAATTATAAATAAATAATAAAAACCTGATTTTGCCAATATTTTGTTGAGTTCGCCATTTAGATTTTTCTATAAATTCAATTTTTTCGAAACTTCATTTTGTTGAGTTCGCCCTTACTATCCGCAACGCCTCATATATATATATATATATATATATATATATATATATATATATATATATATATATATATATATATATATATATGTATATACACATATATTTTGATGTTGCTTTGTGTTCCTTATGTTCTACCTTAGTTTACACATAACTAAATTATGATCACTTCCTACGTTGGGTGATGAAAAGCTTCTCACGTCTAATATATGGCGTTGATGTATTTCTCTGTTTGTTAGGACATAATCTATTATTTCAAGAATTTTCAAAGTAATTTATTTATTTTTTGCTTTATTACCTATGGTGTGATTCCTGTAAAGCGTTAGAACATATATGTCATATTCCTAAAAATACTAAGAAACAAGAAATATACTTTTTAGCAATATCAAAACGATCGCATCTTGAATCTTGACTAAATCATGAAATCTTCTCCAAACCAATGGACCAAATATTTTTTCTTGTAATATTTTTAATTTATCTTCCTCTTCTTGAAGTTCATCTTTTAATTGCTTGGCTTTTTCTTCTTCGATTCTTAATATTCTACTCATAATTTATTTAAATGACAAGAAATGTAACTTAACTTGTCTTTAGGTTAATAAATATGAAATAAAATTCACTTTTATTGACAATCAAAGTCTAATTTTTAAAGGTACAGGTTCCTTAGGTTCCTTAATAATATGTTGTTGGTACACAGTAAAACTTAACTTTGCCAATTAATGTCATAACTACAAAACAGAACGAGAGTTCCAGAAATACGAAAAATATAGCAAAAATAACTATATTATATTGTATATCTAATTTCAAACATAATAAAGACAATATTTTGTTTGAAAAAATATATAAACTATTGAAAGAATAGGTGAATTACGTTATACCTCTATTACCAAATGAAATTATAAACAGTATTTTGTTAAAAAGAATATGAAAGACATTGCAAAAACAAAAGCCTGAGAAAAAGAAAGACAATATTTTATGAAAATCAAGGTTATGCTTAAGCATAAATTTATGTGGACTAGGGATTTTTATAAAAAATTTAAATAAAAAGTAGTATTAAACTAAAATTTTCTGTTCTCATACAATTCCTTCTGACTTTATAGCTGACCTAATATTAAGAAAATTTCACATGATCGGGCAACGTTTAAGAAGACCAAAACAGATCAAACGCTACAAGCTGTTAAAGCTGTAAAAGCGCGAATTGACAGAAATCCTTTCCGCAAACAAAAAATTTTCTCGTGAGATGAGAATTTCGTAAAAACACATGTCTCGTGTTATTAAAGGAGATTTAAGCCTTGGCGCTTATAAGAGACACACTGGTCATTTGCTAACGAAAGATTTAAAGCGAAAACGGTCGCAAAAATCTAAAAGTTTGTTGAAGGAATACGCTAAAGACAAACACAGAAAAATGTTTTTTACCGACGAAAAAATTTTCACTGTAGGACAATTTTCCAATAAGTAAAATGATATGATTTATGCCAGATCTTTTCAGGAAAAGTCTGAATTTGTTCCAGAAGTTCAGGTCATCATCTAGCATCAGTTATGGTTTGGTGAGGAGTCACCTTCGATGAGATTACCAGTATTTATCTTTGTGAAAAAAGTATGAAAACTTCGGCTAAAATATATCATATCCTTTACAACAATAAGCATTGGGTCTTCCAGCAAGATTCTGCAACAAGACACAAAGTTAAAACAATATAAGCATGGCTTCAACAAAATGGACCTTCATTTATTAATACAGTAGATTGGCCTTCTGCAAACCCTGGTCTAAATCCTTTAGATTATAAACTATGGTCCCTTTCATGGTTTACTCTAAAAGACATACCAATCTTGACTCTTTAAAACAGATGGACAATATTCCGTTGGATCAACTGAATGCTGCCATAGACGAATGGCCTAATCGTTTGAGGGACAGATGTAAAACAAGAAGAGGACATTTTGAGTAAATTATATATATATATATATATATATATATATATATATATATATATATATATATATATATATATAAACAAACGATTAGGCCATTCATCTATGGCAGCATTCAGTTGATCCAACGGAACATTATTCATCTGTTTTGTTAAAGCTCGTTTTAAAGAGTCAAGATTGGTATGACTTTTAGAGTAAGCCATAAAAGGGACCATAGTTTATAATCTAAAGGATTTAGACCAGGGTTTGCAGAAGGCCAATCATGTATTAATAAATGAAGGTACATTTTGTTGAAGCCATGCTTATATTGTTTTAACTTTGTGTCTTGTTGCAGAATCTTGCTGGAAGACCCAATGCTTATTGTTGTAAAGGATATGATATATTTTAGCAGAAGTTTTCACACTTTTTTCACAAAAATAAATACTGGTAATCCTATCGAAGCTGACTCCTCACCAAACCATAACTAATGCTGGATGATGACCCCTCTGAACTTCTGGAACAAATTCAAACTTTTCCTTAGAAGATCTGGCATAAATCCTATCATTTTGCTTATTGGAAAATTGTCCTACAGTGAAAATTTTTTTGTCGGTAAAAAACATTTTTCTGTGTTTGTCTTTAGCGTATTCCTTCAACAAACTTTTAGATTTTTGCGACCGTTCTCGCTTTAAATCTTTCGTTAGCAAATGACCAGTGTGTCTCTTATAAGCACCAAGTCTTAAATCTTCTTTAATAACACGAGACATGGAATTTTACGAAATTTTCATCTCAAGAGAAATTTTTTTTGTTTGCGGAGAGGATTTCTGTCAATTCGCACTTTTACAGCTTTAACAGCTTGTAGCGTTCGAATTGTCTTTGGTCTTCCTAAACGTTGCCCGTTCGTGTGAAATTTTCTTGATATTAGGTTAGCTATAAAGTCAGAAGGAATTGTATAAGAAGAGAAAATTTTAGTTTAATACTACTTTTTATTTAAATTTTTTATAAAACTCTATAGTCCCCATAAATTTATGCTTAAGCATAACCTTGATTTTCATAAACTATTCTCTTTCTTTTTCTCAAGCCCTTGTTTTTGCAGTGTCTTCTATATTCTTTTTTACAAAACAATATTTTTAATTTCATTTGGTAATAGAGGTATAACGTAATTCATCTATTGTTTCAATAGTTTATATATTTTTTTAAACAAAATATTGTCTTTATTATCTTTGAAATTAGATACACAATATAATATAGTTATTTTTGCTATATTTTTCGTATTTCTGGAACTCTCTTTTTTACTGTTTATAATTTCATTTGGTAATAGAGGTATAACGTAATTCACCTATTCTTTCAATAGTTTATATATTTTTTCAAACAAAATATTGTCTTTATTATGTTTGAAATTAGATATACAATATAATATAGTTATTTTTGCTATATTTTTCGTATTTTTGGAACTCTCGTTCTGTTTTGTAGTTATGACATTAATTGGCAAAGTAAAGTTTTACTGTGTACCAACATCATATAATTAAGGAACCTAAGGAACCTGTACCTTCAAAACTTAGACTTCGACTGTCAATAAAAATGAATTTTATTTCATATTTGATAACCTAAAAACAAGTCAAGTTACATTTCTTGTCATTTAAATAAATTATGAGTAGAAGATTAAGAATCGAAGAAGAGAAAGCCAAGCAATTAAAAGATGAACTTCAAGAAGAGGAAGATAAATTAAAATTATTACAAGAAAAAATATTCGGTCCATTGGTTTGGAGAAGATTTCATGATGGAGTCAAGATTCAAGATTTACAAGAGAATCTTTTTCAAGATGCGATCGATTTGATATTGGTAAAAAGTATATTTCTTGTTTCTTAGTATTTTTAGGTATATGTCATATATGTTCTAACTCATTACAGGAATCACACCATAGGTTATAGAGTAAAAAATAAATAAAATACTTTGGAAATTCTGGAAATGATAGATTATGTCCTAACAAACAGCGAAATACATCAACGCCATATATTAGACGTAAGAAGCTTTTCATCACCAAACGTAGGAAGTGATCATAATTTAGTTATGTGTAAACTAAGGTAGAACATAAGAAATACAAAGCAACATCAAAATAAGGAACTGGAAGCAAAGATAAGAATAGAAAATCTATAAGAAGAATCAACGAGAGACCTGTACCAGAGAAGACTGAAAGAAAAAAATTAGAACAAATCAAATAAATGACAGTGATAACATATATGACGGTTGGGTAAAAATAAAAACAAATGTATTAGAAGCTACATATGAGGCATTAGGGACTATAACTATCGATAAAAATAAAAAATAGAGAACAAAAACACCATGGTTCAGTGCAAAAATCAAAGAGAAATGCCGTGAAAAGAAAGAAAGCTATCTAAAGTACAGATCAAACAGGACAGATGAAGCCTACCAACAAGTTTTTCAAGGTCCAAAAGTCAGGACAATACCCCTGGTGATACCCCAGAAAGAACAAAATCATGATATTGCTGTATCTAAACTGTGCAATTTCAAATGCTTCTTTTACTGAACTAGTTGAAGAAACCTTTGCGATTATTATCTCTTTCTAAATTAGAAAAGGGAACTACGCAATAACACATGGGCTGAAAAGTCCCGGGCCTAACACATAGATGGCGCTAGTTTTATTGCAGTCACCTTTTTTTCAGTTAATACTAACCTTCGAAAGACAGCTGTTAAAATTTCATGATATTCTATTCATTAGTTTGTGAGTTATTGTGCTAAGAGTGACGCTACTTTTGTTATTTTCAAAACAATGGATCAAAAACAATTTCGTGTTTTAATTTTACACTGCTTCTTGATGGGAAAAAATACCGTTCAAGCGAAGCAATGGCTTGAAAAGTGTTATGGGGACTCCGCTCCATCAGAAACAACAATAAAACGTTGGTTTGCTGACTTCAAACGTGGTCGTAGAGACACCGATGATGCAGAACGCAGTGGATGTCCAAATGAGGCGGTAACACCAGAAAACATCAAAAAAAATCCATAAAATCGTTTTGAATGATCGAAAAGTGAAGTTGCGTGAGTTAGCTGACATCGTAAAGATATCAAAAGAACGTGTTGGCTTTATATTGCATGAGCATTTGACTATGAGAAAGCTCTGTTCAAAGTGGGTGCCGCGTTTGCTCACTGTTGATCAAAAACAAGAACGTGTTGATGATTCTGAGCAGTGTTTGGCCATGTTTAAACGTAACAAACCGGAATTTTTGCGTCGATATGTGACAATGGATGAAACATGGATCCATCACTTCACTCCGGAATCAAAACGATCGTCATCTGAGTGGACAGCAACTGATGAACCTCGTCCAAAGCGCCCGAAAGCACAACAATCGGCTGGAAAGGTTATGGCCTCGGTATTTTGGGATGTGCGTGGTGTAATATTCATCGACTATCTTGAGAAAGGAAATACCATCAACAGTGAATATTATATAGCGTTATTGGAGCGTTTGAAGGCCGAAATTGCAAAGAAACGACCGCATATGGCAAAGAAAAAAATTTTGTTTCATCAAGACAACGCACCGTGTCACAAGTCAATCAAAACAATGGCAAAACTACATGAATTGAACTTCGAATTGCTCCCACATCCACCGTATTCGCCAGATTTGGCTCCCAGCGACTACTGGCTGTTCGCAGACCTGAAAAAAATGCTCGCCGGTAAGAAATTTCGCACGAATGAAGAGGTTATCGCTGAAACTGAGGCCTATTTTGAGGCAAAAGATAAATCGTTCTACAAAAGTGGTATTGAAATGTTAGAGCGGCTCTTGATGGAGATTACGTTGATGAATAAAGCTAATTTTGAACCAAAAAAACCGTGTTTTCTTTGTTAGGCCCGGGACTTTTCAGCCCATGTGTTATAGTGTTAAAAAACTTAGTTTTCTGAAAGTTTATCAATTTTAGAATTATCTGTTTGTGCTGCATCCGTAGTTTACATTATTCATTGTTTTTAGGAACATTTTGTGAAACAGGATGTTCTCTTCCGAAACACCAAGTTCGCTGAAGACCCACCTTCACAAAAAAGTTTTTTCGGAAAGACTCTTTTTTAAACTGAAAGATCGTGCATCCATTATTGCTATTGATGAAGGTAAATTTTACGCGGTGTGGCAGAAAAATAATGAGACTAACTTTTTTTTCTTACAGATCAAGATTATCTTCTTTAAGGTATTTCTTACTATTAAATGTAGTTTTGCTTGAAATTTTAAGAAATAATAGATTTTAGCAACATATATTCACTGCTCCAACTTAAGATGGTTTTTACCACCATAATTCATTGTAAAAGTTTCAGATATTTAACATGTAAAAGTTAGGAATCCATAATTTTTCTTCGATCAGAAACATGCGTTTTTTACAATTTTTGTTGTCTTATGTGCATTAAAAAGTAAAAAGTCACAAAAAAAATATGTACACAAAAAAATTACTTTGCTTTCGTTTGTTAAAATATGAAGGCAGTTTACCTCCTAGTTGTTGCAAAAATATGAAATAAATATTACTTTTTAATGTATTTTATGAAGTGAATTTTCCCTGTGGCAACGTAACTTTAAGAAAATTGGGCGCGGACGCAGGCGTTCTTTCAAATTTTGAATCACATATACTAGATACTAGAATACGCGGCTGGTTTGAAAAGTCCGTGCAAAAATAAAAACTACTTATGTGTTTGGGGTAAACCTTTTTTATTTTTCGACATAGTCTCCTTTTAGGCTTATACACTTCGTCCAACGATGTTCTAGTTTGTTGATCCCTTCCGAATAATAGAATTTGTCCAAGTCTGCAAAATATCCATTAGTGTCTGCAATCACCTCCTCGTTTGAATAAAATCTTTGTCCCGCCAGCCATTTCTTCAAATTAGGGAACAAATAGTAGTCCGAGGGAGCCAAGTCTGGAGAATAGGGGGGATGTGAAACGAGTTGGAATCCTATTTCCATTAATTTTGCGACCACAACTGCTGAGGTGTGTGCTGGTGCGTTGTCGTGATGGAAAAGGACTTTTTTGTGGGCCAATCGCGGGCGTTTTTCTTGCAGCTCGGTTTTCAAACGGTCCAATAACGATGAATAATATTCACCTGTAATAGTTTTACCCTTTTCCAGATAGTCGATGAGGATTATCCCTTGCTAATCCCAAAAGACAGTCGCCATAACCTTTCCGGCCGAAGGAACGGTCTTCGCCTTTTTTGGTGCAGATTTCCCTTGGTAACCCATTATTTAGATTGTTGTTTGGTCTCAGGAGTATAGTAATGTATCCATGTTTCATCCACAGTGACGAAACGACGCTTAAAGTCCTCCGGATTCTTCTGGAACAGCTGCAAACCATCCTTGCAACACTTCACACGATTCCGTTTTTGGTCAAGCGTGAGCAATCGCGGCACCCATCTTGCGGATAGCTTTCTCATGTCCAAATGTTTATGCAAAATATTATGTACCCGTTCAGTCGAGATGCCCACAGCACTAGCAATTTCACGCACCTTAACTCTTCTGTCATCCATCACCATGGATTTGATCAATGATTTCTGGAGTCGTAACCTCCACAGGCCGTCCAGAACGTTCAGCGTCACTTGTGCCCATATGGCCAGTCCGAAAATTTTGAAACCACTTATAAACTGTTCTAATCGAAGGTGCAGAGCCACCATAATGTTTGTCAAGCTTCCCTTTAGTCTCCTGAGGCGTTTTGCCTTTCATAAAGTAATGTTTAATCACCACACGAAATTCTTTTTCGTCCATTTCTTGAAAATAACTCGACTTCCTTGATTCACACGAATGCCAAACACAAAGCAATAGACCAATATGGCTGAAACTTGGTGTGCGTTCATTCAAGAGATGCTACTAACTAAACATGACCTCGATACGCGCCGGTGGTGCCATCTCTCGGACTTTGCACGGACTTTTCAAACCAGCCTCGTAAAAGTGTGCCTTGCACGCGCATTTATTCAGTTATCAGTACTTAATAACTGATACAGTAATACCCCGCTTAGCGCGACCCCGTTATGAGCGGTTTCACTATAACGCGAATTTCAAATTTCGCGCTCATGTAGTCATTAACTTCTCTATGGTCGCGGGGGGATCCCCGCTTTCTCTGAATATTCTCTTTGAAGAATTGGGAATTCCCTGTCCTTCGACTTTGTTCTATGGGGATTTCCTCGTTCGTTTCGTGTGTTCATTTGTTCCGTAATGTTAGTTCGGTCGGCTGGCAGTTTTGTTTTAATATTTATTGGAGATACATACATACATAATTTAACCCTACGTTAAAAATGCCGCCTGTAAAGAAAAAAGAGCGTAAAAGCGTCACTTTGGAATTGAAGATGAAAGTGTTAAGAAGAATGGAAAATGGAGGCAAAGCAACAATTGTTGGGAGAGATTTTGGACTCTCAGAATCGACTGTGAGAACGATTTATAAAAATCGGGAAAAAATTAAAATCTCCAGCGAAGGTTCAACACCTATAAGTGCAACAAAACTTTCTCGTTCGAGATCATCTATCTTAGAAAGAATGGAGAAATTACTGTCAGTCTGGATCGAAGATTTGAATAAGAAGAACACACCACTAAGTCAAGATCTCATATGCACAAAAGCAAAATCTTTGTATGAGATGCTGAAAACAAAAGAAGGAGAAGGGAGTGCCACTCCGACTTTTGCTGCCAGCAGAGGCTGGTTCCATCGGTTCAAGCAGCGTTCTAATCTTCACAATATCCACATAACAGGCGAGGCGGCCAGCGCGGACATTCAAGCTGCAGCTGAGTTTCCAGACAAGTTTCAAGACTTCGTTAGACGAGAGAAAATTCCTGCTTGTCTCATCTTCAATGTTGATGAGACCGCACTTTACTGGAAAAAAATGCCATCTCGAACATTCATTTCTAAGGAAGAACGTCAAGCCAGTGGTTTCAAAGCTGCGAAAGATCGACTAACACTTCTGCTGGGTGGTAATGCCACTGGTGATTTCAAACTGAAACCTTTACTAGTGTACCATTCAGAAACACCCCGTGCAATGCGAGGCACAGACAAGACAAGTCTACCAGTTGTGTGGCGATCAAACAGAAAGGCGTGGGTTACACGGGAAATTTTTCAAGAATGGTATTCTAATAGTTTTTGCCCATCAGTCAAATCATACTGTGACAGAAATGGGCTTGAACCTAAAGTTATATTACTCTTAGACAATGCCCCAGGACATCCAACCTCACTTGATACGCCCAGAGACTTAAAAGTGTACGTAAAGTTCCTTCCACCAAACACTTCGTCAATATTACAACCTATGGACCAGGGAGCAATAGCAAACTTCAAAGCTTATTACCATCGCCGCACTTTTAGCCAACTAATTCATGAAACTGACGGGGAAGGAAGACAGTCTATGCGAGAGTGGTGGAAGTCATACAACATTATGAAGTCTATTCACAACATAGAAGAGGCTTGGAAGGAAGTTAAAATGAGTTGTATGAATGGGGTGTGGCGTAATCTTTGGCCAGATGTAGTGGAAGCACCTAGAAGAATTGTCCAGATGCAGAGACAAGTGCTTGAAGACATTGCTGCAATGATTGAGGGGTCTGAACTTGAAGATGTCACGGTAGAAGATCTCGTAGAACTTGTAGCAACGCACGACGATCCTATTAGCAATGAAGATCTGATCGAGTTACAGAATAATCCTATCTACGATGAGGAAGAACAAGTAGAAGAGAAAGTTTTATCTTCAGGGGAAATACAAAATGCACTTTCAAAAATTTATTCAGGTTTGGACATATTGCAGAGTATAGACAATAATGATGACCGTGTCTTGACCGTGTGTCAAACAATTAAAAACAGTGTTGGGTGTTATGAACGTATTTTACAAGAACGTAAACAAAACGTTACCCAAAAGACAATAGATGTATTTTTCCGTAAAAAATAAGAGTATGTATTGCATAAAGTGTTCTTAGAATTAAAGTGATTGATTAAAATGATTTGTATTTTTTTGTATTAAATTTTGACTATGTTTAATCATAAACCTCGATATACGCGAATTTCAGTTAACGCGATTTTTTTCGGAACGTATCCCTCGCGTAAAGCGGGGTATTACTGTATATTTTTAATAAATATCGTATTAATTAATTAATATACATTGATACTAAATAAAAATAAATAACACGTGATTGCGTCCGGCGGGATGCAATCACGTTGCCGCATTCAGTACACTCTGAAAACCAAATTATTTCGCGTCTTTCTCTAACATAATGCTCTCTCTGTCTTCTCGTAAGAAATACCCTAAAATGGTTTCCTGGGGCACCTTCACAATAATGACTGTCTTTCAGTTTTTCACAACCCTTTAAAAATATCTTATACCACCTAGACACTTATGCTCTAGATTGGGAATATTTTCTATAAGCCCTTTGTAAGTTTCAATAAGTCATAGTAGCGGATTCTCCAAGCTTAACATAATCTCATGGTAATCGAGGTTTTGTTGGTTCATTGTCGTAACGCAGCTCACAAACGCACCTTCATTTTAGATGCTCTCAACAATTGTTGAGTCTACAATTGCTGTTAAGCTGTCATGTGGAGTAACGGGCAGCAGTGTTGTTAGTATCTGCACAGCATTGTCAGACTTATCACTTTTCTGTTACACCACATATTTGCACACATAATAAATAAAAGAGTGAGGTACTGATTGCTGAACAATTTTTTTTTATATATATAATTGGCTTAGAATTATGTACCTCAACATAATACGAGGGCCGCCTTTTAAGTTTTTACAAATTACCACTAGATAGCGCTATTAAGATGTGACATTACCATTGTTGTAAACACTTGGTATTATTAAAACAGTGGCAGCTCAAAAATTGGCAGAGTAGTTTGTTTATAGTGAACGTTTAAAAATAACAGTTTTGTGAACAAACGGAAATTTTACGTGAAGGTTTTCGTTGGATGATTTTTTAGGTTTTTAGTAAAGGCCTAACTCAACAGGAATGCCTCGAATCGCTTCGTTCAACTTTTGGTAATCAGAAAAGACTGTTTACAATTGGTTTACAGAATTTGGTCATGATCGTGCGTCCGTCAGCGATAAATTTTGTGAAAGTCGACCAAAATCGGTTGTTGTTCCAAAAAACATCGATGCGGAATATATTTATCTTTTCCATGCTGAGTTTAAATATGTTCTCAGATTTTATCCATCAGGCAGGGTCTTTTCGTGGCACGTGTTTAAAGTTTTAAAATAACGCAGCCCCACAAAAAAAAAGTGGGGTATACTTTTGATGCGATATATCAGATCCGTAGTATTTTTGCCCGCTGATCACGAATCTGACGTCAGAATATCGCCATTACATCTCGATTTTTTTCTAACCTCAAAAAATTGGTAAAAATTAGTAAAAATTAAGAAAAATATACTCCTAAAAAATTGATTCAAGCTTTTTCATGAATCCAAAGATGTATTAATATGTATTCGGACACGCTAAGCTAATATTCATCGGTTGGATTAAGCCATACAGTTCTGTTTTCTTTCTAACCTCAATAAATCAGACAGATATAGTGCTTCTCGAATGCAAAAACGAATTCAAATTAAAATTCAACCGATTCTTACCAAATTTGGTACAAGGGGTTTTTTTGGGTTGCTGATCATGAATCTGAGGTCGGATTTGCAAAATTCAAAATGGCGGATCCAAGATGGCGGACAAAATTTTTGAAAACCAACCGGTTCCTACCAAATTTGGTATACAGTTGGGGAATCCTCAAACCTGATACTCTTAAACCCTAAACCCTGAAACCTTAGACTCCCACACCCTGTAACCTCAAAAAATAGACCTCAATAACCCTGTAACTTTAAAAATGAGACCCAATAAACTCAAAACCAGGACTTTTAAACCATATACTCTCAAATAGTAGACCCTTAAGCCCTAGAATTGCGAAGGTTAGACCCGCGCCTAACTTTCCTTTTTTTGGCTGTATCTTGTTCTTTTTTCCGCGAATGACCTATTCAAAGGCTTTCTGCCCAAACGCTTTTGAGGACTTGTTTCTCTTTTTAGCGACCAGCAATAGTCCGCTAGCATATGGTCATCCCATCGTCCTTGATACCGATTTTCTATGATTTTCAGATCTTGGTGAAAACGTTCCCCTTGCTCCTCACTGTAGTCACCAAGATTATCTGGGAAATCATCGATGTGGGAGTCTAGGAAATGTAATTTTAGATTCATTAAGCAACCTAATGTTTGAAAATTTTTTGCCATTTTCTCGACTATTTCTTTGTACTTAGGACTTTTATTATTTCCCAAAAAGTTTGTTGCGACTTCTTTAAAACTAAGCCAAGCAGCTTTTTCAACTTTATTCATTTTAGTAACAAATAATGAATCTTGAAACAATTTTCTTATTTGTGGCCCGTCAAATACGCCTGCCTTAATTTTAGCTTCAGAAAATTTCGGAAATTTTTTATGCAAATATTTGAAACATAGGCCGTTTGTATCTAATGCTCTCGTGAATTGGTTCATAAGTCCAAGCTTAATGTGAAGCGGGGGAATAAGAACTTTTCCTGGATCTACCAATGGTGGAAACAATACATTATTTTCACCAGGAGTGAACGATTCTCTTGTTGGCCAAATTTTTTTCTTATAATGACGTTTCCTGTCTCTGCTATTCCACAGACATTTATAACAGGGATAAAGTGTAAACCCTGACTGTTGGCCAAGCAATATTGTTACAATTTTCAGATCTTCACAACTTTTCCAGTTATGATCAGCATATTTTATTTTTATCAAAAGCTGCTTCATTTTTTCATATTGCTCTTCCATAACTGTGGAATGAGCAATCGGAATGGGAGCATAAACGTTGGTATTATGCAGCAAAACTGCCTTAATGCTCCGTTTAGAAGAATCAATGAACAGTCTCCATTCTTCAGGATCGTATGAGTTATTTTAAAATTCATCCATTAGACCTTTTACATCGGTACAATATGAAAGTGACAATTCCTCGTCCATTGTGAAATATTTTCGAAATTCTTCATCTCTGTTTCTATAATAAGAAATCGTAGCTTCTGGCTTAAGTAAATGTCTTTTCTTTAAAAAGGAAGCAAGATGCTCTGAACCATCTTTGGATAAGCCTAAATCTCTGACTAGATCACTAAGTTCTGACTGTGATACGAGTATTGGTTCTGGTTTACGATTGTATGGTAGAAATTCTTTATCTGTGTCACTAGTATATGATAGGTTGTCACTAGAACATTCATTAGTAACAGTGTTTGAATCTTTTTCGACAGTCTCAATGTTTTCGCCATGAACTGATAAGGTGAAATCATTTGTTTCCATAACATCAGCATCAAGTGGTTCAGGAGGCGGAATTAGTTTAGTTGGTCTTGTTACTGTCGAAGCATCGTTATAAGTAATAGTGCTTTTATTTTTTCGGTTATGCCTAGATACAACATTCATACAAAAGTAGCAATCATTTTCACTGTATGGTCTATTCCATATTGCTGGTCTGGAATATTTAATCGCCTTCTTATTGATATACAACATTATTTTGCAAGAACTGCAAATGATGTGGGGAACCCAATTTGTATCCTGGTGCTGTATTTCAATGTTAAAACAATCCTTATATAAGGTTTTAATCTTATCCGTTATCGGTGACCCCATTTTACTCAATACGCGTTGACAGCAAATATAACAAAATGAATCATTGTTTTTATCGCACTTATGAAAAGTCCTTGTACCGTGAGACCGTAGCATTATACTCTACATGAGTCAAGTCACCCACACATGAAGAGCTACGGTCGCTGGATGACGACGGCTGCGGGCCCGCTTTCCCACCCTGACCAACCGCCGATACTGGGTTTCCGAGTCCCTGCATCGTAATTCTCTTTCTTCTACCTGCCATGACGGCATCTAAGCCGTTATCTAGGGACTCTGCCGGCTAGTGGAGTAACACCGTTGCCCACCGTCACCACGTGGAGGTGCCCTGGATGCAGGTAGAAGAATAAAAATCGACCGATGAATTTTCTCGGCGTTCAAAATGGCGCGAAAACATCTGCCATCTTGAATTTTGCAAATCCAACCTCAGATTCGTGATCAGCGACCCAAAAAATCCCCGTGTACCAAATTTGGTAAGGATCGGTTGAATTTTAATTTGAATTCGTTTTTGCATTCGAGAAGCACTATATCTGTCTGATTTATTGACGTTAGAAAGAAAACAGAACTGTATGGCTCAATCCAACCGATGAATATTAGCTTAGCGTGTCCGAATACATATTAATACATCTTTGAATTTATGAAAAAGCTTGAATCAATTTTTTAGGAGTATATTTTTCTTAATTTTTACTAATTTTTACCTATTTTTTGAGGTTAGAAAAAAATTGAGATGTGATGGCGATATTCTGACGTCAGATTCGTGATCGGCGGGCAAAAATACTACGGATCTAATATATCGCATCAAAAGTATACCCCACTTTTTTTTTGTGGGGCTGTGTAATTAGTACCTACAAAACACTGAATAATAAATACACGGCTAATTTTGTCTAACCTAATAAGTTTTATATGATGATTTTCGGTCATATTTTGCCTTCGGGATGTCTCTTTTCATGGTCCAGCAGTAGTCGGCCAGCATACTGGGACTTCATTTGCCTTGGTACCTCTTTTCCACAGTAGAAACCTGCTGATGAAAACGCTCACCATGCTCATCAGAGACAGCCCCAAGATTTTCAGGGAAGAAGTCTAGGTGGGAGTCCAAAAAGTGAATTTTTAAGGACATGTTGTAGCCCATTTCTTTGTATGAAGTCAG
The DNA here is from genome assembly GCA_019049505.1 of Pachyrhynchus sulphureomaculatus. Classification (NCBI taxonomy): domain Eukaryota; kingdom Metazoa; phylum Arthropoda; class Insecta; order Coleoptera; family Curculionidae; genus Pachyrhynchus; species Pachyrhynchus sulphureomaculatus. The sequence goes on along the minus strand of CM032447.1, from coordinate 36,522,601 downwards.
AAGATCACTCACTATTTCACTACAGTTTTCTTCTTTATTATTGCCAAGAAATCCACAACAGATATTTTTGAATGATTTCCACGTTGCTTTTTCCGGTGGATGTACCAGTTGCTCAAAATGTTCATCATCCGATATTAATGGTCTTATTTGGGGCCCTATACAAATTCCTTCCTTCAATTTTGCATCACTTATTTTAGGAAATTTAGATTTCAAATATATAAATGCAGCAGAACCTTTATCCATTTTTTTTTACAAAATCTTTTATAAACAGGAGAGGTAAATATACGACATCGAGTATCCTGCCAATCAGTGACAGAGAGGCGCCTAGGCCGCGCAAGATTTGGCACTACAAATCTGCTAAATGGGAAGATCTTATGGAATACTTTCGAACTTTCCCTTGGATGGACATTTGTTTTCGATCCGATAACCCATCTGACTGCGCCAGGGAGGTCTCCGATGTTATTTTGGCTAGTATGGAAGCTTACATCCCTTTTTCGAAGAAATGCTCCTCCAACGGCAAGCCTTGGTTCGACCGAAAATGCAAAGAAGCTGTTGCTTCTAAACATATTGCCTATCGACAATGGCGTGAAAATCCTAACACCGTAAATCGTAACATCTTTGTTCATGCCCGGAACAGATGTAAGGGAATTATCGACGAAACCAAAGAGGCACACAATCAACGAATTAGAAACAAACTTCTCGCTTGTCCCAAAACAATTCCAGGTCCTTTTGGGCAGTCGCTAAGGCAGTTAGTCAAAACTTTACCAAATCCACCATACCACCACTCACACGGCCAGATAATTCCATTGCAACCACACTTGTTGAGAGAGCGAACTTGTTGGCTGAACTCTTTGCTTCACATTCTACTGTCGATTTCCAAGGAAAAAAACCACCTATTATTCCCATATTGCAGTCAAGGATGCCCGATGTTGTCTTCAGACAGCGCATCATAAAGCGTATTTTAATGAAGCTAGACACCAAGAAGGCTTCTGGCGCTGACGGAATACCTGCCATAGTTCTCAAAAACTGTGCAAGGGAACTAACACCAGTTTTCTGTAGACTTTTTAACCTATCCTACAGAAAGGGAATATTTCCGTCCTGCTGGAAATGTGCCACGGTTCAGCCGATACCTAAAAAAGGTAAGAAGACCTTGCCAAATAACTACCGACCAGTTGCACTGCTTTCAATAATATCGAAAGTCATGGAAAAGGTTATCAATGAGCATCTTCTAAAATATCTTGAACGATTCAATATTATTAGCGATCACCAATATGGTTTTCGTAAACATAGATCAACAGGAGATCTTCTGACTTAGGTAACACATGTTTGGAACAACGCAATTGAACACTTTGGAGAATCTCGAGCGGTTGCTCTTGACAAATCCAAGGCATTCGACCATGTTTGGCACGATGGACTGTTGGTTAAGTTACGCTCTTATGGTATGTCTGAAAGGTTCTGTTTGTGGCTCTCATGTTTCCTCAGAGAGCGTTCTTTACGAGTGGCAGTCGACGGATTTCTTTCTAACACCCTCACTATCAACGCCGGTGTGCCCCAGGGCTCCATACTGTCTCCTACTCTCTTTCTCATTTACATTAACGATCTGCTGGAAAAGACCGGGAATCCAATCTATAGCTTTGCAGATGACAGCACGCTTGTCTCTTCATTCACCTTGAACGCTCGGACATCGGCTGCTCAGGCGAATATCCGCAGACAGCAGGAGGTCGTTCAACTTAACAAAGACCTGGAAGAAATTCTATCTTGGGGTGACAGTAACCAAGTGGAATTTAACGCTACAAAAACCCAAGCGGCAGTTTTTTCTAAAAAAGTTAACGTTGCTGAACCCGACATAGTTATGTCGGGTTCAGCAACCCCGCGACGATGCTAGGTGTCCCCTAGCATCGTCGCTCAATTTGTTGGGGGTTAGTTTGGGAGCAAATATGTCTTGGCATGAACATGTTGCAGGCATAGCAAGGAGAGCTTCTCAAAAGTTGGGAATATTATTTAGAACCAGAAAGCTTTACACCCCACAACAACTGTTAATTCTTTACAAAGCCCAAATTCGACCAACTATGGAATACTGCTCCCACGTTTGGGGCTCCGCTCCCAAACATACACTGCATTTGTTGGATTCTGTTCAGAGAAGAGCGGTCCGTCTGATTGGGGACCCGGAATTGACCGGCCTTGATTCCCTGGAACATCGAAGAACGGTTGGCGACTTGAGTCTGTTCTACAAGTATTTTCATGGAAAGTGTTCGAAGGATGTAGCCCGCTTAATTCCTCCCAAAGCGGTGCATGTTAGAAATACACGTCGCGCTGGTGCTTCGCATCCGTATGAGGTTCAGCTTGTTACTCCGCGTACAACGCTTTTCAAGCAATCTTTTATATGGAGAACGTCATCCCTTTGGAATAATTTGCCCAGCGCTGTGTTTTCCCGCCGAGTACAATTTACAGCGATTCAAGAACAACGTGAATCGCTTTTTCCGCACTCGTGCCGCTCCTGGAGTGCTTTAGGGACTTCCCTGCAGCACGTGTGCTAGACCCATAAAAAAAAAAAAAAAAAAAAAAAAAAAAAAAGATATTTTTGAATGATTTCCACGTTGCTTTTTCCGGTGGATGTAACAGTTGCTCAAAATGTTCATCATCCGATATTAATGGTCTTATTTGGGGCCCTATACAAATTCCTTCCTTCAATTTTGCATCACTTATTTTTAGGAAATTTAGATTTCAAATATATAAATGCAGCAGAACCTGTATCCATTTTTTTTACAAAATCTTTTATATACAGGAGAGGTAAATATACCTTTTCGGGTTCCACTAATGGGGTATTTGATACATTTTTATGCCCAGGAATAAGAGATTCGCGTTTAGGCCATTGTTTCCCTATGTAGTGAGACTCCTTATCCCTGCTATCAAATTCGCACAAGAAATAGCAGAATTTCATGTATCCAAGTTGCAAACCTAACAATAAAGCTATAACCTTCAAATCACCACAGATATTCCAGTTATATTTAGTATACTGAATTTTTTCTAACAGCAATTTCATATTTTCATATGTCTCCTTCATATCACTGGTATGCGCGACAGATATTGATGGTAATTCATTCTCATTATGGAGTAGTACAGCCTTCAAACTGACTTTCGATGAGTCTATGAACAATTGCCACTCATCTGGCTGGTGTTGATGTCCAAGAGCCTCCATTACTGCACAAACATCATTACAAAAAACTACATGGCCTTCTAGGTAGTCACTGAAATCACTATGGCGTCTACAATAAACGCATATTCTTGTATCTTTTAGGAGTAGATTGCAACCTTTGAGCCTGGAACTTAAAAGCTCAAGCTTCAAATGGAGGGTCACTTTTTTCGCTTTTCCGTCTTCAGTATGGACTGGGTCGGAGTTAAGTTATTACTTAAGGTCATGAAATCTGGAAACATTGGTACAGGATACTGTTCACTATGTGGCGAAGGACTAAATGCAGATGCCAAATTGGGGTACTTAACTGTATATTTTGTTTTGGACGTAATTCCTTTAATGTTAGTTAAGCAGAAATAACAATCAGTTAAATGATCCTTCTGTTCCCTCCAAATCATAAGGACTGAAAACGGCATATGATGAATACCATTTTTCCAACCAGTGAGAAGCGTAACACATGATACACAGCATAAATTTGGGGCCCAGTCTTTATCAAAATCACCAGCTTTACACCCGAAATAAAGCTCATAACAACGGTGTAAAATTTCGCCTCTGAGACTTGAAGGTCAGTTCACCACACACATAGCAGAAATTGTTTGGTTGATTTACACACTTTCTTGGCATTTTGAAACGTTTATAAATAAAAACAATAAACAGCACAAAAATAAGTAGATATACGTGTTACCAGACTCACTATAATTACAATACTGGCCACTGGCCCCTTACTAGCTAAAAAAGTGCAATATTTGTACAAGATAAGACAAGTTTCAACATCATTAAGCCTGGACAGAGTTAAAACATGTGTCAACATGAAAAAGACTGCCTGGTGCCAAATTATTCTGAATACAAATTCCCACTTCTATATTTACAAGAATTATAACAATGAAATCTTAATATAGATAGATATATAGATAGAAAAAAATATTTGAATTCAGTATAAAAAACTGAACTAGGGTCTCTATTTACTTTCCTTGTGAAAAAGATCATGTTGACCAGTGTTATTTAACGGGAGAAAAACAATTAAAAATATTATCCATATTCATGTACCAATTTCAAAGAAAAAATGTTCCGAGAATTAGTTCGAACGCATACAAAAGTGTATAAATCTTAAAGACGAATATTTTGAGAAACAATAAAACGATTTGTACCAAATTTTTTTTTTTTTCATTGTTTCTCTAAAAACTTAAAACGTAGCCCTCCTATTTTACTTACTTTCTTTTTCATTCAGCCAATGACAATCGTGTCGCAGCAGTTTTAGTCCTTAATCCTGTTCAGAAGTGTGATTTTGGCAGAGTTTACAGTAGAACAATGTTAGTAGAAGGAAAACCTTATAAAAGTATTATTGAATTCATGAACTACATAAACAGAAAAGTTGATGTTTTTGAACATTTTCATTGCGAAATTTACCTCAGATATTATTTGTTGTGTGTTGGACCTGAATACAGGGGACGAAGTAAGATTTTTTTGCTAATTCTAGTATTTTACCGCCACTCTGTCCATTACTGCCATTTAATTGACTATTTCTTTAATATACACAAATACGATCTAAAATCTTCATTGTAATTCTTTAAGTTTCGGTAATCCGAATAACCTGACGGAAGGCGGTCTAGTCTTATGGTCAGAAATCGACTAATAGCAGGCAACTTATCCTCAGGCGGATTTGGTACCATAAATTTTATTTTCCAACTTAACACCATTAGAAAGCAACAAAAAGGAAGAAACAGGAAAAGACGGCCGTCCTATAGGCATTTTCCCCACTATGTCGAAGCTCTTGGTACTGATGTCGGAGAGACAGATTCGGAATTATGATATGCTTACTGTCGTCACTCTACAGGTAGTTTGCCGTTGCCTTCCTGAGAGAGGTGACCGTCACGTTTAAATTTTTTTTTTAATTCATTAATTTGCGAATTGAGATTTGAACTTGGGTCTTCGACTGCGTAGAAAACAGTACCCTTACCCACTGCGCTATGATCGCCTCTAAAATAATACAGTCTGTCAAGTAAGAACCTGTCCGCAATAATTCATTTTTGGTAGATGTCATTCTTGCGATTCAACAAAAAATCGGTAGAGGAAACTTTTGTCTACGGTGCATTTTAGTAAAAATCAGTCGATTCCGAACATCGGTTCGAGGCAGTCTTTCTTTGTTTCCACCTAAAGCGGCCTAAAATGATACATTCCGCAGCCGCTAAAATTGTGAAAAAGTTAAATTATTTTAACGAGACGAAAAATGTCGACGACTTCCCAAAACGAGGCTCGGTAAGCAAAATTGCTCTGAAAGTCGAAAAACGAATCGGGTCTTGGTTTTCACGGGACCCGAAATTAACGCTGGACCGACAAAATTATGAAAATCGGGTTTGAATCTGTCCCATGAGACCATTCGATGGCCTTTTCGTGCTCATGATTTCAAATTCCGAAACACGTTAAAAAAAAACCTTTGCTGGGAGACCCTCACAATCGTCGAACGCCAACCTTATTGAAAACGTTTGGTTCCTTGTAAAGAAAAAGCTCAGATGAAAGACTTTGATGACTTTGACTCAGTTGTCTCGCGAGATTCGAAAAATTTGCAGGATATGCAGAAAATCTCGTCGACAGCATGCCTCGAAGATGCCAGGCAATTCTTGACGCCGGAGACGATTGGACAACTTACTAAGGTAAATGCGCCATTGTTAGCACACCAAGGAATACATTGAGGGCAAAAAATATTCTCGAAACACATTTTTATAATACGAGCGGTCACGTGCTTACTTGACAGACTATATAAACAACTGAATTCCATTGTCATTGTCATGAAATCGCAGACGCGTAGTTCAAACATGTTTCTGTTAAACAGTCGTCGTACATCATTTGGGACCTCTCTTTGTAAATAATAATCCATGTAAATATAGCCGCCAATAACATGGAAAGGACCCCCTCAGAACTTACTCCTTATAATAATTAGGAATATCTGTGATAAGTATAGAGATGCTGCAAAGAGCCCAAACCACTCATGCTTTCGCTTTTAGTCCGCTTAGTTCGCACTGTGTCCATGTATGATGCAGATATATTACTATTTTGTTGGTCTCTCGAAAAACAGCATGTTCCTAAAAAACTTAAAAAAAAAATAATTGTGGTAACTCAACTTACTTATATTAGAGAGATTTGAGCAACATTTATTTTGGTAGGCCACCGTCTTTATCTTTATTTCAAGCATGCGCTCACCGTTTGGAGCTTGCGCAGCAGTGAAGGCAAGAAATTAAATACCATAGACTCAGCTGTTATCGTTATTTGAACCATGCGTCCACCATTTGGAGCTTGCGCAATATTGAAACAAAATTAGAGAAACCTTTATTAAGAACAACGATTTCCTTGATTTAGGAAGAGAGGTTATTTGAAGTTCGTTATTTTCATCACTATTATGGTAGGGCCTGTTTTTTTTTTCCTGCTTAGGTATACAAACCACTAAGAAAATACAGTAAAATTGAAATGATAATCTTTAATTGCGAATAACACAGACAACAGTTAATTAGTGTTCAGATTATGTTGAAATTTTTCAATCTTTGGCACAATGACATTACAATGTGTGTAGTGCTAATTTGAAATAAAATTTTATTCATCGCACATTCGTATTCCCTTGGAAATATTGAAAGAAGATAGAAACATTAGCTGTTCAATAACACTGCTCAACTTTAATTTAGAAATTGTAGCAACAACACTGCTCAACTTTAATTTAGAAATTTGTATTGATCCATCAAATCCTAATAACCGGTGTGCTTAACCATGAAATGAACGCTCGCGTGAACTTGATTTATCTTTATCGTCACAGCTTATTCGTTATGCTCATATTATTATATAGCTTGAGGGCCCAAGGCTTGGATGCATACTTGTCTCCACTTCTTTTTGTCTCTGATCTTGCTTTACTGCCTGAAACCATGTAGATCGAGGTCTACCCTTGCCTCTTCTTCCAATCACTCCTCTTATTAGGGCTTGCTTTGCCCGTGTTTCTTTCTTCATCCTTGCCACGTGTCCCAACCATTTTAATCTCTGGCTTCTAATGATTTGGCTTATAAAGGGTTTCGTATATAAGCATTTTAATTCGTAGTTTGTCCTTCTTCTCCACAGTCCCTCTTCTTTCCTTCCTCCATAGATTCTTCTCAAAGCTTACCTGTCCCACACCTCCAACGTCTCATTTTCTCTTGCATTCAGTTTCAACTGTCGTATATATTCTTTCTTTTGCTTTTCTTGATATATTCTTTGATTTCAGTATTGGATACATTGCCCCCAAACATGTCTATCCTTTCGCTATTCTTTCTTGTATCTCCGCCTTTTCTTGTCCACTCTCTGTTATTGTTACTCCCAGGTAATTCAATTTGTCTACTTTTTCAAACATATATCTTTTCCCTAAGTTGTTATATCTAAACTTTTGTTGTTTTTATTATCCTTCTTCTTTGTAATTTCCATGTATTTTGTTTTTTCCTCATTTATCTTTAGTCCTCTCATCCTTCTCCTTTCTTCTATCCTACTTATGGCTTTTTTGAGGTTCTCTTTTGCTCTTGCAATCACTGCTACATCATCCGCACAGGCCAAGCACCACTACTATCTTGTACACGACATCCAGTAAGGCTATTGGTCTATAGTTAGCACATATAGTTTCTTCTCCTTTTTTATATATTAAACAAATGAGCGACTCTCTCCAGCTTACTGGCATCTTTTTGTTTCCCATATTTCTTGCACCAACCGGCATATTTCATTTTCCAGATCTACTCCTCCAGCTTTTATCATTTCTGGTGTTATAAAATTTCCACCCGGAGCCTTATTTTTTTTGGGTTCTGAGTATTTCTCTTATTTCTTCTTTGCAGGGTTTGTTTGTCCCCTCCTACTCTTCAGTTAATTTTGCTTCCTATTTCTCATTCGACTCATTTTCATTCCCTTTTAATGTTTCTTTAAAGTATTCCGCCCATCTATTCAGTTTTTCTGACAAGCTTACTGCTAAACTTCCATCTTTTTTCCTACATATTAGCATTTTGTCTCTCTTTATTCCCTTTGTATTTTATAAAAAAAAAAAACGTTAGTCGGATAAGTGGTTCTTGAGTGCTAAGCGCACTAATGGACAGACAGACAGACAAAGAGACCTTATGTTTTATATATATTATAGATTTTTTTTATATATATTAAATTAAGAATTAAAAAAAAATACGTAAATCGAATGAGTGGTTCTCGAATGATAAGCACACTAACGGACAGACAGAGAAACGTTGCGTTTTATATATATTATACAGATTATTATTATTATTATATAACCTGGCCAGAGAACATATGCATGAAATAAAAAAAAAACACGTAAATCAGATAAGTGGTTCTCGAGTGATAAGCGCACTAACGGACAGACAGACAGAGAGACGTTGTATTTTATATATATTACAGATATTCTTTGCTACGTGATATTGTTCCATATTTATTGGTTTAGGCAGTGTTGTAACATTCATTTTTTCTTAGATTTTAAGACCATGTAATGTTACTGATTTTTCACTTTAAATTGTACTTCTTTTCATTTTTGTATCGAGCGGTATATTAATCAGAAATTCCAAGCCGTTCGGTATATTAGTGTGCAGTGCGGGTTTCCGATCGAATCTCTCGATACGCCGGGATTGGTCAAATATTTGTATCCGGAGTTTTGGTTCCGGCGTAGCCATATTACCGAGAGAGTGCCCACGGCTTATTTAAGGGTCCGGAGGACAGGAATCTAGGCTAATTTCCATCAAGCCGCCGTGAAGGCTGACGATCACCGAGCCGCAGCCAAGCTTACTTCGACCGAGCCGCAGTAGAGGCTCATGACAATGTTTACGAGAGCCAAGTAAAGCACGAGTTTTCTTACGTAAAGCCGTAGTGGGCTCTGAGTGTTTTCTACATGGGGTAGCCAAAGTAGGCTCTTCTCAAAAGTGTGAAATCGGTTTTGTGTTCCATCGAAGGCCTAGAAGCCCATATGAAAACAGTAAGTTACCAGAACATTCCTCAATAGACCTATTCCCGCAAATAAGTGTTTTTACAGCAATTTGAACTGACAAAACGTGAAGTGAAAATCACGATTCTTCGATTTCGGGTGTAGTCAGGTTTTAGAAGTAAAATGTCTGATTTAGAGACTCTAATAATAATAACTACCTGTTAGGCTAGAATTTTTTTTGTAATCCTTAAAACCACAAAGGTTAGAACTTTTATTTTAAAATCATGAATAAATTTTCTTTTTGTTGATTAAAGCTAGTGTCTCACTGAATACCTATCTTACTTTTCAGGATAATGACGGCTGTACCAAACTGTTTTTTTTATTTAACAACTGTACACCCTTTCAGTATTTTTTCATTTTTTTAGCTGAAGTTAGATCCTTTCTATTTTAAAATGAATGGTGCCCAAAAGTCGTACAGCTGAGGCTTTTTAAAAAAAAAAAATAATTCCAAAAAGACGTACAAAAATTATCTCTTACCCATATCTCTCTACCAAGGAAAACTGAGCTAGTGTGTGATTAATTTCTCTAGTTCTTTTAAAATCAGGATTCACTCAATTCATTATCAGAAATTAAAAAGAGGTTGCAAGAAAATTGCGCCCAAGCGTGGGAAAAACAATTTTCACAGGGTACAAAAAGACGCCGCAAAAAGCGGGCGAGTTAAACACCGTACAAAAAGACGCAGTCTACGTGGGGCGCAATTAAACACCTTTTCATAGGCTACAAAATGACACCACAACGTGCGGGCAAGTTAAAAAGTTACAGTGTATTGCAAGAGAACGCGCTAGCGGCAAACATTTTTCCGACTTGATTCACTATTATCCTCACTGCTTATTCCTTATGTTATCTAACGTAATAAAATATAGCCTGTAACCTGGCCAGAGAACATTTGTATGTTTTTAAAAAAAACACGTAAATCGGATAAGTGGTTCTCCAGTGATAAGCGCACTGACGGACAGATAGACAGACAGGCAGAGAGACGTTGCATTTTATATATATTATAGAAGATTATAGATAACCTGGCCATAGAACAAATGATATTTGTTACTAACTGGCCACACCTCAAAGCAGTTTGTGTGGGTCAGAGTATGTTTCAAGGCGAACTTTTCTAATCAAATGATAATAATACATCAACTTAATATTTGTGTAGATTTGGGCTACCAGTTAATGATGGTTGGATTAAATATTGCAAGACACTTGAAAATTCCAATAGTTATGGGTGTTTTCAATAATTACAAAATGCAAAAGATTGCCACAAGAATAGGAATCAATCAGGTATATTAAGTTAAGATACCACCACAATTCAATTACCAAAATATATATAAATTTAATGTTGATCAATATAGATATATTGATACATCATATAGCTATAGTAGCAGTATTGAACTCTTGGACTTTTATCGACACGACACTACACGACAAAAAAATTAAAGGGATACAATGGCATCAACATCACGTAGCGTAAGAACATCGGTACTATGGAAAAAACCACAATAACCGCAGTGCGACTGCGGTATTTCCGAAGCGTTAATTCGAACGGCTCCGAAAAAGTGGTTGAACCTTTTGATTTTTAAAATAGTGACATTAAGTGAGCAGCAAACAATTTTTTTTGGTTTTAAAATCGCTTTTTACAGGTTTTTAAGGCGAATAAATACAGGACAATTATGGGATCACTTCGGTGTTCGTCTGTCGTCACACCCGATTCTCTGCGAAACTATTTGACATAAAAAGTTAAAATTTGGCACAAATATAGGAATTGATGGCCCAATCGGAGCTGTGTAGTTTTTAAAGTTAAATTTGGACCTAAGGGGTTAGTTTTGGAGGGTGAAATCGTAAGTGAAAAGAAAAATTTTTTACCAGGTCATCGAGTGGGGTGTCAAATAAAAGCTTGTGAAAACACGCGCACGCTTTTCTCTGTATTTTTTTGGAAAAATGGCTAAAAATCGCTTTCACCCTTACTTGAAAAGTACTGATGTAGTAGTGTACTGTGCAGATTGAGCGAAAATTATCAAGAATGAATTACGTTTGATAATTTTTCTGGTATAAAAAAAAAACCTATGTGGCATGATAGAATGGTGAAGGTTTGGAAAGTTGGGAAACGGGACTCGGAACTACAAAATATCAACACGTATTCGGTGTAATTAGTAATAACATGATGACTGGTGACCAACGGATAAGTACCGAAGACAAAATAATTTTATTTGTTTGTTTATAATTAAATAAATATTTAGGTGGTAAATATTTATTTTAAACTTTTACTACTAAATTCTAGATTGAGCTAGATTCATTTATTGACTTTAGGCTAATTTTTATTTTAAAGATAATCAGGGTTCGGAACACTAAGTGCGCAAATCCAACTCGGACTTGACCGGTTTTTTCTATTTATCTCGTTGATTATCGGTAGAACTAAGTTTTATTATTTATTTTAATTTCTGGTAATGTAGTAACACGTAGGCTAAAACGTTTTTGGTCTGACACATATATGTCGCCCTTTCCAAAAAATCCAAATAATTTTTAGGAAGTATCAACCTTCAACCGATATGTGTCAAAATTTCATGAAATTTTGACAATTAGTTTACAAGTTACAGTGGTTTTAGTAACGCAATTTTTGATATTTTCAAAACAATGGAAAAAAAATCGTGTGTTGACTAAACAACGTTTTTTTGATGGGAAAAAATACCGTTCAAGCAAAGCACTGACTAGATAGGTATTACGGGGACTTTGCTCCTGGAAAATCAGTCATCATTTACTGGTATGCTGAATTTAAACGCGGTCGTACAGATACAAATGATGCTGAACGCTCTGGACACCCAAATAAGGTGGTTACACCGGAAAACATCAAAAAAATCCACAAAAATGTTTGGGATGACCGTAAAGTGAAATTACGTGAGATAGTTGACACCCTAAAGATATCAAAAGAACGTGTTGGTCATATTTTACATTAACATTTGTGCATGAGAAAGTTCTGTTCGAAATGGGTACCGCGGTTGCTCACAGTGGACCAAAAACAACAACGTGTTGATTCTGAGCGCTGTTTGGACCTGTTTAAGAGCAATAAAAAGGATTTTTTCATGCGATATGTGACAATGGATGAATCGTGGATCCACCACTACACACCGGAATCAAATCAGCAGTCAGCTGAGTGAACAGCAGCCGATTAAAACTGCCCGAAGCAACCAAAGACACAACAGTCGGCTGAGAAGGTTTTGGCCCCTGTATTTTGGGATGGGCATGGAATAATTTTCATCGAATATGCTGAGAAGGAAAAAACCATCAATAGCGAATATTATAAGAAGTTATTGGTGCATTTGAAGGCAGAAATTGCAAAGAAACAGCACCAAATGAACAAGAAAAAGTGCTCTTTCATCAAGACAATGCACCGTGTCACAAGTCAATGGTTACGATGGCAAAATTGCATGAATTTAAGTTCGGATTACTTCCTCATCTACCGTATTCTCCAGATTTAGCCCTTAGCGACAATTATCTATTCACAGACTTAAAAAAAATGTTCGCAGGAAAGAGATTTGGATCCAATAAAGAAGTTATCGCCGAAACTGAGGCCTATTTTGAAGGCAAAGACAAATCTTCCCACAAGAAAGGTATAGAAATGTTAGAAAAGCGTTGGACTGATTATATTGCTCTTGAAGGAGACTGTATTAATGAATAAAGTCGAATTTTGCAAAAAAAAGTGTTTTAAGCAGCTAGACCAAAAACTTTTCAGCTTACGAGTTATATGTATTTAATCCATTTTATTTAGGAATATAATAAACGGATTAGTTAATTATTTATTAATTATGTCGCATGACTCAACTTTTTGAAGCGTTTTCAAAAAAAAAAAAACATTAACTCATATTTATTTATGAATATCACATATTAATTTTGCAGATTTTGTTTGAATATAAATACGTAAAATATTCCGACAAACATGGAGAATTGATCTTCTGTGATCCAGGTGCGGGCAATTATACTTGTAATATACAAGCTGGTCCTGTGCCACCACCACCAGAACCGGAACCCACTACTACAGATCAACATAACGATTCAGGGACAAAACTGACGAGAGCTGATAAGAAGAAAGAAAAAGCTAAAGCTGATGCAAAGAAAAAAACAAATTAATAAAAATTGAATAGTCCTTATGTGTACTTAAAAATTATAAATTTTAGTTCAACATTTTCATGTGATCCAAATGCCTCTAAACTTAAGCTTTCTCCATTCTTTTATTTTTATTTATTTATTTATAAATGAACCCAACACAAAGTAACTAATAGGACCATATAATACAATAAATCTACTGGTCAGTCAATAAGTTTTGAAAGCAGAAATGAATCAAGATAAATTAATGAGTCGAAATTCATTTATTCTTCAGTATGATCTCTATTAAGCTCAATACATTTTTTTCCAGCCATTTTCCAATTGATTTACCCCATCTCTGAAGTGGTTTTCCTTAAGAACTTCAAAATACCCATCTACGGATGCTATCACCTAATCATTTGTTAAAAACCCTTCCCACGTAAAAATCTTTTGAGGTTTGAGAATTGATGGAAGACAAACAAAACCAGATCTGGCGAATAAGATGGATGTTCCAACAATTCGTACTTTAATCCGACCAGTGTTGCCGTTGCCAAAGCACCTCTATGAGCAGATGCATTGTCATAATGAAAGATGATTTTATCTTCTACAAACCGAGCCTTTTCGCATCCAGCAGGTCCAAAAAGTTGTAATAATAGTCTCCTGTGATTGTTTTACCGGTCTGAATATAATGAATTAACGAAATTCCTTTTGCATCCCAGAAAACTGATGCAATAATTTTTTTGGACGACTTTGACCACTTTGATTGCTTTGGAGCTGAACAACCGAGCTCAGTCCACTGTGCGGTTTGTTGTCGCAGTTCAAGATCATACTGGTAAACCCAAGTCTCTTCTATACTTAAAAATCGACTCACAAAATCAGTTTTATTCTTTGTGAAACGAGCCAAATGTTATTTAGAAAGTTTCTCTGGAGTTTGCTTTTTTCCGATGTTAGCAAATGAGGCATCCACCATGTGAATAGCTTTCTCATACCCAAAACATTGGTTAAAATCTCATGTACTGATCCATGTGATATGCTTATAGCCTCATCATCCACGGTTAATCGACGGTCTTCTAATACAATATCTTGAAGTTGCATAACATTTTCTTCAATTGTTTTAATTTCTGGACGTCCTGAACGTGGATCATCATTGACGCTTGTACGACCACGTTTAAACTCTAGAGTCCGTCTATGAACACTTGGAAATGAAGGAGCAGACTCCTTTAGTACTTTCTCTAACTTTGCATGGATTTCAGTTGCCGATAAACCTTTCAAAACAAAGAATTTTATCACTGCACAATCTTCGATTTTTTCCGTTTTTAAAAAATACTCAAACACATCTACTTTAACCAGCTGATAAATAATGAATGACTTAACAGATCGTCTTGAAATTTAGAGTGTGTTCATATGAGATGAGGCTTCAAAATGGTGTTCAATATTTGGTTCAAGTGATGCTCCATAGGTGTCGCTTTCAAAATTTATTGACTGACCTGATATACTTAACAATGTAGCAAAAATACGTGTATATGACACTGGCATACAGTAAAAGTTCATAAAACTATAACGAGTTTGCAAGGCTACAAACAAATAAATTGTTTAAAAGACATACCAAGATCCCATTGATGTGCTATTCGGTTATAAACCGAGCATATTCTGTACACTGTGGATCCTAACATAACACGCGTAGTAGCTTTATACAGGTAGATATAGTTCCTTAGTCTACCAGAACCTCTGAGAATAACGAAGTTCTACCAACAAATAAGGATAAACAATGCTATCATTAACGATTTTAAACAGAAATGCTACTGAATGAAATTTCCTGCGTTTCTAAAGGCTTTCAAAATTCAACTGCTGCAATAATATTGCATTGTCTATCCGTCTCTTTGGGTACACGCCATCCTCTTTTAAAGAAAGGTATATTTTTGCAAAATTTTGCACTTGTTTTAATACTAATATGTATTTATTATAAATTGGTGACCATGTCAAGGAATCATATTCCAGTTTGGATGTAAACTAGCTTTAAAATAGAGTTGTATTCCCAAACAACCTACAATTTCTAAAGATAAATCCAAATATTGTGTGCTTCTGCGGTTTCTCTATGCAAGTACACTAAAAATTAACTTCAAGTCAAAAAGAATCTCCGAATCACGTGTCTTTTCTACTTTACCTAACATCGACCCATATTAAAGAACCATATTCCAATTTGGTTCTCACCATGGAGGTAAACTAGGTTTAAAATACAGCTGTATTCCCAAACAACTTACAATTTCTCAGGATAAATTCGAAAATTTGCGTTGCTTTCGCTGTTCCTTTTTGCTGCTATATGAGCACTAAAAGTTAGCTTCGAGTCAAAAAGAATCTCCAAATCACATGTATTTTCTACTACTGAACTAACATGGATCCGTCAACACAGTAATCATTCAGCAAATGATATCACTGAGCAATTACTAGCGTTGAGGATCAGTTTATTGACCGCATACCAATTATGAAATTTGTCGAGAGCCTTTTGTAATTTTCTGAAATTCTAAAATCTTTCCACCGGTAAGAATAGCTCTAAGTCATCGACAAATATTTGATAATTGTCATCTACAACTTCAGAGATGTCGATAAATGTTAAAAAAAAAGTAGGGGCTCCAGATGAGAACCCTGGGGCACTCTAAATAAGGTCCAAAAGAAGGAAATGTAAACCCATTATATTGAACATATTGATATCACTGAATCAGATTTGACTGAAAAAAATGCTCAAATCTGTCAGACAAATCGAACGCTCGGAGCTTGGCTAGAATAATCTTGTGTGTGGTATCTTGTAAGAAAAACTGGACAATACTTTAAATCGCCAAAAGACACAATTCGTATATTCGGTATACGTCGGAGAAACTGGAAGAGCAATATCAATTATGGAACATGAAAGATGTATTAAAAAGAAACCAGTTGTAGAATCTGCTGGAGCTGAACCTCAACGCTCTATAGCAGGGGTGCTCAAACGGTCGATCGCGAGTGCTTTTTGAGTCGATCTCGAGAAAAAAATTCCGATATAGAACTATTCACAGATTTTGTTTTAGGTAACTAAAACAAAATGTAATGAATAAACTACTAAAATTTATTCGATCCACAATTAGGCCAGAATAACCCCCTCATCACTTTCTTTTATCGTAATAACCCCCTGCTAGCGGCAAAAGGTGGCTTTATCAAAGGAACGCGCGGTATTTGTCAAAGAAAAGCCGCATTTTTGATTCCCGCCGATTTTTCTAGAAACTTCGGGCGACGTGTTTGACGAAAACATTCGAGACTTCGTTCGCGCCGATATAAATGTTGCGCCTGCAGGAATAGGAGTCAGTTTGAGTTGTAACTTGAAGGCGATACATCGATACAAAGTTTATTAATAAATAGTCCAAAATGAGTGCGGTGCAGAAAAGTAAAACTTATCATTTTAATAACGATTGGGAGGAAGAATTTTTCTTTTGTATGGTAAAGGATAAGTGCATTTGTCTCATTTACCGTGCGTCAGTTGCAATACCTAAGCGTGGGAACTTAGAGAAGCATCATAAAACGGTTCATAAAAACTATGAAAAGGATTTTCCGTCACAGAGTGAATTAAGAAAACGAAAAGTACGTGATTTGATAACTTCTTTGAAAAAAGAACAAACCATGTTCACAAGACCAGCCAAACAATCAAAAGCTGCAACGATCGCGTCATTTAAAATATCTCATATATTGGCGAAACACAAGAAACCATTTGATGATGGATTGGTTGTGAAGGAAGCATTTGTTGAAGCGGGTGAGACTTTATTTGGAGATTTTAAAAATAAAACAGAGATTATGTCTGCTATTAGAGAACTTCAGTTATCTCGTCCGACTGTCACAAGGCGTGTTGAAGTCATGAGTCAGGACATGGCAGATAAACTAAAACATGATATCATGGAATGTACATACTTTTCTTTACAGTTCGACGAATCCACCGATATGACAGACACTGCCCAGCTGTGTATTTTTATTCGAATGGTATTCAATGACATGTCGGCTAAGGAAGAGTTTTTGACAATGATTCCTCTGAAAGGAAAGACCCGTGGCGAAGATATATATGACGTTTTCTTTAATTTTGTAACAAACTACAAGCTACCAAGATATAAACTAGTGTGCATTACAACCGATGGAGCACCAGCAATAACTGGAAACGAAAACGGTTTTGTGGCATTGTGTCGAGCTAATGATGATTTCCCTTTATTTTTCTCCTTCCATTGCATTATACATCAACAAGTTT
Source organism: Pachyrhynchus sulphureomaculatus (assembly GCA_019049505.1). Lineage (NCBI taxonomy): Eukaryota > Metazoa > Arthropoda > Insecta > Coleoptera > Curculionidae > Pachyrhynchus > Pachyrhynchus sulphureomaculatus. The sequence continues at coordinate 36,505,105 of CM032447.1, read as the reverse complement.
TGTGTTCAAAAGTTCTAAACATGGAGGAGATTATGGGCATTGCAATAAAAATTGTGAATTCTATCCGTGCACGTAGCTTGCAACGACGGCTCTTTAAATTGCAGTTGGAAGATAGTGAGTCAGCTGAACACACTGATTTAGTTCTTCACACGGACGTCAGGTGGTTGAGTGGCGGAAAATTCCTAGAAAGACTTCAAGAATTTTTGCCCGAAACAACAGCTTTTCTGGACGAAAGAGGTGATGACACTCAGATGCTGAAAAACGGAAAATGGCTGACTGATTTGGCATTTTTGACAGACATCACAATACATTTAAACACCATTAATTTGGAGCTTCAAGGTAAAGGAAAAACTATTATTGAGATGATTAGCGCAATAACGCATTCAAAAGTAAATTACAACTTATGAAAGATCAACTGAAAAGAAAGGGTCTGAAAAATTTTCCATCTTTGAAAGCAAGGATTCCTCATTGAATTATGATATTTATGAGGCAGAATTATCAAATATTTTGGGCCAATTCGAAATACGTTTTTATGATTTCAGTAAATTGGCAAATATCGCATCATTTATGAGTTATCTTTTTTCCTGTAAAAACATTGAGGAATTAGCTACTGAAATAGCAAGTCAGTTTACCATGGACTCGTGTTCTGTTGAAAATGAGTTAGTGCAGATTATATCAGATATACATCTCAAAGCCACAGCATCTGATACAAAATTTGGTGTTTTATATCTGAAGATAAATATCCGAATCTAAGGCAAATCGACCTTCAACTGACGGCAATGTTTGGGTCAACTTACTTGTGCGAGTCTGCATTTTCTGAAATGAAGATAGTTAAGTCAAAATATCGCAATCGACTAACTGACGAACATATGTCATCATGCTTGCGATTAGCACTCGGTAATTACGTACCATCTTATGAAAAGTATGCTGAGGACATGCAGTGCCACGCTTCAACATCCAAAGTCACTCTTTAGTTAAGTTTAGATACTAGAACTCGTTTGTTTTGTAAGAACCAATAAACTTGCAATTTTGAATAATTATGAGTTTTTTCATTGACATTTTAGAGCAGACCTACACTTACCTTGACTAAAAAAATGCATATTGTGCGGAAAACTAATATCTATGCCACGATACACCCTACCTAGACGACAATCCTGCATCACACTTACTTGCAACCTCTGAGAGTCGATCGATCGTAGTCTAACAATATTGAGGTAGATCGCCAGCAGTTCAAGTTTGAGCACCCCTGCTCTATAGTACACGTCATTCCATCAGTGAAAGGGAAACCAAAGTTCCTACTTGTATCTCCAGTTTCTATTAACAGATGTTTAGGAATTCAATCAAAATTTACAAACTCCCTAACAACGATAATAGAGATGTGGGTTACTGTCTGCAGTACACGTGGAAAACGATCTTTACACTGGTTCACTATTCGGTGAAACTTGATCAGCTACTAATTCTTGACTTGTGCTTTTTCGAGTTCATTTGGTATTATAATCTCGTAGAGTAAAGATCCCTGAAAAAGTCTTGTGCAATCGTTGGCAAAAGTATGAAGTTAGTCCAAATTGACACGGTCTAATAGAACCACCTTGGTTTAATAATGACCAATATTTTAAATAAATTACTTTTATTTTTTACCCTAGAATTTTATTAAAATATAACAAAATAAAAACAACAATTTCTTTTTACAATTCGTCTCTTGTAATTTCATTTTCATCTTGCCTAGGATTTGAACCTAACTTCCTCCAGAATTTCGCCCTGTCTAATAATAAACCCTCCCTCATTCCAGGCGATTTGGCGTTGATGTGATAATACTCCATATTCTCAGATTTCACAGGTTGCCACTTTTCAGGAATGGCGTCTGTTATTTCCGGTGTTGGATTTCTAAAAACGTTTGAAAAGTCAGTTAATCGCAAATTGCACTTAAATAGTTATTTATATATCAAGTTCGGAAAGTGGTATTTTACAGCACGAGTGAATTTAGGAGACCTGCTACCACTTTCCAAACACATACAAAATTTTATGCATTCGTATAAATAAATAATAAAAAAAAAGATAATAAATACATAATTAGTGACGATAAAATGAACATATCTTACCCTGTATGTGCGAAATTAGCAAATAAACTAGTAAATAACTTCGTAACATATTTGTCATCTTTACTGGGTGTTTTGTCCGGAAAGAGACTATCACCTACAGGGAACAAATACTGAAGATCATCTGCATGACAAACACCTAAAAATTTGATTTATTTTGAACTACAGGGGTTCCTTGTACCAATTACAATTATCTCGAAACAACTGTAAAACTAATTCCTATTCAGCACATTCTATATCTAGTTGGCACAGAGTAGTGGAAATAAAAGATATTCTATTTGTTCCTCTCCTCCACTATTATTTTATTATTAGATTTCAGTTAAACTTTCAAATTACTTGCTAGTACATGGTACACTAGACATTACAAATCATATATCGTTTCTGTATTTCCGCAATTACATAAACGATTAATTACATAAAAATTAAGAGTAATATGGAAATTATTATTTGACACGTAATAAAAGAAACACCCTTTCCTCCCAAAATCTAAAAACCCTATCCCTACATCCCTGCCCATTCACCAAATCGTTTGGCCAACGTGGCGAATTATTGCTTAAAACCTACTTACTAAATATGAGTTATTAATAAATTAATAATGTTCAGGTTGAGCCAGTTTATAATATATCTGATCATGATACTATTAAATGTGTTTTAAATATTTCAAATCCTTCAAAAATACCCCTTTTTAAAATTATTGACCTTGATACCTTTGTGGCCAATTTACGTGCGGCTTCGTTCGATACTTTTTTTTGATGGAAAATATAAAGGACAAGGTTCAGTTTTTTAATAATACTTTAATAGATGTTTTTAACGTTCATGCCCCTCTAAAGCGTATACGTATAACTAAGAAATTTGCACCATGGTTAACAGATAATATTCGTTTTTTAATATCTTTGAGAAATAATGCACACTCTAAGTGGCGTAGAACTAAAAATGTGGCTCATTATAACTATTACAAATCTCTTAGAAATTATACTACCTTGGCATGTCGTAGAGCGAAAAAAGCCTACTTTTCACAAAAACTTAATATCGGTGGAGTTAATAAAATTTGGAGTGAACTCGATATGTTAAATCTTAGAAAAGGGAAATCGGATATTCCTTCATCACTTTCCGATCCTGATAATATATATGACTATTTTATTAATGGAATCGCTAAGCTGAGTCCAAACCCTGAACAGATTAATTGGTATCAAAACAATAAAAAACCTGGGGTAGAAAATTTTGATTTTCATATAGTTGCTGAAGAGAATATGATTAAACTGTTGTATTCCATAAAGACTAATGCGGTGGGCGTTGACGGATTAAGTATAAAGCTTTTGCTTCTTGCCACTCCATATATAGTACCCTTTATTACGCATATAGCGAATTGCTGTCTGCTGGCAGGTGAATTTCCTGATTATTGGAAACATGCGATTGTTACACCTTTGCCTAAAGTTGCATGCCCAAATGAGTACAAAGACTTAAGGCCCATAAGTGTTCTTCCCGTCCTCTCTAAGATTTTGGAACGGTTCATGGAATCACAACTCCGTGGCCACACCGATAAATTCGCCATTTTGCCCAAATTTCAATCGGGATTTAGACCAGGTCATAGCTGTGAAACAGCCCTTTTGGAATTAATTGATGACATACTCAGGGGCATCGATAGAGGGTGCTTAGCAGTTTTGACCCTCATTGATTTTTCTAAGGCCTTTGATACAATAAGTCACAGCCTTCTTTGTTCTATACTAACATACATTGGTCTCAGTAACAACAGTTTGAAATTATTGCAAAGTTTTTTAAGTAATCGAAGTCGAGTGCGAGTCGCCGGTATTGAGTCGAGACCTTTACCAATCACCTATGGTGTCCCACAAGGTTCCATTTTGGGACCTCTATTATTTTCAATTTACACTTCACAACTAATATGGTACTCGTGTGAGGTATTGCAAGGTACACTTGTATGCCAACGATAGGCAGCTTCATCACATATTTCGTCTTAACGAGATTCACAGATGCGTTAGAGAAATCAATGATGATCTGGTGGGGCTAGTTTCTGCTGCCAGTGACCACTCCCTATCAATTAATACATGTAAGTCATGGTTTTTGGTACTCAGAGGCTCAGAAGCAGTTGCTTACCACATATTAATATTAAAATCAACGGGGAAGTGTTACGGATTGATGACAAATGTAGAAATTTAGGCCTTACTATGGACTACAATTTGAGGTACAGATCGCATGTGAACATAGTTATACGTCGGGTGTACTTTAATTTGAAGATGATTTACAATTCTAGGGGCTATTTAAATCAAAAATTGAAAACTATATTGTTTGAGCCTCTGGTATTGTCCAGATTAAATTTTTGTGATACTATATATGGATTTTCAATAGACTGATCCGATAGATGACGTATCCAAGTTCTTCAAAATTCATGTTTGCGCCTAATATTTGGTATTCGTAAAAGGAATCACATATCACACAAATTGTTTGAATTGGGATGGTTAAATATGAATGATAGACGTTGTTTGCATGAGGCTTGTTTATTCCACAAAATTGTCTTAACGGGTGTTCCCCTCCTACCTACATAGAAAAATTACCTTTAGATCAGATGTTCATAATTTGAATGTCCGCTTTCGAGGTCGCATTACGCAACCGGCTCACAAAACTGAAAAATTTAGATCGTCCTCTTTTCAAATAGCTAAGATTTATAACTCAATTCCAGAAAATATAAAACTATTAGATTCTAGGTCATTCAAGGTGGCGTATAGGAGGATTTTGTTAAATATATAAAGTTATAGTACTTTACTAGTAAATTTTCCTTCAGAAAAGAATATCACTAGCTCTTGAGTGTATCTGTGCTCTGTATGAATTCTATTGTGTATCTCGGATATGTTGGGGTGACTCGCCTGTCTGTTTAACAATTTAATCATCAAGGTTTTTTTTTGTTTACTCTAGTTGTGTCATAAGACATTCTTTTTTTTTTCTTTGTCTTTTTTTTCTTTTTTCCTAACACTTACAACATTACACAGTTTTATTAAGATACTAGCACAGTTTAATAGATACATATTGTATTCTATAAACTTTAGTATTAGGATGCTTAAGGTAAAGAACAGGCGGAATGTTTGTACCTTCGTGGTCTTACATTCCCAGCTGACCTTCGGCATTTTCCAATTTAATGTAGCATTTTGTTTACTAAGTTTATGATTTTTTTTTTCTCTTTCATAATTGAAAATAAAGGCCATATTTATTTATTTATTTAAAACTTCTAGAAAGGCTCATTAAATGACAAGTCCTGCACCTTAAAAAAGGTCTGCCTCAAGGATTCTGGGGAGGCAAAAACTCGTTAAATTTATCAGCAAACAACAAAAGATCTGATAATCGTGTATTACAGCCACTTTATATATCAATATATAATGGAAGAACTCTGTCAACAGATGAAAAGCTAATAGAATTGGAAAAGGAACTTAAAAACATTAAATGGGATATTATAGGTCTAAGCGAAGCCCGTAGAACTGGAGAGGACCAAATCATATTGAACTGTCTGTATTAGAAGAAGAAATTTTAATTAGAGGAGTCGACTTCTTGGTAAATAAACAACATGTTGACCAAATTATTCAAATCAAGAGTGTTGGTACGAGAGTCACATATTATCCAACTAAACCAGAGATACTCTTTAAAAATTGTTCAGGCCTCTGCACCAACGAGCACCCACTCAGAGAATGAAACAAAAACATTCTACGAAGAAATTTTCATTGCTCTACAAGACGGAAAAAAAAACGGATTTTACGATGTTGATCGGTGGCTTCAATGCCAGAATTGGAAGCAAAGAGGACGAAGAGGAAACTGCAATAGGTCATCATGGGCTAGGAGATCGAAACGAAAGAGGGAGGACACTAACAGATTTTCTACTTCAAAATGGTGTATATGTATTAAACACCTTCTTTAAAAACAAAACAGAAAATGGACATGGTCTAGCCCAGATGGTAAAATAAAAAATGCAGTAGGTTTCATAATCAGAAACAGGAAAGACATTATTCAAGACGTAAATGTCCTAAATAGATATTCGGTTGGGAGTGACCATCGCATTGTAAGAGCAAAAGTGTTTATTAACACTAAACGGGAAAGAAACAACATGATTCTTAAAAGAAACCATAAGAAATGGATAACCCCGGAGGATGTGGATTCTTATAGAAGAGAGATCACAAGCTCTTTGGAATGCAATGAAGATACAGTAGTTGATGACATATTTGAAAACATCAAAAATAGTATAGAAAATGCCACTGACAAAATTTGACAAAAACAACAAAAAGAACGGAAATTAAATCAAAGAGAAAACAGCTAATGAAGCAAAGGAAAGAAATGGTAGATAAGACTACAGATGAATACAGAACTATAAATAGAGAGATATCGAGGGAAATTAGGAAAGACAGAAGACAAAAATGCAGAGGAAATTAAAAATGTTATAGAACATAATAAAACCTTAAAAGTTTTGAGCAAAAAGAACACAATGGGAAGGAAAGACACATGCGAGATTAAGGCATGCATGGTAATGTAATAACAAACAAAAGAGATCTTTTACAGATCATCGAATTATTTCATCAACAATTATATACCTCACATGATAAAAGAACAGAAATCAACATACCAAAAGTCCTGAATGAGGAGTCGGAAGATATCTCAGACATCACAGAAGAAGAAATCGTATCAGCCTTGAAGGACATGAAAAATGACAAAGCTCCCGGTGAAGATAATATTGTAGTAGAGGCAATTAAACAAGGAGGACAACAAATTATCAAATCTTTTAAAATGTTATTCAATAAATGCCTCCTGGAAGGAATAACTCCATCGCAATGGAAAAATGCAACTATCGTCATCATGCATAAAAAAAGGAGATACTTCAGACCTTATAAACTATCGACTCATTAGCCTCCTAAGCTTTATATATATATATATATATATATATATATATATATATATATATATATATATATATATATATATTGAGCAGTGTAATTTGATTAAGCAGTGAGTTTAAATTTTTGAACAGTTTAATTTAAACCGGCAGTGTGTAACGCGTGTTGCCGACTTGACTTATTTAGTTCGCATTGAAGTGACCCAAAGAGAAGGGACAAAGATATTTAAGCAGCCATTTCGAATTTTTAGGGTTTTTTTCCTCCGTGGTGCAGTAACGACTTTTTCCCTAAATATGCCGTAGTGTTTTTTTTTTCTTCCGTCATGCCGCAGTAACGGCTTTTTTTATCACCAAGTGGGTGTGTGTTTATAGATCTCAAGTTGATGCCTTTTTCCAATCTTAAAATATTCTGCTCATCCTAAGACATTTCGGGTCAAAAAATGATTAGCTACCTAAATGAGATTAGGAGAGTGGTGGCTGAGACAATATTTTTATGAGAATCTCACCAGGCCAAGCAGCTTATGGAAAACCCACGAGAAGAAGCCAACCAGTAAGTCATAAGCACACCAGTTTAAATACCTCACTTCCTGTCTACAAATGTGTTTCCAACAACTACGTAACACGTAAAATTTGGGAAGTTAATTTTACAAACTTTTAGATCGTGTTTTTTGAAGTCTTTTGTTTTTTTTTTACTTAGGATTACTAATTCATAGAACTTTCGTTTAAATGTGTACACTCCCATAGCCTAAGGGGTTTTTATTTAGTTAATGTAATTTTGAGAGTGTAATAAAAGTAGGAATTTTTATTTTGTTAATATACCCTTCTTCAGTGGCCAGTATAAGCTGATGATGAAAAGGAACAGCAATATTAACAACTAGCACTTTCATATTTGGTATGTTGTGGAACAAATAGAATGTGCAATGTCGCTAAAGATGCTAGACGCTATCCACCACAAATATCCAATAACCTTGAACTGAGACATTCTGTCTATTAAAATAAAAACATTGATGGTGGTCTTTTTAAACAAAAAAGAGAGAGCAACTTTTTTTCCTTTACACACACACACACACACACACTTAAACATTTATTTCTATAGAATACTTTGAAGCAATGGGCCTAAATTAACGTGGGTTAGATTTTCAGTTGCAGTAAGGACCACACATGTGCTAAAGAAAACAGTAGAAGAGTAAAAGAAACTTCATCTCAGAGGTGTTTAGGTGTAAACGTGTGAGCTGGAACAGTGGGCAACTCATTAATATATATTCACACTTAGAAATGTTATCAAAATAAAACATTATACCAGCACATTTATCTTTTACTTGTACACGGAAAGATTTCCCACTAAAAACAAGAAGAAATATGATTTTCCTATAAGATGAAGGAACACCACACTCAACTGCTATAGAAAAAAACTATTTACGAAGTCAATACTAATTCGGTTGCTTCGGAAATGTTGCCTGGTCCGTCAGAAGTGCAGATTTTACCCCAATAGACTTCTTCTTATGGGGCAGCACGAAAGATAATGTAGATTACTTTAAAATAACTTTAAGCAGCAGCACAGTTAATGCAAAGATATCATTAATCAGGAGAAAAAGCGAAAAAAAAGCGAAGAAAAACGATTACATTATTATGTATTAGGTAAATAGTGGCCGTTTTGAACAATTGATCAAATACATTTTTTAAATAAATTTTTAATTTTATTTAATTTCTACGATTACTACGATAAATTTAAGATTCAAAAAAGTATTATTTATGAAACAGGTGTGGTAATATTTGTTTTTATTATTGGCTGAAACTTACCGTAATCTGCTTCGCCACCTCCAAATATCTTAGTGAAACTCGAAACTCCTCTATGACCAAATAAGTAATAAAATATGGGGTGTTCCGTGTAATTTCTATGAAGTTGTACTGTCTCATCCACGCCGCTCAAGAACCAGCCATCAGTATACATCTAAAAGACAAGAATAAATTTATTATAGAGATGAATTTTCGAGTTTTTGAACCCGAAAAACGACCGTTTTTGGCTGGAAAAACGGCTGCAGCTTCGTCCTCCGATATTGGCGACGTCTGCCTTTTGCAGTTTCTCTCTTATTTTATCAAGAACAAAATATATTTATTGATTTTATATGGGTCCTAAAGTTGGGTCCGGTCTCGGCGGCGTCTGCTCTTTGGAGCGCTCGTTTTTTTTTTAGTGACAACAAATGTTATGGCACCTGATTCAAGTGGTTAAAAGACAGTCCATTTTTGGATATAGCATTTTGGGCATTCTAGGGACCGCAAAATCAACGTTAAAGCCTTTTAAGCGACTCGTCCGATAAAATGAATAATTAGGCAGTCGGTTAGTCGACAGGTCAAAATTTCGGGTCGCCCTCTTGGTTTAATAGGCCAAGTATTTTAAATCTTGGTCCAGTAAGGTACAATTTAAGTGACTGCTTGTTAGTAGACTTCTCCAAATTCCCCGTAGTTGGGGTTTTCATTAACCACTGTACATTTCAAAAAGATATTTAGCTGGTATAGGGGAAGATTAAACTAAATAACTCTTATCTGCAAGGCACTGAACGACATTGATCACAGATACTTAAAAGAGGGACTCTGAAAGGTCTTCTCTTCGGTGGTTGGAAGAGCGATCTTTGGTGATTATATAGTTATTCTTATGGTTTATCCTTCTTCATGAAATAATAAAAAAGTGTTGAAAATAACATACTTACATTAATTAGTTGTTCCTTTTTCAACGAGTCCACTTTCTCGTTATTAAAATAATACTTCCTAATCTCTTTGGTAACCTTATCAACATTATTAGCAGTCTTATCGTACATTAAGCTAATAGGAACTACTCTTTCAAACTCATTGTTTAGCTCATCTAGAAGTTGCTGGTCGCTTAGTATACCTAGAATATATTTAAACAAGCTTAGAATAAATAAATTGATTTTACAAATCTCAATGCTCTTTCAGTCAAGAACTATTAATAAAAGATGAAAGAATAGGAAAGGAACACACATTTATATATTTAGAACAAAAAAATCGAAATATCAAAAAATAATTTAAAAGCCGGCTTAGGTCTCATTAGCTTGGTCTGTGTTCGGAAGGTTACAATCTAGATTTAAATTGGACATCCCAAATACAATAAAAGCCAGAGTGTTCGATCAATATGGACTGCCGGAATTAACATATGGCACTAAAACGTGGGCTTTAAATAAAAGTATAATAAATAAACTCCAGCAATGGAGAGGAGAATGCTGAATATTAGACACCAAGATCGTATTCCTAACATCGAGATACGAAGACAATCAAAAGTGACAGTGTAATATAACGAATATGTATATTAATAACATATGGACACGCGGTATAGTTGAATGGAAGCCTAGAGAACATAAAAGAGGCAGAGGCACAGACAAGATGGACGGTCAACTTGAAAAATTAGCGGGACACGATTGGATGCAAAAAGCTAACAACATCCGACTATGGATGGCATAAACTGATGATGATGACGATGATGAATGCTCTTTCCTGGACTAGTCAAGGTGTTATTCAAATCATTTTATTCCAGTTAAAATTTTGCAAAAGGGCACCTTTTTTAGACCTAAAGGATAGGTCGACATATTTTCACAACATGAGTATTATTGCATTTATATAACGAAATAATTATGTGATTTTACTATCTCAAACAAGTAACACTTATTAATATTTCTATGATGCCGTAGAGCTCATGAATCCTGATATAATATTACCAGCAGGTAAAATATAGCTATTACTACAGGAAGACGAATATGTGGAACAAAATATCGCTGCAAAACGAAGCCGGCTGGCTACCTCCGGCACGTTAAAAAGTGCCTCGTCGAGTTTCTCAGAAATGCCTCACAAGCAGCAGTTGTATTATATGTACCAATAATATAGCAAAATATGCACGGCATCTCTAAAAAACGATCCAGCCGTAGCCGGCCAGTTTCGTTTTGCGGTAGCGTTTTGTTCCACGTGTTTGTCTTTCTGTAGCGATAGCTATATTTTATGTAACAGCACAGCGTGACACGTCATATTTTATGTAGTGGCACAGTGAGACGTGTAAAAATTTTTTTGCGCTTGTGTATAAATAAAAACATAAAAACAAAAAACTATTTGGTTGTAAAAATTGGGGCCTAAAATGACACATTCCGCGGCCGCCAAATATGTTAAAAAGTCGGTATCGTTTGTAAAGAAGTAGGTAAATCGTTTTAACGAGACGAAAAATGTCGATGACTGGCCAAAACGTACCTCAATAGACAAAGTCGAAAAACGAATCGTGTCTTTGTTTTCACGGGACGCCAAATTGACGTTATGTCAAGAAGCGGCAAAATTAAGAAAATCAGGTTTGAATGTGTCCCATGAGATAATTCGACATCTTCGTGCTGATGATGTTAAATTCCAAAACAAGTTGGAGAAACCTTTGCTAGGCGAAAGTCACGTCGCGAAACGGCATTATTGCATCTACGATAAGATACTAAAGTGGCCCTCACAGTCGTCAGACGCCAACCCTATTGAAAACGTTTGATCTCTTGTAAGGAGAAAACTCAGAGGAAAGACTTGGAGAATTTTCACTCAGTTGTCTCTGGATAGACTGTATTATTAAAGGTAATGCACTCGTGATAATTTTCGTTCAATCTACACCTCACGGAGAAAATTCCGGAATTTTTTCGAAATTTTTTGATTAGTACTCTTAGAGCCCTGATTGGGCCATCAATTCCTACATTTGTGACAAATTGTAACTTTCGATGTTTCGGAGAAATTCGGCTGTAACAAAATTGGAGCTTAAAATGACACATTTCGCGGCCACTAAGTATATTAGAAAGTGGTTGCCGTTTGTGAAGAAGAGTAGGCTAATCATTTTAAGGAAACGAAAAATGTCGACGACTCGCCAAAACATGGCTCGGTAGGCTAAATCGAAAAACGAAATCTTTGTTTTCACGTGACGCGAAATTGACGCCGCGTCAAAAAGCGGCACAATTAAAAAAATCAAGTTTGAATGTGTCCCATGAGATCATTCGACAACATCTTCGTGCTGATGATTAAATTCCAAAGCAAGTTGGAGAAACTTTTGCTAGGCGAAAGTCACATCGCGAAGCGGCTTCCTTGCGTGTACGATAAGATAGTAAAGTGGCCCTCACAATCGCCGGACACCAACCCTATTCAAAAAGTTTGGTCTTTTGTAAGCAGAAAACTCAGAGGAAAGACCTTGAGGACTTTGACTCAGTTGTCTCGTGAGATTCGAAAAATTTGGAGATCATTGCCGTAGTATGCAGAAAATCTCGTCGACAGCATGCCTTGAAGATGTCAGGCGATTATTGAGGCAGGCGGCGATTGGACAACTTACTAAGGTAATTGTGCAGTTATTAGCATTCCAAAAAATATCTTGATGACAAAAAATGTTCTCGAAACTCATTTTTTCAAGAATACAAGAGGTCACGTTCTTACTGGATAGACTGTATTATCAAAGGTAATGCACTCGTGATAATTTTCGTTCAAATTACACCTCACGGAGAATATTCCAGAATTTTTTCGAAATCTCTTGATTAGAACTCTTAGAGATAGGGTAGGGGAACAGCGATTTTTGGCAATTTTTTTGAAACAATATTATGAAAAGTTCGCACGAGTATTACATCAGATATATTTTTGAACGCGAATTTTCACAAGCTTTCATTTGACATCCTACTCAATGACCTTGAAAATAATTTTTTTAACTTCCGATTTCACCTTCAAAAACTAATCCCTTCAAAATTTAACTTTTAAAACTATACGGTCTTGATTGGGCAATCAATTCCTATATTTGTGACAAATTTCAACTTTCCATGTGTCGGAGAAAATCGGCTATGATAGACAGACACCGAAGTGATTTCGTGTGTTCTGTTTTTCAATTTTGGCACCGAACACTAACAAAGTATTCAGTGGGTAATAATAGTCTAAACAAAAATATAGAAAATATTTGATCTTTATTCATTGTCAAGTATCAGACCAAATTCCTCGTCAAAGCCACCCACCACCCCAACCCCACAGTCAGAACTGCCCCCACCCGATTAGCTTAAGTTAACCCTAATTAATATTAAGCTAAATTTTAAGGTTATGTTCACATACTTATGTAAATTCCTTACCTAGACTGAGTTAATTAGGTCCCTGCCATGTATATATCGTAAGATCTAAACTCTTAATCATGTTCTATCATATTATTGTATAATAGTTATAGTTATAGACTAGCTAGTTGCCAATAAATGAAATGTGAAATGAGAAGTATCAATATTTTCACAGCGAAACCTTTACGAACCAGTCGTATGTTTTGACTGTATTTTTTTAATATGTTTTTTCCATTATTTACATTTTTTTGTCTTACCTGCTCCTCTTAAAGCACCATCTTGTGCAGTGATTCCAACGATTAACGGGATAGGCGCGCTTTTCCCAGATTTAACTGTTTCTATGGGGTGTTCTGTTAGGAAAGCTCCTTCCACGTCAGGTTCAATAGTTGGTTTAAATGGTATCATAGGATCAAAGTCCCATTCCTTAAAAAAAAGGTTTCTAGCTCAATCATGTAATGTCCTGATAATACCTGTATGTTTTTTAAATGAGGATGTTTCTTAAGCCGGGTTTCCACCAAACGGACACAGCACGAAACCCAAACAAAAACTGTTTTTCTCAACAAAAAGAGCCATGTTTTGTAAAAAATAAACAGTTCCAACATGTTTGTCGGGGAACAGTGTTTTTAGTAAACAAAACACTTTCCCATCTCTAGTCGGTATATCAAAGGAAAACAAATTTGTTCGTGTTTTTTAGTCGGTTTGGTTGAAACACCTGAATGTTGTAGTTTTGTTCTCTGCGACATTTGTACTCTACTCTTTCAACTAGTTATCAACTTTTTATTAAATTATGCAATTTTTATGAAGAGTTTGTCAACATTTAAAAAGTAAATACCATTTTTAATATTTACTCGTATTTAGTTAAACTTTTTTATTCATATATATATATATATATATATATATATATATATATATATATATATATATATATATATATATATATATATGTATGTATGTAGTTACAATGATGATTAAAAAAGTTGACTGGCAATTTTAGGTCCTAACAAATTAATTAACAATAAAAATCGCTACTTAACATTCTGGTAAAATTGTGGAAGGAAGATCTCAATTCCCCATTTAACCCAATATCGCCAGTGCTTAAATCAGCCAATAATTCTGCTGTGCCGTAATTAACTCTCCTTTTTAATAGAGAACTGACCCAATATCTTGTTTTTTTCTGTTTTGACCATTAATTAAAAACAAACCACAGCTAATTATAAAAAAAATCGTCGTCGGAGGATATTCTTGCGGGACTAAACAAAATGGGAAAAAGATAACAAACACTAGCAACAAAACTTTTGAAACAGTCTACAGAAACTGTTTGAAAAAAACAAAACATGTTTTGTTTTGTTTATTAAAAACATAACTGTTTTTTTAAACTGTCTGTTTGGTGGAAACCCGGCTTTAAGTTGGAACATTATTTTTACCTGGTTGTAGTACTCGCGAAATAATTCGTTAAATGTAACAGACATACAAGTCTGTTAAGTAAGAACGTCTCCGCGATTCTAGCGATTCAACAAAAAATCCTTTGTCCACGACGCATTTTAGTAAAATTATCAGTCGATTCCAAATTTTGACGAAATCGCGTAAAATCCAAATTGAGTCACTTGTTTGCGCGTTGGTTCGAGGCAATCTTTCTTTATTCCCCTCCAACGGGTTCTAAAATGACACATTCAATAGTTGGAAAATCATTTTAACGAGACGAGAAATGTCAACAACTTGCCAAAACGTGACTCGGTAGGCAAAATCACTCCGAAAGTCGAAAAACGAATCGTATCTTTGTTTTTTCGGGACCCGACGCTCCGTAAAGAAGCGGCAAAATTAAGAAAGTCGGGTTTGAATTTGTCCCATGCTTCCATTCGACAACATCCTTGTGCTCATGATGTCAAATTCCGAAGCACGTTGAACAAATCTTTGCTGGGCGAAAATCACGTCGCGAAGGAGCTCGCTTGGGCACACGATAAGATACTAGAGTGGCCCTCAAAATCGCCGGAAGCCAACCCTATTGAAAACGTTCGGTCCCTCGTAAAGAAAAAGCTGAGAGGAAAGACTCTGAGGACTCTGACTCAGTTGTCTCGCGAGATTCGAAAAATTTACAGAGTACGCAGAAAATCTTGTCGACAGCATGCCTCGAAGATGCCGGGCGATTATTGATGCAGGCGATTGGACAACTTACTAGGTTAACTGCGCCATTGTTAGTACACCAAAAATACATTGATGGCAAAAAATGTTCTCAAAACACATTTTTTCTAGAATACACGTTCTTAATCGACAGACTGTGAGTAATAAAGTAAATATTGATATAAAGTTATTTAAATTATTAACTAAATTTAATGCTTGATGAGCGATGATTGACTAAGATTAGTCAATCATCGCTCCTGATGAAGATTACATGGTTAGCGAAACGCGCGTCGAGGGCAAAAATAAAGTGTTTGGTGTAGTGGTGATATATACTGAGGAGTGTCATTGTGCCAAAGATTCCACATTCCCAACATAATTTCCTGCTAGATTCCAAAGAAGTCAGTTCTCGTAACGAGCTCTCAAAAAATCGAAAGAATAATTGGCGAAACGTCAGCATCACTTATTTAACTAACGCAGGAGAAATCTAGAAGAATTATACCTATAAGCACATTTCTTCTTACAATCATTCACTTATCTAATATATTCCAGTTTTTTCACGTTCCTGGTTTTGCTCTTAGAACTTCAAATTGTCTGATGACGTATAGACTAACCTTAAGCCTACCTTATTAAACAGCTTATTGAGTGATTTCGAAAGGCAATTAAACATTTTCCTTTTATAATGACAGTAGCTCCAACTTACCATAAAAATAACATCTTTTTTAACAATATCCATAGAATCTATTTTCTTGAGACAATCAACCATGTCTTTGCTGGATTTAGTAGGACATCCAAATGCTTTGGCTAGTTTTCTGGAATTTTCGACTCCTTCATTTTTGGGAGCTGCAGCCCAGATGCATAAGGAAGTTCCACTCATAGCTATACCTTTATGAAATAAACCTGAAACATAACACGTTTTTTTAATATAAACACGTAAATAAGTACAGATAAAAAATTAAAACTTCGGTTTTCCTCAGATATCTTCGACAATATACGAATTTTTCAATGTTCGTATGTATTTTCATATCTTGCGGAGGATTTTCCAAAGAGGCTTTCCTTTTTTTAAAGTGAGAAGCAGCCACTCAGGCTATATCATGTTAATTATGGTAGTTAGTATTTACAGTTGGTATATGTCATAATAGTGTTTATTTCGTCAGATAAATGTAACATTTTAAATATTACTAAACGTACGCATTCTTTCTAGTAGTATAAATATGCAAGTAATTCTTTAAAATTCCTTTCCACAGATCTAAATCAATTTTACGCTATTTTACTGGTATTAGTAGCAATTAATAGTAAAGTGTAAATTATAATTCCTTTTAGTTATGACTAAGGACACCTAAATATGCAAAGTGCATATATTGCATATTTTGCATATTATATGCATTTTTCTAAATATTTGAATAAATGCTTTAAAAATAGCATATATGTGCATATTTGAAGGAATTTATAATAATGTAGGTCTTTGGAAGGCGTTTTAATTCACTTTTCGGAATAAGGGTCAATGTTTAGGCCGCCGCCGCCGCGCCGGTGGTTTTCCCCAAATAAATTTTATTATTTTATGGTCAGTAAAAACCAGTCAGTAAACCCCACACGGCCATCAGAGCATACTTGTATTATTAATTTATTAGATTTCATTTTTGGTTGTGCTTTTAAAGTGGTTACGTCGATTTGTGCTTTTTATCTTGTGAGTCGTATTTTACTACAGTGAAATGCCCAAAGCCAGTAGTGTGTCAGTGTGGATTAAACCATACAAAGAACTAAGAATAGATATGGGAAAAATCTACTGTTCTGCATGTGTTAAAATTGTAAGTATAATTTTTGAATATCTATTGAATATACAGGGTATTTCATTTTCATTTAATATTTAAATATAACGAAATTTTTGTCAGGATTTTGCCGTTGATGCTATTTTCAATGTTATTTAAGTTATTTTTGTTCCATTTAACGAACAAAATTTCTATTTAACGAAACCACGAAATAGAAATACATACGTAAACGTATGTATTTCTAGGTAATCTAATAAAAAAGATACAAAGTAAAATTTTAATTTTTGCCTGCCCTAAGCACCTAGTTTTCTATTTAACGAAATTTCTATTTAACGAATTTTTTCCTTGGGATTTTAATTAAATTTTCTTTTTTTTATTGCAGATACCATGCGATAAAAAATTTCAAATAGAGCAACACGTGAAAACTGCTTGCCATATTGCCAAATTGAGTAAGACGAAACCTGGAGATAGGCCACAACACACATTAATACAATGTTTCCAACCAACGTACAAAAATAAAGAGCTAAAAGAACAAGACATCTTTAATCGAGATCTATGCCGTGCAATGATGACATCAAACATTCCGTTATCGAAGCTACGTAATCAAAACTTTACTTCCTTCCTTCAGAAGTATTGCAAATTTAATATCCCAGGTGAAACACCAATACGGAGAAACGACGTAAGCTCCTTGTATTCACAGGTAATTGAAAAAATTAAAGGTAAAATTCATCTTTAAGTAAAGTAATAAAATAGATTATTATTTATATTTATTTTTTACTTTGTATAATATTGTATTTAGATTTAGTTCATTCGTCCTGTATGTTGAAAATTTAAAATGGGTTTTTTATTGCTACATTTGTATATTACTCGTATCATGTAATGTGAAACAATAAATTTACATTTTTCAAGTCTATTTCGATTTTGTTTACTGCATATTTACAACATGTATGTGCATATTTTGAGAAAATTATTTGCATATTTATCCGCATATTTTAAAGTTTTTCATTTGCATATTTGTGGTTTCCTTAGTTATGACTTATACGAAGGTGGACTGAAAAGCCTTTTCAAAAAAACACCTTCTTTGCAAAAAGAAAAATTTATTTCTCAATATAATCTTCAATACATTTGGTCCAGCGAGATTCAACTCTCAGAAAAATAACCGGCCAAGTGCAAGTCGGACTTGCGCAATTAGTGTTCCGTTTGTTGATTACTTTAAAAATTTTTTTTACAGAGGCATAAAATAACCAACGACTTCACAAAACACACCCCAAAAGAGTTTTCAACAAGATTTTTTCCAATCTTTACTGAAAACTGATAACCTTGAAATTTTTTTTTTTTTTATATACTAGATAAATTATTAAAGGTAATGCACTCGTGATAATTTTCTTTCACTCTGTATACAATATTCCAGAGTTTTTTCAAAATTTTTTGATTAGTACTTTTCGAGAGAGGAGCAAGGAGAACAGCGATTTTTTTTTGTTTTTTATGGGTCTAGCACACGTGCTGCAGGGAAGTCCCTAAAGCGCTCCAGGAGCGGCATGTGTGCGGAAAAAGCGATTGACGTTGTTCTTGAACCGCTGTAAATCGTACTCGGTGGGAAACACAGCCCTGGGCAAATTATTCCAAAGGGATGATGTTCTCCATATAAAAGACTGCTTGAAAAGCGTTGTACGTGTAAAGTAACAAGCTAAACCTCATACGAATGTGAAGTACTAGCGTGACGTGTATTTCTGACATGCACCGCTCTGGGAGGAATTAAGCGGGCTACATCCTTCGAACACTTTCCATGAAAATACTTGTAGAACAGACTCAAGTCGCCAACCGTTCTTCGATGTTCCAGCGAATCAAGGCTGCCGGTTAATTCTGGGTCTCTAATCAGACGAACAGCTCTTCTCTGAACAGAATCCAACAAATGCAGTGTATGTTTGGGAGAGTAGCCCCAAACATGGGAGCAGTATTCCATAATTGGTCGAATTTGAGCTTTGTAATGAATTTCCCAACTTTTGAGAAGCTTTCCTTGCTATGGCTGCAACATGTTCATGCTAGGACATATTTGCTGCCAAACCAATACCCAACAAATTGAGTGACGATGCTAGGGGAATGGAGTGCCCCGACATAACTATGTCGAGTTCAGCAACGTTAACTTTTTTAGAAAAAACTGCCGTCTAGGTTTTTGTAGCGTTAAATTCCACTTGGTTACTGTCACCCCAAGATAGAATTTCTTCCAGGTCTTTGTTAAGTTGAACGACCTCCTGCTGTAGGCGGATATTCGCCTGAGGAGCCGATGTCCGAGCGTTCAAAGTGAATGAAGAGATAAGAGCGTACTGTCACCAATTTTTTAAAAATAATACAAAGAAAAGCGTGTGCAAGTATTACATTATATATATTTTTGAACTTTCAAAATTACACGGCTCTGATGGGAGCCATCAATTCCTATATTAGTGACAAATTTCAACTGCGTCAAATAGTTTCGGAAAAAATTCGGTGTGACAGACGGACAGATATACAGATGGACAGACACAGAAGTGATTTTATAAGTATTCCGTACGGAACATCAAAAAATTCTTTTGAATTGTACATAGTGCTCGTTTAGAGCACATATATTCTCGACCAAAATTTCTTCTTCGACTATGCATAGCATAAAAAATTTGTTCATTAACCAAATCACAAAATGTATTATACAATTTTTCAACTTGTTGATTTAAATCAGTAACAGATTTCTCTGTAGACATTATTTGAATGTGTTATTGAAAAAAGTGAATATAATTTTAAGTTCTACTTCTTCTTATAGCTCGAAATTCCATTCCCCTACTTCCATCATATTTTACCTTTTGGGAGGCAAAATTTTTGCCTCTTGTGGGGTGGAATCTCAGAGTCGATTTTATTTTTATAATCATATAATCAAAGGGTTTGTCGGAATGTCAATGGGAGGCAAAATTTTGCCTCCCAAGAGGGAAAATTTTTCGTCCTCCTTCTCTGCCTCCTCCTTGCATTCCCACAAATTTCTTCTAAGAGGTTAGGAAACCAAAAAAAATCATCTGAGGCTAAATGTGGGGAATAGAGTGGGTGAGGAACTATTTTGAAGCCTAGCTCGTTCACTTTTGCTATTGAAACAATTTGTGAGTAGGCACATTTTCCTGGTGAAGAATCACTTTTTTGCCAGCTTATCTTGGTCGTTTCCGTTTCGATTCATTAAGCAAACGGTCGACTAACGTTGCCTAATAAGAACCAGTCACTGTTTGATTCTTTTCCAGTAATTATTTCTATATTACCTGATCTTAAAACGCTCTGAACGACCAATTTAGTTAATTAGGTAATTAAATCGCGCACGATCAACTACTTACGTTGCAAAATCAACCTTGCATTTATTCCAAAGATATCCGTATTATTGTAACTAAATTCATGCAATAATAATTATTTTTTGCCCCATTATCCATAATTCACTAAAGATTTTTTTACTTTCATTTATAAAGAATTAATTTTCTTACATATATATTTCCAATTAGTACAGGTTTCTTCAATAGTATAAAAATTAAATTCCATTCTAAGTTTCCAATTTTTACTTTGTACGCTGGTGTTCTACCAACTCGGATATCGGGGCTTGTGTGAGGATTTATTTAATTTACTTAACGAAATTTATTCTTAATAATTTATCATTACGTATAATAATTGGAGTCTAACATTTGTTACAAAATAGTAGAGAGTAACAAGTTTTGGGAGACACATGATCCATTTCTATTTTTTTTTAATAATTTCTTTAAACTTGAAGAAAATCTAGAAACCATAAAATTTAAAAGGCTTACAAACTTCAAAGTTTCCGACCTCAAGATTTGTAGCCAATTATATTTTCATAAAGTTATAAGAAATACCCAACAAAACTCTTCCCTAAAATGGGAATTTTTACGACCTATCCCTTGCTGGTAACCACCTCAACCCGTGAGAAATAATCAAAATACCAGCCATTTTCTCGTATAGTATAGAAAATTTAGAGGAAAAGAAGAAAATTGTCCATATTTTTCCGATGTTATTTTGCCCTTCCAGCGCAAAGAAGCTGTTGCTTCTAAACATCTTGCCTACCGACACTGGCGTGAAAATCCTAGCACCATAAATCGTAACACCTTTGTTCGTGCCAGGAACAGATGCAAAGAAATTATCAACGAACCCGAGGAGGCACACAATCAACGGATTGGAAACAAACTTCTTGCTTGTCCCGACAATTCCAGGTCCTTTTGGTCAGTCGCTAAGGTAGTTAGTCAAAATTTCACCAAATCCACCATACCACCACTCACACGGCCAGATAATTCTACTGCAACGACGCCTGTTGAGAAAGCGAACTTGTTGGCTGAACTCTTTGCTTCACATTCTACTGTCGATTTCCAAGGAAAACACCACCTAATATTCCCATAGTGCAGTCAAGGATGCCCGATTTTGTCGTCAGGCAGCGTATCATAAAACGTATTTTGATGAAGCTAGACACCAAAAAGGCTTCTGGCGCTGACGGAATACCTGCCATAGTTCTCAAAAACCGTGCGAGGGAACTAACACCAGTTTTCTGTAGACTTTTCAACCTATCTTACAGAAAGGGAATATTTCCTTCCCGCTGGAAATGTGCCACAGTTCAGCCAATACCTAAAAAAGGCAAGAAGACCTTGCCAAATAACTACCGACCAATCGCACTGCTTTCAATAATATCGAAAGTCATGGCTATCAATCAGCATCTTCTAAAATATCTTGAAGGATTCAACATTGTTAGCGATCACCAATATGGCTTTCGTAAAAAAAATAGATCAACAGGAGATCTCCTGACTTATGTAACACATGTTTGGAACAACGCAATTAAACACTTTGGAGAATCTCGAGCGGTTGCTCTTGACATATCCAAGGCATTCGACCGTGTTTGGCACGATGGGCTGTTGGCTAAGCTACGTTCTTATGGTATATCTGAAAAGTGCTGTTTGTGGCTCTCATGTTTCCTCAGAGAGCGTTCTTTGCGAGTGGCAGTCGACGGATTTCTTTCTAACACCTTCACTACCAATGCCGGTGTACCCCAAGGCTCCATACTGTCTCCTACTCTCTTTCCCATTTATATTAACGATCTGCAGGAAAAGAACGAGAATCCAATCTACAGCTTTGCAGATGACAGTACACTTATCTCTTCATTCACTTTGAACGCTCGGACATCGGCTACTCAGACGAATATCCGCAAACAGCAGGAAGTCATTCAACTTAACAAAGACCTGGAAGAAATTATATCTTGGGGTGACAGTAACCAAGTGGAATTTAACGCTACAAAAACCCAAGCGTCAGTTTTTGTTAAAAAAGTTAACGTTGCTGAACCCGACATAGTTATGTCGGGGCACTCCATTCCTCTAACATCGTCACTCAATTTGTTGGTCGTTAATTTGGGAGCAAATATGTCCTGGCATGAACATATTGCAGGCATAGCAAGGAGAGCTTCTCAGAAGTTGGGAATATTATTTCGAACCAGAAAGCTTTACACTTCACAACAGCTGTTAATTCTTTACAAAGCTCAAATTCGACCAACCATGGAATACTGCTCCCATGTTTGGGGCTCCGCTCCCAAACATACACTGCATTTGTTGGATTCTATTCAGAGAAGAGCTGTTCGTCTGATTGGAGGCCCGGAACTGACAGGTGGCCCTGATTCGCTGGAACATCGAAGAACGGTTGGCAACTTGAGCCTATTCTACAAGTATTTTCATGGAAAGTGTTCGAAGGATGTAGCCGGTTTAATTCCTCCCAGAGCGGTGCATGTTAGAAGTACACGTCACGCTAATACTTCACATCCGTATGGTCCAGCTTGTTACTCCTCGTACAACGCTTTTCAAGCAGTCATTTATATGGAGAAATACGTCCCTTTGGAATAATTTGCCCAGGACTGTGTTTCCCAACGAGTACAATTTACAGCGATTTAAGAACAACGTGAATCGCTTTCTCCGCACACGTGTCGCTCCTGTAGCGCTTTAAGGACTTCCCTGTAGCACGTGTGCTAGACCCTTAAAAAAAAATAAAAAAAATGCCTGTGTGATATATGCGCTACTTTTCCCGAAGATATTTTTTCCCTTTATCCGACTAAAAGATTAAAAAAAAAACAGAAAAAAGAATACAGTGTTTTTTTTTCAAACACTCTTCGGATTTTCTTAGTATAAGGTTTTAATTTAGGCTCATCAAACATAAATTTCGTACTAAATTCAAAACGAACGGCTAGTATTTATGTAAAAAATAAACATACTTCTAATTTAATGCTTATGCTGACACCTAGTTTCTAAAGCAGAAACTTTAAAAAGCACGCGGAAACAACCAAACAAAAGGGGTTGCTTTAAGAATGAAACTCGTATCGCCACTAATTGAAGGGTAGATTTGTATACCACTTTTGTAACCACTAAAAAAGGGGGAAATGGGTGGTACCGAAGACTTTAGTCAATAGGAAATTTTAAGAATTCAGTCTCGTTTTTACATTTACATTTTGAGACAACTAATAGAAAATGCATTAAAATATAATCGACCCGTATACATATGCTTTCTAGGCATGACTAAAGCATTTGACAAAGTGCTGCTCAGAGACGTTATTGAAATCCTAGGGAATAAAGGGGTAAATAACAATTTCATACAATTAATACACGACATTAACAGTAACTGCAAAACAACAATAAGGGTAGGACAAGCCTAAAGAAATTAACATTAGTAGAACATAAGATATTCCCTTAGCCCCTTCTTATTCAATTGGATTATTGACCACATCATAAAGAGCCTTCCTAGAAATACAGGGTACAAAATGGGTTTGCTTTAGAGCGATGTGCTATGCAGATGACGCCGCTCTCATCGACGGCTCGGAAAATAACCTACAGAGACTATTATATACATTCCATCAAAAAACATATCAAAACAACATGAAAATAAATATAGAAAAAACAAAATGTATGGTAGCAGCGAAGGATTGAGGTGTAAACTCGAAATCAATGCGAAGATAGTGGAACAAGTAACGAACTTTAACTACCTAGGGGCGGAAATAACTAGCAATGGCAATCTCCAGCAATAGGTTAGAAAACAAACAATGAAAGCATCACAGATATCAGGCTGCCTAAAAGATATAATATGGAGAAATAAATACTTGAATACAGACAGCAAGACGAGAATATATAAAACAATTGTTAGATCAATCATGACCTACGCTGCAAAAACCAGATCAGACCCAGCTGTTACAAAACAAATGATGACAACGGCTGAAATAAAAATATTAAGAACTATACAGGGAAAAACCCTACATGATAGAATAAGAAATAAAGACATAAGAAACATGGGAAAGGTACAAAACCTCACAAAAATAGTAAGACAGAGAAGAAAATACTGGAATAAACATATTAACAGAATGAACAACAACAGATTAGGAAAAGCAGATAGGGATAACAAACCAACGGGAACAAGAACACAAGAAAGACCTCCCAAGAGATGGAGGGAATGCTGGACGTCAGCGTCAGAGGAGGCATAGGGAAAAACGCAGGCTAACTCCTACTTGTATGGACAACCATACATGAACGAAGAAGAAGAAGAAGTCTCGTTTTTGATCTGTTTCAGATTAGTCAATTTTTCTTAACTATTTTTAAAGTATTTTTAAAGGTTTTCGCTAATTTGTTATTAGATTGCGGCAATTTTCGTCAGCGCAAATGGCGTGCTATTCTCATAAATTTTGTTTAGGGTGTTGCTATTCGATTAACGCAGAGCACCTACGAAGACACACTGACTAAAAAAAAAAGAAATCTCACCAAAGTGATTTAGGTAATTCCCAGCCATATCGAGCAAAATTACCGAAATAACTACTCCATGTTGATCTATGTTGTGTATGCTTCACTATTTAACGATATCTAATGTCTTTCAGAAACAGTTTTTAGCGTATTATTAATTTTGCCAGAGCAGAGCTGTTCAAATTTGAAATAATCATAACGCTCAAATCTTTAAAAACAGGGCATTAAATTCATATTTAGGCTTTATTATCTGAATACTAATCAAAGAAGGAGGAAATGACATTCAATTTTACCTCGACTTTTTGGTGATACCATGTGATAATGGACACTAGCACCTCCAGCTGACTCTCCAAAGATAGTAACACTCTTGGGATTTCCTCCAAAGTATTTTATATTTCTCTGAATCCATTGCAAAGCAAGATGTTGATCTTTTAATCCATTATTTCCTGGTACAATCTCATCGCCAGTACTAAGAAAACCTAAAGCACCTAAAAATCCAATTTTATATTAGGAAAACTTTAATTGTGTATTTACTAGATTAAATTATTAACATAAGTTCACAAAGATAAAGGTACAAACTTAGCTGTCCTTATCACATTTGTGACACTAGAAATAAATCTGATATTTCGTTAATCCACCTCAAGCTCAAGAAGTATAATTTTTAATTTGTTACTTTTATCAATAAAACTATTACAAGCAAATGGTTTTATTTACTAGAGGACTTTCTTAAATACTCTAAAAATTTAAAGTAAAGACGTCTCTTTAGTGTTCCGTATGGAACACTTAGAGCAGGGGTGCTCAAACTTGAACTGCCGGCGATCTACCTCAATATTGTTAGACTACGATCGATCGACTATGAGAGGCTGCAAGTAAGTGTGATGCAGGATTGTCGTCTAGGTCGGGTGTATCGTGGCATAGATATTAGTTTTCCGCACAATATGCATTTTTTTAGTCAAGGTAAGTGTAGGTCTGCTCTAAAATGTCAATGAAAAAACTCATAATTATTCAAAATTGCGAGTTCATTAGTTCTTACAAAACAAACGAGTTATAGTGTCTAAACTTAACTAAAGAGTGACTTTGGATGTTGAAGCGTGGCACTGCATGTCCTCAGCATACTTTTCATAAGATGGTACGTAATTACCGAGTGCTAATCGCAAGCATGATGACATATGTTCGTCAGTTAGTCGATTGTGATATTTTGACTTAATTATCTTCATTTCAGAAAATGCAGACTCGCACAAGTAAGTTGACCCAAACATTGCCGTCAGTTGAAGGGCGATTTGCCTTAGATTCGGATATTTATCTTCAGATATAAAACACCAGAATTTTGTATCAGATGCTGTGGCTTTGAGATGTATATCTGATATAATCTGCACTAACTCATTTTCAACAGAACATGAGTCCATGTTAAACTGATTTGCTATTTCAGTAGCTAATTCCTCAATGTTTTTACACGAAAAAGGATAACTCATAAATGATGCGATATTTGCCAATTTACTGAAATCATAAAAACGTATTTCGAATTGGCCCAAAATATTTGATAATTCTGCCTCATAAAATCATAATTCAACTTAGCAATCCTTGCTTTCAAAGACGGAAAATTTTTCAGATCCTTTCTTTTCAGTTGATCTATCATAAGTTACAATTTACTTTTGAATGCGTTTATTGCGCTAATCATCTCAATAATAGTTTTTCCTTTACGTTGAAGCTCCAAATTAATGGTATTTAAATGCATTGTGATGTCTGTCAAAAATGCCAAATCAGTCAGCCATTTTCCGTTTTTCAGCATCTGAGTGTCATCACCTATTTCGTCTAGAAAAGCTGTTATTTCGGGCAATCATTCTTAAAACCTTTCTAGGAATTTTCCGCGACTCAACCACCTGACGTCCTTGTGAAGAACTAAATCAGTGTGTTCAGCTGACTCACTATCTTCCAACTGCAATTTAAAGAGCCGTCGTTGCAAGCTACGTGCACGGATAGAATTCACAATTTTTATTGCAATGCCCATAATCTCCTCCATGTTTAGAACTTTTAAACACAAAACTTGTGATGTATAATGCAATGGAAGGAGAAAAATGAAGGGAAATCATCATTAGCTCGACACAATGCCACAAAATCGTTTTTGTTTCCAGTCATTGCTGGTGCTCCATTGGTTGTAATGCACACTAGTTTATATATTGGTAGCTTGTAGTTTGTTACAAAATTGAAGAAAACGTCATATATATCTTCGACACGGGTCTTTCCTTTCAGAGGAATCATTGTCAAAAACTCTTCCTTAGCCGACATGTCATTGAATACCATTCGAATAAAAATACACAGCTGGGCAGTGTCTGTCATATCGGTGGATTCGTCGAACTGTAAAGAAAAGTATGTACATTCCATGATATCATGTTTTAGTTTATCTGCCATGTCCTGACTCATGACTTCAACACGCCTTGTGACAGTCGGTCGAGATAACTGAAGTTCTCTAATAGCAGACATAATCTCTGTTTTATTTTTAAAATCTCCAAATAAAGTCTCACCCGCTTCAATAAATGCTTCCTTCACAACCAATCCATCATCAAATGGTTTCTTGTGTTTCGCCAATATATGAGATATTTTAAATGACGCGATCGTTGCAGCTTTTGAATATTTGGCTGGTCTTGTGAACATGGTTTGTTCTTTTTTCAAACAAGTTATCAAATCACGTACTTTTCGTTTCTTAATTCACTCTGTGACGGAAAATCCTTTTCATAGTTTTTATGAACCGTTTTATGATGCCTCTCTAAGTTCCCACGCTTAGGTATTGCAACTGACGCACGGCAAATGAGACAAATGCACTTATCCTTTACCATACAAAAGAAAAATTCTTCCTCCCAATCGTTATTAAAATGATAAGTTTTACTTTTCTTCGCCGCACTCATGGACTATTTATTAATAAACTTTGTATCGATGTATCGCCTTCAAGTTACAACTCAGACTGACTCCTATTCCTGCAAGCGCAACATTTATATCGGCGCGAATGAAGTCTCGAATGTTCCCGTCAAACACGCCGCCCGAAGTTTCTAGAAAAATCGGCGGGAATCAAAAACGCGGCTTTTCTTTGACAAGTACCGCGCATTTCTTTGATAAAGCCGCCTTTTGCCGCTAGCAGGGGGTTATTAAGATAAAAGAAAGTGATGAGGGGGTTATTCTGGCCTAATTGTGGATCGAATAAATTTTAGTAGTTTATTCATTACATTTTGTTTTAGTTACCTAAAACAAAATCTGCGAATAGTTCTATATCGGAATTTTTTTCTCGAGATCGACTCAAAAAGCACTCGCGAACGACTTGTTGATCGCAATCGACCGTTTGAGCACCCCTGACTTAGAGGATCACTTCAGTGTCTGTCTGTATGACACACCCGATTTTCTCCCAAACCATTTGACATATAAAGTTGAAATTTGACATAAATATAGGAACTGATGGCCCAATCAGAGTTGTCTAGTTTTTAAAGTTAAATTTTGGCTTAAGGGGTTAGTTTTGGAGGATGAAATTGGAAGTGAAAAAAACATATTTTTACAAGGTCACCTAGTGGGATGTCAAATGAAAGCTTGTGAAAACACGAGTTCAAAAATATATATAATGTAATACTTGCGCACACTTTTTTTCGTAATATTTTTAAAAAATGGCCAAAAATCGGTTTCCTCACCCTATCTCTAAGAGTACTGATCAAAAAATTTCGGAAAAAGTCTTGAGCCAAATTATCACGAGTTCATTACGTTTGCTAATTTATCGGATATAAAAAAACTGTTTGACTTGATAATATGGTGGAGGTTTTTTTTCGTGGAAAGTTGTGAATTTAACCGAGGCAAAGAGCTACGAAATATCAATACGTAACACGTAAGCTGAAAAGTTTTTGGTCTGGCACGTAGATGTCGCCCCTTTCAAAAACTCCATATGATTTTCAGAAAATACCAACCTTCAAAAGATACGTGTCAAAATTTCATGACATTTTGAAGATTAGTTTACAATTTGCAGTGGTTTTAGTGACGCTACTATTTTCAAAACAATGGAAGAAATCGAATTTCGTGTGTTGATTAAATACTGCTTCTTGATGGGAAAAAAATGACTTGATAAGTGTTACGGGGTCGCTGCCGCGGGAAAACCACTCATCATTTACTGATATGCTGAATTTAAACGCGGTCGTACTGATACAAATGATGCTGAACGCTCTGGACGCCCAAATCAGGTGGTCACATCGGAAAACATAAAAAAAATCTACAAAATTGTTTTGGATAACCGTAAAGTGAAATTGCGTGAGATAGCTAACCCCCTAAAGATTTCAAAAGATCGTGTTGGTCATATTTTGCATGAATATTTGGGCATGAGAAAGCTCTGTTCGAAATGGGAACCGCGTTTGCTCACAGTGGACCAAAAACAACACCGTGTTGATGATTCAGAGCGCTGTTTGGACCTGTTTAAGCGCAATAAAAAGGATTTTTTCATGTGATATGTGACAAGGGATGAAATATGGATCCACCACTATACACCGGAATCAAATTGGCAGTCAGCTGAGTGGACAGCAGCCGGTGAAAGCCGCCTGAAGCGGCTAAAGACACAACAGTCGGCTGGGAAGGTTTCGGCTTCTGTGTTTTGGAATGCGCATGGAATAATTTCCATCGACTATGCTAAGAAGGGAAAAATAGCAAATATTACATAAAGTTATTGGTGCGTTTGAAGGCGAAAATCGCAAAAAAACGACCCCAAATGAAGAAGTGGTCTTTCATCAAGACAATGCACTGTGTCACAAGTCAATGGTGACGACGACAAAATTGCATGAATTGAAGTTCGACTTGCTTCCTCATCCACCGTATTTTCAAAAATTTGTTCCCCAGCGACTATTAGCTATTCGCAGACCTTAAAAAAATGCTCGTGGAAAAAAGATTTAGCTCCAATGAAGAAGTTATCGCCAAAACTGAGGCCTATTTTGAAGGCAAAGACAAGTCCTTCTACAAGAAAGGTATAGAACTGTTAAAAAAGCGTTGGATTGATTGTATCGCTCTTGAAGGAGACTATATTGACGAATAAAGTCGAATTTTGCAAAAAAAAAAATGTATTTTAAGTAGCTAGACGAAAAACTTTTCAGTACATTACTGCCTTAAGCATTTGGCTAATCACAGATAAAGTAAATTTCCATGATGACTAGTGACCAACGAATAGGTACCGAGATAAAATAATTTTATTTTATTTGTTTTTAATTAAACAAATATTTAGGTACTAATAATTTGTTTTAAACTTTCACGACATCGATGTCTCGCTTTTTATATATTCTTGGTAATTCTTGTATTGAAGATGAAAGTGTAACTGAATTTCATAGAATACTTCAGCAATCACGGTACGGAACACTAATTGTGCAAATCTCACTTGCACTTGGCCGGTTTCTTTTTATTTTACTTCTCTTTAAGCAGTCAGGAAAGCTGATGCTTTTACCGCTCATTATGCCATTATTAGCAGCCTCTGTCTACTCTACGTACCTTTTAGATGCATTTTCTAGATTTTATATTGTTTGTTCGTTTTGTTTTTAATTCATTTCGTATAGTACTGAGTTTGAGTGCTATTAAGATCAAACTAACCTCCTGACGCTTTACCATATCCGCATTTTCAATAATAAGCAACTTTCTATGACCTCATCGAAACCGTCAGCTTTGTAGATCGTTTATACACTCGACGCCGCGCCAATATTTTACTTGCCCTGCTCTGATTAAAGTTCTAGATGCGATTCTGTTTATGTGGTAGTGGAAGTTTTTTAAATGTTCTTGTCTTAGTTTTTTTTTTCTTCATTTTAAAATCATTTAATTCTACTTTTCAATGTAACACAAATTAATTCTAGAAATCGATTTATTTGATTCGGAGTAAGTAGTTAAAAATGCTAATTAAATGAATTTGAATATTTATTATAGATTTATAAATGTAGATATATATTTTCTATATTTTTAGTGTTCAAGTCAGATAGGAGTTTTAGCAATAACAGAATTAACTCTACTTCAAAGAAAGGTAATTTAACAATAATTATAAAAGCAATTAAAAGTAATAAATCGGTTTTTTACCTCATGTAAAAACTTAAACATTCTGGAGACACCACGTATTTGAAGAACAAATATTCTGAGTCGCAATGTATAATTTTATTTTTTGTACCGTATCAATGGGCAAACAACATACCAAAAAAATAAAAACTCACACATACGAGGCTGGTTTGAAAAGTCCGTGCAAAAATAAAAACTACTTATGTGTTTGGGGTAAACCTTTTTTATTTTTCGACATAGTCTCCTTTTAGGCTTATACACTTCGTCCAACGATGTTCTAGTTTGTTGATCCCTTCCGAATAATAGGATTTGTCCAAGTCTGCAAAATATCCATTAGTGTCTGCAATCACCTTCTCGTTTGTATAAAATCTTTGTCCCGCCAGCCATTTCTTCAAATTGGGGAACAAATAGTAGTCCGAGGGAGCCAAGTCTGGAGAATAGGGGGAATGTGAAACGAGTTGGAATCCTATTTCCATTAATTTTGCGACCACAAGTGCTGAGGTGTGTGCTGGTGCGTTGTCGTGATGGAAAAGGACTGTCTTGTGGGTCAATCGCGGGCGTTTTTCTTGCAGCTCGGTTTTCAAACGGTCCAATAACGATGAATAATACTCACCTGTAATAGTTTTACCCTTTTCCAGATAGTCGATGAGGATTATCCCTTGCGAATCCCAAAAGACAGTCGCCATAACGTTTCCGGCCGAAGGAACGGTCTTCGCCTTTTTTGGTGCAGATTTCCCCTTGGTCACCCATTGTTTAGATTGTTGTTTGGTCTCAGGAGAATAGTAATGTATCCATGTTTCATCCACAGTGACGAAACGACGCTTAAAGTCCTCCGGATTCTTCTGGAACAGCTGCAAACCATCCTTGCAACACTTCACACGATTCCGTTTTTGGTCAAGCGTGAGTAATCGCGACACCCATCTTGCGGATAGCTTTCTCATGTCCAAATGTTTATGCAAAATATTATGTACCCGTTCAGTCGAGATGCCCACAGCATTAGCAATCTCACGCACCTTAACTCTTCTGTCATCCATCACCATATCATAGATTTGATCAATGATTTCTGGAGTCGTAACCTACACAGTGTGTGTCCCTTGTGCTCATATGGCCAGTCCGAAAATTTTGAAACCACTTATAAACTGTTCTAATCGAAGGTGCAGAGTCACCATAATGTTTATCAAGCTTCTCTTTAGTCTCCTGAGGCGTTTTGCCTTTCATAAAGTAATGTTTAATCACCACACGAAATTCTTTTTCGTCCATTTCTTGAAAATCACTCGACTTCCTTGATTCACACGAATGCCAAACACAAAGAAATAGATCAATATGGCTGAAACTTGGTGTGCGTTCATTTAAGAGATGCTACTAACTAAACATGACCTCGATACGCGCCGGTGGTGCCATCTCTCGGACTTTGAACGGACTTTTCAAACCAGCTATATACTATATAGTATTGATAACTAATTAAACTAGACTATTTTCCATTGTCAAAAACAAATGTGATTGCTGTGGATAGTGGTTTCATATTTAGTAAATACGTATATAAAGTTTGGTGGTCCGGATTTTATTGTGTTATTTATAGTAAAGATATAACCTACAAAAATTTTCCATTTAGTAAAATTGAATATGGATCAGTGTTAAAATACCTCTTCTTGAAACGACTGTCCGCTAATAGCCCGGTCGTCAGAGGCAAATTTTGACGAGAAGCTGTCATTTAATGTTAACAGGCAGCATTTTGACATAGGGGTAGTTTTTTTGGACGTAGAATACTATAAAAAAAAGTTTGCGGCTCTAAAGTATACGGTAAGCCTACAAAATTGAAAATAATGTGAAAAATTCGGTATGTAATTATTTTTTATTCTTCCGTAATTTAAAAAAAAATATTTAAAATAAAATGGCTGGTTTCAGTTTTGTGGGAATCATATTTCCAACCTCATTTAACACGTAGGCTGAAAAGTTTTTGGTCTGACACATAGATGTCGCTCTTTTTAAAAAAATCCATATGACTTTTAAGAAGTACCAACCTTCAAAAGATACGTGTCAAAATTTCATGACATTTCGACGATTAGTTTGCAAGTTACAGTGGTTTTAGTAAGCTACTTTTGATATTTTAAAAACAATGGAAAAAACGGAATTTCGTGTGTTGATTAAACACTGTTTTTTGATGAGAAAAAATACCGTTCTAGCAAAGCAATCGCTTGACAAGTGTTACGGGGACTCTGCCCCTGGAAAATCGCTTATCATTTACTGGTATGCTGAAATTAAACGCGGTCGTACAGACACAAATGATGTTGAAAGCTCTGGACGCCCAAATGAGGTGTTTACACCGGAAAACATAAAAAAATCTACAAAATTGTTTTGGTTAACCGTAAAGTGAAATTGCGTGAGATAGCTGACAACCTAAAGATATCAAAAGAATATATTGGTCATATTTTGCATGGACATTTGAGCATGAGAAATCTCTGTTAGAAATGGGTACCGCGTTTGCTCACAGTGGACCAACAACAATAACGTGTTGATGATTCTGAGCGCTGTTTAGACCTGTTTAAGCGCAATGAAAATGATTTTTTCATGCGATATGTGAAAATGGACGAAACGTAGATCCACTATTACACACCGCAATCAAATCAGTAATTAGCTCAGTGTCTGTACTTTGGGATGTGCATGGAATAATTTTCATCGACTATGCTGAGGAGGGAAAAAACGATCAATAGCGAATAATATATAAAGTTATTGGTGCGTTTGAAGGCAGAAATTGCAAAGAAACGGCCCCAAATGAACAAGAAAAAAGTGCAAGACCATGTACGGTGTCACAAGTCAATGGTTACGAAGGCAAAATTGCATGAATTGAAGCTTTCTAACCCACCTTATTCTCCAGACTTGGCCCCCACCGACTATATTTGCAGACCTCAAAAAATG
The DNA here is from genome assembly GCA_019049505.1 of Pachyrhynchus sulphureomaculatus. Classification (NCBI taxonomy): domain Eukaryota; kingdom Metazoa; phylum Arthropoda; class Insecta; order Coleoptera; family Curculionidae; genus Pachyrhynchus; species Pachyrhynchus sulphureomaculatus. The sequence goes on along the minus strand of CM032447.1, from coordinate 36,471,418 downwards.
CTCGCGGGAAAAAGATTTGGAAAGGGGACCTGTTTTTGCAAGACGATGCGCCTGCTCACAAATCTCTGCTAGTTTTGCCGGAATTTGAACAAATTAGCCTTGAAACTGATTAAATAGTCTCCTGATTTAGTTCCTTCGGCACCATTTCAAGTAAAAAGTAACAAATATTGTAGAGGACAGGTTCACAAACCAATATAATTTTTTTTTTTGAAAGGTATGAAGTTATTTTATAATCGTTGCTTGTTTTTGTATGCTTGGCTAGAAACTGTTCATATGCCCTCATAATTATACTGCCACATTCTGTGTAGGTATCTCGAAATTGTTGTACAGTAATAAAGAATAATGACTCTAAGTTAGGAATGCGGAACCTTTGGCACAATAACACTACTCAGTATATATCACCACTACACCAAACACTCTATTTTTGCACTCGACGCGCGTTGCGCGTAATAATTGACTGAGTCAATCATCGCTCCTGATGAAGCTAACATGGTTAGCGAAATTTTTCTTATTTTCGAAATAAAAGTTTCACATTTTATTTGCAACCTTCGACTCCGACTCCAATTCACCTCCAACTCAGCGGAGGTCACTATGAGAACTCCGACTCCGCTTCCGAGAAAACCAACTCCGTAATATCCCTAGTGTATTCTAAAAGTATTTTCATGGAAAGTGTTCGATGGATGTAGCCCGCTTAATTCCTCCCAGAGCGGTACATATTAGGAATACATGTCGCGCTAATACTTCACATCCGTATAAAGTTCAGCTTGTCCCCCTCGTTCAACTGTTTCCACTTACTTACTAACTTAATCCTTATGCCTTTCTACACCTTTTTTTAGGAGTGTAAGGCCCGTGGAGTTGAGTTATTATATTTATTTATATTACATTTGTCTTTTTCATATTTCCTTCTATATCTTTCTATCCTGTTTAAATTGTCGATCGCCTCTTTTGCTTCTTCTGTATTAATTTCTTCTGTTTGTGTGAGTTCTGTATCTTGTTCCGGTATTATGTCTCTAAGTTGATTTTCGTATGCTGTGTCAGTCCCATCTAATAGATCTTTATAGTATTCCCTCCATATTTCCATAATTTCGTCTTCTTCTTTTATGACATTTCCTTCTATTTTTTTGCATTCATTTCCTTTCCTTTCTGCTTCTGTGATTCCTACAGAGTGTATTTGTTGTTTTTCTGTCAGTTCATCCTCTTTTCCGTTTATACCCCTATTATTCCGTGTTCTCAATCTAATAACTAGATAATTATTTTCAATTACTTTCTTCCCATCTATTTCTTTGATTATCTTATTATTTGTATTCCTTTTACTAGTCCTCTCTTCCATATCCTTTATCTTTGCCAGGGTCGTCGTCAATCTACCTATCTCTCTCCTTTTTCTCGGTTTTTCGACTTGATGATCGTAGTATTCTTTGGTCGTTCTTTCAGTTTTACTTCCTCATTGTTTCATTTATATTTTCTTCCTTCGATTATGATTTTTTGATATCCTATTTTCACCAATTTTCCATTCTTTCTCTCGTTCTCTATTATATGCTTCAATTTCTTTTAAATTTCCCGTTCATCTTTTGTTAAATCGTTGTTTATGTAAACTCTCTCTCTTAGGTTTCTCAGTTTGTTTTTATTTTTCATTACAGCATCTTTCTCTTCCGTGTTTCCAAGTTCTATCTTGTATATAGTCGCTCCTATTTTTATCTCGTCTTTAATCTGTACTTTTGTGTCTTCCTAAAATGTTCTACATCCATTTTCAGATCTGGTTGGCTATTCGCTTCAAATCGCATTCCTGATATTACAATATTATTCCTTACGTTGTCTTTTTCTAGTCTACTCATCTTCAAATCCACACTTCTCATGTTTTCTCTAATTATCTTATTTTTCTTTTTCAATGCTTCATTCTCCTTTCTTAGTTCCTTAAACTCTTGTTGGTATCTCTTTTGATCTTGTTTTATATCCTTTATATTTGACATTAGCTCTCTGATCAATTGTATCAAATTGTCTAGCTTATCTACTATTTCGTTTTTCTCTTTCTGTGGTGTTCTTATCAGCTTTTTACTCTTCTTGCATAATCCCATTGGCTCTTCTTTTTCTTCGACTCTTCCTCTTTTCGAGTCTCCTGATGTATAATCATCGCTATCCATTGTTCTTTCTGTTATAAAAACTTTACGTGTGCTCCTCTTTTATTCCATTTTCAAACACGGGAGAAAAAGATAAAAACTGTTGTTTATATTTCTTATCACCGTTCTCCGGTGGTTCGCTCACCTTATACGCAGTAAAATGGTCAAGGTCGTCGCTTATCGTTTCGTCAGCTTCCTTCAATTTTAAAGAATTATTCTCATAAACCTCTAAATTTTTTACTTACTGTCTTAATTCCAACACTACACTCTGCTTTATTTCTAGACCCTCTCGTTTGCAATCGACAAAATAATTAAACAGATCGAAACACTATCATAATAATGCTCGTTGAACGGTAGACTATTGCCGGGCGTTCGATTCACAAGCACACACTTCGCGATCCGAAACTCAACTCTCAACTGTTTCCAAGCAGTCTTTTATATCGAGAACCTCATCATTTTGGAATGATTTGCCGAGGACTGTGTTTCCATCCGAGTACAATTTACAGTGATTCAAGACTAACGATCGCCTTTTCCGCACACGTAACGCTCCTGTAGCGCTTTGGAAGTTTCGCTGCAGCACGTGTGCTATGCCCCTAAAAAAAACTTTCTTCAGTCTATGCTATTACTGACCAACAATACTATGAAGAGATTTAGCTGATTTTTGCATTATTATCCCGCCAATAGCTAGCAGTAATCCAGTGCAATATTTAAAATAAATAAATAAAATGCTTCACCAAAGTTTATAATTTTTATACCTTATGTTACGATCGGAGAAGTCTTTCAGCTCCGGGATCTACAGTTTAAAGTTGGTTTTCATTTAGAAAGAGTGCACCATCGGCTTTATTCCCCAATATTTTGAATTGAAAAAGGATTTAGCATGTTTAAAAGCCAATTGACTGTGTTTGGTATGGTATATAATTTACAGCGATTCAACACCAACGTGAGTCGTTTTTTGTGCAAGTCGGACTTGCGCAGTTAGTGTTCCGTACGGTGATTGCTTTTAAAACAAAAAATTTTGTTATCCTAAATGAGTTTTCAACAAAGTTTGTTACCGATCTTTTTTGAAAACTTATGACCATGAAATTTTTGTTGTTTTATACCAGATAAATTATCATGCACTTGTGATAATTTTCGTTCAATCTACACCTTGTGGAAAATATCCCAGATTTTTTTCAAAATTTTTTGACTAGTACTTTTCGAGATAAGGGGAAGGGACAGCGATTTTTGGCAATTTTTTAAAAATAATACAAAGAACAGTGTGCGCAAGTATTAGATCATATATATTTTAGAACTTGTGTTTTTACAAGCTTTCATTTGATACCCCACTCGAGGACCTGGTAAAAAAAAAATTTTCACTTCCAATTTTACCCCCCAAAACTAAACCCTTAAGTCAAAATTTAGGTTTCAAAACTACGGGCTCTGATGGGGTCATCAATTCCTGTATTTGTGCTAAATTTCAACTTTCTATGTCAAATAGTTTCGGGGAAAATCGAACAGACAGCGAAGTGATCTTATAAGTGTTCCATACAGTACACTAAAGACCAAATCCAAACAACAGCGCTCTATTAGCCATCACTCGCAAAAGTATTACAGTGCGCGAAATAAGCGTTTAAGAAATACGTCTTACCTTTTAAATTATACGTTTTAAATGTTTATAAAAGTTTAAATGTCAATTAAAATACCAATCGTAAATTAACTACGTCTATTGCAAAGACCTTAGTTCCACGTTTTCTTAAACATTTTTCAATTGCAAGACGCAATACTGACAAATAAACATTTGGATAAATAACAAATCTATACGAATGTCAATCAGTGGTATAAAATACCATTAATTGTAATTCACCATTACAAAAAAATTCCCCTCATGACCCACGTGTGTTTTTTATTTATTTTATTGCCGTTAATTGCTAATTAATAATTAATTATAAAGCATCAACGAATCTTTAAATACAATTAATTATTTTTAATATTGTGTATACCTATTGACTATTTCTGTGTTGCCGTATCTGTTTGATACTACCTGACCCACATCTAACTGATGCGACTCTCAGTAGATTGAAACGCGTCCTATATTAACACCAGAAGCGACCAAGAAAGATGTACAAGGGTAAATCAAATATAAATAGGAATGCTTCTCCCAACTCTCGTGAGGTACTCCGACCGCTTCGCCCTCCCATTAGTAGTTGAGTAGAGGTGTCAGGAGTGGGAGACCACTCGATTGCTGAAAAACGTTTTGAAATTTTGTAAAGACTGACGACACGGTTTTTCCTTTGGCTGGAAAATGTTGGAAAATCTGAGTCATTCTTGCCGACCTCGGACCTGCATCACGGATTCGAACATTAAGGGGTCATTCTACTCGAGAATTTTCAAATAATCGATTTTTTTGCATTTTTTAATAGTTTGAACCTTCAAGAATATGTGTGCTAGAGGATTTTTCGATATCTTATTTATTTTTGAAGATATTACATGTCTTACGAAGGCGCGATCAACGCCCGATTTCAGGCATAGGCAGTTAGCGCACGCATGTAGAGCGAAGATCTCAAACTCAATCAAAGAAGCAAGAATAGCTCAGAGAATGCTTAATACTGAACAAAATGAGTTTTATGAAGAACTGGAAAAGCTGATTAGCTAGAAGTATGAATTTTTAAATTGTATCATGTAGGAAACGTGAATGAAATCTTTAAACTGTTATATCACCAAACTAGTTTTTTCTACCTCGGCTCCATGATTCCGTCATTACCGCTTATCCAGTCTCTTTGCAATTTTGACACAGTGTTCAAAAATGCTGTCATTTTCGGCTGAACTATGGAAAAACTTTTTATCAGCGATTTTTGAGCCGAAAATTTGGCGAAAACCGAACCTGAAATTTTGAGTAGCTGCCATTTTGTTATTTCGCATGGTAAAATTTTTTCCGTAGTCCGTCCGAGAATTACACTCATATACGAGTATTTTAACAATCTTTTTCCGTTTCAGACGTTGTTGGAAGTCGCAATCATGGAGCCGGGCGAGGTACCTTTTTTTAACACGCCCTTATGCAAATGTGTATATCTATAGACATAAGAATCAGACTGATCCAAAAAAAATTATGAATGTACTCCAAAGTTTGATAAATAATATTTAAAAAAAAATTTTGAATTATGTCCTATACTTTTTAAAAAAAAAAAATTCCCACGAAACGCGAAATTTCCGTGGTCTGGAGTAGGATAGGCAAGCATGTTGATGGTGACAGGCGCCTGAAAATTTCTGAAATCGCTTTGGAGGTTGAAATATCGCTCGAAAGAACACAAAAAATTATCATGGATGATTTGTGGAAAATGTGGGCAAGGTGGGTTCCTAGCTTATGGACAGATGCACCGAAAGAAACCGGTCTCGGAATTTATGAAAGGCTGGTCGGCTGGGAAAGTTCTCATGACCGTCATTTGGAATTCCAGAGGCATATTTTCTTTTTTTTTATGGGTCTAGCACACGTGCTGCAGGGAGGTCCCTAAAGTGCTACAGAAGCGACACATGTGCGGAAAAAGAGATTCACGTTGTTCTTGAATCGTTGTAAATTGTACTCGCTGGGAAACACAGTCCTGGGCAAATTATTCCAAAGGGATGATGTTCTCCATATAAAAGACTGCTTGAAAAGCGTTGCACAAGCTGAACCTCATACGGATGTGAAGTATCAGCACGACGTGTATTTCTAACAAGCACCGCTCTGGGAGGAATTAAATGGGCCACATCCTCCGAACACTTTTCATGAAAATACTTGTAGAATCGGCTCAAGTCGCCAACCGTTCTTCCGTTCGAAATAATATTCCCAACTTTTGAGAAGCCCCCTTTGCTATGCTCATTGATTTTCTCCATAACCGACGTACCATTAACGCTGCCTATTACTACCAATTTCTCGAGCAAGTTAGCCTCGCTCATAGAAAAGGCAAGACATGTCCATTCGGAGTGTGGAACTACTTCCGGACAACGCTGAGCCCATGCAGCTGCATTGACTCAACCAGAATTGGAACAAGTGCACTGGAAACCCTTGGAACACACGCCCCCTATAGCCCGGATTTGTTGCCTTGCGACTTTTATTTGTTTGGCGCAACTAGCTTCTGACGCGAAGTGTTTCATTTTACGATGACGGTATAGAAAAAACTTCCTTTTCTCTGTGAAAAATGTGTTTTGAATAGAGAAATTAAAAATAAGGTTTCTTTTTTTAACAAAAGAATTCCGCTTTATATTTGATTTATCTTCGTATTATTTTTAAAGCCCCTTGTAACTTATACTACAGTGGTAATTTTTTTTCCTCTTATAATTCTATAAATACCTACCTAATCTGTAATTTATAACAACCAAAACAATATTTCTGTCGAGCAGAACCTCAGGGCCATACCAAAAGTTATTTCCGCCTCCACACAGCCAACCACCTCCGTGGAAAAATACCATCACAGGCAAAAGAGAAATATCTTCTTTAGAAAGATGCTGCAAAAACAAAAGATATATTACGTACTAAAAGGTAACCACAAATGTGCGTACATATCTTCGAACTTGTAAGCATCTTAGTGTTAAAGTACTCTTGATTATATATTACTAGCAACCCGTCCCGGCTTCGCACGGGAGTTGTGGTTATGTTACTGATTAACTCTTCCTTATAATTTAAGGTAGACAAAAATAGCATGTCTAAAATATTTTTTTTAAGTTAGTTTAAAATATTTCTTTATACAACACATTAAGTGTCTCTTCTCCGGATGCAAGGTCAAACAGTCCTCATGAAACACTCTATCCATTAGTAAAAACCGGAATAAAATCCGTTCAGTAGTGACTGAGAATATCGTGCAAAGGCAGATACGCAGACAGGCCTCTTTCATCAACTTTATATCAAAAAAACAACCCCACTAACTTCATTAATACCTTTTTCGCATCTACACTTGCACACATCAAACCTCTTCTAATGCCTTTTTAAGAACTTCACGCAGAGTTGAGAACACTGTCTCACCCCTGGGCATGCGCAAATACATCGGAGTGGTTCCAAAATGGCACAAAAAAATACAGATTTGAGAGCCATAAGAAAATACATGGAATTTTGCGGCAGAACACCATAATTTTGGTGGATTTAAATTACCTAGCAATATTACAGGAGCCCCTGCTTTTAAAATCAGTTTGTGGGCGGCGCGAGTTAAAAAACACCCTTGTAAAATCTAAACTATTCATCCAAATGTTACAATTTAAAGACAGTTTTAACGCACTTAATTTAATGAGGATTTATATTTTCCTACCTAAATTACTATCTTGAAGTATTGTAAGACATCTATTTTTAATATATTTCCTTCGATAAATTTATGTTAACCTTTGTAGGCAGACATATGCTGTAGCGGACTTTTTTGTAGAACTATTTGAGGCGAATAATATTACCTTACATTGTTTTCACGTATCTCTAACTATTTACGCAGAGTAAGCAAAAATATTTCTTAGACGATTGATTTTTTTTCCGACTTCATCATCATAAGTCGATTAATTTAGAAAATATATCCACAAATTATACACCTAAACCTTCCTCGACAAACACTCTATCCATTAATGAAAACCAAAACAAAATCCGTTGAGTAGGTACTGAGAAAATCGCGTATAGAGAGAGAGACTGACGTGGAGGGGGACTTTGTTTTATAATATGTATTGATATGGTGTAAAAGATTATAATAATGTGCATGAAATGCTTAAGGTAACTAACGTATTTAAGTTGATAAGGATTAATATTGTATCCGTCTAAATAGCTTTCCAATTACCGCATTGTGTACGGATTAGGCAGCGTTTTCGATGAAAGCTTCCAGGCGGCTTGACTTTTTCCGACACTTCCAACAATTATCGTTATATTTCAACCAATTTACACAAAACCTTGACAAATTATATACCTAAACCTTCCTCATGAACCACTCTATCTATTGGTGAAAACTGCATGAAAATCCGTTCAGTAGTTTTTGAGTTTATCGCGAACAGACAGACGCGGCGGAGGACTTTGTTTTATAATATGTAGTGATTTCAGTTGGATTTTTTGGTCTAGAAGCAAAATAATGAAAAGGATATGTTTTGTTTTCGGTTACAGATTACGCCATATATACGACCACTTTCCAATATGTCGTGTACAATATTTTCCCGGCATAGGCAGGATGTTATAAAAATAGTTTAATATATTAAAATGGGTGATTTTTTTGGTTAAGTAAAGAATTACTTTTTTTTTTAAATTCAAATATATTTAAATTGCATTAAAGATCCATTTACTATCTAGTTTCGAACACGTGTTATTTAATTTACAAAATGTTGCCAGATGTTTATGTTTTTCTTAAAGTAACATGGCTTTCTCATAATTGTTAGTATATGAGTGTGGATTGAAAAGTCTGGTTGGTGGAACAAGGTAAATAATATATTTTTTAAAAAACAAAAATTCATTTCTTCACATAATTTCCACCGAACATTTGGTCGACCACAGTTCCAATTTTTTTATTTCCTCAGAAAAAAAAATGTTGGTGGTAGGAGAACTATTTTAAAGCTCAGCTCGTGCAGTTTTACCATTGCAACAACCAAAGTGTGAGCGGGCGCATTAACATTGTATTATCCTAGGAGCCCTTTTCTGAGCACTAATCTAAGCGCCTTCTGCTTTAACTTACTATGCAAGCGGTGCGTAATAAGAACCAGTTACTATTTTATCCTGTCAGTCCCAAAAAAAAAACAATTGTCATCACTTTTCCGCCGATAAAAATTTCGCCAACCCACTATTTTGACTGACGTTTACCGGGTCTCCCAGAAATCTTTCGGACTATGCTTCAATTTTGCCAAAAACGTTTTGGAAATGTCGTTCCTCGTGCATTTTTGTGGTTTTGTAAAGTTAGTGGCAAAAAAGTACATCCCGGATATATTTATACTGAATCGTTGTTTCGTTAACAAGACTAATAATCCTTACGAAAATATGGTTATTTTTGCCTTTATTTGTCATTTGTGTTAATTAAATTTAAAAACTTAATTTTAACGCAGTCTGTTTCTGAAGCAACAAATGCTTTTTCAAATTGAAAAAGGTACTTTTTTTAAATTTATTTAATATAAAACTAGCCGTGCCCGCGGTTCCACTCGCTTGGACTTGATTCACTATAATCGTCACTGCTTATTCCTTATGTTACCTAAAGTAATAAAATATATCCTATAACCTGGCTAGAGATCGTATGTATGAATTAAAAAAAAAAAAAAAAAACATGTAAATCGGATAAGTGGTTCTCGAGTAATAAGCGTACTAACGGAGAGCCAGACAGACAGTCAGAGAGATGTTGCGTTTTTATATATATTATGTAGATTATTATTATTATATAACCTGACCAGAGAATATGTGTATGAATTTAAAAAAAAACACGTATATCAGATAAGTGGTTCTCGAGTGATAAGCTCACTAACGGACAGACAGAGAGAGAGAGAGAGAGAGACGTTGCCTTTTATATATATTATGTAGAATATTATTATTATTATATAACCTGACTAGAAAACATATGTATGAATTAAAAAAAAAAACACGTAAGTGGTTCTCGAGTGATAAGCTCACTAACGGACAGACAGACAAACAGAAAGACGTTGCATTTTATACATATTATATTCTTTGCTACATCATATTGTTCCATATTTAACCGTTTAGGCAGTCTGTTGCAAGAGAGCGCGCTAGCGGTAAACTTTTTTCCGACATGATTCACTATTATCGTCACTGCTGATTCCTTATGTTACCTAACGTAACAAAATATATACTGTAACTTAGCCACAAAACATATGTATGAATTAAAAAAAAAAACACATAAATTGAATAAGTGGTTCTCGAGTGATAAGCGCACTAAAGGATAGACAGAGAGAAAGACGTTGCATCTATAATATATATAAAATGGAACGTATCTCTGTCTGTCTGTTTGTCCGTTAGTGTGCTTATCACTGGAGAACCACTTATCTCATTTTGCGTACTTTTTTTTTGAAACATACATGTATTCTCTGACCAGGTTATCTATCTATAATATATGACCAGGTTATCTATCTATAAATATATATAAAATGCAACGTCTGTCTGTCTGTCTGTCTGTCTGTCTGTCCGTTAGTGCGTTACGTGATTTTTTTTAAAACATATCTATGTTCTCTGGCCAAGTTATAGGATATATTTTATTGCGTTAGGTAACATAAAGAATAAGCAGTGACGATAATAGTGAATCAAGTCGGAAAAAAGGTTACCGTTAGCGCGTTCTTTTGCAATACACGGCCTAAACCATTAAATATGGAACAATATCATGTTGCAAAGAATATAATATATATAAAATGCAACGTCTCTCTGTCTGTCTCTGTCCGTTAGTGCGCTTATCACTTAAGAACCACTTATCCGATTTACGTGTTTTTATAAATTTATACATATGTTCTATATAATTCGATATAAGCCTAGATAACGAGAGATAAGGTGAGATAATGGGAGATAAGTATAAATAATGGGTGATAAGGAGAAGTAATGGGAGATAAGCGGAAATAAGTCTAGATAATGGGAGTTATGGTGAGATAATGGGAGATAAGGAGAAATAATGGGAGATAAGGAGAAATGTTGCGAGATAGGTCGAGATAAGCCTAGATAATGGGAGATAAGGTAAGATAATGGAAGATAAGGAGTAATAATGGGAGGTAAGGAGAAATAATGGGAGATGAGCAGAGATAAGCCTAGATAATAGAAATTATGTAGAGCTAATGGGAGATAAGGAAAAATAATGGGAGATAAGGAGAAATAATGGCAGATATTTTATTACGTTATGTAACATAAGGAATAAGCAGTGACGATAGTAGTGAATCAAGTCCACGCGAGCAGAGGCGCGGGCACGGCTAGTTTTATATATATTATAGATTTATTTTTCAATATGACCACGTTGTAACAGTCCAGGTTATTTTCAAAATCCCAGTTCATTGTTTTTGAGATGTCTGTTTACAGTAATCATTAGCGTTTATGCTGTGGCCTTTGATTTACTGTTTTAAAGATCATAAATACGAATGTATGATTAATCACGTAATATTTACTTTGTACCATATTAGTAGTTATAAATATTCATCAATATTTAGTGATTGGAAAATTTGAGTTTCAAGTAGTATTGATATTCACAGAAATCATTCATATTTTAATATTATCAAGAAGATGGCAGAATTTATACTATTTGACATATTTTCTTCGTCGGCGAATTGAATGTTTATATAACTGTGACAATGTAAATTTAAAACATGATTATTTTTGCAAAAAATATTATTTAAAGTTTGATGGGATCAATTCACTGAAATTTTGAAAATTCCCCTATTTTACGGAGATTTTTTTAATTAATTTACACGTGTTTTTTTTTCTAATTACATAGAATTGTTTTCGTAATTTCCACTAATATATAATTAAATTCTAATTAAATAAGTTAATAACTAAAATGTTGTGATTAAGAAATAATTTTATTAAAATTTCTGTTTTATGAGCTCTATCAGTATATAAAATAAATTTTGTAGAGTTATAGCACAGTTAAACTATAATTATTTTACCTAAATGTTTAGAAATTAATCTTATGCTTATTTGGGAGCCCGTTTTGGCGTAATATAAAGCATCAGAATATGACAAAAATAGAAATCTAACAAACATGTGCTCAAAAATGTATGGTTTTAAACATATAACCTTGAGAACGACTAAATAGTGCCTAATATTGTATTTTTTTATTTTAATTTTTTTAGTTTCTGTTCATGGCTTGAAATTTTTTTTTTTAGGAAATTGTATTATTTATTAAACGAATATGATCTTATTTGTTTACAAATATTCCACTCTTATTTTTAAGACGTAAAATGCATTAATGATTGGAGAATAATTTTAAGAAAAATATATTTTGGTAAGAGAAAATTGAATAGTTTTAGTTTCTCTTCCGGATACTAGTATAGCGGTAATTTTTTATGTTTATTGTTGAATGTTGTAAAACTTATCAAGGTGGTATTTACGAGGCTGGTTTGAAAAGTCCGTGCAAAAATAAAAACTACTTATGTGTTTGGGGTAAACCTTTTTTATTTTTCGACATAGTCTCCTTTTAGGCTTATACACTTCGTCCAACGATGTTCTAGTTTGTTGATCCCTTCCAAATAATAGGATTTGTCCAAGTCTGCAAAATATCCATTAGTGTCTGCAATCACCTCCTCGTTTGAATAAAATCTTTGTCCCGCCAGCCATTTCTTCAAATTGGGGAACAAATAGTAGTCCGAGGGAGCCAAGTCTGGAGAATAGGGGGGATGTGAAACGAGTTGAAATCCTATTTCCATTAATTTTGCGACCACAACTGCTGAGGTGTGTGCTGGTGCGTTGTCATGATGGAAAAGGACTTTCTTGTGGGCCAATCGCGGGCGTTTTTCTTGCAGCTCGGTTTTCAAACGGTCCAATAACGATGAATAATATTCACCTGTAATAGTTTTTACCCTTTTCCAGATAGTCGATGAGGATTATCCCTTGCGAATCCCAAAAGACAGTCGCCATAACCTTTCCGGCCGAAGGAACGGTCTTCGCCTTTTTTGGTGCAGATTCCCCCTTGGTAACCCATTGTTTAGATTGTTGTTTGGTCTCAGGAGTATAGTAATGTATCCATGTTTCATCCACAGTGACGAAACGACGCTTAAAGTCCTCCGGATTCTTCTGGAACAGCTGCAAACCATCCTTGCAACACTTCACACGATTCCGTTTTTGGTCAAGCGTGAGCAATCGCGGCACCCATCTTGCGGATAGCTTTCTCATGTCCAAATGTTTATGCAAAATATTATGTACCCATTCAGTCGAGATGCCCACAGCACTAGCAATCTCATGCACCTTAACTCTTCTGTCATCCATCACCATATCATGGATTTGATCAATGATTTCTGGAGTCGTAACCTCCACGGGCCGTCCAGAACGTTCAGCGTTACTTGTGTCCATATGGCCAGTCCGAAAATTTTGAAACCACTTATAAACTGTTCTAATCGAAGGTGCAGAGTCACCATAATGTTTATCAAGCTTCTCTTTAGTCTCCTGAGGCGTTTTGCCTTTCATAAAGTAATGTTTAATCACCACACGAGATTCTTTTTCGTCCATTTCTTGAAAATCACTCGACTTCCTTGATTCACACGAATGCCAAACACAAAGAAATAGACCAATATGGCTGAAACTTGGTGTGCGTTCATTCAAGAGATGCTACTAACTAAACATGACCTCGATACACGCCGGTGGTGCCATCTCTCGGACTTTGCACGGACTTTTCAAACCAGCCTCGTAGAACCAGGTATATTTTTGACCATATACAGTCTGTCAAGTTAGAACGTGATCACTCGTATTCTTGAAAAAATGTGTTTCGAGAACATTTTTTGCCTTCAATGTATTCTTTGGTATGCTAACAACGGCGCAATTACCTTAGTAAGTTGTCCAATTCCCTATTGCATCAATAATCGCCTGGCATCTTTGAGATCTGCTATCGATGAGATCTTCTGCATACATTGCAAATTTTTTGAATTTCGTGAGACAAAGCCAAGAGTCAAAGTCCTCTGAGCCTTCTCTTTGCAAGGAACCAAATGTTTTCAACAGAGTTGGCGTCCAGCGATTTTGAGAGCCACTTCGCGACGTGATTTTTGTCCAGCAAAAGTTTCTTCAACGTGTTTCGGAATTTGACATCATGAGCACGAAGTTGTTGTCGAATGGTCTCATGGAAGACATTCAAACCTGATATTCTTAATTTTGCCGCTCCTTGACGCAACGTCAATTTCGGGCTCCGTGAAAACAAAAACACGATTCATTTTTCGACTTTCTTAATGACTTTGCCTACTGAGCGCTTTAGCAAGTCGTCGACATTCTTTGCCTCGTTAAAATGATTTACCCACTTCTTCAAACAAAGAAAGACTGCCTCGAACCGACCCGCAAACAAATGACTCATTTTAGATTTTAGGTGATGAGACAACTAAAATCTAGATTTTTTCTGCACTTTGTAAAGACATGGGTGCCGAACATTTAGGGTTACTATTTTATTGCGAGGCAAGATGGTTATCACGTGGGAAATGTTTGCAACGTGTTTATGAATTAAGAAATGAAATCGCCATTTTTCTAGAAGAGGAAAACCGACCGGAAGCCGAGAAGTTTCGAGATAGTTTATTTGCGATCAAATTGAGCTATTTGGTCGATATATTCGAGAAACTAAACACCTTAAATCTTCAACTCCAAGGAACAAATACACATATATTCGATTCGATTCGATAAAATTAATGCTTTTTGTAGAAAATTTGAATTGTGCAGCAGAAATGTAAAGCAAGAAAACCTAGAAATGTTTTGATATGTGGGTGAATGTGTTAAAACATACAAGGCTGAAGAACAACACGTGGGTTCGGAATCGACTGATATCACAGCCCCACAAAAAAAAAAGTGGGATGCGGATGCGATATATCAGATCCGTAGTATTTTTGCCCGCTGATCACGAATCTGACGTCAGAATATCGCCATCACATCTCACTTTTTTTCTAACATCAAAAAATAGGTAAAAATTAGTAAAAATTAAGAAAAATATACTCCTAAAAAATTGACTCAAGCTTTTTCATGAATCCAAAGATGTATTAATATGTATTCGGACACGCTAAGCTAATATTCATCGGTTGGATTAAGCCATACAGTTCTGTTTTATTTCTAACCTCAATAAATCAGACAGATATAGTGCTTCTCGAATGCAAAAAAACGAATTCAAATTAAAATTCAACCGATTCTTACCAAATTTGGTACACGGGGGTTTTTTGGGTTGCTAATCATGAATCTGAGATCGGATTTGCAAAATTCAAAATGGTGGATCCAAGGTGGCGGACAAAATTTTTGAAAACCAACCGATTCCTACCAAATTTGGTATACAGTTGGGGAATCCTCAAACCTGATACTCTTAAACCCTAAACCCTGAAACCTTAGACTCCCACACCCTGTAACCTCAAAAAATAGACCTCAATAACCCTGTAACTTTAAAAATGAGACCCAATAAACTCAAAACCAGGACTTTTAAACCATATACTCTCAAATAGTAGACCCTTAAGCCCTAGAATTGCGAAGGTTAGAGCCGCGCCTAACTTTCCTTTTTTTGGCTGTATTTTGTTCTTTTTTCCGCGAATGACCTATTCAAAGGCTTTCTGCCCAAACGCTTTTGAGGACTTGTTTCTCTTTTTAGCGACCAGCAATAGTCCGCTAGCATATGGTCATCCCATCGTCCTTGATACCGATTTTCTATGATTTTCAGATCTTGGTGAAAACGTTCCCCTTGCTCCTCACTGTAGTCACCAAGATTATCTGGGAAATCATCGATGTGGGAGTCCAGGAAATATAATTTTAGATTCATTAAGCAACCTATTGTTTGAAAATTTTTTACCATTTTCTCGACTATTTCTTTGTACTTAGGGCTTTTATTATTTCCCAAAAAGTTTGTTGCGACTTCTTTAAAACTAAGCCAAGCAGCTTTTTCAACTTTATTCATTTTAGTAACAAATAATGAATCTTGAAACAATTTTCTTATTTGTGGCCCGTCAAATACGCCTGCCCTAATTTTAGCTTCAGAAAATTTCAGAAATTTTTTATGCAAATATTTGAAACATGGGCCGTTTGTATCTAATGCTCTCGTGAATTGCTTCATAAGTCCAAGCTTAATGTGAAGCGGGGGAATAAGAACTTTTCCTGGATCTACCAATGGTGGAAACAATACATTATTTTCACCAGGAGTGAACGATTCTCTTGTTGGCCAAATTTTTTTCTTATAATGACGTTCCCTGTCTCTGCTATTCCACAGACATTTATAACAGGGATAAAGTGTAAACCCTGACTGTTGGCCAAGCAATATTGTTACAATTTTCAGATCTCCACAAATTTTCCAGTTATGATCAGCATATTTTATTTTTATCAAAAGCTGCTTCATTTTTTCATATTGCTCTTCCATAACTGTGGAATGAGCAATCGGAATGGGAGCGTAAACGTTGGTATTATGCAGCAAAACTGCCTTAATGCTCCGTTTAGAAGAATCAATGAACAGTCTCCATTCTTCAGGATCGTATGAGTTATTTTGAAATTCATCCATTAGACCTTTTACATCGGTACAATATGAAAGTGACAATTCCTCGTCCATTGTGAAATATTTTCGAAATTCTTCATCTCTGTTTCTATAATAAGAAATCGTAGCTTCTGGCTTAAGTAAATGTCTTTTCTTTAAAAAGGAAGCAAGATGCTCTGAACCATCTTTGGATAAGCCTAAATCTCTGACTAGATCACTAAGTTCTGACTGTGATACGAGTATTGGTTCTGGTTTACTGTTGTATGGTAGAAATTCTTTATCTGTGTCACTAGTATATGATAGGTTGTCACTAGAACATTCATTAGTAACAGTGTTTGAATCTTTTTCGACAGTCTCAATGTTTTCGGCATGAACTGATAAGGTGAAATCATTTGTTTCCATAACATCAGCATCAAGTGGTTCAGGAGGCGGAATTAGTTTAGTTGGTCTTGTTACTGTCGAAACATCGTTATAAGTAATAGTGCTTTTATTTTTTCGGTTATGCCTAGATACAACATTCATACAAAAGTAGCAATCATTTTCACTGTATGGTCTATTCCATATTGCTGGTCTGGAATATTTAATCGCCTTCTTATTGATGTACAACATTATTTTGCAAGAACTGCAAATGATGTGGGGAACCCAATCTGCATCCTGGTGCTGTATTTCAATGTCAAAACAATCCTTATATAAGGTTTTAATCTTATTCGTTATCGGTGACCCCATTTTACTCAATACGTGTTGACAGCAAATATAACAAAATGAATCACTGTTTTTATCGCACTTATGAAAAGTCCTTGTACCGTGAGACCGATTTCTTGTAGCACTGTACTCTACATGAGCCAAGTCACCCACACATGAAGAGCTACGGTCGCTGGATGACGACGGCTGCGGGCCCGCTTTCCCACCCTGACCAACCGCCGATACTGGGTTTCCGAGTCCCTGCATCGTAATTCTCTTTCTTCTACCTGCCATGACGGCATCTAAGCCGTTATCCAGGGACTCTGCCGGCTAGTGGAGTAACACCGTTGCCCACCGTCACCACGTGGAGGTGCCCTGGATGCAGGTAGAAGAATAAAAATCGACCGATGAATTTTCTCGGCGTTCAAAATGGCGCGAAAACATCTGCCATCTTGAATTTTGCAAATCCAACCTCAGATTCGCAATCAGCGACCCAAAAAATCCCCGTGTACCAAATTTGGTAAGGATCGGTTGAATTTTAATTTGAATTTGTTTTTGCATTCGAGAAGCACTATATCTGTCTGATTTATTGAGGTTAGAAAGAAAACAGAACTGTATGGCTCAATTCAACCGATGAATATTAGCTTAGCGTCTCCAAATACATATTAATACATCTTTGGATTCATGAAAAAGCTTGAATCAATTTTTTAGGAGTATATTTTTCTTAATTTTTACTAATTTTTACCTATTTTTTAAGGTTAGAAAAAAATTGAGATGTGATGGCGATATTCCAACGTCAGATTCGTGATCAGCGGGCAAAAATACTACGGATCTGATATATCGCATCAAAAGTATACCCCACTTTTTTTTTTGTGGGGCTGTGTAGTTTTACTAAAACGCGTCGTAGACAAAGGTTACATCTACCAATTTTTTGTTGAATCGCTGAATCATCATCATCATCATCAGCTTATACTGTCCACTGCTGGATGAAAGCCTCCCTCAAGTCATGCCACTCTTTTCTGTTCTGGGCTGCTTGTACCCAATTTTCAGCCACTCTTTTCAAATCATCAGTCCACCGACTTGGTGGTCTACCTCTACTCCGATAGACTTCGGATCTTGGTCGCCACTCTATGTTTCTCTTTGTCCATCGCCCATCCTTAAACCTAGCAACATGCCCAGCCCAGTTTCAATTAAGATTGAGATGAATATCCACAGACAGCAGGAGGTCATTCAACTTAACAAAGACCTGGAAGAAATTCTATCTTGAGGTGACAGTAACCAAGTGGAATTTAATGCTACAAAAACCCAGGCGGCAGTTTTTTTTCTAAAAAAGTTAACGTTTCTGAACCCGACATAGTTATGTCGGGGCATTCCATTCCTCTAAGATCGTCACTCAATTTGTTGGGCGTTAATTTTGGAGCAAATATGTCCTGGCATAAACATGTTGCAGGAATGGCAAGGAGAGCTTCTCAAAAGTTGGGAATATTATTTCGAACCAGAAAGCTTTACACTCCACAACAACTGTTAATTCTTTACAAAGTTCAAAATCGACCAACTATGGAATACTGCTCCCATGTTTGGAGCTCCGCTCCCAAACATACACTGCATTTGTTGGATTCTATTCAGGGAAGAGCTGTTCGTCTGATTGGAGACCCGGAACTGACCGGCGGCCTTGATTCCCTGGAACATGGAAGAACGGTTGGCGACTTGAGCCTATTCTACAAGTATTTTCATGGAAAGTGTTCGAAGTATGTGGCCCGCTTAATTCCTCCCAGAGCGGTGCATGTTAGAAGTACACATCGCGTTAATACTTCACATCCGTATGAGGTTCAGCTTGTTACTCCTCGTACAACGCTTTTCAAGCAGTCTTTTATATGGAGAACATCATCCTTTTGGAATAATTAGCCCAGGACTGTGTTTCCCACCGAGTACAATTTACAGCGATTCAAGAACAACGTGAATCGCTTTCTCCGCACACGTGTCGCTCCTGTAGTGCTTTAGGGACTTCCCTGTAGCATGTGTGCTAGACCCAATAAAAAAAAACATTTTAAGTGATTTGATAATTTGTTGTCCTCCATGTTAAATTGCCTCTACTACAATATTGTCTTCACCCGGAGCTTTGTTATTTTTCATGTCTTTCAAGGCTGATGTGATTTCTTCTTCTGTGATGTCTGGGACATCCTCCAACCCCTGATTTAGGACTTTTGGTATATTGATTTATGTTCTTTTATCTTGCAAGGTATATAATTGTTGATAAAATAATTCAATGATCTGCAAAATATTTCGTTTGTTTGTTATTACTTTACATACATGTCCTTAGTCTTGCATAAGTCTTTCCTTCCCAGTGTGTTCTTCCTTCTCAAGATTTTTAAGCTTTTATTCTGATCTACAACGTTAGAATCGCACCTACCAAAAATGAATTATCGCGGGCACGTTCTTACTTGACAGACTGTATTTACTAATTTCTTTTTTCTTATATCCGGGTACTACATTACATTCCAAAATCATCACATTTTTCTATAATTTGCCTAAGTACGTCTCAGATGGTTTCGCTAAATTTAATTTAACAAACGCTCTCTCTCGGAAAGTCCGTTAATAAAAGAATTAGAGTTATTTAAAACAAAGTTTTTTGAAAAATTAAAAAACACTTCGAATTTTAATAAGAAATCCTCAAGTTCCTAAATTACTTGAAGAGAAATTCCTTGTTGATGTTGATTCTTTAAAAAACTATGTATTGATAAAACATAGGAACATACGAGGCTGGTTTGAAAAGTGCGTGCAAAAATAAAAACTACTTATGTGTTTGGGGTAAACCTTTTTTATTTTTCCACATAGTCTCCTTTTAGGCTTATACACTTCGTCCAACGATGTTCTAGTTTGTTGATCCCTTCCGAATAATAGGATTTGTCCAAGTCTGTAAAATATCCATTAGTGTCTGCAATCACCTCCTCGTTTGAATAAAATCTTTGTCCCGCCAGCCATTTCTTCAAATTGGGGAACAAATAGTATTCCGAGGGAGCCAAGTTTGGAGAATAGGGGGGATGTGAAACGAGTTGGAATCCTATTTCCATTAATTTTGCGACCACAACTGCTGAGGTGTGTTCTGGTGCGTTGTCGTGATGGAAAAGGACTTTCTTGTGGGCCAATCGCGGGCGTTTTTCTTGCAGCTCGGTTTTCAAACGGTCCAATAACGATGAATAATATTCACCTGTAATAGTTTTACCCTTTTCCAGATAGTCGATAAGGATTATCCCTTGCGAATCCCAAAAGACAGTCGCCATAACCTTTCCGGCCGAAGGAACGGTCTTCGCCTTTTTTGGTGCAGATTCCCCCTTGGTAACCCATTGTTTAGATTGTTGTTTGGTCTCAGGAGTATAGTAATGTATTCATGTTTCATCCACAGTGACGAAACGACGCTTAAAGTCCTCCAGTCGAGATGCCCACAGCACTAGCAATCTCACGCACCTTAACTCTTCTGTCATCCATCACCATATCATGGATTTGATCAATGATGATTTCTGGAGTCGTAACCTCCACAGGCCGTCCAGAACGTTCAGCGTCACTTGTGCCCATATGGCCAGTCCGAAAATTTTGAAACCACTTATAAACTGTTCTAATCGAAGGTGCAGAGTCACCATAATGTTTATCAAGCTTCTCTTTAGTCTCCTGAGGCATTTTGCCTTTCATAAAGTAATGTTTAATCACCATACGAAATTCTTTTTCGTCCATTTCTTGAAAATCACTCGACTTCCTTGATTCACACGAATGCCAAACACAAAGAAATAGACCAATATGGCTGAAACTTGGTGCGCGTTTATTCAAGAGATGCTACTAACTAAACATGACCTCGATACGCGCCGGTGGTGCCATCTCTCGGACTTTGCACGGACTTTTCAAACCAGCCTCGTACATAGAATACTCAAGTTCTAAAGATGGGCAAAAAGTTCCGAAAAACATTCTTATAGCAGGGAAAGTGCTTTTTTTTCTATACTCATAAGGCCCCTTCCCTGCCTCTCCCAGGTTACGCCACTGATAGAATAGCACTATTTTATGGTGATGTAATTTTTCTTACCTGTGGACTATATACATTTAAATAAAGACAGTCTTCCTCTCCCTCAAAAACTTCTACCCTTCTATAGATATCTCTTTGCGGACAAATCTCGTGAACTTTGGTGGCATCAAAAGTACCATTCCAAGGATCGTAGGGTACAGGGGGCTAAAACAAAAAGAAATGGGAAAACTGTTTAAAAATAATTAAACTAAATCGTAAAAATTAACAATCATAAGACCCTAACGTGATCTATAATACTGTTACTCAAGGCATTACGAGTATTTTGGGTTCACCGCATTACCGTAAATTGTGGAAAAACTTGATACCCGTATATTGTTATGTTTGTACTTGCACTAAGTGTATACCGTTGAATAAACAATTTTATTTTTGATATTTGCTTGTTCTTTCATTACTAGGCTAGAAGCTTATCGCCCTCGTACGAGTAAAGACATGTCGATTGCAAGGTTCTGTAGGGTTGACTTTTGCTAGTGGGGTTTTTGTAGCATTAATTTCTACTTGACTACTGTCACCTCAAGACATAATTTCTTCCAGATGTTAATTTTAGTTATTAAACCTCCTGCCGTCTGCTTTGAGTTTGTGTAAAACACAAACTGGAACACTCTTTTATAAATTAGAACTAAATACAGGGTGAGTCAACGATAGAGTAAAGTTCATTATCTCATTTGTTTCGAGAATGACGAAAAAATGTTAAATACAATAGTTTCAGAGAATGTTAACATGCACAGTTTAAAATTATTTTTGAGTATACAGGGTTCTTCAAAAAAGTGTGGCAGATATAACATATATTTTTTTTAAAGGAAAATACTATTTTCTAATTTATTTTTAAATCCTGGTTAAAATTTTATAACTTTTTTATTAATAATGTTATATACCTAAACATAGTAGGTTTTCTAATATTTTAATTTTTTTAAAAAAAATACTAGTTTTCAGTTTTGCAAGAAATTGCCAGTAGCGTCATTGTTTCTGAAGGTGGAATACTCATAAATGGTACGAGCATTCTATAGAGATGAAAAAAAGATATATGTAAAGAATTTTAAGTTAGATGCTACAGGGTGTTCAAAATAAATTTCGGCTATTTCAGATTGAAAAATCTCAAATTTTTTAAACGGTACACCCTGTATATTACTATTTTTTCTGATAGATTTTACAAAACCCTTCAACTTTTATTAATTATGTCATATACCTATTTCTAATAATTTTCGATTTATTTTGAATTTTTCAATTTTTACCCTTGTTTTTAATACACTTACGCTATAACATCATAGTTGCCAAGATAAAAAAAATGTAGGCATCGTCAAATTTTGACATGTCTATTACGCAATTAAAAATAGTTTAATTTGTTGTAGTAAGTGACGTATAAAGGTAATAGTTAAGGATTTCCCTAAAAATGAATTAATTGTTATGAATTATATACTGGGCAATGGATGGATGGATGGACGGATGGATGGTTATTAGGAAGAGGCGCGTCGACATCTGTGGTCATTTAGCGCCGTATTTCTAGGTAGTGCTCTGAATATGTTATATGTTGTGTATTACATTATCTTTTAGGTATTTAAATAAGAATTTTGTGCATTCTTGATCCTAAGCTTGAATGTATTGCAGTGGTTTGTCTATACAATGTTTTTGTATTATCGGCTGGTAGTGTCTTGCTGTGAGTATATGTTTTACTGTTAAAGGTAAATTGCAGGCATGATACGTTGGTGGTGACTCGTTATTGAGTAGGTGAGAGTGGGTTAAGTGTGTGTGTCCTGTCGCAATTCTCCTCAATACGACGTTCCCTCTTCTGGTGAGGGTATCAAATTCAAGTGGAGGAAAGACAGTTTGTTTGACCTCACTCAATTTGTTTGGTCCTTCCAGTAGGTCCCATTTTAGTTGAAAAATGTTCTGAATAGTATTTTTTATATGTGTTATGATATCTTGGCGGGTACTGGAGGTGGGGACTAAAGTTTCTAATGGCTTCTTTGGCGTCCGGATCTGCTCTTTCATTTCCCTGGATGCTGGAATGGCTAGGGACCCACGACCCAAAAAAAATACTATTCAATATAGAATAAAATCATTCATAAACCTACATAACATTGCACTAAAAAAGCCATAGACTCATCAAGCTTCCCTATATTTCCACCATGGATGGCATCGACTCCAAATCTTGATTTATCCCTACTGGAGTTTGATAATAAAATCACTCCAAACGAACTAAAAAAAACTAACTTTTAGAAATCTAATATCTCAAAAATATAGTGTTCACTACCAAATGTACACAGATGGCTCGAGAACTCAATCAGGGGTAGGAGCAGCATTAGTAACGAACTCATTCGCAAAAAGATTTAAACTGCCAATGCACACCTCAATATACTCAGCAGAACTATTGGCGATTAAAGAAGCCCTCAAGATCGCCATAACAACCAAGCTATCCACCAAATATTTAATAGTCACTGATTCTCTAAGTTCAATCGAATCAATAAAAACAAAAAACTTTAAAAACAGGTACGTCCTTGTCATCTTTGACTTAAAACAAATTGGTTTCCAAAGGAAAATAAGTATATACTGGGCAAGGCGGGAAAAAATTGTCTTTTGGCAGTGAGGCTTTACGGAGCGAAGTACTACTATCTAGAAAATCATTTCAGTGCTTAATGGAATGGTTTGATGGTAGTGGTAGCGTTGAGTATACGAAACGGAAAGTAGTAAACCAGAATGTTACCAATGAGAAAAAAGAAATGGAGATTGTACTTCATGTTGAAGATAATCCCCAGGTCAGCAGCCGTCAGCTAGTTGACTTATCTGACACATCCCAATCTACGGCTAATTGCACTACGAGAAAATACAAGTATCATCGCTTTCATATAAAACTACACCAAGAACTTCAAGACCGTGATTTTGAACGACGAGTAAACTTTTGTACCACCATGAATGGAGCATTAGAGGACGGTCCAAATTTTTTATCCAAAAAAAATGTTTTCTAATGAAGCTACTTTTCGAAGTAATGGAGCAGTTAACAGCCATAACATGCATTATTATTCAACAGTTAATCCATTTTGGATCCGGGAAGTTCAAAACCAAAACCATTGGTCGCTTAATGTATGGTGTGGGATATTAAATTTTCGAACTATTGGTCCATTGGTCCACAACACCAGTAGATATGGAAAATAGGATACGGGATGCGTGCTGGATAATATCATCCTTTATGCTAAGGAAAGTGAAGGAAAATATATTAAAACGACTAAACATGTGTATTCAAGTAGACGGGCTTATTTTTGAAAATTTATTACGTCATAATAATTGATCATTAGATAAGTTAAACTATATTAAAATTATTATTAACTATTTGATAATGTTTTCACAATAGCGTAAGTGTATTAAAAACAGGGGTTAAAATTGAAAAATTCAAAATAAATCGAAAGCTATTAGAAATAGGTATATGACATACTTAATAAAGATTGGAGGGTTTTGTAAAACCTGCCAGAAAAAATAATAATATATAGGATGTGCCATATAAAAAATTTTAGATTTTTCAATTTAAAATAGTCGAAATATATAAATTTATTTTGAATATCCTGTAGCATCTAACTTAAATTTCTTTACATATATCTTTTTTTGTCATCTCTGTAGAACGCTCGTACCAATTATGAATATTCCACCTTCAGAAACAATGGCACTACTGGCAATTTTTTACAAAACTGAAAACTCGTATTTTTTTAAAAATTGAAAAATATTAGAAAAATTACTGGCTTTAGGTATATAACATTATTAATAAAAAGTTATAAAATTTTACGTAGAATTTCAAAATAAATTAGAAAATAGGACGTTGCATTAAAAAAAAACATATGTTATATCGGCCACACTTTTTTGTAGTACCCTGGATACTCAAAAATAATTTTAAACTGTGCACCTTACCAGTCCCTAAAACTGTTGTATTTAATATTTTTTCGTTATTCCCGAAACGAATGAGATAATGAACTTTACTCTATCGTTGACTCACCCTGTACAGTCTTTCAAGTATTCTTGAAAAAATATGTTTCGAGAACTTTTTTGCCATCAATGTATTCTTTGGTGTGCGAACAACGGTACAATTTGCCTTAGTAAGTTGTCCAATCGCGCCCTGCATTAAATACTCCGCAAATTTTTTGAATCTCGCGAGACAACTGAGATGAAGTCCTTCCGAGTCTTTCCTCTAAGCTTTGTCTTTCCAAGGGACCAAACATTTTCAATAGGGTTGGTGTCCGACGATTGTGAGGGCTACTTTAGTATCTTATCGTGGGCCCAAGCAAGCCGCTTCGCGACGTGATTTTCGCCCTACAAAGGTTTTGACATCATGAGCACGAAGAAGTTATCGAATGGTCTCATGGGACACATTCAAACCCTATTTTCTTAATTTTGCCGCTTTTTGAAACAGCGTCAATTTCGATCCCGTGAAAATAAAAACACGATTCGTTTTTCGACTTTCGGAAGTGACTTTGCTTACCGAGCTACGTTTTGGTAAGTCGTAGACATTTTTCGTTTCGTTAAAATGATTTATCCACCTCTTCACAAATGACACAGACTTTTTAATATATTTAGCCGCGGGATGTGTCATTTTAAGCCCCTTTGGATGGGAACAAAGAAAGCGTGCCTCGAACCGACGAGCAAACTCATTTTAGATTTTACGTGCATCGTAGACAAAGGTTCCCTCTACCGCTTTTTTGTTGATTCTCTAGAATCGCATCTACCAAAAATGAATTATCACGGACACCTTCTTACTTGACATACTCTACCTGACCACAATTGCTGTAAATCTATTCTAATGACTATTCTCCGGTTAGTAAATATTTCAATGTGAAATTACTTAGAATTTTATATTTTTAGGAATAGAGCATTTTCCATACGTTACTTTTGGGTTCTTCCAAGGTCAGAAGCTAGAAACAAGTGTATAAATACTTTTTTCCACTGTTTTAGTCCTTAGAATAGGAACAACATGTTCAATAAACTAAGATACAAAATTGACTTAGCATATATATCATTCTCTACAACTTTGTACTTTTTTCCATTTCGTTTTTTATAAATTAGTTAAGAAAAAGTTTTTGTGGAAGTGTTATGGTTTTAGCCCTGTAGGCTTGCTTTCGTTTCTTATAATTAACAAGTCTTAATCTTATATTATTTATAATTTATATAAATTATTTTTTAAGTACATATTCTACTTTAATTTACAACAAAATGATCACCTCAGGCATATACATTTTTCCGTTACCTTAAGATATTTTTATTCTTGTTTTGTGATTTATTCTTCAGTGGCGTTCCTCTGATTCAAATTTGTCGAAAATATCGTTAGTTTATATAATCAGAACCATATTTCGTTTAAAATTGAAACATTATTCGATCTCAGTTATTTTGCAAACATTTAGGAACATTATGTCACTTTTTTTTCTGTTTTAAAGGACTGCGTAGAAGACAAGAATGGAATGTAAGGACTGGAGGTTTATTACTAGTCTATTTATCAGTTTGTTGCAGTCGATTGTTGCAGTGGCGTCACTTCTTGACTTGTATAGTTACAAAACAAATCTAACTAGCAACAGAAAAATCCCACTTTGAAACTGATCCCCAATAAGTTACTTAGGCAGACGTGATCACAGGCACTTGGTAGAAAACCGCTGCGTTTAGTCCCGCCCACTTAAATAATTTGTTGAGGTTTTGTTGTTTTAGTAATGTATTTTATCATTGCACAAAATTTAATCAAGCCTGAAGACAGAACAGCCTGCTTTTTGTGCCTGCATTTAAAAAAGTCGGATGGTGGGCTAGGCAATTTTATACATCACTAGCCATGCCCGCGGCTCCGCTCTCGTAGACTTGATTCACTATTCTAGTAACTGTTTATTCCTTATGTTACCTAACGTAATAAAATATATCCTATAACCTGGTCAGAGAACATATGTAATTTTATAAAAAAACACATAATCGGATAAGTGGTTCTTGAGTGCTAAGCGCACTAACTAACGGACCGACAGACAGAGATACGTTGCGTTTTATATATATATATATATATATATATATATATATATATATATATATATTATAGATTTTTTTTGATAATTATTAAGTTAAGAATTAAAAAAAAAAAACAGGTAAATCGTAGAGTGGTTCTCCACTGATAAGCGCACTAACGGACAGACAGGTAGACAGAGAGACGTTGCATTTTATATATATTATAGATTATTATTATTATTATATAACCTGGAAAGAAAACATATGTATGAATAAAAAAACATGTAAATCGAATAAGTGGTTTTCGAGTGATAAGCGCACTAACGAACAGACAGCGAGATAAAGAGACGTTGCATATATATATATATATATATATATATATATATATATATATATATATATATATATATATATATATATGTATATATATATATATATATATATATATATATATATATATATATATATATATATATATATATACATATATATACATATATATATTCCTTGAGACATAATATTGTTCCATGTTTAATGGTTTAGGCAGTGTATTGCAAGACGCGCTAGCGGCAAACTTTTTTCCGACTTGATTCACTATTATCGTCACTGCTTATGCCTTATGTTACCTAACGTAATAAAATATAGCCTATAACCTGGCCAGAGAACATATGTATGTTTTAAAAAAAAAAGCACGTAAATCGGATAAGTGGTTCTCGAGGGATAAGCGCGCACTAACGGGGACAGAAAGACGGACAGACAGACAGAGAGACGTTTGCATTTTATATATATTATAGATTATTATTATTATTATATAACCTGCAAAGAAAACATATGTATGAATAAAAAAAAAACATGTAAATCGAATAAGTGGTTTTCGAGTGATAAGCGCATTAACGAACAGACAGACAGATAAAGAGACGTTGCATATATATATATATATATATATATATATATATATATATATATATATATATATATATATATATATATATATATATATATATATATATATATATATATATATATATATATATATATATATATATATATATATATATATATATATATATATATATATATATATATATATATATATATATATATATATATGTATATATATATATATATATATATATATATATATATATATATATATATATATATGTATATACGAGGCATGTTTTTTAAGTAAGTACCGTTTTGCGATTCCGCCGCCGCAGCGATACGGTCGGCGTTCCGCGCATGCGCGCTGGTAACCTACATCTCATGTCTACGCACTGACGCCATTACAGTCTGATTCTTCATTGTATACGTTGTTTACTGAGTGTTTAAGATGCCTCCGACAATCGTGAGTCCCGCCGATTGTGAAGTACGGGCTGTTATACGATTTCTTAGTGCTAAAGGCGTAAAACCGATCGATATTCATCGTGAGATCTGTGAAGTTTACGGACAAAACATTATGAGTGATGGAATGGTAAGGAAATGGGTGAGAGCATTTAAAGATGGCCGGACAAATGTGCATGATGAAGAACGGAGTGGGCGTCCTTCGGTCGTTAATGAAGATTTGGTGCAGAAAGTGGACGAAAAGGTGAGAGAAAACAGACGCTTTACAATTTCAACATTGTGCGACTGCTTTCCTCAATATTCTCGTAGTGTTTTGTATCGCATTGTGATACAGTGGTTAACAAGTCAGGCGGCAGAATCTTATGAGGAGGGTATTCAAAAACTGGTGCCACGTTATGACAAGTGCCTCAATATTCACGGAAATTATGTAGAAAAGTAGATTAAGGTACAGGCTTTCATGTAAAAATAAAATTATAGCGATATCTTTGCACGTCTTTTTTTTTAATTCCAAAACGGTACTTACTTAAAAAACATGCCTCGTATATATATATATATATATATATATATATATATATATATATATATATATATATAGCCTATAACCTGGCCAGAGAACATGTATGTTTAAAAAAAAAGCACGTAAATCAGATAAGTGGGTCTCGAGGGATAAGCGCGCACTAACGGACAGACAGACGGACAGACAGACAGAGAGACGTTGCATTTTATATTAATTATAGATATATCCGAATTATAAGCTATTCTTGTTTCTAAGAAATTTTATTGCAGTAACAGATGAAATGAAAACAGGAAAAAATAATAATGGATATTACCTATCGATAGTTTTAATTTATGATATGGATAGTTATCGATATATATATATATATATATATATATATATATATATATATATATATATATATATATATATATATATATATATATATATATATATGTATATATGTATATATATATATATATATATATATATATATATATATATATATATATGTATATTTATATATATATATATATATATATATATATATATATATATATAGTTAACTATCGTTTTATCGATAATCATTATTCAAAAATTGATACCGGGGAGGGGGTGATTTCTAAAAAAAACTTTTTTTTTTCTAAGAAAACTTTATTACCTTCTAAAATTGATAACTAAAGGGTGAAAATATGTGATGTCTATCAATTTATCGATATCGATATCGATATATTGATAGTTACTGATATATCGCTAGTTCTCGACATATCGATAGT
>CM032447.1:36183612-36441814 GCA_019049505.1 Pachyrhynchus sulphureomaculatus | reverse complement strand
TACTTAACTCAGCTTTCATTTCGAAAAAAAAAAAATGTGATTTTTTAAAAATGAAATGAAAATTTTATTTTATTAACTTTTCCCTAAAAAAATTGTTTTGGGTCAGCACAGGCCTTTTTAAAGCGATCCGTATATACGAGTATATCGAGTTTCAATCAAATGATCTTATATTTGAACAGCTACTACCGACAGTCAAGAGCCTAATATTGTTTCCGATTGGGTGGGAATGGAGAATTTTAGCAACATCACGATACAAATTTTATATGAGGTATATGATATACGACGACTCTTGAAGCTTGTATGTATGTATGTATTATTGTATCATCTAATTTCATATTTGTATGAAAAATACAATAAACTCTTTGGGGGTGTTTCAAGTAGAACAGACACGCTGCTAACTTAATGAAAGCGATTTTTGAAGCGTCTACAGCAGGAAAATTTTTTGACGTTATCGTGCGACTCTTATCACCGTTTAGTTGACTTTGGCAAAACAATCTATAGCAATCAAATAAAATTTTTCATAAAAACAGTAACTGGCGCTGTAAAAACTGTGTAGTTTTGTTCGTAATGAGCCATTAAAACATTGGATTTTCCCAAATGGAATGTGACCTGTATGAGTATTTCAGACATTCTAATTCTAATTTCGTTTATTTTCTATTACACTATAGAGCTATAACGTTGGCTAAAAAGTTTTTGGTCCGACACATAGATGTCGCCCCTTTCAAAAAAATCCATATGATTTTTAGTTTACAAATTCCAATGGTTTTAGTGACGCTACTTTTGATATTTTCAAAACAATGGAAAAAATCGAATTTCGTGTGTTGATTAAACACTATTTTTTGACGAGAAAAAATACCGTTAACGCAAAGCAATGGCTTGATAAGGGTTACGGGGACTCTGCCCCTGGAAAATCACTCATTATTTACGCTGAATTTAAATGCTGTCGTATAGATACAAATGATGCTGAACGCTCTGGGCGCCCAAATAAGGTGGTTACACCGGAAAACATCAAGAAATTCATAAAACTGTTGTGAATGATCGTAAAGTGAAATTGCGTGAGATAGCTAACACCCTAAAGATATCAAAAAACGTGGAACAAAAATACGATACACTTCCACACTATCTTTATTTAGACCAAAAAATTTCAAAATTAGTGCTCCGTACGGAACACTTATAAGATCAAGTCGGCTTCTGTCTATCCGTCCGTCTGTCTGTCCGTCTGTCACACCCGATTTTCTCCGAAACTATTTGACCTAGAAGTTGAAATTTGGTACTAATATAAGAATTGATCGCCCTATCAGAGCCGTGTAGTTTTGAAAGTTAAATTTTGACTCAGGGGTTAGTTTTAGGGGGTGAAATCGGAAGTGAAAAAAAAATTACCAGGTCATCGAGTGGGGTGTCAAATGAAAGCTTGTAAAAACCCGAGTTCAAAAATGTATATGATGTAATACTTGCCCACACTTTTCTTTGTATTATTTTTAAAAAATTGTCTGTCTTCCCCGCTTATTTCGAAAAGTACTAATCAAATATTTCTGGAATATTCTCCACAAGGTGTAGATAGTATGATTAACACGAGTACATTACCTTTGTTAACACAAGCCGACAAAATTGGACGAAACTTCACTATTCGAGATTATATTACACTGCGAATTAATTTTTCTCCACAAAATTTGTTGTGGCATCTGAAAGTAATACTCTTCCCCTTCAAGATGCAGTTTGAATTTTTCAGATATTTTATTTTTTTTTTGGAGAAATCGTCAGTTGAAATTAATTAGTTTGGCGTTTTCGTTACAGCCATATCAAAAAAAAAGTTGAGTCGACAGGCGAAAGTAGTGTAATTATATGATTTTTGGGACGCTGAATTCGAATTCGTTACCAGTTTAACCCCATCGAGTCATAGTTTGTCCCTAACCATAAGAAATTCAAAATGGCGGATTCGATACGACGGGTCGGAATTCTGAAGAGTATAAATTACTATAAAACTCGATATTTTTCCCTCAGGTAAAGTAATTTTGACCAGTTTCTTTGTATGAACGATCGCATATTACTGTTCTTAGCCGAACTCAGAGTCACGAAACGAGGACGCGGCTATGTTGACTCCCTTTTTGTTTTTTTTATGATTTTTTTTCTATTTTTTTTCTATGAATTTTCTCTTACTCTTTAGAACTAATTACAATGAAATTACTTTCTTACTTCTTACTTCCTACTTATAAAAATGTTCGTGGATTTTTTTTTTTTTTGGAAACGTTGTGGTGAAAACTAATTAATTTCAATGGATTATTTCTCCGAGAAGAAAAAATATATGTGAAAAATTCAAAATGCATTTGGAAGGGAAAGAGTAGTACTTTTAGAGGCCACAACGAGTTTTGTGGAGAAAAATTAATTCGCGGTGTAATATAATCCCGAATATAGCAAAAAATTGTGTTTTTTGCATTATTAGGTAAGGGTACCTCTAAAACCTGATGTGATGTAGCAATTCTGAGGTCGGATTTGGTTTCAGTGCACCAAAAACCTTCAAAAAAGTATAGTCTGGTTTCAGGGTTTGAAAAATGTTGGCCTGTGTAATTTATCTAAAATATAAAAAAAAAATGTCTAGATCATCAATTTTCAACCAAGATCGGAAACAAACTTTGATGAAAATTTATTTAGCGGAATATATTTTTTTATTTTAAAACCAATCACCGTACGGAACACTAATTGCGCAAGTCCGACTTGCAATTGGCCGGTTTTTAGTGTTCCGTACGGCATCTGTCTGTATGTCTGTCCGTCTGTCCTTCTGTCATACCCGATTTCCTCCGAAACTATTTGACGTAGAAAGTTGAAATTTGGTACTAATATAGAAATTAATGGCTTCTTCAGAGCCGTGTAGTTTTTAAAATTAAATTTTGACTAAGGGGTTACTTTTTGGAGGGGTGAAATCGGATGTGAAAAAAAAATTTTTTTACTCAGTCATCGAGTGGGGTGTCAAGTTAAAGTTTGTAAAAACACGAGTTCAAAAGTAAATATAATGTTTTACATGCGCACACTTTTCTTTTGAAAAAATCACGAAAAATCGCTATCCCCCCCTCTATCTCGAAAAGTACTGATCCAAAAATTTTGAAAAAATTCTGGAATATTCTTCATGGGGTATAGATCGAACGAAAATTACCGCGAGTGCATTACCTTTAATAATTTATCTGGTATACAAAAAAAAACAAAAAGAGGAAGAAAAATTTGTCAGATGAAAGCTTGTAAAAACATGAGTTCAAAAATATATATAATGTCTCATATAAGCACACTTCTCTTTGTATTACAATGAAAAAATCGCGAAAAATCACTGTTTTCCCTCCTTTATCTCGAAAAGCACTGATCCAAAAATTTTGAAAAAATTCTGGAATATTCTCCACGGGGTGTAGATTCAACAAAAAATAACACGAATGCATTATCTTCAATAATTTATCTGGTATATAAAAAAAAAACAAAAATTTCAGTCATCAGTTTTCAGTAAAGATCGGAAACAAATTTTACTGAAAACTCATTTGGGGTGTGTTCTGTAATGTCACGGATCATTTTATACCTCCGTAACAAAATTTTTTATTTCAGAAGCAATTAACGTACGGAACACTAAAAGTTCAATTTGCACTTGACCGGTTATTTTTAGGTTGTTATTGGTCACACTCTCAGTTAACAATTGTTGATGATCTACACGAACATGGTTCGAAAGGAAAAGTGTTGGACAAGGATGAAAAAATGATTATTTACAGTTGCTTCCCGAAATCTTCAATAAACTAAAGCAGCAAGGGATTGGGTATAACGTATGAAACGATTCGCACTCATCTCCGGGCTAGCGATTTGTAGTGGAAGACTACAATCAAGAAACCATTGCTGAGCGAAAAATAGAAAACATCGATTCGTGTGAGAGAAGAAGACATAAATCGAGACGGGAGCCATATAATTTTTTCCGATGGACCTTCATTTTGTGATTATGTTATCACCCCACAAGCCTCGTAAATTTTCACTAACGGATTGGTTCAGTACATCCGGTGAATATCCATGTTTAGGGATATCTTTCCAAAAGCAAAAGGGTTTTGGGAGAATCTTCATTTTGAACGCTGAAAAAATACTCCAGACTAACAAGAAGGCATTAGTACCTACTGCCAAACGGTGGTTTGTCTAGAGGAGTAGATTCTTCAAGGGGATAACGACCCTAATCATCGGAGTAAGACGTGTAGCCATTGGAAAGTGGAATCCGGTATCGTTACACTAGATTGGCCGTTCCATTCGGCCGATACAAACCCAGTCCAGAACGTGTGGTCATACATTAAGTAAAAGCTTTGTAGTAAAAAGATGTATACAGTGAGCCATTTGGAAATCTTTGCTCCAAGAATACGCGGAGAATCTTGTCGGATGTATGCCCCGAAGATACCAAGCGATCATCGACGCTGAGGGGGACTTGATGAACTACTGAATCATTAGCATTTTAATGGCAATCCTTTACTGTCGAACGATATAAAAACTTTTAAATAAATACATTTTTAAATGAACACTGCGCGTCATGTTCTTACTTGGCCGAGAGTACTAAAGTATCAATTTATTTTCATATATGCTTATTAAAACCATATTGATGTCCAATAAATAAAAGAATGGCATTTATAATTTATTATTATTATTATACTTCTTTATAGTTTGTACATCTTTATTAAGAATATTGTCAACAACTTAAAAAAAAACAGAAACTTTTAAAGATTTAAGTAGAAACTATGCTGCCAGTACTGGAAAAATTATTCAAGTGTGTCAATATTTATTTTTTGTTTACACGAAGGTTTTGATCTGTTTCTATGTATGCGGTTAAGCTGTATTGGCAGTAATAATGACAGATGACTTATACAAATAGTTTTGTCAATTTTTAGTGTTCCGTACGGAACCCTTATAAGATTATTCGGTGTCCGTCTGTCTGTCTATCTGTTACACCCGGTTTTTCCCGAACCTATTTGACATAGAAAGTTGAAATTTGGCACTAATATAGGAATTGATAGCTTCATCAAAGTCATTTAGTTTTGAAAGTTAAATTTTAACTTAAGGATTAGTTTTGGGGGCTGAAATCGGAAGTGAAAAAAAAAATTCCCAGGTCATCGAGTGGGGTGTCAAATGAAAGCTTTTAAAAGCACGAGTTTAAAAATAAATATAATGTAATACTTGCGCACACTTTTTATTGTATTATTTTTCAAAAATTGCAAAAAATCGCTGTCCCCTCCTTATCTAGAAAAGTACTGATCAAAAAATTTTGAAAAAATTCTGGAATATTCTCCAAAATTATCACGAGTGCATTATCTTTAATAATTTTTTTTATAGGTCTAGCGCACCTGCTGCAGGAAAGCCCCTAAAGCGCTCCAGGAGCAGCACGTGTGCGGAAAAAGCGATTCACGTTGTTCTTGAATCGCTGTCAATTGTACTCGGTGGGAAACGCAGCCCTAGGCAAATTATTCCAAAGAGATGATGTTCTCGATATAAAAGACTGCTTGAAAAGCGTTATACACGGAGTAACAAGCTGACCCTCATACGGATGTGAAGTATTAGCGCGACGTGTATTTCTAACATGCATCGCTCGGGGAGGAATTAAGCGGGCTACATCCTTTGAACACTCTCCATGAAAATACTTGTAGTCGCCAACCGTTCTTCGATGTTCCAGCGAATCAAGGCCGCCGGTCAGTTTCGGGTCTCCAATCAGACGAACAGCTCTTCTCTGAACAGAATGCAACAAATGCATTGTGTGTTTGAGAGCGGAGCCCCAAACATGGGAGCAATATTCCATAGTTGGTCGAATTTGAGCTTTGTAAAGAATTAACAGTTGTTGTGGAGTGTAAAGCTTTCTGGTTCGAAATAATATTCCCAACTTTTGAGAAGCTCTCCTTGCTATGCCTGCAACATCTTCATGCTCCCAAATTAACGCCCAACAAATTGAGTTACGATGTTAGGGGAATGGAGTGCCCCGACATGACTATGTTAACTTTTTTTAGAAGAAACTGCCTCCTGGTTTTTGTAGCGTTAAATTCCACTTGGTTACTGTCACCCCAATATAGATTTTCTTCCAGGTCTTTGTTAAGTTGAGCGACCTCCTGCTATCTGCGGATATTCGCCCGAGTAGCCGATGTCCGAGCGTTCAAAGTGAATGAAGAGATAAGCATACTGTCATCTGCAAAGATGTAGATTGGATTCTCGGTCTTTTCCAGCAGATCGTTAATGTAAAAGAGAAAGATAGTAGGAGACAGTATGGAGCCTTGAGGGACACCGGCGAGGATGGGGAAGGTGTTAGAAAGAAATCCGTTGACCACCACTCGTAAAAAACGTTCTCTGAGGAAACATGAGAGCCACAAACAGAACTTTTCAGACATACCATAAGAGCGTAGCTTAGCCAACAGTCCATCGTGCCAAACACGGTCGAATGCCTTGGATATGTCAAGAGCAACCGCTCGAGATTCTGTTCAATTGCGTTGTTCCAAACACGTGTTACATAAGTCAGAAAATCTCCTGTCGATTTATGTTTACGAAAGCCATATTGGTGATCGCTAATAATGTTGAGTCCTTCAAGATATTTTAAATGATGCTGATTGATAACTTTTTCCATGACTTTCGATATTATTGAAAGCAGTGTGACTGGTCGGTAGTTATTTGGTAAGCTCTTCTTGCCTTTTTTAGGTATCGGCTGAACTGTGGCACATTTCTAGCAAGAAGGAAATATCCCCTTTCTGTAGGATAGGTTGAAAAGTCTGGTGTTAGTTTCCCTCGCACAGTTTCTGAGAACTATAGCAGGTATTCCGTTAGTGCCAGAAGCTTTTTTGGTGTCCAGCTTCATTACGGACACTAATTGTGTAAATCAAACTTGCACTGGACCGGTAATTATAATGGAAACAGACACTATTCTACAGCTTTAAATTAAACTGAAAATCAAAGTCGCACTTCTTATCCCTTTAATCGAGTTTTGAATATATTAGAACCATTATTATTAACAATATTTATATCAAGAAATAGCACTTTTTAACAGTTTACTGCAGGTGAATTTTCACTGGAACTAAAAGTAGACAAACCTTTTTCTGAAAATTTTAAAAATACTGAAATATATAAAGAATCTTCTAGTTATGGATTTCCACCAAGAATCGGCTGAATCAATTCAAGTGTTAAAAGAAGCTTCAATAAGTTTCCTAGCCAATATATATTTTAAATTGGTACCAAATTTATGGTTTTTCGACTAATGTACAAAACTTGAAGTGTTTCCACAGTATTATCAATTAAAAACCAACAATAAGAGCTCTGCTGAAGACGAAATTATTCGTGCGAAACAAAGTCAAAAATTCGAAATATTTTCCTCAGCTGGTCTAAAGAAATGGTTAACATATAAGAAGATTCAGTTTCGAAAAAACTAAAATACAGAACACTTCTTAACGTTTATCTGAAGGACTAATGTACAAAACTTGAAGTGTTTCCACAGTATTACAATTAAAAAACCAACAATAAGAGCTCTGCTGCGAAACAAAGTTCCTCAGCTGGTCTAAAGAAATGGTTAACAGAAGATTAGTCCACACTGGAGGTAGTCCACGCAGAACTAGCTTATAGACTCCATTATATTGAATTTCTTACCTTGGATAATGATACAAGGCAAAAAGGAATTAATATAATACACTGCCATAAAATTATGAACCCACCATTTATTATAGTAACTTTATCTTCATTTTGTAACAAACCATCTGAAGAAGCTGTCGTACAGCGAAACATGTCATGGCGTTAAAAATAAAAAAATTTAGTGGAAATTTAAGTAGTGTTTTACTTTTTGCTAATCTTCTTTATATAAAGAATGCGGGCCCAATTAATTATGTGGTATGGAAGTATGTATCCGTAAAGCAGCATTATATCCATTAAAAATAATATGTTATGGAGATTCGAACATTGTGCAGTAATAAAATACCTTGTAACAAATCGGTAAAGTAATTTATCCAGTATTTTCTTTGCCAACATGCAATAATAAAATAAGTAGCGAATTTCACTTTCTCAAGGGAAGGGAAAGTAAATTTCCGTAATACAATTAAAAACCATTAAAAACCAAAACATATGGACACCCATCTCTTTCACCCGCTTCCCGTAAAACTCCAGGTTTCATTTCTATTTCAATCATTATAATTTCATTTTGTTTGAGTATTATAGTGTCAACAGTCACATAGACAGACCAACGAGAATGGAGAAAATATATTTTTTGTGATCTAAGAATCCTAAAACGTAAAGAAAAGCGAAAATATACTTTCTTTTAGCAAAGGAACGCTTCTTCTTCTTCCTACTTATAGCTACGCACTATTGTCTGTTTTCTTTGTTCCCTGATCTATATATCGTCGCTCCATCTCTTTTTTGAACGTCCTATTGATCTTCTTCCATTCGGCCACTTGTTTCTTGCTATCCGGACTATCTTCTTTGCTATTTTTCCTATGTGTTGTTGTCTTCCACTTTTCTTCCCCTTATCCACTGGTTGATATTTTCAATATTACATGTGCATCTTATGTCTTCACTCCTTTCTCTATTCCTCAGGGTCTTGTTTGTACATTTCCTAAGTATTCTCATTTCAGTTGATTCCAGCATCCTCTATGTTATACTTGTATCAGGTCTTGTTTCAGATGTGTAAGTCATTACTGGTCGAATTACGGTCTTGTATATGCTTGTTTCGGTTTCAATGAAGAGGAATTTAATTCTAAATAAAGTATCGTTGAGGCATTACGCTATCCTATTATCTTTGTTGTCTTGATGTTTTACTTCTTCTCCCATTTTTTCGATACTAGATATTTTGATGCTCAGGTAATCGACTTCCATCACCTATTCTAGTAGTTTTGCTATTACTATTGGCTTGGTTTTTTCAGTTGAGATTGACATATTATATCGTTTTGCTGCTATATAGAATTCCTATAGCAATCTTTGCAGATCGTTCTCGGTCTCAGCCATTATTATCGTGTCAACTGTGTAATATATTGTCTGTTACCCATTCTTCTTTTAACATTCTTCAGAATTTCATTCATAACAATATTAAATAGAAGAGGTCTTAAAGAGTCTCCCTGCCTGATTCCAGATTCATAGTTGATTGGTTCTGTCATTCCTTCTGGAAATCCACACACGCACACGCCCACGCCCACGCCTACGCACACGCACACCCACACGAGCACGCACACGCGTATGCACACGCGCACCCACACGCGCACCCACACGCGCACACACACACACGCGCACCCACACGCGCACTCACACGCGCACGCCGACGCCCACGCCCATGCACACGCACACGTCCACGTACATGCGCACGCACACGCACACGCGCACCCACACGCGCACCCACACGCGCACCCACACGCGTACCCACAGGCGCACCCACACGCGCTCACACAAAGGAATACCAGCCAGACACTACTTCCATGTCGTGTATCCAGGGTAACGCCAAAAATGTCTCCAATTTTTGAAAAATCTGGAACAAAAATGATAATCCGAAATTGATAGAATGATTGTCCATCAAAAGAATTGATCTCTGGGAAAAAATCTGTCCTGCATATGAAAGGAACTTCCATGGAAATTCAAATTTTTTCTCAAATTTTTGAAAAACATGGACAAAAAAAATCAAAAATCCAGCCCGGCCGATCGATTGACAATAAAAAAAAAACGAACATTTAACGAAAAATGTGTCAGGATTAAGTGAAAATTACGATTTATAGAGTGATTTTCCCGCGAAAAACACAGTTTTTCCATAAAAATTAATACTTCTTCTAAAAATTTCGGAAAAAAAAAAAAAAAAAAATGTGGAAAAAAACCTAAAATCTAGCTCGACAGATCGATTGATCATGAAAAAACGAATAACTGGAAAAAAACCGGTCAAGTGCAAGTTGAACTTGCAAAATTAGTGTTCCGTACGTTGATTGCTTTTAAAATAAAAAAATTTGTTACGGAGGTATAAAATGATCAGTGACTTCAAAAAATACACCTCAAATGAGTTTTCAACAAAGTTTGTTTGCAGTCATTACTGAAAACAGATGACCTTGAAATCTTTGTTTTTTATATACCAGATAAATTATTAAAGGTAATGCACTCGTGATAATTTTCGTTCAACCCCAACTCGATGACCTAGTAAAAAAATTTTTTTTTCACTTCCGATTTCACCCCCAAAACTAACCCCTTATGTCAAAATTTAACTTTCAGAACTACACGGCTCTGATGAGGCCATCAATTCCTAAATTATTACCAAATTTCAACTTTCTATGCCAAATAGTTTCGGAGAAAATCGGGTCTGACAGACAGACGGACAGACACACACACAGAGAGATACCGAAGTCATCTTATAAGTGTTCCGTACGGACCACTAAAAAGAATCTTTTCGATTCCAAATTTTAGACCTGTAGGGTAATTTCGTTTCGCCCCACTGTGCGTAGGTTCGGGGCAGTCTCTCTTTGATTCCATCTAAAGAGGCCTAAAATGACATATTCCGCGGCCGCTAAATATATATACAGTCCACAACTTGCCAAACGTGGCTCGTTAGGCAAAGTGAATCCGATAGCTCAGAGGAAACACTCTGAGGACTTTGACTTAGTTCAGGTTGGAAGTCGTTGCAAGAGCATGCAGAAAATCTCGTCGACAGCCTGCCTCGAAGATATCAGGCTAATATTGAGGCAAGAGTCGATTGGACAACTTACGAATTCTTTAGTGTGCTAACAACGGCGCAATTACGCCATTGTTATCACACCAAAGAATACACTGATGGCAAGAAATGTTCTCGAAAAACATTTTTTCAAGAATACGAGCGGTCACGTTCTACTTGTTAGACTGTATATTAATTTTTTGTTTTTCTTTCAAAAACCCTGGAATCTAATCTCCTCTCACCGCTCTCGTCTCTTATATGTTTTACTATTAATATTTAGGCTTCAAATTTATTTATTATTTCCACAAAAAAAAAACAGGAAAAGTTACCATATTACTATTAAACCTTGTAAGATGTATCGACCACCCATCCTTTTCACCCCTTTGGACTGAAGTGATATCGTTTAAAAACTATTGGCTTCTTTTCCTAGTTAGATAATACCTATGTACCAAGTCGGAAATTTATATCTCATTTCGTTCGTCGTTATCGTACCAACAGACCGATAGACAGACAATTCAACGGAAATAAATGACTATGTTTGTCGTGATCTAGAAACTCTAAAACAGCAAAAATCTGGGAATGCGATTTTTTTCAAGAATGTAATCCTTTCCTTTGACAAGGAAAGTAAAAACGGAAAGATGGTAATGAAATCCGGGAAGATTTAGAGACTACGTATGAAGATGATATACATGCTGGTCCATTTCACACAGTACTCACAGAAAGAAATATTACAGAATTAGCGATTAGTAATTAGTAAAGAATGTATTGACGAAATTTTACATAATTAAAAACATAAGTAAAGTGAGTGCACAATGGGCACCTAAAACCTGACACCGCTTGACCGTAATCGTCATGTGGAATGTTGTTGCTACTTTCTTACTTTATGCGTGAATAATCCTGATACAATATATGATTTTATTATGAAACATAAATTTACGAGTATGATCCCAAACCAAAACAAAAATCAATGCATTGGAAAAAAACCACCCAACATATTCAAGGTTCAGCGAATATCGGCGAGGCTTATGACCATTTTCAGGGACACCAGAGGAAATATTGTTATAGACCCCACCATCCAAAGAACACTCTAAAAATAGATGATTATTATGCTGAATTATTTGACAGAGTCCGCAAAGCTATAAACTAGAAGCGTTGTACGGAAATGGTGCAGTACGAAAACACACCACAACTAGCTAAACGTGCAAACGCGAAGCTTGATTTCAAGAAATTAATTATCTACCCGGGAGTCCCTGCCTAGCATCCAGCGATTATTATTTAAGAACTTGAAATAACCTTGAGGGGCCACAGATATACACGCGAAGAGATTAAATCAGCATTTCGCAGTTACTTTTCTGAAGGATTCGAATCATTAAATGAAAGATTCTAGAACTATTTTCATGGAAAGTGTTCGATCGATGTAGCTAGCTTAATTCCTCCCAGAGCGGTGCATGTTAGGATTACACGTCGCTATTATACTTCACAACCGTATGAAATTCAGCTTGTCACTCCTCGTACAACCCACCCTTTTCAAGCAGCCTTTTATATGACGAAGCTCATCCCTTTGGAATGATTTGGTCAGGACTGTATTTTCCACCGAATACAATTTACAGCGATTCAAGACCAACGTCAATCTCCTTTTCTGTACACGCGTCGCTCCTATAGCGCTTGAGAGGCATATCACACAGCACATGCCTCTAAAAAATAACCGGCCAAGTGCAAGTCGGACTTGGGCAATTAGTATTCTGTACGATGATTGATTTTAAAATAAAAATGTTTGTTACGAAGGTATAAAATGACCAGTGACTTCACAAAACACACCCCAAATAAGTTTTCAACAAAGTTCCTTTCTGATCTTTACTGAAAATTGATGACCTTGAAATTTTTGTTTTTTTATATATCAGATAAATTATTAAAAGTAATTCACTCGTGATAGCCTTGGTTCAATCTACACCCTGTTGGGAATAATCCAGAATTTTTCCAACAGCGATTTTTGAAAAGTAATACAAAGAAAAGTGTGCGCAAGTATTACAATATGTATATTTTTGAACTCGTGTTTTTACAAGCTTTCATTTGACGCCGCACTCGATGACCTGGTAATTTTTTTTTTACTTTCGATTTCACCCTCCAACACTAACCCCTTAAGTCAAAATTTCAGTTACAAAACTACACTGCTCTGACGAGGCCATCAATTCCTACATTAGTGCCAAATTTCAACTTTCTATGTCAAATGATTTCGGAGAAAATCGGGTATAACAGACAGACAGATAGATAGGCGAACAGACAGAGAGACGGACAGACACCGAAGTGTTCCATACGGAACACTAAGAAGTAGTAAGTGGATTGAAATAGATGGAGATTATATTGAAAAATAAGGCCGATAAATTTTTTAACTGGCTGTTTTCTCTTTATAGAAAAAACAGAATAAGATAGTTGGTTAAACTCACTTTTTTATTATTAGCTTACTCCAAATTATATTGGAAATTATATCGATAACTTAGAGGAGATTTTAGACTATACATATAAAGAGTATTAAATAAGGGCACATTTAAAATAATAGTAATAAATAAAAATGCAAGGCAAGTTCTTGAATGCTGCAATTTCAACAACATTCATCAATTTATCAAGACAAATAGATTCTGAACGAGTGCAAATTTGATAAACTTCGCCATATTATCAAGAAAATATTCTCTCAAAAATGATGTCTATTTCATATTTATTTAGTTTGTGGGGATATCTTGTCGATTAAGTAAACAAATTTT
This sequence comes from Pachyrhynchus sulphureomaculatus, assembly GCA_019049505.1. NCBI lineage: Eukaryota > Metazoa > Arthropoda > Insecta > Coleoptera > Curculionidae > Pachyrhynchus > Pachyrhynchus sulphureomaculatus. Next base: position 36,428,422 of record CM032447.1, on the reverse strand, counting down.
GTCAGGTGCTGGTGGACTCCGAGATTTTAGACTAAAAAAATGTTCTATTAAATTAACCAAAACTATACTGCATTAATAGTTTCAAAGTTCTGATTACAATTTCACCCACTTTCTGTTACACTATAGAACTATACATAGACATTCACATATAAATTTAACATATAAAACAAAAAAAAGGGAAGTGTACTCCATTTTTTTTCTAATTCATACCTGTAGCTACAAATAAACATATTCCTACAATGGTTATCTGAAAAACTTATGACAACTTTGTATAAAACCTTTTATTTAATTTGTTGGAATAAGGAATGTCTCGCTTCACCGGCAGCTAAACTCTGTTTCCAAGTTTTCTGTAACATTCAGGTTTAATTTTTTTTTTAAATTGTTATAAATTTCGAAAATTTTGAACTTACCTCTGTCGAAAATACAATTTTTTATTTTTTCAAAATTTTATAGCCTTATACTGTCTCACACAAGTAGTGAATTTTATAGACACTGTCTGTTTGTTAACGAAGTGGGTCTTTTGGTGATTCTCAGCAACGATCAATGTTGTTACAAATGTTAGATCCTTTTAAATAATTAGCTGTTAGTACAAGATTGTACAATGTTAGATCCTTTTAAATAATTTAGCTATTTTGTCTGTAGAATGTAAGATCAGCCTGCATTATATACTGGTGAGTTCTTACTACCATCTTGTCTGGTAGCCGGGTTTTTAAAGTTCTAAAAATGTATATTAATATCTTCTTTCATATTATCAAATCGCTTTAAAAACAAACGTTTACAACGCAACTCCATCTAATGCTCTTAAAGAACCCCGCAATAATCTTTTGGAAATTGGATCCTGGTCAAATCGGCTGAAAATGTAATATGTTATGTTTCAAGCTATTCTGATCAAAAATCTCCATGGACACAAAGTCAAAAAATTGATAAATTAAGGATTATCGAGCATGGAATTAGTAAAAGAACTGATAGAAAAATGCAATTTTTGCGTTTTTTAAGGACTAATATTGACTAGAACATGATTTTACAAAAAATTTCGAAGGAATTATATATTTTTAGAGTTGCTAATTATGATTATAATAATAATTTTGCCCCATTTCGCTCCTACTTTCGAATATTGGCCATTTTGGCCATTTCTAGAGTGTTTTTAGTGTTCCGTGCGGAACACTTATAAGATGACTTCGGTGTCTATCTCTCTGTCCATCACACCCGATTTTCTCCGAAACTGTTTGTCATAGAAAGTTGAAATTTGGTAATCATATACGAATTGATGGCCTCATCAGAGCCGTGTAGTTTTGAAAATTAAGTTTTGACTTAAGGGGTTAGTTTTGGGGGGTTAAATCGGAAGTGAAAAAAAAAAATTTACTAGGTCATCGAGTGTGGTATCAAATGAAAGCTTATGAAAACGCGAGATTTATATATTATATATATATATATATATATATATATATATATATATATATATATATATATATATATATATAATGTAATACTGGCGCACACTTTTCTTTGTATAATTTTTAAAAAATCGCGAAAAATCGCTGTCCCCCCACCTTATCTCGAAAAGTACTGATTACCTTTAATAATTTATCTGGTATATATAAAAAAAAAAACAAAAATTTCAAGGTCATCAATTTTCAGTAAAGATTGGAAACAAACTTTGTTGAAAAATCATTTGGGGTGTGTTTTGTGAAGTCACTGATCATTTTATACTACTGTAATAATTTTTTTTATTTTAAAAGCAATCAACGTACGGAACACTAATTGTGCAAGTTCAACTTGCCCTTGAACGGTTATTTTGATTTAATTCGTCTAAAATATATTTTTGCAAAAAAATTCTAGTGGAATCTTATGTTTTTGTGTTAATAATTACGAATATAATAATTATTTTGAACCAATTTGATCGTACTTTCCAATAGCGTTTATTGTTGGCCAATTTTTGGCCGTTTTCTGGATTTAATTAGACTAGAACATGTAAAAGTTATACTTTATTTTCAACAACTCTAAGGAAATTGTTAAGAAATAATGGTGAAAGTTATATCACTTATAATTAAGGAGTAAAATCCAAAAATGAGTAAAAATGGCCGCTATTCTACAATAGGACCAAATTGGATTTAAATCGGCATCGCAAAATTGGAATTTATCGTAAAAATATGTTCTAGTAGAATTAAAACCAAAAAAAGTAATAAAAATGCGTGCATGTGTGTATATGTGCGGGCGTATGCTAACTTAACGACAGAGTTTAATAACTCCCGGGATATTGCAAAATGTACGTAAGTATACCGTCGGCATTAGCGTTATCCAATGTACACCACGTGGCGGTCGCGCAATCAGATTTTGTACATCTTGGCCCTGAAAAGGGCCGATTGCTTCTCTTGGGTTTTTGAAATATTCAGAAATATATTCTTAAAAAAGTTATCTTTCATTTACATTTTTCACAAAAATATGTTCTTCTTCTCTTCTTCTTCTTCTTTCTTATATGATGTGTCATATAAGTAGGCATACTGCCTGTTTTATCCCAATTAGGCCTCTTCCGATGTGAACTTCCAGCATTCCTTTCACCTTTTCTGAGGTCTACCCCTAGTTCTTCTACGGCAGGATTTATTGAGTTTGGCCCTTTTTACCAATTGTTGTCGTCCATCCGATCTACGTGTTTATTCCATTGTTTTCTTCTAGTTCTGGTTCATTTGGATATTTCTTGGATCTTATTTAGTTTTTGTAGATTTTTGGTGCGGATTCTATCGTGGATAGTTTTTCCATGTATGTCCCCAATCACCTTCATTTCTGTTGTCCCCATCGTTTGTGCTGTTTTACATGTGTCAGCTCTTGTTTCCACAGCATATGTGAGGATCGGTCTCACTGTTGTCTTGTATATTCTTATTTTACTTTCCACTGTGAGGTATTTATTTTTCCATACTATATCCGTTAAACACTCTGCTATTAGTGATGCCTTCATAGACTGTTGTTTGACTTCCCTGTTTAAGTCTCCGTAGCTTGTTATCATTATTCCCAGGTATTTAAAATTATTAACCTATTCAATAAGACTTTCTTGTATCTTAATAATTCTTTTGAAGCTAACATACATTTTGTCTTCGTTGTGTTAATAATCATGTTTAATTTTCTTGATTCCAAATTGAAGGCATGAAAGATCTTATGAAGGTTGTCCTCAGAATCGGAGGTGAGGACTGCATCATCGACGTAGCAGATTGTGTGGAAGTGTGTGTTGTTCATTTTGTATCCTCTAGTTTTTGGAAGATTCTCCACTATTCTGTCCATGACAAGATTGTAGATAAAGGGACTAAGTGAATCGTCTTGTCTTATTCCGGCGTTTATTTTTATTTCCTTGCTCAGTAGATGTCCCACTTTTATATTTGTTCTACATTCTGTGTTAATGTCACGTATGATTTTTATTAGCTTCGGGTTTGTCTGCTTTTTCTGTAATAATTTTATAATATCTGTTAATTGCACTCTATCGAAGGCTTGAGCCATGTCGACGAAACATATATACGCAGGTTTGTTAAATTCTTTAGCTCTGCCTCCCTATTAATATGGCATCTATGGTCGATCGATTTTTGCGGAATTCCTGTTGTTCCTTTCTTATTTGAATATCCTTGCTCATTTCTTCTAGTACGACTTTTGTTAATACTTTTAAGGTAGTATTTAGGAGCATTATTCCGCGGGAGTTTTCGGGTGACGTCTTTTGTCCTTTTTTGAATGTTGGGATTGTTATGCTAGTTTTCCAATCTGTAGGTATTTGTCCATGTTTTACTATGTTTGAAAAGAGCTGTGCTAGTTGTTGATATAGGTTTTCTCCTCTATATTTTAGCATCTCATTTGTAACGTCGTCTGGTCCTGAGGCTTTTCTATTTTTTAAGACTTCTTAAAATATATTCTAAATAAATTAAGTCAAAAAAGACTCCATAAATGTCCAATATTCGAACGTAGGAGCGAAATAGGTCAAAAGAATTATTATATTCATAATTAGCAGCCAAAAAATATATAAATCATAGTCAAAATAAGTCCAAAAATAGTATTTTTCCTCGATTTTTTTACTAATCCCACGCTCGATAATGCCTAATCTATCAATTTTTGGGCTTTGTGACCATGAAGACTTGAAGCATAACATACTATATTTTCAACCGATTTGACCGGGATCCAATATCCATAAGATTAGTGCGGAGTTCTTTGATCAAAAATATTCTGTCCTTTTATCATCTATCCTTGCTTTTTGTACAAAGATTATCGTGTAATAATGTAAAAGAGGTTTGGGGCTCTGTTCCCAAACATACAATAGATCTGTTGAATTCGATTCGGAAGAGAGCTGTCTGCCTGAGTGGAAACCCACAACTGACAAGCAACCTTGCTTCCTTGGAACATCGAAGAACCGTTGACGACTTGAGTCTATTCTCCAAGTATTTTCATGGAAGGTGTTCGATAGATGCAGCCTGCTTATTTCCTCCCAAATCGGTGCCTGCTTGGAATACAGTCTGTCAATTAAGAACGTGAAAAAATGTATTTCGAGTACATTTTTTGCCATCAATGTATTCTTTGGTGTGCTAACAACCGCACAATTACCTTAATAAATTGTCTAATCGCCTCCCGCATCAATAATCGCCTGTCATCTTCCAAGCATGCTGTCGACGAGATTTTCTACATACTCTGCAAATTTTTCGAATCTCACGAGACAACTGAGTCAAAGCCCTCAGCGTCTTTCCTCTGAGCTCTCTTTACAAGACCAAACATTTTCAATAGGGTTGGCGTCCGACGATTGTGAGGGTCACTCTAGTATCTTATCGTGGGCCGAAGTGAGCCGCTTTGCAACGTGATTTTCACCCAGCAAAGGTTTCTTTAACGTACTTCGGAATTTGACATCATGAGCACTAAGATTCGAATGGTCTTACGGGACACATTCAAATCCGATTTTCTTAATTTCACCGCTCCTTGACGCCGCGTGAATTTCAGGTCCCGTGAAAACAAAGAGACGATTCATTTTTCGACTTTCGGAGTGCCTTTGCCTATCGAGCCACGTTTTTTCAAGTAATCGACATTTCTCGTCTAGTTAAAACGATTTATTCACTGCTTCACAAACAACACGACTTTTAAATATATCTAGGCCCCTTTGAATGGGAATAAAGAAAAATTGCCTCGAACCGACGAGCAAACAACTGAATCATATTGGATTTTGCGTGATTTTGACGAAAGTTCGCAATCGACTGATACTTTTACAAAATTGCGTCGTAGACAACGGTTTCCTCTACCGATCCCTAGAATCGCATCTCCAAAAATGAATTATCGCGGACACGTTCTTACTTGACAGACTGTACACGTCGAGCTAATACTTCACATCAGTATGGAGTTCAGCTTGTTACTCCTCGGACGACCCTTTTCACACAGTCTTTTATATGGAGTACTTCATCCCTTTGGAATCATTTGCACAGGACTGTGTTTCCCACCGGATACAATTTACAGCGATTCAAGACCAACGTGAATCGTTTGTTCCGCACCGGCTCCTGTAGCTCTTTAGGGATTTTTTTTTTATGGGCCTAGCACACGTGCTACAGGGCAGTCTCTAAAGCGCTCCAGGAGCAACACGTGTGCGAAGAAAGCGATTCACGTTGTTCTTGAATCGCTGCAAATTATACTCGGTGGGAAACACAGTCCTGGGCAAATTATTCCAAAGGGATGATATCCTCCATACAAAAGACTGCTTGAAAAGCGTTGTCCGAAGAGTAACAAGCTGAACCGCATACGGATGTGAAGCATTAGCGCGACGTGTACTTTTAACAAGCACCGCTCTGGGAGGAATTAAGCGGGCCACATCCTTCGAACACTGTCCATGAAAATACTTGTAGAACAGGCTCAAGTCGCCAACCGTTCTTCGATGTTCCAGCGAATCAAGGCCGCCGGTCAATTCCGGGTCCCCAATCAGACGAACAGCTCTTCTCTGAATAGAATCCAACAAATGCAGTGTATATTTGGGAGCGGAGCTCCAAACGTGGGAACAGTATTCCATAGTTGGTCGAATTTGAGCTTTGTAAAGAATTAACAGTTGTTGTGGAGTGTAAAGCTTTCTGGTTCGAAATAATATTCCCAACTTTGAGAACTTCTCCTTGCTATGCCTGCAATATATTCATGCCAGGACATATGTGACGATGTTAGAGGAATGGAGTGCCTCGACATAACTATGTCGAGTTCAGCAACGTTAACTTTTTTAGAAAAAACTGCCGCCTTGGTTTTTTGTAGCGTTAAATTCCACTTGGTTACTGTCACCCCAAGATAGAATTTCTTCCAGGTCTTTGTTAAGTTGAACGACTTCCTGCTCTCTGCGGATATTCGCATGGGTAGGCGATGTCTGAGCGTTCACAATGAATGAAGAGATAAGTGTACTGTCATCTGCAAAGCTGTAGATTGGATTCTCGGTCTTTTCCAGCAGATCGTTATTATAAATGAGAAAGAGAGTAGGAGACAGTATGGAGCCTTGGGGTACGCCGGCGTTGATAGTGAAGGTGTTAGAAAGAAATCCGTCGACTGCCACTCGTAAAGAACGCTCTCTGAGGAAACGTGAGAGCCACAAACAGAACTTTTCAGATATACCATAAGAACGTAGCTTAGCCAATAGCCCATCGTGCCAAACACGGTCGAATGCCTTGGATATGTTAAGAGCAACCGCTCGAGATTCTCCAAAGTGTTCGAGTGCGTTGTTCCAAACATGTGTTACATAAGTCAGAAGATTTCCTGTTGATATATTTCCCTGCAGCATGTGTGTTATGCACATTCACACACCCTCACTATCAACGCCGGTGTGCCCCAGGGCTCCATACTGTCTCCTACTCTCTTTCTCATTTACATTAACGATCTGCTGGAAAAGACCGGGAATTCAATCTATAGCTTTGCAGATGACAGTACGCTTGTCTCTTCATTCACCTTGAACGCTCGGACATCGGCTGCTCAGGCGAATATCCGCAGACAGCAGGAGGTCGTTCAACTTAACAAAGACCTGGAAGAAATTCTATCTTGGGGTGACAGTAACCAAGTGGAATTTAACGCTACAAAAACCCAAGCGGCAGTTTTTTCTAAAAAAGTTAACGTTGCTGAACCCGACATAGTTATGTCGGGGCACTCCATTCCCCTAGCATCGTCGCTCAATTTGTTGGGCGTTAGTTTGGGAGAAAATATGTCTTGGCATGAACATGTTGCAGGCATAGCAAGGAGAGCTTCTCAAAAGTTGGGAATATTATTTAGAACCAAAAAGCTTTACACCCCACAACAACTGTTAATTCTTTACAAAGCCCAAATTCGACCAACTATGGAATACTGCTCCCACGTTTGGGGCTCCGCTCCCAAACATACACTGCATTTGTTGGATTCTGTTCAGAGAAGAGCAGTCCGTCTGATTGGGGGCCCGGAATTGACCGGCGGCCTTGATTCGCTGGAACATCGAAGAACGGTTGGCGACTTGAGTCTGTTCTACAAGTATTTTCATGGAAAGTGTTCGAAGGATGTAGCCCGCTTAATTCCACCCAAAGCGGTGCATGTTAGAAATACACGTCGCGCTGGTGCTTCGCATCCGTATGAGGTTCAGCTTGTTACTCCGCGTACGACGCTTTTCAAGCAATCTTTTATATGGAGAACGTCATCCCTTTGGAATAATTTGCCCAGCGCTGTGTTTCCCACCGAGTACAATCTACAGCGATTCAAGAACAACGTGAATCGCTTTTTCCGCACTCGTGCCGCTCCTGGAGCGCTTTAGGGACTTCCCTGCAGCACGTGTGCTAGACTAATAAAAAAAAAAAAAAAAAATTAAAAAAAAGAAGTTATAACATAATGGAAAATATAAATTTTACGAATTAAAAATACCGGTAAAATCATTCAAGCATTTTGCATTCTTTTGGATTCATTTTAGAAAATCACTGCCTCAAAAATTTAACCTGCCCTGTTTAAAATTATATCTAGTACGGGCCTGCATATCATCTGCAATTATAATTAAATTATATTAATTTTTTTATAATTCTACATTTATTTATTTGCGATTTTTATTTATATATAATCGTGTTATTTTCGCTAAGTACCCTGTAACTTTTGGTTTGTGACGACTGCACGCTATAATGATTTTACCTTGTATTCCTACCATTATTTAGGTTTCGAGTCTTATCAGTGCACCATTCTTTATGGTATGAAACAAGTATTACAGTTGTGTTGGCTGTTAAGGACTCAAAAAGTTCGAGTCGATTTTGGCCTAGTCTAGTACAATAACAAAAGAACATTCCGTATTAGTTTTCAAAGTGACGTCTTAATTAATAGTGAGTGTGTTACATTTGAAGTTTATTTTTGATATTAGGAAATAAAGTTTGATAAAGAAAAAATAGTGATTGAAGGATGGAAAAGTGTTTTATAATCACATAACTATGCAACTTGACTAAGTTTAGTGCTTGCAAAATTATACCACAGTAAACCCAATACAGTACCAAAACTCAGGTGTAATCGTATAAAAAAATCAGCTTTCAGTTTTCAAGCGATCATGTAGCAGTCCGTCATGTTAAAAAGGGGACCAGCGGGAGATTTTAGATAGAAATAATGTTACTGCGCAAAGTTTTATCATCCAAAATCATAAAAATTATACAAAAATTTTTGATTTAAATGTCAAGTTAGTGCAGCATGTGTTTTGTTAGAAAAGGGATGAATATAATGAAAAACTTGACAGGAAGGGATTTTCAAAAAAAATGATGCAGGCAAAAGTTTTAGCATTTTCTCCAAGAAATTGATTAGGCATATCCGATTTTGGGCCCAACGCTTTGTTGGGATTCTATAAGGCCCAAGAGTGAAAATTGAAAATGGAACTCCAATTTTTTAAATACATATTTGAATTCGGCAAGGAATTTTATGTCCAAATACAAATTGAATGTTTCTGGGCCTCATTATAACTACAATAAAATCTGACTCTTACAAGGATCTTCACCTGTATTATTAGCCTTTGACACACGGAATATTCTTTATCTGATCCTATATTAACGTGTGGATACGCATGGCCGAATAAACGATTTTTTAAATAATTTTTAAGCATTTTCTGAGAAAAATGTGAAAATAAATTTTGCACAAATTTTCAGTTGTACAATCATCAATATCATAACAGAAATAGTTTCTCAGAATTATTGTTTAATTAAATAACTTACCTTTCAACTCACTCCTGGAGTACTTTTTGAATTATTTTTAAAATTGTCGACGGCACAACAATAACCTCCTTTCCCGATGATTACATACATTGTTTGTCAACGTTTTTGATTCTCTTTACTTACAAACGTTTTTATATAAAATCTCTTCTGTCTTTAAATTCATATAAACTACAATCACATCAAGAAACGATAGACAATACTTTTTAAAAGACACATTCCGAGATCAGATGTAAACATTGACCGGCCATTTTGAAAGGGGGACCCGTCGATGCACGCGATGTTAAAATCTCGTCACCAACTTGAAGCTCACTTTCGCTACTCTATTGGGTTTACTGTGACTATATATTGATGTAAAGGTACAGCTGATGTAAAAGTCAGGGACGGATCTAGAATTAAACTCTAGTGTTCTGTAAATATAAACGATTAAGAGATCCATGTCTTTAAGTTATCTGGACAAAAGGCATAATTCGTCGAAAAGTATCTCGATCTCATAATATGGCTTATGAAGTGAACCTCTTTTAGTCATGAAAGAATAGCAGGATTACATGTGTCTAAAGGTCTATATGACAATGTCTGTTACTTTCTATTCCCCAACATACAATTTAATTTAGTTACTATCATAAAGTACAGTAACATGAACTTTGTACCTAAGACTGTATACCCAATCCGCTCAACACTAAAAAGATGCGGCGAATTCAAAAGCTGCGGGGCGCTAATTAAAGTAGAGACGTCCGGTCTGCGAAATTCTGCAATGAAGTCAAGATTTTCAAAATCTGATGGAGGCACCATAAATAATATTCGATAATATTTCAAAGAGAAGTATGGGATGGTTAACTTTTAAAAGATTTATTTCGTCCACCTTTAGTCTAAATTAGGATATAAGAATATTAAAATTGTTTTCAGATCTTGTTATTTATATAGGCTGATTTTAAAATTGTTTTCGCACGTTTTTAGGAACTCCAAGCCTGAAATCTTAAAAAAAAGACTAGTGGTTTGTGACAGCTGTGTGTAAAGTTGTAGTTGTTTTAAAGGATAAATGCACATATCTAACCCTAATAAGCATGTCGAGGTATGTTTTTAAAAACATTTCAATAAATCTTGTAATAAGAAAGCTTCCACTTACTAAATACTCTTTTTAGTGTTCCGTACGGAACACTTATGGAATTACTTCGGTGTCCGTCTGAGTGTTACACCCGCTTAGTAAGAGCTGTGTAGTTTTGAAAGTTAAAATTTGACTTAAGCGATTAGCTTATAGGGGGACGTGAAAAAAAAATCTTTAAAGTCATCGCTTTCCCCTCCTTATCTCGAAAAGTACTAACCAAAAAATTTTGAAAAAATTTTTGAATATTCGCCATAACATATAGATTGAGCCAAAATTATCACGAGTGCATTATATTCAATAATTTATCTGGTATTAAAAAAAAACTATGCGTCTTGACAATATAGCGGAAATTTTTTTCGTGGAAAGATTTGAATTTAAGTGTGGCTAAGTGCTACAAAATAACTACATGTGTTTGGTGCAATCAGTAAAACACTTATATACTTTCAGTACATTACTACATTTGGCCAGCACAGATAACATAAATTTCCATGATGACTGGTGACTAATGGATAGATAACGAAACAAAATAATTTTATTTCTTTTGTTTATAATTAAACAAATATTTGTTTTAAACTTTTACTACTAGATTCGAGATTTACCTAGATTCATTTTTTGTCTATTTGGTAGCTAAAATGCTAACTTTTATATACCAAGTGTACAAGTATGAAAGGCGGATTTTTTTTCTAAAAAAACATGTTAAATTCGGAAGAATGATAAAAAGTGCTTTATTCAAAGTAAGCTCCATCGCTTGTTATACATTTTTTCCATCTTTCCAGCTGAGTGCTTCCAACATGTCGCGAACTGGTTTTGCTGTATGTGATGGAGCATTGTCATGAAGAAAAATGACTTTGTGTTGCCTCTTTCGGTATTCTGGCCTTTTTTTCAAGCAGCGCACGGTTTAAATCGGTCAATTGTTGTTGGTAACGTTTAGTATTAACCGTTTCCGCAGGTTTTAACAGCTCATAATAGACCACGCCCCTCTGGTCCCACCAAACACAGAGCGTCGTCTTTCTGTCGAAGCGATTCGGTCTTGTGGTCGATGTGGATGGTGCGCCTGGGTCTACCCATGATTTTTTGCGCTTGGGATTCTCAAAATAAATCCACTTTTCATCCCCTGTAATTATACGATGCAAAAACGACTTCCTTTTGTACCGAGCGAACAAAATGTCACACGTGTTTTTGCGCTTATCCATTTGCCTGTCGTTCAACTCATGTGGTACCCATCTAACGGTCTTCTGAATCTTTCCCATCTCTCGTAGCCGATTGGAAACAGCTTGCTGACTAACGCCCAATTGCTCGGCGAGTTAGTTTTGTGCTTGCGAATCAGCTTCGTCCAACAATGCTTGCAATTCCACATCTTCGTATTTTTTTGGCGGTTTTCCACGTATCTTGTCTGAAACATCGAAGTCACCACTTTTGAAACGCCGAAACCATCGTTCACACATATCTTGCGATGGAGCATGTTCACCATAAGCTTCTCGAAGTAATCGGATGATTCAACAGCAGTTTTCTTCAAATGAAAACAAAAAATTAATGCTATTTGCGAATGCTTTTTGTTCGGTATAAATTTCGACAACAACACAACACTATGCACACACTCGTGCGCGTCTGACACTTGTTGATGACACAACAAAATGGCGCAGTTTCAAATCTTTATAGCAAAAACTGCATTGGTGCACCATCTGTTGTCTGAAATCCGCATTTCATACTTGTACACCTGGTATTATTGACTAAGACAAACCCTACGTATTGGATCTTAAGATAGATAGTTATACATATCAGGGACTTAATTAACTAGACTAGGTAAGGATTTTATTTTATTTTATTTTAAAAACAATTACGGTACGTAACAGTAATTGCGCTAGTCCGACTTGCACTTGGCCGGTTTTTTAATTATTCGTAATCGCCTATTGATCTACACAATACACAATATAGGTACCATTGGTATGTGATTCATCTAGACACTGATTATTTTAATTTGAAAGTAATAGCTACTAAAAAAATAATATTAAAAATTGTAAGTCTATAGCCAGTCTGAATAAACAGAGTTGTATTGATTATAATTTTAATAAAGACATAAATGTTCCAAATTAGTTTACTTTTTCCTTTATGTTAGGATGGTCCTCTTATATTTTTTACAATGTTATTATATAAACATGTTTTACAGTTACAAATCTAAGTAGAGTCGCTCAAGTAAGAATTTGTCGCCTACAACTTGTAGTAAATAAAAGAAACATGTGCTTTGTGAAAAAGGTTTCATTTCTCACTCTATTTATGATTATATAACACAATATCGAGCATGAATGCTGAATACGCTTTGCTCTTCGAGGCTGTATTCCTATATAATTACCCTAAAGGTCCGAGAATGACGCCCACAGCGGTTGCTAAGTATATAATAAGCTAATGATGATCATCATCATCATTAGCTTATTCCATCCATAGTCGCATGTAAGCTTCCCCAAGTTGTCTCCACTCAGCTCGGTTATTTGCTTTTTACATCCAATCGTATCCCGCTAATCTTTTAATGTCATTCATTCATTTTGTCTTTGGTCTACCTCTGCATCTTTTATGTTCTTTAGACCTCCATTCAACCATGCGGCGTGTTATCATTGATCCTTGAGATATGCCCCCCCCCATTTCCATCTTAGTATACATATTCGTTGTATTACATTTGTCACTTTTGATCTCCTTGCTCCTTCCAATGTTAGGAATGCAATCTTGGAGTCTAATATTTAGCATTCTCCTCTCCATTGCTCTTTGGGTTACCTGGAGTTCATATATTTTACTTTTATTTAAAGCCCATGTTTCAGTGACATATATTAATACCGGCAGTACATATTGATCGAACACTCGGGCTTTTATTGTATTGGGATGGTTTAAATGTGAATTGTAAACGTAGACCAAGCTAACGAGACTCTTCAATCCAACTCAGCCTTTAAACTATTTTTTGATATTTCAATTTTTTGTCCTAAATATATGAATGGTTGTAACTTTCCTATTATCTGATCTTCTATTAATAGTTCCTCGCTGTCATCTTCAGTTTTGTTATTCAAATATTTGGTTTTGGTGAAGTTTATTTTTAGACCTATTTCTCGAGCGTTGTTACTCCATTCCATGAGCATTTCTTTTAATTCTTCTTTGGTGTTGGCGATCAGACTGACATGATCTGCAAACTTAAAGTAATTTAATCGTTCACTGTCTATTATTCCTTTATTTTCCCACTTTAGCGATTTGAATATGTCTTCTAGAGCCGACGGGAACAGCTTTAGGGTTAAGTTGCCGGGTCTAACTCCTCTTTTAATTTTGATTTTATTTATTTTTTCTTCGAGCATTATTTGTGATGTAGCATTTTTATATGTGTGTTCAAGAAGAGATGTATATCTTTCGTCGACTCTTCTATTACTTGAGGCGTTAAGGACAGCCCATATCTCTACCGAATTAAATACTTTTTTGTAGTCAACCATTGCTATCCATAAGGTGATTATATATTCATTTGCTTTTTCCACTAGTAATCTAAGTGTTTGAAGATGGTCCAAAATGCAGCATACCCGCCTAAATCCCGCTTGTTCACGTGGTTGGTAAGAGTCTAATTTGTTTGTTAATCTATATTTTATGATTCTAGTGAGGATTTTGCATAGTATTGATAACAAGCTGATGGGTCTGTAATTCTCTAATTTCAATTTGTTCCCCTTTTTAAAAAGCAGAGTCAAGGTACAATACTCTCAGTTAAAAAATGTTGATGATCTAGCGGAATGTGGTTTATGTTTTCCCGAAACTCTTAATTAACTTTGCGCCAAAAGGAGCAAAAACTAAAGTAGAGCATTCACACTCATCGTCGGGCTAACGACTTGAAGTGACGGAGTACAATCAAGAAACCATTACTGAGTGAATAACCTTTAGAGAAATGACTCGTATCAGCACAGAAAACTTAGATCGAGACAGTAGCAATATCATTTTTTTTGGATGTAGCTTTATTTTGGGGTTTTGTTATCACTCTACGAACCTGGTCAATTTCCACTCATCGATTGATTCAGCATACCGAGAAACACTCTGTGAAGATGTTTGGGGATGTCTTTCGGAAAAAAGTTTTAGGAGACTCTTCATCTTTACTTATAATTTGAACGCTGAAAAAATGCTTCAGATTTACAATAAGGCATTAGCACCGACTGCCAAATGGTGTTTTGTCTATAAAAATGGCAAGCGGTTTCTTCCCCTTCTTCCCAAACATCGGAGTAAAACGTATAGCCAATGGAAAAGGGAATTCGGTATCATACACTTGTCATCCCGGTCGCCCTATACAAACCCGAAAGTGAGAGAAAGTGTGGTGATACATCAAGCAGAAGCTTCATAGTAAAAAGGTGTACAGGGTGAGTCAACGATAGAGTAAAATTCATTATCTCATTTGTTTCGGAAATGACGAAAAAATATTAAATACAATAGTTTTAGGAAATGTTAAGGTGCACAGGGTACTTCAAAAAAGTGTGGCCGATATAACATGTTTTTTTAAATGGAACATCCTATTTTCTAATTTATTTTTAAATTCTGCGTAAAATTTTATTACTTTTTTTTAATAATGTTATCTACCTAAACCTAGTAGTTTTTCTAATATTTCAATTTTTTTAAAAAAATATTAGTTTTCAGTTTTGTAAAAAATTGCCAGTAGCGCCATTGTTTCTGAAGGGGGAATACTCATAACTGGTACGAGCGTTCTATAGAGATAAAGAAAAGATATATGTAAAGAAATCTGAGTTAGATGCTACAGGGTGTTCAAAATAAATTTATGCATTTCGAATTGAAAAATCTAAAAAATTTTAAATGGCACACCCTGTATATTATTATTTTTTCTGATAGATTTTACAAACCCCTCCAACTTTTATTAAGTACGTCATGTACCTATTTCTAACAGTTTTCGATTTATTTTTCATATCTACTGGTGTTGTAGGGGAATTCACATAACAATCTTTAATGTAGCTCCACAAAAAGAAGTTTAAAGGTGTTAAGTTACATGATCGAGGGGGCCACTAAATGAATCCATCCCTACCGATCCATTTTTGTGGGTAACGATCCTTTAAAAATTCCTGAAATTCCCGGTGGTAATGAGCAGGAGCTCTGTCTTGTTGAATCCACATTTGTTCCCTTTCAAAGCTATCAAGAAGCTGGCGTAATTCGCTTTGCAAAAAATTTAGATATCTAGGCCCGTTAAGCGGTTCGCGGAAAAAAATATCGACCAATAATTCGAAAATTTAATATTCCACACTATACATTAAGCGACCAATAGTTTTGATTTTAAACTTTCCAGACCCAAAATGAATAACTGTTGAATAATATTGCATTTTATGGCTGTTAACTGCTTCATTAGAAAACATTATTTTGGATAAAAAATTTGGATCGGCCTCTGTTGCTCCATTCATAGTGGTACAAAAGTTTACTCGTCGTTCAAAATCACGGTCTTTAAGTTCTTGGTGTAGTTCCATATAAAAGGGATGATACTGATTTTCTCGTGGTGCGATTAGCCGTAGGTTGGGATGTGTCAGATAAGTCAGCTAGCTGACGGCTGCTGACCTGGGGATTATCTTTCTTTTTCCTCATTGGTAGCGTTCTGGTTTACTACTTTCCGTTTCGCGACCACTACCATCAAACCGTTCCATTAAGCACTGAAAAGATTTTCTACATGATATACGTCTATTAGGGTTCTTCGCTCCGTAAAGCCTTACTGCCAAAAGACAATTTTTTCCAGCCTTGCCCTGTATATAAACCGTATCAATTAATTCATTTTTAGGAAAATCCATAACTATTACCTTTATGCGTCACTTATTACAACAAATTAAACTATTTTTACTTGCTTAATAGACATGTCAAAATTTGACAATGCCTATATTTTTGTTTTGTGTTAGCAACTATGTTGTTATAGCGTAAGTGTATTAAAAACAAGGATAAAAATTGAAAAATTCAAAATAAATCGAAAACTATTAGAAATAGGTATATGACATACTTAATAAAAGTTAGAGGGTTTTGTAAAATTTATCAGAAAAAATTAATAATATACAGGGTGTGCCGTTCAAAAAATTTGAGATTTTTCAATTTAAAACAGTCGAAATGCATAAAATTTATTTTGAACATCCTGTAGTATCTAACTCAAATTTCTTTACATATATCTTTTTTTCATTTCTATAGAACGCTCGTACCAATTATGAGTATTCCACCTTCAGAAATAATGGTGCTACTGACAATTTTTTACAAAACTGAAAAAAGTATTTTTTTTTTTTAAAATTGAAATATTAGAAAAACCACTAGGTTTAGGTATTCAACATTTTTTCGTCATTCCCGAAACAAATGAGATAATGAACTTTACTCTATCGTTGACTCATCCTGTACACAGGGAATCAGCTGTCACGGAAAATTCGGACAATTTAGAAATCTTTGCCCCAAAAATACGCGGAAAATGTCGTCGAAAGTATACCACTAAGATGCCGGGCGATCATCGCTGCTGATATGGACTGGACGAACTATTGAATGATGAATTAGCATTTTAATGACAATCCTTTACTGTCGAATGACGTAACATTTTTTAAAATAAATTTTAATGAACAATAGGCGACACGTTCTTAGTTGACCGACTGTATAGTGTAAACAATGGTTTGAAACTATTGACCTAGATATGGTATATGTGAACAAAAAGAAAAACCGTTTTTATTATCGTAAAAGTAATGTCTAGTTTTACAATAAGGTGTTGTCTACGAAATCGGTCAGAAATGCTTGTACTCGTATATATATGAAACGACTTTCGTAGAAATGGTTTTATTTTTAGTGTTCCGTACGGAACACTTATAAAATCACTTCGCTGTCTGTCGGTCCGTCTATCTATCTGTCAAACCCGATTTTCTCCGAAAGTATTTGACATAAAAAAGTTGAAATTAGGCCCAAATATAGAAATTGGCAGCTCAATCAGAGCCGTGTAGTTTTGAAAGTTAAATTTTGACTTAAGGGGTTAGTTTGGGGGGTGAAATCAAAAGTAAAAAAAACTTTTTTTACTAGGTCATCGAGTGGGGTGTCAAATGAAAGCTTGTGAAACATAAATATGTATGATGTCATACTTGCGCATACTTTTCTTTGTATTATTTTTAAAAAAATCGCAAAAAACGCTGTCCCCCTCCTTTTCTCGAAAAGTACTGACCAAAAAATTTTGAAAAAATTCTGAAATATTCCCCACACGATATAGATTAAACGAAAATTATCACATTACCTCTGATAATTTATCTGGGATATAAAAAAAATCAGTTTTCAACAAAGATCGGAAACAAACTTTTTTGAAAACTCATTTAGGGTGACAAATTTTTTTATTTTAAAAGGAATTACCGTACGGAACACTAATTTTGCAAGTCCAACTTGCACTTGGCCGGTTTTTTAATTATTGTGTGGCTTTAGCTGTTCTATTGTATTTCGGTTACTTGAAGCATCTGTTAGAGTAGATGGATCCGTCCTTTTCCTATTTTGCACCTTTGGCAAATGATTTTGTCAGTGGTGCAATTGGGTGATCTTAGGGTTTCTGAGGCTTGAGATACTTCTCAAGGTTTACTTCACATTTTACGTATTTTTGGTTTGCCTTATAGTTATGCTCCAAGTGTCTTTTGTATCTTAACACATAGGCTGTTGTGGAAACTTCTATCATTTGAAACTGGATAGAAAGACTAGAGCTAGTGGCTTGGGTGGCTGGCCTTGTGATGCTGTCTTATGAATTCAGCTGCCTTGAACTCGAGTTTTTATAATATTTCTTTGACCTGTTGTTCAGAATAATTTGCCTGTAGTCCTCTGAGGACTCTCTGTCTATTTTGAGCCCTTCTAAAATAGTGACTTCCTAGCCAAAGTCGCAATTATTAGTCTTGAAGTAACAGTGTCAGAATATTGGTAAATTTGTCGCACTGGAAAGTTAGGAAATATAATGCAAAAAAACATTTATGCAAATTAAAATAATCATCGATCATTTTTAGACGTCTGGCCTCGATTTATGGAAAATTGTTGGATATTTATTTATTTTTTTAAATATATCAAGAAGTATACTAACGTATTTGACATTTGGCAGTGAAAACAATTCTGGGAGCCGCGACGCCAAGCAACTTTTTTTTCCATCGACATACCTTTTGTAAAACGGCATTAGAAAGCCCTAATTTTTTTTACTGTTGTTTACTGTGTTCTTAAACTGTTTTTAGTGTTTCGTACGGAACACTTATAAGATCACTTCGGTGTCTGTCTGTATGTATGTCCGTCTGTCACACTCGGTTTTCTCCGAAACTATTTGACGTAGAAAGTTGAAATTTGGTACTGACGGCCTCATCAGACCCGGGTAGTTTTGAAAGATAAATTTTGACTTAAGGGGTTCGTTTTGGAGGATGAAATCGGAAATGAGAAAAAAAATTTTTTACTAGGTCATCGTGTGGGGTGTCAAATGAAAGCTTGTAAAAACACGAGTTCAAAAATATATATAGTGTCTTACATGCGCACACTTTTCTTTGTATTATTATGAAAAAATCGCGAAAAATCGCTGTTCCAAAAATTTTGAAAAAATTCTGGAATATTCTCCACGAGGTGTAGATTGAACGAAAATTATCACGAGTGCATTACCTTTAATAATTTATCTGGTATATAAAAAAAAATAAAAAATTTCAAGGTCATCAGTTTTCAGTAAAGATCGGAAACAAACTTAGTTGAAAACTCATTTGGGGTGTGTTTTGTAAAGTCACTGATCATTTTATACCTCCGTAACAAAATTTTTTATTTCAGAAGCAATCAACATAAGGAACACTAATGCGCAAGTTCAAGTTGCACTTGACCGGTTATTTTTTCTAATTAGTTTTGCAAAAAAGGTATGCAACAAAAACCCTCTAAAATATTATTTTTTGGTCATCGTATTGCCATGGATCATATCCCACGTTTGGCGGTTTACAAACAATTTATTTTGATGTTTTTTTTATTGCTTAAGTTTCAAACATTTAATTTTATAAATATGTAATAAGTTATATAATGTTAAGTTATGTAGTGTTTTCCAAAATAATGTATTCTTGTTTTTTATTGTTCAACAATATTTTATTAAAGGGAAAACATCAACAGCATAGTAACTAATATTATAATTACTGTCAGATTAAAGTATGGCAGCCGCCTACTAGATGAATTGTTTAAAAAGCGCCAAACGTTCCATGGTAACCGCGAGTACCAAAAAATAATATTTTGGAGTGTTTTTGCTGCAAATTAGAAAAAAACAATTTAAGGAAAAAAATGTTGAAAAAAATTAGGGCTTTCTAACGCTGTTTTATAAAAGGTATGTCGATGGAAAAAAAGGTGTTTGGCATGGCGTCACTTCACTACCAAATGTCAAATATGTCAGTATACTCCTTGACATGCACTATACCAATCTATATTTAAAAAAATAAATTACCAACAATTTGCCATAAATCGAGGTCGGGCGTTCAAAAATGATCACTCTGTACAAGTAAAAATACTCAAAAATTTTTATTTGTTGGTTGTGAAAATCAGAATAAAAGCAGGATACCCCTCAGGGGCTAGTGTAATCTATGATTCCACTAGTACGGGCCTGACAACCCCGAGGTACCTGAAGTCATGTCAGTCGTCGTCCAGTGAAAGTCCTTTAACGTTGTCCTTGTCGTAAATGTTTGAATCGCAATCTCAAGGTGTGAGAGACCGTGCTGAGGAGATGTATGGCTCAGCTAGAATGAGTCATTAACGGTTCCTGTCAGACACCAGGCGACATCTGGCAGTAATACAAGCCTTACCATGATAACCAGGCTCTGTCATGGCGGACGTTTATTTCCTAGGATTCTCGTGGGAATCATATGACACCCCAAAAAAAAACAATAAAAACCACGGGTCCAAAAGACCCAGAATAGAGTCGTTACCATCTACCCCTGAAATACCAGTTTTTGACCGCTACTTCAAGATAAATATGGAAGAAGGTTCATTCAAGAACATATCACCATTCATTCTCCACAAAGCTTTGCAATCACAAATAGGGACTCTGGAAGAAAACCAGGAAACTAGCGGATGGATCCCTACTTATAAAAGTTTCAAAACGAAAATCAATCCAGGAAAGCTTCAGAAATGGTTCAACTTATGGAGAAAGAAGTCCAAGTCACCCCGCACAAAACATTAAACACCATAAAGGGCATAATAACTTGTAAGGATCTTGCTAACTGCTCGGATGAGGAAGTTCTGGAGAATTAAAAAGCCAGGGAGTCTCTGAAATCTTCAGAATCCCAACAAGAAATAACAGCGACATTCCATCTCACACATTTATCCTTTCTTTCAAGTTGCATCAGCTCCCACAAAGAATATATGCGGGTTGGTATTCCTTAAGAGTTAGGCAATACATCCAAAACCCTATGAGGTGCTTCCATTGCCAAAGATTTGGCCACACGGCATCAACATGTTCATATGACCCATTATGTCCATCATGTGGTCTAGCACAACATACAGATTCTCCTTGCACCAACGATCAATCATGTATCAACTGCGGTGGAGCTCATTCACCAAGATATAAGGGATGCCCAACATTCAAGCGGGAATTTGAGATTCAGAAGTTGAGAGCAACGGAAAAACTAAATTACTTTGAAGCCAAGAGAAAATACTTATCCCAAAATCCTTCTTTCACCGTATCATACAGCACAGTAACCAAAAATATTAAACCAGCTCAAAACACAGTATCAACTCAGTGCGACTTAACAATAACAGAGCCATTTGCAAACTTGACTTCTTTTTACCCCTCTCAAAGCTTACCTAGACCTACCCTATCCATTCCCACAAATCCTGCTGACCTCACCCCAAATCTCCCCTCCCTCAACAAACCCCCAACAACTTTACCAAAATCCTTACCCATTCCTTCCTACTCCCAATCCAAATCTCCACCTCCTTCTATTCAACACAAACCATCACCAAATCAAGCACTAACTAACCAAAACAAACAAACAACTCAACTACCAACCACTACACAAAACACATCTACAAAGACTAATACTAACAGACCTAACATCCCCCCTACGGACACAAACAAAAAAAAAGCCTACTCGTTCTAACAGATCAACTCCAAATTCATCCAGTGAGTCAATCCTGGAGTTATCTACTAACGATATCACCATGGATGATCCTCCACGGCCTAAGAACAATTCATCCAAGAAAAAATAAGTAACTTACCATCTTACCAAAATTCAATTCCATCATGCAATGGAACATGAATGGATTCTCCCCAAGACTGGAGGATCTACAGATAATTATTAAAAACAATAACCCATCTATACTAGCACTTCAAGAAACGAACTTTAAGAACCAAAACTCTATAAAAATCAAAAATTATAACACAGTTCACAAGAATCGTAATGATCAAAAACAGAGCCTCTGGCGGTGTAGCTATCTATATATACAAAATCTTCGAATTTGATCAAATCCCGCTACAGTCCCATCTTGAGGCAGTGGCAATCAGAACACTTCTGCACATTCCAATTACAATCTGCTGTATATATCTTCCACCTAACCACAACTACACCTCAAAACGATATTGAAGATCTCATAGCCCAACTCCCTCCACCATTTATCATTTTGGGAGATTTTCAACTCCCACAATACCTTATGGGGATCTCAACATAACTCTCCAAGAGGAAATATGATAGAAAGGATTATTAATCAAAAACATATCGCCATCCTTAACCATCTAACACCAACATATATCAACTCCTCAACGGGCTCTCATTCAAATATCGACTTGTCCTTCTGCAGTCATTCAATTGCCCCCACTCTGGAATGGGATATCTCTACTGACACCTGGGGTAGTGACCACTACCCCATATTTATTCGATTCTCCACCATAACCAAAGACTCATTTCAGGCAACTAAAAAATGGAATATCGCTAAGGCAAATTGGATTGAATACAAAGAATCACTGAATCTCCCAAAAGTAGAAGTACATGACACAGATCACTTCATTCAAGAATTTACAACCAGCATTATAGAAGCTTCCCAAAAGTCCATCCCTCTTTCTAATCCCCCCAAAAACAAGATTCCTGTTCCCTGGTGGACTAAAGAGTGCGCGCAATCTATCAAGGAACGCAAGAAGGCTTTGAATCTCTTCAAGCGCCATCCCACTCAAGCAAACTTTATTGAATTCAAAAGGAGAAGAGCAGTATCCAAGAGAGTTCTCAGAGAAGCTAAAACGGCCTCTTGGAGAAATCTTGTTACCTCATTAAACCACCCCATCTCATCTGGTACAGCATGGAAGCTTATCAGGAAAATGAAAGGCGCTGACACTAACTCAATCCCGACTCTCATAGTAAATAACGAATATATCACTGAGCCGCTAGGAAAAAATCAACGCCATTGCAGATCATTATCAAAAGAAATCGTCCCTAAATCAACCATTCTCTCAACCTGAAACAAACCCAATAATTTTTGACTCAGACGACTCTCTTCATTATAATCAACCTTTCACTACTCAAGAACTAAATCAAGCAATAAGCAATTCAAGAAATTCAGCCCCTGGTCCTGACGAAATACTACTCCCAATGATCCAGAATTTACCCAATAACTTCAAGTCCATTCTATTAGAATATTATAAATCACCTTTGGACTAATTCAAATTCCCAAAAGCTTGGTTGAGAGCAATCGTGATTCCTATTCATAAACCGGGAAAGCCCAGAGCTTCTCCTGAAAACTAGCGTCCTATTTCATTGACTAACCAGTTATGCAAAATCATGGAGAGAATGGTTCACTCACGTCTATCATGGGTCCTGGAAACACGCAAAATGCTGTCTGAACACCAATACGGGTTCAGAAAACACAGATCTGCAATGGAGTACTTAGCCTCACTGGAAAATGATATTAGACGGACAATTCACAGAAAACACCATATGTGTCTAATTTCAATGGACTTGCAAAACGCGTTTGACTCGATCAACAATAACCTAATTCTAAAGCAAATAAAAGATCTCGGATTTAAAGGTCATCTTCCTAAGTTTATCCAAAACTTCTTATCCCCAAGAATCTTTCAAGTAAGATCTAAAGGCCTTCTTTCCAACCCACATAATTTAAACAGAGGAGTCCCTCAAGGATCAGTATTAAGTCCATCGCTATTTAACATAGCTATTCTATCCCTAACAAAAGAGATTTCTCCTACAATAAATTACAAACTATTTGCAGATGACTTCATCATTTATAAATCTGATTCTTACTCAAAGAATTTAACCCGCCACCTGCAATCTGCAGTAGCAAAAGTCAATGCATGGGCTAGAAGTAACGATCTTTCTTTTTCCCCTCCTAAATCTGCTAGCATACATTTCTGCAAAGTACGAAGTTGTCCAAAAAACAAATGCATTTACACTAAACAACCTAACTATTCCTACAAAGAACTCAGTCAAACTTCTTGGACTAACATTTGACAGTAAATTGAACTGGACTCCTCACATTAAGAATCTAAAAATCCGAACAACTCAGGATCTAAACTTATTAAAAATCTTTGTGTAGCACTAAATGGGGTGCTGACTTTCCTACGCTTATGAAACTATATAAGTCGTTGATATTACCCAAACTGAGATATGGAGATTTTCTATATGACTCAGCATCCCAAGGAATAAAAAAATCACTAAACCCAATTCAAAATCAAGCATTGAGACTGGCTACAGGAGCCTTCAGAACATCGCCAATTGCAAGCATTCAGTGTATATCATCAACTCCTCCACTCTATCTAGATAGGCAACACTCCTTAATGAAATTCTGCGCATCCTCCCTCCAGAAATCCCATACAAAAAAGGACAATTAACTTAACAAATTCTCATCGTCCCAACATGATAGCTCCAAAAAACTCAATTCACAACAGAATAAACAAGTTCATGTTATTACATAATCTCTCCCTGCCAAAATTCGACTACCCTTTCTGGAACAGCTTCCCACCTTGGAAGTCCCCACCCCCTAAGGTGGATTTTCATCTTCATTCCAATAAGGTAAAAGACAAAAACCCATTAGAAATCAAGTCGGAATTTCTCGAAAGAATGCATTCTCAATATCCTAATCACTCTATCTTATATACCGACGGTTCTAAATCGGATCAGGGAGTGGGAGCCGCTTATATACATGACAAAGTCATAAAACGTTTTAAACTTCACCCCTACAACTCCATTTTCACAGCAGAACTGTTCGCCATCAAGGAAGCACTTAAATCTACTATAGCCACTGCCCAAGGGATAAACAAATTTCTTATAGCCTCTGATTCCTTGAGTTCGCTAAAACTCATTTTCTCTAATAAAGTCAATAGTACTTACTTAAGTCAAATCAACGATCTCCTATATGTAGCTAAATTGAGAGATATTGAAATTTCATTCTTGTGGATCCCTGGGCACATGAACATTGGAGGTAACGACATGGCCGATAGAGAGGCTAAAAGGGCAGCAACAAGCGGAACTCCTTTCTCGGGGGAAAATAATAGTAATGATTTTACAAAGATGCTATGCTCAATTAAAAGAGATTTATTCCAACTGGAGTGGGACTTGGAGAATAATGAAAACAAACTATGGCCGATAAAACCTCACGTATTCCCTCCTCTACATAATTCAAATAACAAAAGATCCGACAATGTCTTGCTGAGAAGATTGGCCATAGGTCATTCTTACCAAAACCCACTCATATCTCCTAAAAAAAGAACCATTGCCGAAGTGTGATGTATGCAGTTCCATTCTGACAGTCAAACACATATTTGAAGCAGACCACTCCCTTCATCTGAGAATTAAATATAACATTCCTCACTCAATTAAACAGAACATCGAGCAATTCACATCAATCAAAGAAAATATTTTCAAATACCTAAAAGAACTAAAAATAACTATATAATTATTAAATACATCTAATGTGGGGCGCTAAATGACCTTAGCAGTCGATGCGCTCTGACCAATTAAAACAACAACAACAACAAAAGCAGGATAATAGCAAACTGGGATTTTTTTTTAAATAGAAATATACTAAAAATACTTTATAATTATTTTTTTTTGTTGCAACAAAAATGTCATGCTAACGCAAGCTCGTTTAACAAGTGTTAAGTTTTTCTACCGCATCTCCTACATACTTAAGTTATTATTTATAATTTTTGGTCACTCGTGCATGTTATTATGAGAACTGTGAAGTGTTTTTCATACAGTTTGTGTCATTATGTATAAAATACTCTGAGTGATTCGTGACACAAGTTAAATCTTTTTCATTTGAATTTCTCCTGTCCCCGACATTAAAGTTTCTGATTGTGGTATTTCTAAGCCGTGCTTAAATATTACAGTCAAAATTAGTCTCATTACATTTTTTAGTTCATCGTTTGGTCACTTTCCCTCTGAATAGAGTAAACTTTAATAAAGAAAGGAATTGTATTAGAAATATAACTAGAGTTAATGGTTATGACGATGACTTAGTAAATAAGCTAATAAATAGACATAAGTTTAGGTTTAATATTTAGAATTCCACCTTTTTTACACGCGAAGAAAATAACACCAAGTATGTCTCCATACCATATAATCCGAAATATAACAACGGACTCAATAAGGTATTTAATAAGGTAGGCCTCACCTTAGTCTATAAGTCATCAGACAATCTGAGGAATATCTTAAGAAATCCCAAAGATAAGATTCCTAATTGTGAGAAAAGTGGAATTCATGAAATTAGTTGTAAAGATTGTGACAAAAAGTATGTTGGGCAAACTAAAAGGTCAATTAAAACACGATTTTTAAAGAACATTTAGCACATTTAAAATACAGTAGAACAGAAAAGTCTAGCATTACCGAACATGCCCTTGAAGCTGATCATATTGTAACATTAGATAATAGAAAATGTATCTGATAGGAGATTGTTGAGCACATACGAAAATATGGAAATTATAAAAATATAAAAGTAGTTTAAATATAGACAGAGGGCCTATTCCTTATAGTCCCCTCCACTGGTTACTTGACCGGAACTGACGGCCTTGCCTATGCCATTAGTTCCGCCTGAGTAATTCAAGGGTTAGGGTAAGTATAAATAGGGTAGATTTGTGGTTTAGCTTTAGTCAATCATCGCTCCTGATGAAGCTAACATGGTTAGCGAAACGCGCGTCGAGTGCAAAAATAAAGTGTTTGGTGTAGTGGTGATATATACTGAGTAGTTTTTTCAAATTAGTAAAAATATTAAATAATGGCTTGAAATGTTCCTAATACTGCTAGGATCCAAAAAACCCATCAAAAATTTTGAAACCACTTCATATTTTTATCTCTCTATATCTAAGAGTACTTAATATATATAAGGTGTAGATTGAATGAATGAAAAAGGACATTCATCGCGAGGTTTTTTTTCAGAAAAATGCACTTAACGTTTGCCAGAAAACTATTAACCTCTTCACGACCGAATTTATTTGTGAAAGTAGGACCAAAATGCCCGATTTTTTTTTATGGTATGTGTTAAATCTGCAAATAGGACTTACCAAATATGTTTTTTCAAAGTTTCAAAAAAAACAAGTGTTTTCACAAAAAATAAAACATTTTAATTCTGTTCTTGACATCACCCGAATTAACTCGGGCGTTCAAAGAAATGCTAATTTGAAAAACAAAATTTGAGCCAAATAACAAAAAAGTGGCTTATCTTATCAACTAAATAGTACTAACTGTATGATATACTCTAAAGCAGGGTGTAACACAGAGCGGTACGTCACAAATAGTAGTAGTAGTAGCGTGTTTCCTTTCGAACTTTTTTGCCGCGGGCATCACGCACTCTACAGCATACACCACATTGCCAAGTTGGAAATTGTTTTATTTTTTTTTCGGTTGCCGGGATACACTCAGGGAAATGACGACCTGTCAGTCTAAGTGGTGTAGGTTGGCTTGAAGGTCGTCCTTTTCTAGAAGAAAAATTCCGTGCGGTGATATTTTTCCATGATTTGTTTTGATTAGATCCAACCTATAAACTAGTGCTGACTTTGTTCCTCCAGTTTTTCGATATAACACAAAAGAGTTCCACAGTGTCAAATCTAATAAATGAAAAAATATTTTTTTTGTAATACTTTTTTCCACGCTTTCTTGGAAGGTTGTAGTCTGCTAAGTGTTGATCCACCCGATCAACACCGCCCATGGTGTCGTTATAATCGATGACAACTTTCGGCTTTATTATAATCTCTCTTGGTTTTTCTACCTCTACACAGGTGTTCGTATGAATGGTTGAAATCAAAGAAACATCTTTCTTGTCTTTCCACTTTAGGACACAAACTTTACCTCTTTGAACTTCTCCTTTTTTTTTAGCTCTGAAGGAACTTCTTTCCGTGTTAATTTTAGTGTTCCATAAATGTCGGTTTTCTTTGTAATAAGTAAATCCGCAAGCTGGGGGGAGTTATAAAAATTATCCATCGTTATGCAATAGCCCTTCTCTAACAATGGCTTAGACAGCGTCATGACAACTTGCGACGAAATTAGTAGATTTTCATAGTCTTTGTCAAGGTTGGTTTGTTTTCCAGTGTAGATGATAAAATTCCATACATAACCACTTTTAGATTCACACAGTAAATAGGTTTTTATACCAAATCGAGCTCTTTTTAGTGGAATGTATTGGATCCAACAAGTCTACCCTTATATAAAAGGAGACTTTCGTCAATAGACAGGTTTTTTTCAGGTACGACCAGTTCTTGAAACTTGCTAACCAATTTTTCGTATACTGGCCATATTTTATTAAGTTTTGGGTTTGGATGAGTTACTTCATCAAATTCATCATTATTAGAAAAATGGATGTTTTGATGGATAGCCTCAAATCTATTTCTGCTCATACAACTGGCAAAAAAGGGCGTCACCAAAAGAGGATCGGTTGACCAGTATTGACGCAATTCTGGTTTTTTATAACGCTTTGTAAAATTGTCAATCCTAAAAAGACTCTAATTTCTTCGCTAGTCACAGGGTACCACATTTTTCCTCTTTTTTTTTTTGCTCAGCATACCTGTTGGTTTCTGTTACTATATGGCCAACCAGATCGTCGTCAACAAACTGTTCAAAAAAATCCAATATGTTCCAATCATTGCAGGATACACAATTTATAGACGGTACAGCCGTAAAAGGGAATGATGGTGGGGCTGGGGAACCAGGTTACAATTCAAACCAATCACGTGCTTCAAGTAAATTCGCCGAATTATCTGAATTCGAGCTACTACTTAAAATATTGCCGTAAGATGTATCAGAGCCACTTTCGTCTATTGGTTCGTCAACTTCTGACTCATCTGACAGATCATAATCGTGCCTGTCCATGATATACTAAGTACTTGGGTTTCAGCTACTAAAATGTAAATAACAGGTATAATAAATATATTTAC
The DNA here is from genome assembly GCA_019049505.1 of Pachyrhynchus sulphureomaculatus. Lineage (NCBI taxonomy): Eukaryota > Metazoa > Arthropoda > Insecta > Coleoptera > Curculionidae > Pachyrhynchus > Pachyrhynchus sulphureomaculatus. Next base: position 36,399,804 of record CM032447.1, on the reverse strand, counting down.
TTATTGTAGACAAAAACTCACGTAAAATTTAATTCACAGAAGCAGCGCAACAAAACTTATCAAGTCGCAACACAAACTAAATTTACCCGCTGGCAGCTTATTTTGCCTCAAGATCAAATGAACAGTCGCAAAAATCCGACAAGACCCGAGGGGTTTGAGTTAAATGTGTAAAAATGCGTATTCCCGCTTTTCACGAGACAGTTCAGGTGATGGTGCATAACATCCATAAAAATTAGAAATGCCCGAGTTAGGCCCGGGCATAGGAAAATCGAAACGTTGAGTTATCTCGGGTACAGTCGTTAAGCGGTTAATTTGAAAAAAATATTCATGTTAATAAATAATGTAAAACTGTATAATCATTAAAATTATGGAATAAAACTGTTATTTCGGACATCTTTAAATGACCTGAACTAACCTGAATCTACATTTATTATAAAAGTGTTAAGAAATAGGCTCTCTGCCTCTGTTTAAACTACTTTTACATTTTATAATTTCCATACTTTCGTATGCGGTCAAAAATCTCCTATCAGATACATTTTTAATTAATCTTAGTTTATTTAATGTTAGAGTATGATCAGCTTCAAGGGCATGTTAGGCAATGCTAAACTTTTCTGTTCTACTGTATTTTATATGTGCTAAATGTTCTTTAAATCGTGTTTTAAATGATCTTTTAGTTTGCCCAACATACTTCTGGTCGCAATCATGACAACTAATTTCATAAATTCCACTTTTCTCACAATTAGGAATCTTGTCTTTGGGATTTCCTCAGATATTCCTCAAATTGTCTGTTGACTTACAGACTAAGGTGAGGTCTACCTTATTAAATACCTTAATAAGTCCCCAACAAAAACACGCATACATCATCTTTAATTAAGCTACGTAGCAAAATGCTGTTTAAAATAAATATGTGCAACTGCTAAATTAAAAAATTGTTTTTAATTTTTAATAATATTGAATAAAACTATTATTTCCAGTATTTTTTGAAACTCTTGACCTTGACTTGATATCAGAAAATAAAGTTTTATGTTTAGTTTCAGCAAAGAAACTCGCTGTTAACACTTACAGGGGTGCTATATGCTTGGTAAAATGCTTTTTTAAGTTGATAATTGCAACCGCTAAACAAAATTTTTTTGTCGCACAAAACTATCAATGCTAGTAGTTTTTTTTAAGCTTTAAATTCGAATTTGATATCAAAACATGAGGAATAGTTTTTAGGGTTGAAAATAAATATCCGTTTACTATTTAGGACCAAAATTTGCAAAATGCGGTCTAATGTATATCCTTGACAGTTTTAGAAGACAATTTTGTGGATAGATTGATAGAGTAAATATGGGGGAATGTGAGTGAATGAGTGATGTAGTGAGTGAATGAGCGAGCGAGTTAGTAAGTGAGGAGGTGAGTGAGTGTAGAAGTGAATAAGTATAGGGATATGTGAATGAGTAAGTAAGTGAGTAACTGAGCGAGTGAGTAAGTGTTTTGTTCCCTATTAATAAAAATTAAAAACAATTTTTTAATTTAACGATTGCACAAATTTATTTTAAAAAGCATTTTGCTACGTAGCTTAGGTAGAGGTGGTGTATGCGTGTGTTTTTTCTTAAACATGAACACTAAAACCTAATATGTTTAAGGTTTTATGATAAATGCAGATTCAGGTCATTTAAAGATGTCCGAAATAATAGTTTTATTCCATAATTTTATTCATTATACAGTTTTACATTTTATTTATTAAAATATATTTTTCCAATTTCTTTCTGGCAACTTTAAGTATGTTTTTTTAAAAAAACCTCAAGGTGGATGTCTTTTTTTGTGATTTTTTTTGATTCAGCATGAAAAGGTACTTAAGAAAAACACGTGTCTCACTTAAAAGACAGAGAATTTTTTTATATACCTGTGTAATTTATCTGGTATATTAAAATAACCGTTAAATTTTTTGCTATATGTTTTGTACCTGTATACAGATCCCCATCCTGGTTGTTAAAAAATATAATTCACTGTATAAATAAAAGTATAAACATGGATATACACCAGGGATATAAGAAAATTATTGTGGGAGATTTTAACTTTTTTTTTTTTTTTGGAATGTGTTCATATTAGTCTATCCACGTATTTGAATAGCATTGGGACAATGTGTTTGGCACTTTTCCTAATGCTATAGAAGTTTACATTGTATATATTTTTTAGCCATCACAAACAGATTTGTGCCCGACTCCTAGGTATTGATTTTTAAAAAACTCATTTGGGGTGTGTTTTGTGAAGTCATTGATCACTTTATACCTCCGTAAACACAAAATTTTTATTTTTTAAAAGCAATCACGGTACGGAATACTGCGACTTGCACTTGGCATTTTTTTTTTTCATTTATATATTTATTTATTTACTGTAAATATTTGGAAATTAAACTTTTCGTGGAATACCTTTTATTAGATTTAAACTATTCTTATTTTTTTTAAGATATCGAAAAATAAGATGATTAATTTTTAATAAATGTTTGAAAATGAAATCACTTCCATTATTAGTGCTTATTTCAAAATGTGTCAATATGAGTGAGCTGTTTAATTTATGTATTCATAATAATCCTGTCATTCAGCAAAAACGTTGTATTTTCCATTGTAAAAAACAAATTTATCACACTATTGTTAAATATAAATTTTGGATAATGAAAGAATGATAAGATTTTACAAGGTGTTATTAAAAACAAAACACACTTTTTGAATTAATTTAATGTCAGCGAAATTATCTAAATAAATAAGGCAGATCAACGAAAATTTTGGCTCTTCTGCTGAGAATTCGTAACTATTATTTGACATTTAGCTTGCCTATTTTGATTTTTTTGATTGACTTATTATTGCCTATTGCTATATTATTGTCCTTAAAGTGGCTTTTGTCAAATTAGTGGTTTTATCAAATTTCCCTTTGCACAGTTATTCTCTGCCGCCACGTTATCATGTCTGCAAAATTTCCTGTCAATGAATTATGATTTTTTGTAACGTTATACCCAATGGATTTTTCTCAGGTAAATCTTTCTCTCCGACAAACAATTATCTCTGCCAAACTGTCTTCTCAAATTATTTTCCGATTTTGATACCGGGATTAAAACCCTAGAAAAACAAGAATAGCTTATTCAGGTATCTCTTCTTCCCCCTCTCTCTCTCTCTCTAGGTGGATATACGCCTTCTCCATTTCCCTCCATCTGCTTCTATTCTATATTATGTTCGTCCATCATCTCCCTGCCACTTTCCTATATCATCAAACCATTTTAGTATGGGCTTTCCAGAATATTTTTTTTCTTCTCTTGGTTTCCATTTAGTCGTTATCGTTGTCCATCTAGTATTTTCCATCCTTGTTACATATTCTTTCTATCTCCATTTTAATACGTTCTCTATACATTTTTGTCCGTTAGCGTTATATTTAGGATTAGTTTGCAACTCACTCATCAGTTACTTTACGATTATCTGTGGTTTAACATCATATAGAAGATCTGGGATAACACACTAATTTAATATTTTAGTTTTATGTATATCTAAAATGTTTTCTTTTTGTTTTTTAACAAAAGCTTTGACAAGTTATACATGTGAGTCTTATTAACGTATTTAAAGTCGTCATTTATGCTGGCAGATGAACTATAGTGAGCCTTTACCTACTTTTGTCAAAGATTATTTTTGGTATGGGAAACCATGTTCCAGCCCATACATAGTTACTGGAAGTATGTAGCTCCCGTACACTTTTCTTTTTAAGGTCATGGGAGAAATGTCTGTTTTTTAGAATGAGTCCCAGTTTTTGAAATGCAGTCCAGCTGAGACCAATTCGCCTTGGTATTTCCGTATATATATATTCTTCCACTCTCTCGATTTCTTCCGTGCCGAACTTAATTTTTGTGTATTGTAGGCTAAGAAGTTTTGTTTTCTTGATATTCATCTCGAGTCCAAATTTCTGTGAAGCTTGATTAAGTTGTTCTATCATAGATCTTCGCTACTCACTACTACATCTACGAATCGCAAGTGATGTAAATATATGCGATCAATTTTAATTCCATTCTCAAGACTTTTAAATACATCCTCCAAGGCCAGGGTAAACAATTTTGGTGAAATTGTGGCGCCCTGCCTAACACATTTCTTGATCATAATGGGTTCTGTTTATCAATCTTCATCTAATTTAACCATTAATGTCGCATTTTCATATATGAATTTTAGGAGTTCAGTATATATAGAGTCTATTCTGGCATGAGCTAAGGACTGCATAATCCCCAATGTTCCAGGGAGTCAAAAGCCTTCTTATAACACTGGTCAACACAAGTCTTGTTTCCTTCATTTTTTTTTCTGTTATTGGGTATTTCTATGGCCCTGACTATGAAAAAAATACTGGGAGATTGCTAACAGCTTTACCTTTTGAAATATACAGTTTTATCATTTTGCCAAAAAAATATAAAAAAATAATACATTATGTTAACAAAATTTCTATTGAACACTAGCAAATGATCTTTTATAAGATTTCCTTGAATGAACGACTTTAGGTAGATCTCGTTGCAAACTCCAGCAGTAGTCTGCCATCATATGTGAGTCCCACCGCCCCTGATAACGCTCTTCCATTGTCCGAAGATCCTGATGAAATCTTTCACCCTGCTCCTCACTAAAATCGGTCTAAATGCGAGTGCAGGAAGTGGATTTTTATGCTCATGTTGCACCCTAGCTCTTGCAAGTTCGATAGCATGCACTCAACAAGCTCGACATGGTCGTCAGATTTCTCTTTGCCTAGGAAGCTACTCATAACCAAAACAAATGAATTCCAAGCTTTGGATTCGACTTCAGTCATTGATTTGACAAAATTAGGATCTTTCACGAGTTCCCTAATCTGCGGCCCATCAAAAATACCAGCTTTCAATTTTTCTAAACTTAATCCTGGAAACTTGCGTGAAAAGAAAATTAAAACATTTGCCACTTTTGTCAAGCGCCTTCACAAACTGTTTCATTATGCCGAGTTTAATATGAAGTGGTGGAAGTATGATGCGGTCTCGGCTAACTAAAGGCACGTTTATAACATTTTTTGTACCAACTTTTAGCTCTTCCCGCACTGGCGAAACTTTTTTGTGACCAATGGTGTTGTTTGTCACGACTATCCCAGAGACACATGAAACAAGGGAACTTTGTGTACCCCCCTTGTTGACCTAAAAGAAAGTTAACCATTTTCAGATCAACACAAATGACCCATTTGTGGTCTTGATACTTAATTTTTTCCATAACCTTAGAAACATTTACGTATTCTTCTTTTAAAGTCGTCGAATGTGCAATAGGTATAGATCCGTACTTGTTACCGTTATGAAGCAAAACACACTTTAAACTTCTTTTGCTGCTGTCTATGAAAAGACGCCAATCACTAGGTTGGTACTGTTTTAATCCCATCTGCTGCAAAATACCACCAACATCGTTACAAAAAACTAAATTCTTCTCTTGAGAAAAATACCGTAACAAATTTTTTTCTTTTAAACGAAAGGCTAAAATTTCAGAAGCTTCTTTTGGTAAGTTCAGATCTCTTACTAAGTCATTTAGTTCTTTCTGATTAAATGGTTGAGGTTCTGAAAGGCTACATTTGTAGTCTGAATCAGAGTCTTCACTTGATGTATTTCGTTCGGGTTCACAGAGATTTGGATCATCAGAAGATTTAGATGTGCTGGGTTGTACCTCTTGTGATTTTAACTGAGGTCGTTGAGCAGCAGATAAGTTAGGATATGACCACTTACTTCGATTTCCAGGGTTAATTCCGTTTATTTTCACAACGCAGAAGTAGCAATCGTCATGATGGTTTCGAGGTTCTCGCCAAATCATGGGTGTTACGAACATTATTGCATCTCTTTTTCCACTGGACCATAACCGTAGACATACCACACATTTCTGGCATACAATATGAGGAACCCATGGCTTCTCCTGATTACACAATTTTATTTTAAAGTATTGATGATACGCAGTTTTCACAAAGTCCGATATAGGGTTTCGATATTTTGCAAATTTATATTCACCACAAATATAGCAAAAAACAATCGGGATTAAGCACACAACATCTTCTTGACGAAGCCATATCTAAAACAACAAAATATATTTTAGTGTCCAATAAAAAACGAAAATCTAAGTAAAAATAGTAAATGAGGGTAGTTAGCTATAACTCAAAAACAAAAGCTGTTAGAGAAAAATTGTTGCCATATTTAAAAAATACGCGTCAATTTGAGATAGAAACAAAAAAAAAATCACAGGAAACAAGCAATTTTCTTTTTTTTGTTGACCAGTGTAATCGATGAAACCTAGGTACAGCTTAATATTATATATGATCGCTTTTTTATTAAAAGGTGGAGCGCCTGGATATGATTTGTTGTTCCAAATTCCTTGCCAGAGCCCACCTGTTTGACTGGTTGTTAGTCATTGAACTTATTGGTAAGAGAGTTTGTGACAATTTTAGTAAGAAGCTTGTACAAATGCGATAACAAGCTGATGGGACGATAGTTCTCAAGGTTTCGTGATCGCCATATCGTTGCAAAAAATTCATTTCCTCCAATTTTCAATATTTCAGATGTTATTTTATCTTCACCTGTATTACCTGCACTAAGAACTTTTTGTTTAATGGTAATGTAATGTACAGAACTCGTTGTGAAATGGGACACATTTTTGTGATCGTTCTTCTGATGGGCTTATGTATCAAAATGGCAATTCCTCCTACTGAAAAATCTATATTGTTCTGGTAAAGCATGTGTCCAGATTCCAGAACTGTGGCTTTTCTCCCTTCATTATAATCTCACAGACTCCTAAAATATCTCATTTTTTTTCTTTTAGCTCTACTTGTCTGCATGTCTAGTAATTTTTTTTATGAGTCTAGCACACGTACTGCAGAGAGGTCCGTAAAGCGCTACAGGAGCGATCCGTGTGCGGAAAAAGCGATTCAGGTTGTTCTTGAATCGCTGCAAATTGTACTCGGTGGGAAACACAGTCCTGGGCAAATTATTCCAAAGGGATGATGTTCTCCATATAAAAGACTGCTTGAAAAGCGTTGTACGAGGAGTAACAAGCTGAACGTCATACGGATGTGAAGTATCAGCGCGACGCGCATTTCTAACATGCACCACTCTGGAAGAAATTAAACGGGCCATATCCTCCGAACACTTTCCATGAAAATACTTGTAGAATGGGCTCAAGTCGCCAACCGTTCTTCGATGTTCCAGCGAATCAAGGCCGGCGGTCAGTTCCGGGTCTCCAATCAGACGAACAGCTCTTCTCTGAATAGAACCCAACAAATGCAGTGTACGTTTGGGAGCGGATCCCCAATTCCATAGTTGATCGAATTTGAGCTTTGTAAAGAATTAACAGTTGTTGTGGAGTGTAAAGCTTTGTGGTTCGAAATAATATTCCCAACTTTTGAGAAGCTCTCCTTGCTATGCCTGCAACATGCTCATGCCAGGACATATTTGCTCCCAAATTAACGCCGAACAAATTGAATGACGATGTTAGAGGAATGGAGTGCCCCGCCATAACTATGTCGGGTCCAGCAATGTTAACTTTTGTAGAAAAAACTGCCGCCTGGGTTTTTGTAGCTTTAAACTCCATTTGGTTACTGTCACCCCAAGATAGAATTTCTTCTAGGTCTTTGTTAAGTTAAACAACTTCCCGCTATCTGCGGACACTCGCCTAAGCAGCCGATGTCCTAGCGTTCAAAGTGAATGAAGAGATAAGCGTACTGTCATCTGCAAAGCTGTAGTTTGAATTTCCGGTCTTTTCCAGCAGATCGTTAATGCAAATGAAAAAGAGAGTAGGAGATAGTAGTGCCTAGGGGCACACCGGCATTGATAGTGAAGGTGTTAGGAAGAAATCCGTCGACTGCCACTCGTAAAGACCGCTCACTGAGGAAATAGAACTTTTCAGACATACCACAAGAACGTAGCTTAGCCAAAGTCCAAATGTCAAATGTCAGCTTTCAAGCGACGGTAAGTATGGCCCGATGGGACTTATATTACGTAAGATATATGACGCTTAAGCTAGCTAACGAGAAAAAGAGTCAATACTTTTTCGACAACCCAATATGTTATTGTATTACAAAAAATTACAAAAATAAATATTTTTTAGAACAAAAAAAAAAATAAAAGAAGTTAGATGTCAGTAGCCTTTTTACGATGTTTTATTTTTATGGTAGCAATAATGATAATTATTAAAACAATATTTGTCATTAAGAGTGACACACATTAGATGTCAAGCTTAATTGAAATAAAAACATGAAAACGTGTTCTTTTATTTTTTATTAAAATAGCATCTATTTAGTTCTCACTGGTATACTGTTCGGTCCCATTATCTTTTATAGTATTATATCATTATAAAATAATATTGAAATTAAAACTGTAATTGTGAAACAAGAGAAATTTTTTAAAAATTCTATACTTTATCCTTAGACATTTCCAGTATTCACAATGGAAATACATAGAAGGTAAGTATTGATTACTATGTATAACCGGTCAAGTGCAAGTTCGACTTGCACAATTAGTATTCCGTACGTTGATTGCTTTTTAAATAAAAAATTTTGTTACAAAGGTATAAAATGATCAGTGACTTCACAAAACATATCCCAAATGAGTTTTCAACAAAGGTTTTTTCCGATCTTGACTGAAAACTGATGATTGATTTTTTTTTATATACCAGATAAATTATTAAAGGTAATTATAATTTTCGTTCAGTCTACACCTTGTTGAGAATATTCCAGAGTTTTTTCAAAATTTTTTGGTAAGTACTTTTCGAAATAAGGGGAGGGACACTGCGCAAATATTACATTATATACATGGTACTTTTGAACTCGTGTTTTTACAAACTTTCATTTGACACCCCACTCGATGACCTGGTAATTTTTTTTTTTCACTTCCGATTTTACCTTCCAAAACTAACTCCTTAAGTCAAAATTTAATTTTCAAAACTACACGGCTCTGATGAAGCCATCAATTCCTAGATTAGTGCCAAATTTCAACTTTCTATAATAATGTTATGTTGGAACAACGCAACTGAACACTTTGGAGAATCTCGAGCGGTTACTCTTGACATATCCAAGGCATTCGACCGTGTTTGGCACGATGGACTGTTGGCTAAGTTACGCTCTTGTGGTATGTCTGAAAAGTTTTGTCCGTGGTTCTCATGTTTCCTCAGAGAGTGTTCTTTACGAGTGGCGGTCGACGGATTTCTTTCTAACACCTTCACAATCAACGCCGGTGTGCCCCAAGGGTCCATACTATCTCCTACTCTCTTTCTCATTTACATTAACGATCTGCTGGAAAAGACCGGGAATCCAATCTACAGCTTTGCAGACGACAGTGCGCTTGTCTCTTCATTCACTTTGAACGCTCGGACATCGGCGGCTCAGGCGAATATCCGCAGACAGTAGGAGGTTGTTCAACTTAACAAAGACCTGGAAGAAATTCTATCTTGGGGTGACAGTGGACTAACCAAGTGGAATTTAACGCTACAAAAACCCAGGCGGCAGTTTTTTCTAAAAAAGTTAACGTTGCTGAACCCGACATAATTATGTCGGGGCACTCCATTCCTCTAGCATCGTCGCTCAATTTGTTGGGCGTTAGTTTGGGAGCAAATATGTCCTGGCATGAACCATAGCCATAGCAAGGAGAACTTCTCAAAAATTGGGAATATTATTTCGAACCAGAAAGCTTTACACTCCACAACAACTGTTAATTCTTTACAAAGCTCAAATTCGACCAAATATAGAATACTGCTTCCATAGTTGGGGCTCCGCTCCCAAACATACACTGCATTTGTTGGATTCTGTTCAGAGAAGAGCTGTTCGTCTGATTGGTGACTCGGAACTGACCGGCGGGCTTGATTCGCTGGAACATCGAAGAACGGTTGGGGACTTGAGTCTGTTCTACAAGTATTTTCATGGAAAGTGTTCGAAGGATGTAGCCCGATTAATTCCTCCCAAAGCGGTGCATGTTAGAAATACACGTCGCGCTGGTGCTTCACATCCATATAAGGTTCAGCTTGTTACTCCGCGTACAACGCTTTTCAAGCAGTCTTTTATATGGAGAACATCATTCCTTTGGAATAATTTGTCCAGCGCTGTGTTTCCCACCGAGTACAATTTACAACGATTCAAGAACAACGTGAATCGCTTTTTCCGCACACATGCCGCTCCTGGAGCGCTTTAGTGACTTTCCTGCAGTACGTGTGCTAGACCAATAAAAAAAAAAAAAAACACAGTTTCCGAGAAAATCGGGTGTGGCAGACAGATGGACACCGAAGGGATCCGTACGGAACACTAAAAATGAATTGCTCTTTATTTATAGTATTTTAAACAGCTTACCATCACTTTACAGTATCAATCAACTAAAAACCTTTAGGAAGTTTTTATTTAAAAGTTAGATCGGACATGCCTCCTTCTCCAAGCCTCCAGATCCTTAACAGTGTTCCCCATCGGGTTTTTTCTCTTCACGTATAGTTTCAGTGCATGATTTTTGTAGTCATCATCATTTACGTCCATCATTTAACTATAGCTTCATCATCTTATATCAAACATCTGATAGGTGACCAAGGCAATTGAGCCAATTCAATCTATGATGGTGAATATTGTTATATAACAGTTATTACCACTACACCATACACTATTTTTGCCCTCGACGCTCATTTCGCTAACTATACTAGCATCATCAGGAGCGACGATTGACTAAACCTAAGATTAAAAACTAGATTATAATATTTATACTAAAATTGTGATTTACTCGAGCGGAACCAATCAGTCACAGACGGAGACAGACCAATCGAGTAATCAGTACAGACAACTGTGAGAAATAGGTCCTCAGTTGTTGTTCAGCCTATTTTTAGATTTTATAATTTTATTACTTTTATATACGTCCAACAAGTTCCTACTCGATACGTTTTTAATTAACCCCTAATTATATAATGTTTACGTTCAAGAGAATGTTTGGAAATGCTTAATTTTTCTATTCTACAGTATATATACAAAATAAACGTATTTTTACAATTCATTTGATCTTATCTTATGTATTCCACTTCTTTCATTTTAGTGAATTTTACTCTTCAACTTTATTAAGATATTTTTAAGTTGTCTGATGACTTATGGACTAATATAAAGCCTATTTTATCAAATAACTTATTAAGTTCCCTATTACGTTTTAACTTCTACGGTATTGAAACATATTTCGTCTTATTTTCTCCTCATATAAATAAGGTAAAATCATAATTATTTAACCTAAACTTATATTTGTTCAATAACTTATTTATTAAGTTTTCATCAAAACTAGCTAATACTTACTTACTTACTTCCTCTTCTGAGTAGGTCACAGACCTGGTCTACTTCGTTATTAAGCCTCCTGTGACTCGGATGTCCAACTATCTCTCCATCTCTTTGGTGGTCGTCCTTTTGGTCTTGTTTCATGTGGTTTTTTGTTCTTACATATTTTTATCATTCTAGTATCTTCCATTCTTTGTAACTATTCACGCCACTCTCTTCTTCTCTTTCTTCCCCATCTGACTATATCTTCTACCTTGCATTGGTCTCTTATGGTGTTGTTACTCACTCTGTCTAATAAACTTTTCCCGGTTATTCCTCTCAGTATTTTCATTTCATTTGTTCTTAATAGCTGTTTGGTTTTGTTTGTGTCTGCCCGTGTTTCTATGCTATAAGCCAGTATGGGTCTAACGCAAGTTCTGTATATTCTTGTTTTTGCTTCTACACTTAGATCTTTGTTGTTCTAAACTACATCTCTGAGGACCCCTGATATTGCTGCGGATTTATTTGTTTATTGTTTCACTTCTCCTGTTATATCTCCGTAGCTAGTAATTAGTACCAAGATATGAGAATTTCATTACTTGCTCTATTATTTTCCCATTTATTTCTAATTTACACCTTACTGGTTCTTTAGCTATTGTGATGCATTTTGTTTTGTCGGTATTGACTTCCATGTTGTATCTTTCTGCTACTTGTTTGAATTTATAGAGCACTCTTTGTAGGCCGCGTTCCGATTGTGATATTAAAACAATATCATCTGCATATCCCAATATCTATATTTGTTTATCTCCTAGTTCGTATCCATCGTTGACTAGTTTTACTTCTTCAATGATTTTGTCCATTATTATGTAGAATAGTAACGGACTTAAGCTATCTCCCTGTCTTATTCCTACTTATATATTTATTTCCTTTGTTAATTCGTTGTTATTTCTTATTTTTGTTGTGTTACCATGATTGAGTTTTTGGATTATTTGGGGTATTGTGTATGGAATTAGGTCATTTATTAATTCTAATATATCTTTCAACTTGGCTCTGTCGAATGCTTTCCTTAAGTCGATGAAACAAATAAATGCTGGTTTCTGGTATTCCATAGCTTTTCTCTTATTTGCCTTATTGCACAGATAGCGTCTGTGGTTGATATGTTTTGGCGGAACCCTTGTTGCTCGTCGCTTAAGTGTATATTGTTTTCCATTTCACTTTTCAGAATACTTGTGAACACCTTCATAATACTCGCTAGCAGTGTTATTCCTCTATAGTTGCTCGGGTTTTTTTTGCTGCCTTTTTTAAATATGCTTAATTTTTCAGTTCTACAGTATATATACAAAACATACTTATTATTACAATTCATTTCATCTTATGTATTTCACTTCTTTCATGTTGAGTGTGAATTTTACTCTTCGACTTTATTAAGATATTTTTTAAGTTGTCTGATAACTTATGGACTAATATGAAGCCTATCTGATCAAATATCTTATTAAGTTCCTTATTATGTTTTGACTTATATGGTATTGAAATATACGGGTATTTCGTCTTATTTTCATCAAAACTTGTTAATACGATTCCTTTTACTTTTGAATCTGACTGCATTTAAAGGGAAAGTTACTAAACAAAGGCTATTTAATTTAGAAATAAATTTATATATATTTGATTTTTTTTGTATCAAAAATCGCGAATACATCATCCACATATCTATATTACATACCTGAAAAGTACTCAGATTCTTGGCTGGCCTCGGCCTAATAAATAAATTGGCCATGATGGCTGATAAGCAATTACCTTCTGGTGTGCCTTCTTTTTGAATAAAAAATTGATTGTTGAATTGTAAATAAATAATTTTGTTCCATATAAAGTTTAACCAAAAATAAGTATTCATGAATAATTTCGTCCTCCAAATCATCTATTCAAAGCCACTCGTGGAGGTATTCCAAGGTTTTTGGTATTTATGCAATATCATATCAAAATAAATTAACGGAGCACGATGGTAAGATACAACGAATTGTATAAAGTACGCATACCTATTACTCCATCGAAAGCTGACACAGCTGCTGTGTCAGCTTTCGATGGAGTAATAGGTATGATTGACGAGCCGTGATACGGCGAAAACGCGTCTCAGGATGGATTTGACAGACAAGAGAACAGCTAGTAAGCTGCTGGAATATGGACTTCTGTCTATTTTCAGTTGCTTTACAATAATTAAAATAAATTAAAATTTTGCCATCGTTTATTAATGAATTCTAAAGGGTTTTTCACTGCAAAGATGTTCTCTTTTAAAAGTAAATTTCCAAATTCTTTTACTAACCAGTTAGAAATTAAATATGTGGGTAATTCTACCATCTACACAACACGTCGCATTTATTTTCTAGGTTTAGGAATTTTGGGTAAACAATTCGGTTGGTCAGATTATTCATATTTAGTTTAAATTTTAGCCAGTCAGAGAAAAAGTTCTTACATTTTTTCAAATAGTTTGTGACTTCAGATGTAATTTTAGGCACTAGATTTTTTATTGCCTTTTCACAACGAGCCATTTCAGCTTCACTGCTTTTATTCGCTCTCAAACAGTCGGACTACGTACATTTCTAAGTTCTTCATTTCGTACTCTTTGGTTCTTAACACATCAGCAAGTGAGTTAAAGATAGTCTATTTCAACTACCATTTTTCATACTCCTTTGTTTCCATTGTTTTCTAATATACACTGGTAAGCCAAAAAAATCAACTCAAACGATTTTGCTTCATTTAACAGCGATCCTTGAATTTAATTTTCAAACAGTGGTATTATTTTTGATATCATTAGATTGCTAATTTTCTACTCTTCCCAATAAGACCAAAATCATTTGGATTTCCAAAAAGTTTTACTGATTAAAGCGATTGAACTCAATAGAACCGTTTTTGCCCGCTCAGCAACGTACTCATTGCGCGCTATTCATCCCTATAAAAACACATGCAACTACATTTTCCCATCATTCCTTTACCGGAACTTAAACTGTCAACATATGTTCTATACTTGTTCACTACTTACGTCATCGGAAAATGGATACCACCCCGGAAGAAACGGCACAAGTCATTGCCCTATTGCAAGAAGGGCATAGTCAACGTGTAGTCGCTGCTCAACTGCACTTGAACCAGCTGTCTCCAGAGTCTACAGACATTACACGGAGACCAGAATTAGAAAGAAGAAGGTGTACCTCGGAGCAAGACGACCGCTTCGTTATCAACATAACTATAAGAAATCGTCACTTGACCGGCATTGAGGTCCAGCAGGAGCTCCGACAAGTTCTTGGTCGGGTTGTCAGTCATTGGACAGTCAGAAGGAGATTTAAAGAAGCTAACCTAACTCCAAAGAGACCAGCTCACAGACCCAAATTGACAGCAGCCCGTCGACAAACGCTACTCAAATTTGCCCCAGAACCCATATTTGTCCGAATGTGCCTATATGGCAATGATGGAAGAAGACGAGCCTATGGGAGGCCTGGGAAGCGCTATACGCAGTATTGCATTACTAAAACGATCGCCTACGGAGGAGGCTCTGTCATGGTGTGACGCATCTCACTGGATGCGAAAACTGATTTGGTTTTCATGACTGATAAGACTCGTAGTAAAGGATTAACTGCTCACCGGTACATCGAGCAGATTCTACAAGAACACGTCGTTCCTTACGCTGGGTTTGTTAGCGATAACTTCGTGCTAATGCCCGACAATGCGAGGTCACATTCTGCTACACCGGTGCGACAATACCTGGCGGAAGTGACATTAGACTGACCTGCGCGGAGCCCTGCCCTCAGTCCAATCAAGCATACGTGGACTAAGCTCAAAAGAAGGATTTGACCCAGAAATTCAACCCCTACGTCGCTAAGGGACTTAAAGGTTGTGATAACGGAAGAGTGGGGAAAAATCCCACAGATAGTGGTGAAAAAGCTCACCTGCTCGATGAAAAACCGACTGGAAGCAGTAATGAAAGCTAGGGTAATAGAAAATATTGATTTTGGTTTTTAGCATTAAATGTAATTGTTAAACTTAAAATTTGTTTAATTTTTTTCCTTTCTCTTACTTCTGTTTTCAATCCTTGTCCTCTTTGTTTCTCCCTTCAATAATTTTAAACAGTAAAAAGCATCAGGTATGCTATAGAATTTGATATCATTAGAAAGATAATAGAATGAGCATTCAAATGATATAAAAGTCTTCCCCATTTGCTGCGAACCATTCATCGAGCCATTTTTTTACATCTTCATACGAACCAAAGCGCTGCTCAGCAAGTGCGTGCCCCATCGATGTAAACAAGTGGTAATCGGAAGGAGCCAAGTCTGGTGAGTAAGCCGCATGGGGTTGAACTTCCCAGCTGAGTGCTTCCAACGTGTCGCGAACTGGTTTTGCCGTATGTGATGGAGCATTATCATGAAGAAAAAGGACTTTGTGTTGCCTCTTTCGGTATTCTGGCCTTTTTTTAAGCAGCGAACGGTTCAAATCGGTCAATTGTTGTTGGTAACGTTTAGTATTCACCGTTTCCCCAGGTTTTAACAGGTCATAATAGACCACGCCCCTCTGGACCCACCAAATACAAAGCATCGTCTTTCTGCCAAAGCGATTCGGTCTTGCGGTCGATGTGGATGGTGCGTCTGGGTCTATCCATGATTTTTTGCGCTTGGGATTCTCAAAATAAATCCTCTGTTCATCCCCTGTAATTGTCCGATGCAAAAACGACTTCCTTTTATATACCGAGCGCGCAAAATGTTACACGTGTTTTTGCGCTTTTCCATTTGCCTGTCGTTCAACTCATGTGGTACCCATCTACCGGCTTCTGAATCTTTCCCATCTCTCATAGCCGATTGGAAACAGCTTATTGACTAATGCTCAATTGCTCGGCGAGTTGTTTCTGTGTTTGCGAATCATCTTCGTCCAACAATGCTTGCAATTCCACATCTTCGTATTTTTTTGGCGGTTTTCCACGTTCCTTGTCTGCAACATCGAAGTCACCACTTTTGAAACGCCGAAACCATCGTTCACACGTATTTTGCGATGGAGCATGTTCACCATAAGCTTCTCGAAGTAATCGGTATGATTCAACAGCAGTTTTCTTCAAATGAAAACAAAAAATTAATGCTGTCCGCGAATGCTCCTTGTTCGGTATAAAATTCGACATATTGAACACAACAACACACGTTTCCAATTTATCACTCGTGCGCATCTGACACTTGTTGATGACACAACAAAATGGCGCAGTGTCAAATCTTTATAGTACAAACTGCACTGGTGCACCATCTGTTGTCTGAAATCCTCATTTCGTACTTGTACACCTGGTATGTATTAAATAACATATGTGCTTTACCATTAACTACAATTGTCTTTTCACAAAATTATTGTAATGAATATATATTAGTTGTCAACACAAGAGCACCCTGGCATAAAATAGTTATGTTAAAAATTTGTCAAATTCTCGTACACAAAAAACACGCTCTATTCCATTCGGACGCTCCTTAGTAACTAAATCTCGAAACAAAGATCGGCGCGACACCCTATCTCCTCCTTTTCCGCTTCAGCCTATTGTATTCGCGGAAATATATTACCCTTCTTGGATAAAAAATTCATCCTGTCTAACCTATACTCGTCTCAAATATAAATTTAATAGTTTAAGGGCTGGCCACCTATTTTACAATAACTAAAACAAACAGAAGTCTATTAAGTTCATGGTTACCTACTTGGTATCTGGTATAAATCTATTACATAAAACCTTGGTCTTGGTTTGCATGGGGAAACCCCAGTTCTTAAAAAGCAATACCAAATGTAAATATTTAGTTTGTAATAATTTACCACGTGATATTCAAAGAAATTCTTCTCTCACTAAAATGTTAAATAATATTTGAGTTTTTAAGGTTATTACCACCTTGCAAGAAATTATTTTCTTGGTTAATTATATTTTAAGTGTATACAGATATACATAACATATGTAGTATTTAAGACCAGTTTATCAGAATATACTTTCATTTTAAACGAAATCTAAATGTCTTTGAAAACAAATTTCAGTGACGAAGGTAAGGATAAAGTTTTAAGAACGAACGAAGTGTCAAGACTTAGAAGATGTTTACCACAAGTAATTGCTGTAAGTGTAAAAAATGTGCTACTTTTGGTTTATGGTCTTACGATGGGTATGCCAACCATGTTGATACCAAATTTGTCCGGAGGTGTTCCAGGGGAAAGTATTATTTTGGATGAAAATGGAATTTCTTGGATAGGTAAGTATAAACTTAAAATCCACCTTATTTTTTATTAAATTAACACACATCTTTTTCTGCGAGATGGATTTACATTCGTGATTTGTTTGGTAAGAAATTAATAATAGAATTGACTAATATCTTAATTACTTCTTGGTAGTTATAAAGTAAGAATCTTTTCTTTAATTACCTAGTATTTAATGTTTCAATCACGCAAGATCCTAGAAAAAAAATTATAATTATGTATCTAATCTAATAAGCAAAATGTATCTTTGTTTAATACAGTTGCATTTAGGATTACTATCATATTTTACCACCTGTTAATTAAGATATAAAAATGACCCTAAAGCAAGGGAGAGTGAATTTTTTTTTATTGGTCTAGCACACGTGCTACAGGGAAGTTTCTAAAGCGCTCCAGGAGCGGCATGTGTGCGAAAAAAGTGATCAACGTTGTTCTTGAATAGCTATAAATTGTACTCGGTGGGAAACAGAGACCTAGGCAAATTATTCCAAAGGAATGATGTTCTCCACATAAAAAACTGCTTGAAAAGCGTTGTACGCGGAGTAACAAGCTGCACCTCATACGGTTGTGAAGTATTAGCGCGACGTGTATTTCTAACATGCACCGCTCCGGAAGGAATTAAGCGGGCTACATCCTTCGAACACTCTTCTTGAAAATACTTGCAGAACAGACTCAAGTCGCCAACCGTTCTTCGATGTTCCAATGAATCAAGGCCGCCGGTCAGTTCCGGGTCTCCAATCAGACGAACAGCTCTTCTCTGAACAGAATCCAACAAATGTAGTGTGTGTTTGGGAGCGGAGCGGAGTTTGTTGAATTTGAGCTTTGTAAAGAATTAACAGTTGTTGTGGAGTGTAAAGCTTTCTGGTTTGAAATAATATTCCCAACTTTTGAGAAGCTCTCCTTGCTATGCCTGCAACATGTTCATGCCAGGACATATTTGCTCCCAAATTAACGCCCAACAAATTGAGTTACGATGCTAGGGGAATAGCCCAGGGAATGGGAGTGCCCCGACATAACTATGTCGGGTTCAGCAACGTTAACTTTTTTAATAAAAAATGCTGCCTGGGTTTTTGTAGCGTTAAATTTCACTTAGTTACTGTCACCCCAAGGTAGAATTTCTTCCAGGTCTTTGTTAAGCTGACCGACCTCCTACTGTCTGCGGATATTCGCTTGCAGCAACAAACTCAATAAAAATTCAATAAAAGTCTTTCTTATGTTTGTTTTGTTCAGTTATCTTTCAAACAGTTAATCTTGACATTCAATCGAAACTTTCTTGGTTTTAGTTAGATGGGTTCTTGGGACTATATCATGTCAAATTCGAGTTTCTCTAAGACCAGGGTTCTTGGGATTAGATCATGTCAAATTCGAGTTTCTCTCAGTCGTTTGACTACTATTGCATGAATTGTTTTCATTCTTCGATTACAGAAAATATTATATATAAAATCGGAAACGAAAGAAAGAACTTTGGAGTATATTATATTGATGGCGTATGCTCTAAAATGTTGCTCAACTATAGCTAATTCTACAATTTGTTCCTTTTTTATAAATCTGTCATGTTTCTTAATACTAGTAAATGTTTATTTTCCAGTATCTTCCAGATGCACAGTACCACGTTCGGTTTATAAAACACTTGTATATCTTAGTGGTCTTTATCGTTTCCCAGTTTTCCTACAAGTAGTAAAAATTGTACGAATGTTAGAACTGTTTTGTCTGTAGTGCCGTATTTATAGGGTACCATCGCATTATCTGCGGATGAATATTTACTATTATCTTATATGAGAGTTGAATTCTTAAAACGGTTAAAAAAAGTGTTGCTTTTGAATGAAATATCGAATGTTGATAGAGCTCTAAATACTAGTCAGCTGACTAAAGATAGTTTTTGAAAAGACCGAAGGTATGAATTAGCCTGCAAATAACGATTATTATGAGTTATTTCTGGGTAAGTCCAATGTTCCAAAATGCTATTACTTTTTCCTTCCTACCTACCAGAAAATGCAGTGCAATGCTTCATCCAGTTTCCATGTTAAATCTTGTGATTGAATGTTATTGACTCTGGTGATCCAAAAAGGCATTCCGGTGTTGTTTACGATGTAGCCAAATAGCAAATGTGTTGTCTATTTAGCGATATCAAAATTTTGATTTTAGAGGAGCGATAAGTATGAGGTTGGCATTTTCTTCAAGGACTTCCATGAAAATGTTCACAACTACATCAGATAGTGGAAAATCTATGGCTGATACTAAAGTTTGTTAAAACGATCCTTGAAAGGTTAAATATGTAAAAGGAGAGATATCTTTCAATTACATGTGCAACAGATGAATCAGTGTTATTATGTCTAACTATAGGTCGTATTATGGAAAATGAATCGTTAACTGGAATGTTTGTATGCAATAATTTAATGTCAAAACTGTCCAGAATATTGTGAAAAGCGAAAAACTTTTCCACCCAACAATGAAATTTATAGTTATAACTAGCCGCGCCCGCGGCTCCGCTCGCGTGGACTTGATTCACCTTTATCGTCACTGTTTATTCGTTATGTTTATATTATTATATAGCTCGAGGGGCCTTAGAGGCTCATGGCTTGGTTGCATACTTGTCTCCACTTCTTTTTGTCTCCTGTTAGCTTGTCCCAGTGCGGGATTCCCATCATCTCTGGATCCTGCTTTACTGCCTGAATCCATGTAGATCGAGGGCTACCCTTCTTCCAACCACTCCTCTTATTAGGGCTTGCTTTGCCTGTCTTTCTTCTTTCATCTTTGCCACGTGTCCCAAGCATCTTAATCGCTGGCTTCTTATGATTTGGCTTACAAGAGGTTTCGTATATAGGCATTTTAATTCATAGTTTGTTCTCCTTCTCCACAGTCCCTCTTCTTTTCTTCCTTCGTAAATTCTTCCCAAAGCTTTCCTTTCCCACACCTCCAACGTCTCTTTTTCCCTTGCATTCAGTTTCCACGTTTAGCATCTATATGTCGCCGTGGGTCTGACAACTGTCGTATATATTCTTTCTTTTGCTTTTCTTGGTATATTCTTTGATTTCAATATTGGATTCATTGCCCCCAAACATCTCTGTCCTTTCGCTATTCTTTCTTGTATCTCCGCCCTTTCTTATCCACTCTCTGTTATTGTTACTCCAGATAATTATAAATTTGTCTATTTTTTCAAACATATATATCTTTTCCCTAAGTTGTTTATTATATCTAAACTTTCGTTGTTTTTATTATCCTTCTTCTTTGTAATTTCCATGTATTTTTTTTCCTCATTTTTCTTTAGTCCTCTCATCCTTCCTCTTTCTTCTATCTTACTTATGGCTTTTTTGAGGTTCTCTTTTGCTTTTGCAATCACTGCTACATCATCCGCATAGGCCAAGTATTGGCAGGTTTGTTGGTATATCGTTCAATTTGTTTTCATTTCTGACTCCCGGATTATCTTCTCTAGTACCAAATTAAATAGACATGTCGACCCTGGATCGCTCTGTCTTAATCCTCTCTTCACCTTAAACTTGTCTGATACTTTGCCTTCAACCAACACTCTATTTTCTGTGTCATTTAGTGTCATTCTCGCCATGCGAATCAATTTACTTGGAATTTTTAGTTATTGTACACGCCATCCAGTAAGGCTATTGGTCTATAGTTAGCACATGTAGTTTTTGCTCCTTTTTTGTAAATTGGACAAATGAGCTCACTGGCACCTTTTCTGTGTTTCCCATATTTCTTGCAACAACCGGCATATTTCATTTTTCAGATCTACTCTTCCAGCTTTTATCATTTCTGCAGTTATACAATTTCCACCCGGGGCTTTATGGGTTCTGAGTATTTCTCTTATTTCTTCTTCGCAGGGCTTGTTTGTTTCCTCCTGCCCTTCAGTTAATTTTGCTTCCTATTTCTCATTCATTTTCATTTAATGTTTCTTTAAATATCGCCCATCTATTCAGTCTTTCTGCCAAGCTTACTGCAAAACTTTCATCTTTTTTCCTACATATTAGCATTTTGTCTCTGTTAATTCCCTTTGTATTTTGTAAAAAAATCCGTAAATCGGATAAGTGTTCTCGAGAGATAAGTGCGCTAACGGACAGACAGACAGAGAGACGTTGCATTTATATATATATATATATATATATATATATATATAAATATATATATATATATATATATATATATATATATATATATATATATATATATATATATATATATATATATATATATATTACAGATATTCTTTGCTACATGATATTGTTTCATGTTTAATGGTTTAGGTATTGCAAGAGAACGCGCTAGCGGCAAACTTTTGTCCGACTTGAGTCACTATTATGATCACTACTTATTCCTTATGTTATCTAACGTAATAAAATATAGCGTATAACGTGGCCAGAGAATATATGTATGTGTTAAAAAAAAAAACACGTAAATCGGATAAGTGGTTCTCCAGTGTTGATCGCACTAACGGGCAGACAGACAGACAGAGAGACGTTTCATTTTATATATATTATAGATAATAAACGAATCAGTATTTTCCGTGAAAAGATATGAATTATTTGCAAGATACTTTGGAGAAAGAAAAATATTTTTTTTTTTAGGTTCTCTAAACTTGTTAAGTGTTCCCCTTGGCTGCCTTATATCTGGTGCTATAACTCAACCATTTGGACGAATACGAACAATGCAAGGAATATGTCTATTATTTTTTGGAGCCTTCCTTTTATTTCACTTTGCTTCAAAAGCTTGGCAGATATTTCTGGGACTATTCTTATCAGGCTTCTCAGGTGGACTTTTGGAGGCACCTGTAAGTATATTTATTTGCTGTCTACAATTAAATATTTTGATTTTTGTTATAAAATTCTTGTTTGCCTTACTTATCATTAAAAAAAAAATTAAGGCGAATTTCCTTAAAGTGCAAAATTACGCACTTGTTATTATAAACAACTTGATAATAATAATAATAAGCCATTAATACTATCGGATAATTTGAAATGGGTATTACTAGAATTTTTTTACTGTTCATACCTTTCAACATAAATCTATTTATATCATCATAGACGAATTTACTTTACCGTCGCCTATAACTTGTAGTCGATAAAAGAATTTTTTTGCAACCATGCTTTGTGGAAAGCGATTCACTTCTAACCTTATTTTTAGTTAAATAATACATTACTGAACATGAGTGCTGCATACGCTTTCCGCTTCGGGGCTGTGTTCCTATATACGAGGTATATTAGGAAAGTGAGGTTACAACAGACATTCTTCTTCTTTAAGTGCCGTCTCCGCTGCGAAGTTTGGCAATCATCATAGCGATTTTTATCTTGGAGACGGCAGATCTAAATAACTCGTGGCTGCTACAGCCGAACCACTCTCGAAGGTTCTTCAGCCACGAGTTCCGTCTCCTTCCTGTGGATCTTCTTCCTACGATCTTTCCCTGCATGATAGTCTGGAGCAACCGGTACTTCTCCCCTCTCAAGATGTGAGCCATATATAACAGTTTTCCTATCTTAATCGTTAGAATTACTTCCCTTTCTTCTTGCATACGTCTTATCGCTTCCACGTTGGTCACTTTCTCCACCCATGAAATCTTTAGCATTCTCCGGTATATCCATAGCTCAAATGCCTCCAGTCTCCTCACATCAATCGCCTTCATCGTCCAGGCCTCTATCCCATAATATAGTACAGACATCACATAACATCTCATCATTCGTATTTTTAATTCAAGGTTTAGATCTCGGCAACAGAAAAGCCTCTTCATTTTTATAAATGTACTTCTCGCCTGTTCAATTCTGATTTTTATTTCTTTGGAGCTATCGTTGTTTTCATTGATGGTTGTGCCTATATATTTGTATTCGAGGATTGGCGAGAGTATACACCCTTGGCGAACACCTCTTTGGATTTCTATTTCTTTAGATGTTATGTCTTCCACTTGTATTGGTGCTTTTTGGCCATAGTAGAGATTAAAAATTATTCTTATGTCTCTGATGTCTATTCTTTTCTTTATTAACGTTTCTATGGGTTGGTCTTGTCTAACTTAATCAAAGGCCTTATTATAGTCTATAAAGCACGCGTGTAGGTGATTCATGTCTAGGCACCTTTGCGACAGGACATTGAGTGCGAACAATGCTTTTCTTGTTCCCAAGCCTTTACGGAATCCAAATTGAGTATTACCGACGTCTGCTTCTAATTTTCTGAATATTCTATTAAGGATCACCTTCAACAAGATTTTCACTGTGTGAGCTATCAGACTTATTGTACCGTAGTCTGAGCAATACTTGGCGCTTTTCTTTTTTGGAAGCGTTATGAAAGTTGATAATAACCACTCATTTGGAATTATTCCAGTTCTATGTATAGTATTAATTAATTCTACCAGAATATTATTCTGGTCCTCCTCTATCAGTTTAAGGGTTTCCGCTGGCAGTTGATCTGGCCCTGAAGCTTTTCTGTTCTTTAGTGTATTAAGTGTCATATATCACTTCATCCCTAATTATGTCTGGGCCCTCTCCTATATTTTCAAGATTTGTTTGTCGTCTCTCATCTTCAAAGAGTTGTGGAATGTAGTTCTTCCATATTTCCAGTTTTTGCTCTATTTCTATGACTATTTTCCCGTTGTTATCGTATAATATATTTAGTTGTTTTTGTTTACTGGTGCAATTGTCGTGCTTTGCTTGTAACTCCTCAATTTCTTCACATTTCTGCTTCTAATAATCTTCCTTTGCTTTTCTGATCTTTGTGCGAAGTGTTCGTTGTGTTTCTTTATATTGTTGCTCATTTTTTCCTTTAAAGCTTGTTCTCTTATCCATCAGATTTAGAATTTCGGTAGTTATCCATTCTTTCTTTCCTGTGGATGTTTCTTCTTTCTTCAGACATTAAAAATTAGAAAATGCATATTTGTTATTAAAATTTACAGAAAATAATACCGTAGTTATTTTTCCACAAAATCGCCTTGGAGTTCTCTGCATTTAGTTAGTCGAGGAACCAATTTTTTATGTCTGCGTCAGTCGTCTCTGCCGCCAACTTTCTTCATTCAACATGCTTCACCTCTTCATCGCTGGAAAAACGTTTTTTTTTTTTTTTCGTTTTTTTTTTTTTTTCGCCTATATGCTCTTTCAAAAGAGTGAAAAGAAAGTCACTCGGTGCGAGGTCTGGACTATGAGCGGGATGGTTCAAAACATCCGAACCAAAAGAGATGAGGAGATGTGTTGTTTAGAGTGCGGTGTGGGGGCGGGCGTTATAGTGCAACAGGCAAACTCCCTTCGTCAGTCGCCCCCTCCTTTTGTTCTGGATAGCTCGACGCAGCCTTCTAAAAGTCTCGCTGTGTCTGTCAGCATTAACGGTTTCACCCGGAGTCAAAAAGTCGGCGAGGAGTATCCCTTTTCGATCCCAAAAAAATATTGTCATGATTTTTTTTTCAGACTGTTGGGTCTTGAATTTTTTTGTAGACAGTGAACCCGTATACCTCCACTGCATCGATTGTCTTGTGCTTTCGGGTCTGTAGTGTGCAACCCATGTTTCATTACCTGTCACTATTGAGTTAAGGAAATCTTCTCCCTCTAGTTCATAACGATCGAGAAACTCGCGCGCATAGTTTTCGAAATTTCAATTTTTCGGTTTCAGAAAACACAGTTTGTCCAACTTCTGGATATTTCATGTGAAGATCATCCACAGTCATACGACGTTTCTTCACGAATCATTTCTTCAACTTTTTAAACAAACTGCTCAGTTACTACCGATGGTCTCCCGCTCCTTTCTTCATTGTGAGTGTTTTTTCGACCGTTTTTAAAATTTTGACACCACTATGCCACGTTTTGAGGAGACATGCGAATGAATCCGCGCACCTCGTACTTGGCGAGATCGGGAATGGGTGGAGTCATCTCGACTAATGATTCTGACGAAACCAACCAAACTATTGATTCCAATGGCCGTTCGCTTTCTTCGTTAAGACCTTTGCACGCAGAAGCGCCAACTTAGAAAAAAAATCCATTGGGGCTACATGCGCGTTGTAACCTTACTTTCCGAATATACTTCGTAATCATCCAAAAGGTCCAAGAATGACGCCTACAGCGGCTACTAAGTATATGAGCAAGTCGAAAGCATTCGTTAGCAAGTGGGTGAAATAATACTATCAGTTAAAATATGTTGCTTATTTACAAGAACGCGGTTCGAGAGGAAAAGTGTCCGACAAGGACGAAAAAATATTTATTAACGTATTTTCCAGAATTCCTCATTAACTTTGTGCTAAAGGGCGCAAAAATAAAAACAGAAAGGTTTGGATAACATATTTCGTATGAAACGATCCGCACTGATCTTCAGGCTAACAATTTGAAGTGGCTGAGTACAATTAAGAAACCATTGCTGAGCGAAAGACACAGAGAAATGACTTGCGTATGCAGGAGAAAACAGAGCGAAACTGGAGTTATATATTTTTTCCGATGAAGCTTCATTTTGGGGTTATGTTATACCCTCACGAGCCTGTACAATTTCCACTAACCGATCAGTTCAGTGCACCGTGAAACACTCTGTGAACATCCAAGTTTGAGGATGTCTTTGAGAAAAAGGTTTTGGGATCTCTTCATCTTTACCTAAAATTTGAACGCTAAAAAAATCCTGATTTACAAGAATGCATTAATACCGACTGCCAAACAGTGGTTTATTGATAAAAATGAGGAGTGGATTCTTCAAAAGGATAACTACCTCAATCATCGGTGTAAGCCATGTAGCCATTGTAAAGGGGAATCGGGTATTGTTACATTAGATTGACTAGCCGTGTCGCCCGATGCTAATCTAATCGAGAACATGTGGTTATAGATCAAGCAGAAGCTTCGTAGAAAAACGATGTATACAGTAAAGCCACTTTCACAGCAAATTCTGGCAATTTAGGAATCTTTGCCCTAAGAATACGCGGAAAATCTCATCGAAAGTATGCCCCGAAGATCCCAGGCGATCATCGATGCTGATGGAGACTGAAAGAACTACTCAATTATTAGCATTTTAATGGCAATCCTTTACTGTCGAATGACGTAAAAACTTTTAAATAAATACATTTTTTACTAAACAATGTACGACAGATGCTTACTTGACCGACTGTATGTACAGGGTGAGTCAACGATAGAGTAAAGTTCATTATCTCATTTGTTTCGGGAATGATGAAAAAATGTTAAATCCAATAGTTTTAGGGAATGTTAAGGTGCACAGTTTAAAATTATTTTTGAGTATACAAGGTACTTCAAAAAAGTGTGGCCGACATAATATGTTTTTTTTTTAATTGGAACATCCTATTTTCTATTTTATTTTTAAATTCTGTTTAAAATTTTATAACTTTTTTATTAATAATGTTATATACCTAAACCTAGTAGTTTTTCTAATATTTCAATTTTTTAATAAATTACTAGTTTTCAATTTTGTAAAAAATTGCCAGTAGCGTTTCTGAAGGTGAAATACTCATAATTGGTACGAGCGTTCTCTAGAGATGAAAAAAAAAAAAAAAGATATATGTAAAGAAATTTGAGTTAGATGCTACAGGGTGTTCAAAATAAATTTATGCATTTCGACTATTTTAAATTGAAAAATCTCAAATTTTTTAAATGGCACACCCTGTATATTATTATTTTTTCTGATATATTTTACAGAACTCTCCAACTTTTATTAAGTATGTCATATACCTATTTCTAATAGTTTTCGAATTATTTCGAATTTTTCGATTTTTATCCTTATTTTTAATACACTTACTCTATAACATCATAGTTGCCAAGACAAAGAAGAAGTATAGTCATTGTCAAATTTTAACATGTCTATTAAGCAAGTAAAAATAATTTAATTTGTTGTAGTAAGTGATATATAAAGGTAATAGTTATGGATATTCCTAATAATGAATTAATTGATATGGTTTATATACTGGGCGAGGCGGGAAAAAATTGTCTTTTGGCAGTAAGGCTTTACGGAGCGAAGTACCCTAATAGAGGTATACCATCTAGAAAATCTTTTCAGTGTTTAATGGAACGGTTTGATGGTAGTGGTAGCGTTGGGTATACGAAACGGAAAGTAGTAAACCAGAATGATACCAATGAGGAAAACGAAATGGAGATTTTACTTCAAGTTGAAGATAATCTCCAGGTCAGCAGCCGTCAACTAGCTGACTTATCTGACACATACCAATCTACGGCTAATCGCACCACGAAAAAATACAAGTATCATCCCTTTCATATGGAACTACACCAAGAACTTTAAGACCGTGAACGACGAGTAAACTTTTGTACCACCATGATTGGTGGATCCAAATTTTTTATTTAAAATAATGTTTTCTGATGAAGCTATTTTTCGCAGTAATGGAGCAGTTAACAGCCATAACATGCATTAACAGTTAATCTATTTTGGGTCCGGGAAGTTCAAAACTAAAACCATTGGTCGCTTAATGTATGGTGTGGAATATTAAATTTTCGAATTATTGGTCCATATTTTTTCCGCGAACCGCTTAACGGGCCTAGATATCTAAATTTTTTGCAAAACGAATTACCCAGCTTCTTGAAAAAGTTGATAACTTTGAAAGGGAACAAATGTGGATTCAACAAGACGGAGCTCCTGCTCATTATCACCGGGAAGTTCGGAAATTTCTAAACGATCGTTACCCACAAAAATGGATCGGTAGGGATGGATTCATTCAGTGACCCCCTCGATCATGTGACACCTTTTGACTTCTTTTTATGGGGCTACATTAAAGATCGTGTTTATGTGAATCCCCCTACAACACCAGTAGATATGGAAAATACGACACGGGATGCGTGCGGAACAATAACTCCCTTTATGCTAAGGAAAATGAAGGAAAACGACTAAACATGTGTATTCGAGTAGACGGGCATATTTTTAAACATTTATTACGTCATAATAATTAATCATTAGATAACTTAAACTATATTAAAATTATTATTAACTATTTGTTTATGTTTTCATAATTGTTGGAGGGTTTTGTAAAACCTATCAGAAAAAATAATAATATACAGGGTGTACCATTTAAAAAATTTGAGATTTTTCAATTTAAAATAGTCGAAATGCATAAATTTATTTTGAACATCCTGTAGCATCCAGCTCAAATTTCTTTACACATATATTTTTTCATCTCTATAAAATGCTCGTACCAATTATGAGTATTCCACTTACAGAAACAATGGCGCTACTGGCTATTTTTTACAAAGCTGAAAACTAGTAATTTATTAAAAAAATTGAAATATTAGAAAAACTACTAGGTTTAGGTATACACTTAATAATAAAAAAGTTATAAAATTTTACGCAGAATTTAAAAATAAATTAGAAAATAGGATGTTCCATTTGAAAAGACATACGTTATATCGGCCACACTTTTTTGAAGTACCCTGTATGCTCAAAAATAATTTTAAACTGTGCACCTTAACATTCCCTAAAACTATTGTATTTAATATTTTTTCGTCATTCCCGAAACAAATGAGATAATAAACTTTAGTCTATCGTTGACTCACCCTGTACAGTCAGCATACTCAAACTAGTAAAAATTGCTGTAGTAAGCTCCGTAATACATATGATTTCTTCTTTCTTTGACCAATCTAAACAGAATATATAGCGGCGAAAGATACCAAAAAACATACATCGTAGTAAAGATGAAAAGAAATATATAGACAAGAGCTGTGATAATACTCACACTAATATCAAAACTAAAGCTCGACTTAGTATACAATTGTTGGCTGTGTTGAATCTTGCTCAGAACCTTGTCAATTTTTTTATCCTAAAAAATTTACTGATTGAACTCATAGAATAGGTTCATTTTATTAGTGTTCCGTAAGGAACAGTTATAAGATCACTTCAGTGTCTGGCGGTCCATCTTTCCGTCGGTCTGTCCGTCTGTCACACCCGATTTTCTCCGAAACGATTTGACATAGAATGTTGAAATTTAGCACTAATATAGAAATTGATGGCCTCATGAGAGCCGTGTAGTTTTGAAAGTTAAATTTTGACTTAAGGGGTTAGTTTTCAGGGGTGAGTACGAAAGTAAAAAAAGAAATTACCGGGTCATCGAGTGAGGTGTCAAATGAAAGCTTGTAAAAACAGTTCAAAAAAATATATGTAATGTAATACTTGGGCACACTTTTCTTCGTATTATTTTTAAAAAAATTGCGAAAATCGCTGTCGAGATATGGGGGATCTCGAAAAGTGCTGATCAAAAAATTTTGAAAAAATTCTGGAACAATTCCACAGAGTGTAGATTGAACGAAAATTGTCACCAGTGCATTATCTTTAATAATTTATATGGTATATATAAAAAAAGAATCAAGGTCATCAGTTTCCAGTAAACATCGGAAAAAACTTTGTTGACATCTCATTTGGGGTGTGTTTTGTGAAGTTATTGATCATTTTATACCTCCGTAATAAAAAATTTTGATTTGAAAAGCAATCAACGTACGGAACACTAATTGCGCAAGTCCGACTTGCACTTGGACGGTTATTTTAAACTTTAATATCTAGTTTCATATACTATATTCTTTGATAAGTAAGAAATCTAAGATAGTGGGCGTTAGGACTACAATTTTTTTTTTTAATTATTACAGACTCTAATCTACACAGTGGAAATCACAGAACCAAACTTAAGAGGTGCCCTTAGCTCTACATCCACACTAGCAATCGCAATTGGCATCATGACATCATTCATTTTAGGAACCGCCTTTTCATGGCGAACCATGGCAATGATAAACGCTTGCATACCTTTTGTAGGTCTAATACTTTTAATATTTATTCCAGAATCGCCGTACTGGCTGATTTCTAAAAGTCGGAAAGACGAAGCGAAGAAAAATTTAGCGTGGTTAAGAGGATGGACGAACATAGAATCTGTAGAACAGGAGTTCATGAATATTTGTAGTGATTTAAAGCAACTAGATCTAAGTCAAAACAATAAAAACGATGATACACTTTTTGTTAAGTTCAAGTCTTTAAAAGCCTACTTTAAAGCAACATTTATTAAACCCTATCTTTTAATATGTCTTACTTTCGTGTTAGCTAACTTTGGTACTACTCCTATAAATATTTATGCTGTAAAAATCTTTCAGCTGCTTCAAGTACCAATTAATTCATATTATGCTACCATTTTAATTGGTGTAAGTGAATTTATTGGTTGTATCTTACTATTGGTATTGGTTAGATTTTTGGGAAAACGGATTTTATCTTTCATATCATTAACAGGAATATGTATTTGCTTTTTGTGTGCTGGAATTTATACCTACAATATTGGAGCGGAACATTTTGACTCTTTTAATGGTATTGATAAAGATATAGCAGATGTTTATAACTGGGTTCCATTAGTTAGCATAGTTTCTATGGGATTTTTTAGCTACTTAATGACATTTACTTTAC
Source organism: Pachyrhynchus sulphureomaculatus (assembly GCA_019049505.1). Lineage (NCBI taxonomy): Eukaryota > Metazoa > Arthropoda > Insecta > Coleoptera > Curculionidae > Pachyrhynchus > Pachyrhynchus sulphureomaculatus. The sequence goes on along the minus strand of CM032447.1, from coordinate 36,368,961 downwards.
CGTGGATAATAATGGGTGAACTCTACCCGAATGATTTAAAGAGATACTGGGTCTGGTCTATCAGCAGGCACAGGTTATATTATCGGATTCGTAGCGAATAAAACTTTTTTAGATTTAGTGAATTTTGCATCACTGGCTGGGGTATTCTGGCTCTATAGTAGCGTAGCTATTCTGGGTGTAGTTTTGTTATATTTTTTGCTTCCTGAGACGGAAGGAAAAACTCTTTTTGAAATTACAGGGCATTATGCAGGCAAAAATAAATTAAGTAATAAAGTTTCGAGAGGTAATGTTGATAAAGATGTCAATGGCGTGATTAATAAAGGTTTTAGTAGTGATGAAATGGACTATTCTGATACTAGATTGTAATTGGAACTATTTCTTTTTGAAAAATTATAACGAAATCTGAAGTGTTAAATATGATAATGCCTAAATTGTATTTTTCAGCATCTGGTCTGTAGTCTTGTAAAAAAAATTACAGAACGCTATTAACAGAGCTTTTGATTGGTGTGTGGCCAATAAACTGATGCTCAACACTAGTAAGTGCACAGTGATGTCATTTACTAAAAAATTGTGTCCCTTGCTACATAATTATTGTGTTGATTTATCGATGTTGAAGTACAAAATACACTTGATTTAGGAATTCTATTTGTATCTAAGCTCAGTTTGAATGCTTACCTATAAAAAATAACAGCAAAAGCAATACAAATGTTGAGATTTATCTTGTGAAATTGTAGGTCTTTTAAGAATACTCTGTCTCTCAATCCTTTCACCCCAATAGGAGTATCAATGACACTATGCAGTTGCTGCCTCAACAGTCATTCTCCAGGCATCTCGATTCTGCGTGACCTGACTTGACTCGTGCATACCCATACCAAGGAGAGATATTACTTGGTCGGTCCATCTTGTTGGAGACCTTCTAACTTCCCCGTTACTACAAGCCTTTCCATGGCATCCACTTTCCTCATAATCTAACCAACATATTACAGGTACTGTCTATATGATACTCCTAGGATGCCCATACCTCAAACCCGTCGATTCGTAGTTTGTCAGCTTGTATAATGGTCTATGTTTCTGATACGTAAGTTGCTCTGGGAATATAAGACCGGATTGTATTTTTGTGATAGCTGGATCTTCCATTTTGTGATAGCTGGATCTTTCCAAACCTTAGTCAGTTTGATCGTCGAGTTTCTAGCCATATCCAAATATCTCCTTCACAACCATAATTGTTAGTTACGAGGGATACCAAATATTACTCAGTATATAACACCACTACACCAAACACTTTCCATGTTAGCTTCATCAGGAGCGATAATTGACTGATGAAGCTAACATGGTTAGCGAGTAGCGCATCGAGTGCAAAAATAAAGTGTTTGGAGTAGTGGTGATATATACTGAGTAATATTTGGTATCCCTCATAACTAACATTGGTGGTTGTAAGGCGGAAGTAAGGAGACGTTTGGCTATGGCTAGAAATTCGACGATCAAACTGACTAGGATCTGGAAAGATCCAGCTGTCACAAAAGTAGTGACACTGTGCCAAAGATTTCTCATTCCCAACGTAGAATCCTAAATAGTTGAAATGGTCTATAATAGCGAAACTGGTAATTTCTCTTTTGTGTGGCAGATCGTCATTACGACTAACAATCATTATTTTAGTTTTGGCTCTATTAATCGTCAGTAAATAATTTTCGCTAGCGATTTCCAGGCGCTCCATAATTGATTCTAGGTCTTGAATTGAAGTTGCAAGCATAACAGTATCATCCCCGTTACTTAAGAATACAGCTATACTTAAAACCTTGTTTACATCCGTAGTGAGAGAAGTAAATTGGAATATGGTGCCTTGATGTGGTCACCAATGTGTACTAAATATATATTAGCATTGGTGCAAGTTCACAGAAAATTATCGGCGCACAGTAGGACGAACCCCACTGTGCCACTCAAATCACCCTACAGGTCTTAATTTTGAAGTAATCGGAAAGATTTTTTTTTTTAAATATTCGTGTTTCATGACTAATCGATCTGTTGAGCTAGACTTTAGTTTTTTTTCATAGTTTTTAGGAATTTTCAGAAGGAATATTAATTTTTTTTAAAAAAAAAAAAAAAAAAAAAAAAAAAAAAAAAAAAAAAAAAAAAAAAAAACGGCGTTTTTTTTCGTTTTTTTTTTTTTTTTTTTAGAAATAGGGGGAAAATCACTCTATAAACAGTAATTTTTACTTAATCATGATATATTTTTTTTTTAAATATTCATTTTTTTATTGTCAATCGATCGGTCAAGCTGGGGATTTTTGATTTTCCCCCCGTCTTTTTCACAAATTTAAGAAAAAAAATTGTATTTCTATGGAAAGTACGGTTTTTTCCGCAAATAGCTATTCATAGATGGATTTCCTTCCATATTCAGGGCAGATCGGTCGAGCTGGATTTTTGATTTCCCCCCCCCCCCCCCCCGTATTTTTCACAAACTTGAGAAAAAAATTTGTTTTTCCATGGAAGTACGGTTTTTCCGCAAATAGCTATTCATAGATGGATTTCCTTCCATATTCAGGGCAGATCGGTCGAGCTGGATTTTTGATTTCCCCCCCCCCCCCCCCCCGTATTTTTCACAAACTTGAGAAAAAAATTTGTTTTTCCATGGAAGTACGATTTTTCCGCAAATAGCTATTCATAGATGGATTTCCTTCCATATTCAGGACAGATTTTTCTTAAATCTCTCTTCTCTTGATGGACAATCAATCTACCGACCTTGGATTATTATTCTTGCCCTAGGTTTTCAAAAATTGCAGACATCTTTAGCGTTACCCTGGATACACCACATGGAGGTATGTCTGCTGAAATCACTTTGTGCGTGTGTGTGTGTGTGTGTGTATATCTGTCTGTATGTATATGTCTATGTGTGTGTGTGTGTGTGAAAAATTTTGTAGTGACGAATTTCAGGACATATTTTATTTTTACAAACAATGAAGATGAAATTTGATAGAAATGAAGACATCCTAATCTTGCGAAATCAGCAAAGAACTGCAGCGAATTTTGTGGTATGAGAAATTTCAAAATTTGGGTAAAGATTACAAAATCTAATATCAATATCTTTTTTCATTTCAAACACTTTAATTAGTAAATCTGTAAAATGTATTGAAATTAAGAAATTATGTAAAATATAAATATAAACAAAGCCGTTCCATATTGACTGTACAAAAAAAGTTTATGATTTTTTATTGAATAACATGAATTAAATAATGCGAATTTGAACGGATTCAAACTCAAATCTCCGCAAAATTAGGCAATATTCATTGAAATAATTCAAATTTTTATTAGTTAGCAGGATTTGGAACTTCGTTTAAATTAGTAGCGATTAGCAAAAATCAGCAAATATTCTACCAAATTTACCTAAAATTTGTCTAAATTTAATCGAAACTACTTGAATTTGCTCAGTTGCGTGAAAAATTTTTCTGATAAATTTATGTAAGTTTATTTAATAAGCTGCGATTTCTTTAAATTGTAAGTTATTTCTTCGACTCAATAATAATGAAATCATTTAGATTAAGCGGGATTCTTCCTTGTCAGAACTGTCCTGCAATAAATTAGCGGGAATTCTCGCTGATCTAATACCCAGAATATTTCTAAATTCATTCATGATTCTTTCGACATCCTGACAATGAACATTTTAGTAAAATTTGAAAAATTCGCATACGTTCTCTTAAAGTCTAAAACTAAAAACAGCAGTATTCTTTGTAGGTACATGAGTTATTGTGGGCAATACACACACACTCAAACACACGCGCGCACACTCACGCACTCCTACACGCAAACGCACACACACACAGACACACACATACACAAAGGGATACCAGCTGACCCTACCTCCATATGGTGTATCCTGGGTAACGGATGGAAGGAAAATCATCCATGAATAGCTATTTGCGAAGAAACCACACTTCCACGGCGATACAAATTTTTTCTCAAATTTTTGAAAAACACGGGGGAAAATCAAAAACCCAGCCCGACCGATCGATTGGCAATAAAAAACGAATATTTAAAAAAAAATGTGTCATAATTAAGTGAATCTATATAGTGATTTTCCCGCGAAAAACGCCGTTTTTTCATAAAAATTAATACTTCTTCTGAAAATTCCGGAAAACTGTGGGAAAAAACCTAAAATGTAGCTAGACAGATCGATTGGTTATGAAAAAATGAATAACTAAGCAAACAAACTTTCCGATTACTTCAAAATTAAGACTTGTAGAGCATGGTAATTTGAGTGGCATAGTGAGACTTCGTCCCACTGTGCGGCGGAGAGGGATAAACAATGTTATATTATTGCAGAGGTTTAATTTTGATAGCCCTGAGAAATGTCATTTAATAACATTTTTGTTTAAAATCATTAATGTTAGTGTTGCTTGTCCTTCATTGTTGGAAGAACTCAGGTTTGTTAGTCCCAGAGGTCTTGATAGATCAAGAAACTGTCTCTATTTGACGATAGCTACTACGAATGTTATGTTAGGATCGCCAATATACAAAATATGTTTAATTTATAACCCAATAGTACATTAAGGTGATTTGAGGATATCCTTTAAACAATTTGTGTGGGTCTTCGCGGATTCGTTATAGTTTTATGAACTTATAGTGTGTTGTTTCAAGTGCCAGTGCCAGTGCCATATGCACTAGTGTTTGTTGTGCTGTTTTTTCACTACATTGTTAAGTATAGCTACTGCTTTGTACTACCCTCTCTTACTTTGTGTAGGGCTCAGTTATAAATAAATAATAAATAATATGGTAGTAATAAATAGTATTAACGAATCAGTGTGATAGTAGATTTATTTATTGTCTGTATATAAGGTAATTGATTTATTTTTAAACTTTTAAAACTTTTTGTTGCAAAATAAACTGTCTTTCTTGAATATTGTTAATAAAATGTAATAAAAAAGGTTTTGTTTTTATTAACTTACAATTGCTAGTTTACAAGGGTCGAGAACAACGATTGGCGGTCTCATGTTCTCTCTGGCGGATACAGTTATATTTAAACAGGAAAAATCGACAGTGGCGTAAAAATCTTATTGCTTTCTACGGAATCATCTTTGTTGGTGCTCGAACTAGATACAAATAAATAAGCGAGGAAGCCGAGAATGCATATAATTTAAGTGTTTAAAAAAAAACCTTCTTGCCTTTCTCAAGAGTTCAAGCTTCTTTGGATCGGTTATTAAGGCAGTCAAAATTTTAAATAATCAAATCAGTCCACCACTTACAAAAGTCAGAGAATGCTATTGCAACGACATCTATTGAAAAAACTGTTCTATTAATTCAACTCTTTGCTTCTGACTCTGATGAAATATTTGTCGTTATACTTTAAAACTATGTTAGTCATCTCACACCGTCTTTCTTAGAATTTGAAACTAATCGTCTTAAAAAGGAATATGTTCTTTCTGCTGGAAATTATCTAGGGTTTATCCGATATCTATAAAAGCCAAAGGGACCATGTCAAACAGCTACACATTTATTAACATCATTTAAAATTTGTACCTTAGAGGTAAATTATCGTAACTACAAAATTTATTGTTTCGGGTTATCGTTGTATGTATGTACCGTTGTAATCGGTGAACTGGGAAAAATCAAAACAATGAATCTGAATCTTTTATGGAAATGCCCATTGGTTTATATGATATACGAAAAAGTAGTGTAATAACAGTTTTGAAAATTCAATCCTGTAAAATTACACACATAAAGGTTACGACACTTTACCTCTGGAGTACAGAAATATCCATAAAGAACTAGTATCACGAGGCTCGTTTTTAAAGTAAGTACCGTTTTGATATTAAAACAATACAAGCCCATTTTTTAGCAATGCTTTTTTTACACCAACGTCCGGTCCTTAATCTGCTTTTTCACATCATTTCCACTTATATTAAGGTAGGTCGTATTGTAAGACCACCTTCCGTATTACACCCTTATAGAAATCTGCCGGTTGGTTTGCTAGCCCCCGCAGTACCGCCAAGGTGCTTCTTTAAGTGCAAGAATAAATGGTACTCACCGGGAGGTAGGTCAGGGCTATACGGCTGGTGATCAAGTTGTTCCCAGCAATATGACGTGACCCGATCTTGAGTTCGATGAGCCACGTGGCGATGATTGTTTTCATGAACCAAAACGATCCCTCTACTGAGCATGCCACGCCTCTTGTTTTGGATTGCACGACGCAATTTATTTAAGTTCTCACAATGCCGATGACCTTCGGCAGCTTTCACGTCTCTTGCATTTATGAAACGAATTACAGCGCGTTTTTCACAATCAGCGGAATTTTCAATAATCTAGAGTATTTTTAACACGCACGAACTAACATTAACTCTGCTGTAAGTGTGTTGTGCTCATAACAGAAAATAAGTACCAGAATAGATATAAAAAACCGGTCAAGTGCAAGTTGAACTTGCGCAATTAGTGTTCCGTACGTTGATTGCTTTTAAAATAAAAAATTTTGTTACGGAGGTATAAAATGATCAGTGACTTCACAAAACACCCCAAATGCGTTTTTATTAAAGTTTGTTTCCAATCTTTAATAAAAACTTATGACCTTGAAATTTTTTGTTTTTTTTATATACCAGATAAATTATTAAAGGTAATGCACTCGTGATAATTTTAGTTCAATCTACACCCCGTGGAGAATATTCCAGAATTTTTTCAAAATTTTTTGATAAGTACTTTTCGAGATAAGGCGGGGGGACAGCGATTTTTCGCGATTTTTTAAAAATAATACAAAGAAAACTGCGCGCAAGTATTACATTATATATATATTTTTTACTCGTGTTTTTACAAGCTTTCATTTGACACCACACTCGATGACCTAATAAAATTTTTTGTTTCACTTCCGATTTCACCCCCCAAAACTAACCCCTTAAGTCAAAATTTAACTTTTAAAACTACTAGGCTCTGATGAGGCCATCAATTCCTATATTAGTACCAAATTTCAACTTTCTATCTTAAATAGTTTCGGAGAAAATCGGGTGTGACAGACAGACAGATACTGAAGTAATCTTATAAGTGTTCCATACGAAACACTAAAAAGCTAAAGGCAAACGTTTCGTAAGTTTTAAAATGATGTTACATACATAATGTAAACAAACCAGATTCACGCAACTGATGTTTGTGTGATAGACAGAAAGCGAGGATTTTCTTTATTATTAAATTTAGAAGAAAAATGGATTTATAGGTGGGTTTTGCGTTACTTAAAACCTAAAAACTGATTTTACAGTGCCGATGGTCATTTGTCCTCGGGCAGGACAATTGAATTTTCTAGAGTTTAAAGTCCAAAAGCCACTTAGGAAAAAATGTTTGGTATTAAAAATGAAATTTTATATAAATTGGATCAAAATCGTATTTTGTCAGTTTCGACCAGTAAAAATATAATCACAAGGAAATTTTGTTGTTAAATTGATACAAGAATGTAAACATTTAATTTTTGATTTCAGTTATGTTTTACTTGTTTTACCATCAATAATTAAAGAAGTCTAATTTTAACTATGGACGAAAGAGAAGAATTATATTTATACTGTCTCTTCAGTAAGGATGTCATTTAATTTTAATATCTGTCGAATTGTATGTGTATACAATGGATGCTGAAAGATTATCTCTTTAAGATAGAATTGAAATCATTTTAATATGTGGCGATAATTATCGAAGTTCACAAAATGCTGCTACAATATTTACTGAAAGGGTAGTAAGGCTCTTAAATATCTTTAAAGAACATGGTTCTGTCAATAGCCTACACAAAGTCAGCCATCACAGGCCTGTTACTAAAGAAGAAGCAAATTTTAATGTAATATTATCGATTGTCGAAAATCCTCGAATAGCGCTATATGAAAGACTTGAATGAATTGAAATATCAGAGCGGTGGATCAGGCGAGTTTTAGTACACAGTAAATTTCGTCCCTCCAAGACAAAATTTATTCACGTTTTTAAAAGAAAGGGATTATGATGCTCGATTAGATTTTTGTTCTTGGCTACAAAGAAAGAAGAAACAAGACATACGTTTTCACAGAAACATCATTTTTACTGATAAAGCTACGTTTTCTTCTAACGAAGTGTATTAGAAACTAAACATCAATACCACAGTAAACATAAAACACAGTAGCGACAGTCCGACTCAGCACCTCAGCACCGTAATCTGGAAATATTGAAAATAATAGTAATTATCATTTTAAGGTGTGTTTCTCCTGAACTTAAAAATGAAGTGAACACACTTTTTGCTCCATTTTATTATTAGTTAAATCTAATATAATAATTTTCATACAACTCATGATTTTAGTGCCTATATATTACTTATATGAAAGAAATAAATCTATGCACTGATTTATTCAAATTCATTCGTGCTGGAGAATTACCAATTTTGCATGCCCAGATTGATTTTTGAAAGTTTAGTTAGGAAATTTTTAGTAAATAATATAACTTCACTCTAGCAAACAACATTAATATGAAAGATGATCTTTATACAATATACCGCATAATAGAAATAAAGAATTATGAATAAATTACCTTTTAGGATCATGGGGAAAACGAAAAAATTAACTCCTTTGGAGATACCACATATATTTTCACAAACACTAACCGCACCACAAAAACTTCCTCTTGACATTTTGTTATAATTACTTATTGGAAAATTATGAATAATGAACTTCGGAGCACGTTATAAAAAGATTCTCCTTGAAATCCAGATGTAAACACAACCTGGGACCGCGCTGGCAGTCATGTTATTATTATGATAGGGGACGCATGCGTGATAAAAACAGGACCTAAAAATTTTCTTGAGCGACGCTACTGTGTTTTATGTTTACTGTGTCACTATTTAAACTGAACGTGTGGTGTGGGATATGGAACACCCAGATTCTTGGTTCTTTCTTTTCGTAACAAAGTTTAATTTCAGAACGCAACCCGCAATTCTTGAATTTTTTAACAAGATAGTGCGTCCAATTACAGTACGCTGCATCTGCGAGAATGGCTGGATGAACGATTTAAAGATTAGTGGATTGAATGATATTCTGCTAATCCTTAGCCAACGAGATTTCCGGACCAATCGATTTGTTTTATGGGGTTACCTCAGGAACCTCAGAGACCTTTCAGAAGTATTAAATAATGTAATAACAATGCGTAAACAGCGTTACTCCACACATGTTAATACTTGTTTAAAAGGGCATCGTGAACAATTCGGTGCATGAAATTGGGCACTGGGCAAGTCGAAATGCAAACTAGATTTTTTTTTTAGATTTATGGTTTTTTGTTTATTTAATTTGGGAAGTGTTTTTAACTTATGCATTTTTTGTTCGCTATATTGTCAATGTCTTTGTTACCTTTAGTAAATATTAAATCACTAGTTTTCTTTTCTTCTTTTGCAACCAAATTGTGACGTTAAAGTGTCCTTAAAAAAATAAACACCCTGCTATAATTGTCCGTGCGATAGTTACAGTTTAACGAAAATCATTTTTAGCGTCTGTCACATCCTATTTGACATAAAAGTTGAAACATGGCACAAATATAAGATGGCCCTATCAGAGCCGTGTAGTTTTTTTTTTTTTATGGGTCTAGCACACGTGCTATAGGGAAGTCCCTAACACGTGTGCGGAGAAAGCGATTCACGTTGTTCTTGAATTGCTGTGGATTGTACTCGGTGGGAAACACAGTCCTGGGCAAATTATTCCAAAGGGATGATGTTCTCCATATAAAAGACTGCTTGAAAAGCGTTGTACGAGGAGTAACAAGCTGAACCTCATACGGATGTGAAGAATTAGCGCGACGTGTACTTCTAACATGCACCGCTCTGGGAGGAATTAAACGGGCCACATCCTTCGAACACTTTCCATAAAAGTACTTGTAGAGTAGGCTCAAGTCGCCAACCGTTCTTCGATGTTCCAGCGAATCAAGGCCGACAGTCAGTTCCGGGTCTCCAATCAGACGAACAGCTCTTCTCTAAATAGAATCCAACAAATGCAGTGTATGTTTGGGAGCGGAGCTCCAAACATGGGAGCAGTATTCCATAGTTGGTCGAATTTGAGCTTTGTAAAGAATTAACAGTTGTTGTGGAGTGTAAAGCTTTCTGGTTCGAAATAATATTCCCAACTTTTGAGAAGCTCTCCTTGCTCTGCCTGCAACATGTTCATGCCAAGACATATTTGCTCCCAAATTAATGCCCAACAAATTGAGTGACGATGCTAGAGGAATGAAGTGCCCCGACATAACTATGTCGGGTTCAGCAACGTTAACTTTTTTAGAAAAAACTGCCGCCTGGGTTTTTGTAGCGTTAAATTCCACTTAGTTACTGTCACCCCCAAGATAGAATTTCTTCCAGGTCTTTGTTAAGTTGAATGACTTCCTGCTGTCTACGGATATTCGTCTGAGTAGCCGATGTCCGAGCGTTCAAAGTGAATGAAGAAATAAGTGTGCTGTCATCTGCAAAGCTGTAGATTGGATTCTCGGTCTTTTCCAGCAGATCGTTAATATAAATGAGAAATAGAGTAGGAGACAGTATGGAGCCTTGGGGTACACCGGCGTTGATAGTGAAGGTGTTAGAAAGAAATCCGTCGACTGCCACTCGTAAAGACGCTCTCTGAGGAAACATGAGAGCCACAAACAGAACTTTTCCGACATACCATAAGAACGTAGCTTAGCCAACAGCCCATCGTGCCAAACACGGTCGAATGCCTTGGATATGTCAAGAGCAACCGCTCGAGATTCTCCAAAGTGTTCAATTGCATTGTTTTGAATGTTAAATTTTGACTTAAGAGGTTAGTTTTGGAGGGTGAAATTGGAAGTCAAATTTTTTCTTCAGGTCAGGTCAGGGGTCGGCAACCTTTTAACTAAGGGGTGCCAGTTTTCATCCATACAACATTTTGCGTGCCGACATAGGTACTTACTACAACTAAAATTAACAAAAATTAACTTAAATTAACTTAAAATATTGCTTTTAGAAGGTTTAATTACAAAAAAATTTTAACATTTAACAAATAATTGTATTATACTAGTCCTAGGACCTAGTGTGAACCCTGTGCTTGAAGTTCTTTAGAGAGTTTTCTTATATCCAGTTCATGTCTGGTTATTTTCAGTGTCACACATGCTTCCGAGTTGTCTGTTGTCAGCCTGCTTCGGTACTGGTTTAAAATCACTCTCATATGGGGAAAAAGTTGTTCACAGATATAGGATGATCCGAAAGCTGTAAGCATGGCAAACGCTACTTTCTTAAGACAAATAAATTTCTCTGGTAAACTCATCCAACAACTGAGTATCTCGTTTGAATGGTTCTGGCAGTCACCTTCTAATACCCTTCTTAATTCTACAAATTTCGTGTTCCATAACTGGGAGCTTTTAAATTCAATGTATTGAAGATCAAAATCAAATCAGAGATATGTCAAAGCAACTGCTGGAAAAATCCATTAAATCTGGTTTGATTAAAAAAGGGAACATAGGACCATGTTTATCAAAATCCTGACCCCTCTCGATAAACTCCTCTTTTAAATTAGTCACATATTTAAGAATTTCGCTATTAGTGCACCATCGTCGACACTGGATATATAAGTTTTTAAATTTGGAAAATATTTATATGTGTTTGTAGTAATATCGCTGATAAATAAATCTATTTTTAATTTGAATGATTTCCAGGATTCGTATAAATCCAGAACTGTTTTTTGCCTGAACCTTGTAACTTTAAGTTGAGTTCACTGAGATGGTTTGTAATATCAGTAAGAAACATTAACATACAGATCCAGTTCTTATCTTCTAGTTCAGGATAAGCATCCACTTGATTTTTTTCCTACAAGAACGATTTAATTTCGCCCAGACATTGCACAAATCTAGAGAGCACTTTACCACGGCTGAGCCAGCGGACATTATTGTGCAATGATATATCTGAATATGCACTTTCTAATTCCTGCAAAAACGCTTTAAATTGTCTATGGATCAGTGAAGAACAAACGACAATGTAGTTAACTATTTTAACCACCCTATCCATCACGGATGTTAAACTTCCAGCGGAAATTTTAGCGCACAAACTCTCTTGGTGAATTAAGCAATGAAAATTCAAAACTGATCGACCCATGCGTTCAATAGGAAGGGAAACAAATCCTTTATGTCTCCCAATCATAGCAGAAGCGCCATCTATCGTTACGCAAAAAATTTTATTTAAATCAATGTTCCGCTTTACAAAATGTTTAACAACTTCTGAAAATATATCCTCTCTTCTTGTAGCTCCCTGCAATGGGAGCAGACAAATCAGCTCTTTATACACACTGCCATCATCGAAGTATCGCGCAACGATTGCCAGACGGGCAATGTCATTAATATCGACACTTTCATCCAATGCTACACTAAATTTAAAATTCCGTTTGATAGCGTCTCTCTGCTGTTTTTGGACATTTTGTGTCATTTTGGTATTTCGTCTCTCGATGGTCCACGCTGATGCCGTTATATCCCTAATCCTGGCCAATATTGTATCCTTATTGGGCAAGTCGTCAAATAAAATCTCGCCAGTACTCAAAAACGTTTGCTTCATAGATTCTCCGTCAGTGAACGGCCTACCCTTTTGTGCCAACGATTGTGCAATTTTGAAATTGCATTCAGTAACCTGATTTTTTCCTTGAAAAACTTTGCTAAAGAATGTTGACTGTTTCTCGTATTGTTTACTTGCTCTTTGTATTGCCTCCCTTTCATCAGCGTTATCTTTAAATGACCATTCATGTTTTATCTGGAAATGTCGTTGAACACTAGATGTCCGGAAAACTACGCTTTCCCGACATAGGACACAAATGGCCCGATCGTTTTGCTGTACAAAACCGTAATCTGTTGTCCATAAAGTTTGAAATGATCAAATGTCTACCTTCTGTTTCTTCGCGGCCATAACGCAACGTAATTTTAATTTTTAAACTTTTCGACGACTATTGACTGGAACGGATGTTACTTCTTTACTAAATGACCCAAACGTGTAGCCGCTTGCTATATATAGAAAAATAATGTTTCCAGAAAATTCCAGTAATTACGTTTATTAAATTTCTTAGAGCAAAAATTATTATCTACAACGCGCCCTTTGCAATCAAAGGGCCGCCTAGAAGTTAAATCTAACAAAAACTAAAGTTCGGCAATATAAAAAGAATTGCGGCGCGCGTCGGAACGATTGAAGTAAAGTCAAACAAAAACCGCCTTATAGCGGCTCTTTTGATCTGAATTGAGGACGTTTATTTGTGTTTTTGCCTAGGCTTATATTTTGAGGCTTGTCGTCTTTAATACTTGCCGAAATTAAAGCCAAACCAATGTATTTAGTAAAATTATAAATTAGAAAATATATATTTTGTAGTTTTTGGTAGTAATACCTAGTGACTTATATAATATATCGTTTTTGTTTGTATCGTTAAAGTAATACTGTCTTCGATTATTTACTTAATTTCGAAACATGTCACAGATTACAGAATTAATGTGTAAACTTTGAATAGGTACGCGTGCCATTCAAAATTGCTTGGCATGCCAGAGATGGCACGCGTTCCATAGGTTGCCGACCCCTGTACTAGGTCATCGAGTGGTGTGTCAAATGAAAGCTTGTAAAAACATGAGTTGAAAAATATATATGTTATAATACTTGCGGATACTTTTCTTTCTATTATTTTAAAAAATTGCCAAAAATCGCTGCCCCCCCCATCATCTCGAAAAATACAGTCCAAAAAATTTTTAAAAAATTCTAGATTACTCTCCCACAAAGTGCAGATTGAACGAAAATTATTACGCTGCATTAACTCTGATAATTTATCTGGTATGTAAAAAAACAAAAATTGCAAGGTCATAAGTTTTCAAGAAAGTTCGGAAAAAAACTCTGTTAAAAACTCATTTAGGGTAACAATTTTTTTTATTTTAAAAGCAATTACCGCACGCAAGTCCGACTTGCACTTGGCCAGATTTTAATGATTGGTTGTGAAAGAAGTAAAGCATGGCTTGGAATCAACAAATAATTTTTAAAATTCTGCTATAAATCTAACCAATGCATTTCATTTCAAGTAATAGAAATCTCCATGCGATTATACTTTTAATGGTTACAAAATGACAAAATACCATGTCCAATCGATCAAAAATTTTGCACCCTATCATAAAATACAAAATATACTAGATATCCACGTTTTTGGCACGATGGATTGTTGGCTAAGCTACGCTCTTATGGTAAGTCCGAAAGGTTCTGTTTGTGGCTCTCATGTTTTCTCAGAGAGCGTTCTTTACGAGTGGCAGTCGACGGATTTCTTTCTAACACCTTCACTATCAACGCCGGTGTGCCGCAAGGCTCCATACTATCTCCTACTCTCTTTCTCATTTACATTATCTATCTGCTGGAAAAGACCGGAAACCCAATCTACAACTTTGCAGATGACAGTACGCTTATATCTTCATTGACTTTGAACTCTCAGACATCGGCTACTCAGACGAATATCTATAGATAGCTGGAAGTCGTTCAACTTAAGAAAGACCTGGAAGAAATTCTATCTTGGGATGACAATAACCAAGTGGAATTTAACGCTACAAAAACACAGGCGGCAGTTTTTTCTAAAAAAGTTAACGTTGCTGAACCCGACATAGTTATGGCGGGGCACACCATTCCTCTAACATCGTCGCTCAATTTTTTGGGCATTAGTTTGGTAGCAAATATATCCTGGCATAAACATGTCGCAGGGATAGCAAGGAGAGTTTCTCAAAAGTTGGGAATATTATTTCGAACCAGAAAGCTTTACACTCCACAACAACTGTTCAGTCTTTACAAAGCTTAAATTCGACCAACTATGGAATACTGTTCCCATGTTTGGGGCTCCGCTCCCAAACACACATTGCATTTGTTGGATTCTATTCAGAGAAGAGCTGTTCGTCTGATTGGAGACCCGGAAATTACTGGCGGCCTTGATTCGCTGGAACATCGAAAAACGGTTGGTGACTTGAGCCTATTTGGAAGTATTTTCACGGAAAGTGTTCGAAGGATGTAGCCCGCTTAATTCCTCCTAGAGCGGTGCCTGTTAGAAAAACACGTCGTGCTAATACTTCACATCCGTATGAGGTTCAGCTTGTTACTCCTCGTACAACGCTTCTTTTATATACAGAACATCATCCCTTTGGAATAATTTGCCCAGTACTGGGTTTCCCACCGAGTATAATTTACAGCGATTCAAGAACAACGTGAATCGCTTTTTCCGCACACGTGTCGCTCCTGTACTGCTTTAGGGACTTCCCCATAAAAAAAAAAAATCCTAATAAATATTTTCTGTGTTTTAACAAAGTGATTTTCGGACTTTAAACTTGGCACTGCAAAATTATTTTTTGAGTTTCGAGTGATGCAGAATCCACCTATAAATTTTTTCAAAATTTATTAACAAAGAAAAATCATATACGTAGCAAGCTTTCTGCCTGTCCCTGCATATAGACGCTGTGATACAGATAGGTTCATCAATATGTACTTGTATATATGTAATATATGTATGAATACATATAAAATTATTTGAAAATTTAATAAAGCGTCACCTATCTATAAAAGAATTTAAAAAAAAACTGTCAAGTGCAAGTCGGACTTGCACGATTAGTGTTCCGTACCGTGATTGCTGAAGTATCCTATGAAATTCAGTCATACATTCATCTTCAATATAAGAATTACCAAGAATATATAAAAAGCAAGACATCTTTGTAGTAAAAGTTTAAAATAAATATTTAACTACTTAAATATTTGTTTAATTATAAATAAATAAAATAAAATTATTTTATCTCTAGAGAGGCAACGCTCAGTAATGGACGGAAACTTATATAAAAAACAACATCCACCATACGGTCGTGAAATATAGTTTTTTAGAGATTAGATAAATTATTATACGTAAGGCACTCATGATAATTTTCGATCAATCTACACTTTATGAAGAATATTTCAGAATGTTTCCAAAATTTTTTGATCAGTACTTTTCGAGATAGGGGGGTGGATAGAGATTTTTGTCCAATAATACAAAGAAAAATGTGGGCAAGTATTATATTATGTATATTTTTGAATTCGTGTTTGACAAGCTTTCATTTAATAGCTCACTCGATGACCTGGTAAAAAATTTTTTTTCACTTCCGATTTCACCCCTCAAAACTAACCCCTTAAGTCAAAATTGAACTTTCAAAACTACATGGCGCTTATTGAGCCATCAATTCCTATATTTCTACCAAATTTCAATTCTCTATGTCAAATAGTTTCGGAGAAAATTGGGTGTGACAGACGGCCGGACGGACTGACGGACATTGAAATGATCCCATAAGTGTGAACAGACGGTACCAGGTACAGTCGATTAACAACGAGAAAGTCCACTTAAAAAAAGACGCTACCTTCTTATTGGTTTATTTTCATAGTTGGGGCAAAAGAGCAAGTAAAAGCATTTGACGGAGTTAGAGTAACGTTTTACAGTCAGTGGGATTTTTGTGTTTAGTTAAATTGTTTCATACTGTATGTATTTCACGAATTTTGAGACGTTATAGTGTATTTTCGTATTAGCAAGAAAATCTATCCTGTACTATATTTTACTCCCATAGTAGATTAGACATAAAATCTCTTAGTCTTTAGGCGTTCAAAAATATGACGATACTTCTCTTCTGTTACGTCTTCTGTTCGGGGAAATCCAGTATTTTATTCAGTGGATAAAATCATGTGATGATTATCATTAAGATGTGGGCTTATCTATTTTAACAATAAATTCAAATAAGAGATTTGGGAATTTCACGTTAATTAACCTTGAATATTTTTTTGTTAATCTTAAGTGTTCCAATTGTTCTTTAAGCTGGCATATTTTCTCCACTTACAAACTGTGTAAGTGTCGTTACGCAAAGCAGCGTGTTTTAATGGAGTATCGTCACAGTTCATATAAAAAAACAGTAGCGACACTCAAGAAAATTTTTAGGTCTTGTTTTTCACGCATGAGACCTCTATCGTACCAACAACATGGCTGCCAGCGCGGTCGCGGGTTGTGTTCACATCAGGATTTCAAGGAGAATCTTTTTATAACGTGCTCTGAAATTCGTTATTAAAAAATTTTACAATAAGTAAATGACTCGTTTGACGTTACAATTGAAAATAATTATAAATAACGGGTCAAGTGCAAGTTGGACTTGCGCAATTAGTGTTCCGTATGTTGAATGCTAAATTTTTTGTTTTTTTTTTTGTATACCAAATAAATTATTAAAGGTAATGCACTCGTGATAATTATCGTTCAATCTACACCCTGTGAAGAATAGCGACAGCGATTTTTCGTGATTTTTTAAAAATAATACAAAGAAAAGTGTGGGCAAATATTATATTATATATATTTTTGAACTCGCGTTTTTACAAGCTTTTATTTGACTCGATGACCTGGTAAGGTCAGTTTCACCGATTTTGTCCCCCAAAACTAACCCCTTAAGTCAAAATTTAACTTTCCAAATTACACAATTTTGAAGAGACCTTTAATTCCTATATTATTTCCAAATTTCAACTTTCTATGTCAAATAGTTTCGGAGAAAATCGGATGTGACGGACAGATGGACAGAAACTAAAGTGTTTTTATGAGTGGAGTACGGAACACTAAAAAGATGTCAAGAGGAAGTTTTTGTTCTGCAGT
This sequence comes from Pachyrhynchus sulphureomaculatus, assembly GCA_019049505.1. NCBI lineage: Eukaryota > Metazoa > Arthropoda > Insecta > Coleoptera > Curculionidae > Pachyrhynchus > Pachyrhynchus sulphureomaculatus. The sequence goes on along the minus strand of CM032447.1, from coordinate 36,351,361 downwards.
TAGTGCTTGTAAAAATATATGTGATATCTCCAAAGGAGTTAGTGTTTGTAGGTTTCTCAAAGATCCTAAAAGGTCGTTTATTCATAATTCTTTATTTCTATTATGCAATATATTATATAAAGATTATGATAATTATGTTTTCATATTAGAGATACATTTTATTTGAAAAACAGTTGATGTTTTATTACTGTTATATATTGGTTTATGTTATTCCACTTGTACTTTTTGTTTGCTGGAGAAGTTATATTATCTGTTAAAATTCACTAACCAAACTTTTAAAACTCAATCTGGACATGCAAAAGTAGTAATTTTCCGATATCAATGAGTTTAAATTGTTTTCAATCTCTTCAGATTACTGGGTTCGCTGAAATATAAGAAAGAGATATATTCTCAAAATGAACATTTCTTCCCTCCGGGCAATATCTCTAATAGTTGAGAAATATAAATTCAATAATAAGATATTTAAATGAATAACGTGCAAAAGTCGTTGAAGTATTTTTTCGTTGTATTTTTTGCTTTTTTCCCTGTTTTCTGTCTATCTGTTCTAAGAACAGCAAAATTCATTTTTATTCTACAGAATAGGATTTTTCTTGAAAGGAGGAATTTGAATATTTCCAAAACCTACGGACATCATATCAGCTATATGGCGACAGATCATGTGATCATTACAAACTCGAACCCCTGGAGATCAAAGGTGCCGAGTCGGACTGTCGCTACTGTGTTTTATGTTTACTGTGGTATCGCGATAGCCTAATTGGTCTACAGAAAAAGAAAGACAGCATCACAATAGGAGGGAAATAAAACTTCCTGAAATATTGTGCCAGTTCAAGTTTAAGATCGGTACCGGTCACTTAAATATAGTTAGATTTACAGTTCCTGGCAAAATGTTTTTAGTTGTGTTTATTGATCAACACCGGAATAATTAATTGTTAAATCTAGCCTCGGTTTTGAAATATCGGGTAGTATGATATCATTATTGTTTATAGGATCGAGTATAAAAATATTCATGTCATTCTTCTAGAGCTATTTGGCCTACTCGTCTACTCTTCAGCCCTCTTTACATAGTATAAAATGAATTTACATGTAGCTTTGAGCATTAGAAATTATGGAATTATACCTCACGACACACCGAGTTTTCTGTTTACTCCCAAGTGTTACTTATGTCTCCAGAATCACCGCGGTATACCTATAAAGCGCAAAAAATTAATATTATTTTAATTAGTTATTACGTATATTTCCATTGTGAAGAGCTCATCAAATCACAATAGCAGGAAGCAGAATCGAAATGATTGCAGAATTGCGTTGTATTTTTTTTTTTTTGTTTTAATGGGAACTTTATCCTAATTTAATCTTTCTATTGTAAAGAACTTCGCTCTTAAAGAAGGAAATATCTTATCTGTGATTAATTTTAGCAAAAACACCAATTTAAAATGGATGTATGATTTTAAAGGTATTTGTTTTGGTAAAATTTAATTTAGTAGATAACAGAATGTAAAAACATATTAATCATCAAAATACGTGAAATCAACTTCTTACTTATAAAAGGAGATAATATACATAAAATACAACATTGCATGTCTAAATATTTTTGTTACGAGCGACCTTTTTGAATTGTTAGGCTTCGTTATTTCAAAACCTTTAAACCGCCTAGAGCAGGGGTGCTTAAACGATCGATCGCGATCGACAAGTCGATCGCGAGTGCTTTTTGAGTCGATCTCGAGAAAAAAATTCCGATATAGAACAATTCACAGATTTTGTTTTAGGTAACCAAAACAAAATGTAATGAATAAACTACTAAAATTTATTCGATCCACAATTAGGCCAGAATAACCCCCTCATCACTTTCTTTTATCGTAATAACCCACTGCTAGCGGCAAAAGGCGGCTTTATCAAAGGAACGCGCGGTACTTGTCAAAGAAAAGCCGCGTTTTCGATTCCCGCCGATTTTTCTAGAAACTTCGGGCGGCGTGTTTGACGGGAACATTCGAGACTTCGTTCGCGCCGATATAAATGTTGGGCCTGCAGGAATAGGAGTCAGTCTGAGTTGTAACTTGAAGGCGATACATCGATACAAAGTTTATTAATAAATAGTCCAAAATGAGTGCGGCGAAGAAAAGTAAAACTTATCATTTTAATAACGATTGGGAAGAAGAATTTTTCTTTTGTATGGTAAAGGATAAGTGCATTTGTCTTATTTGTCGTGCGTCAGTTGCAATACCTAAGCGTGGGAACTTAGAAAGGCATCATAAAACGGTTCATAAAAACTATGAAAAGGATTTTCCGTCACAGAGTGAATTAAGAAAACGAAACGTACGTGATTTGATAACTTGTTTGAAAAAAGAACAAACCATGTTCACAAGACCAGCCAAACAATCAAAAGCTGCAACGATCGTGTCATTTAAAATATCTCATATATGGGCGAAACACAAGGAACCATTTGATGATGGATTGGTTGTGAAGGAATCATTTATTGAAGCGGGTGAGACTTTATTTGGAGATTTTAAAAATAAAACAGAGATTATGTCTGCTATTAGAGAACTTCAGTTATCTCGTAAGACTGTCACAAGGCGTGTTGAAGTCATGAGTCAGGACATGGCAGATAAATTAAAACATGATATCATGGAATGTACATACTTTTCTTTACAGTTCGACGAATCCACCGATATGAAAGACACTGCCCAGCTGTGTATTTTTATTCGAATGGTATTCAATGACATGTCGGCTAAGGAAGAGTTTTTGACAATGATTCCTCTGAAAGGAAAGACCCGTGGCGAAGATATATATGATGTTTTCTTCAATTTTGTAACAAACTACAAGCTACCAATATATAAACTAGTGTGCATTACAACCGATGGAGCACCAGCAATGACTGGAAACAAAAACGGTTTTGTGGCATTGTGTCGAGCTAATGATGATTTCCCTTCATTTTTCTCCTTCCATTGCATTATACATCAACAAGTTTTGTGTTCAAAAGTTCTAAACATGAAGGAGATTATGGGCATTGCAATAAAAATTGTGAATTCTATCCGTGCACGTAGCTTGCAACGACGGCTCTTTAAATTGCAGTTGAAAGATAATGAGTCAGCTGAACACACGTTAGTTCTTCACACGGACGTCAGGTGGTTGAGTCGCGGAAAATTCCTAGAAAGGTTTCAAGAATTATTGCTCGAAATAACAGCTTTTCTGGACGAAAGAGGTGATGACACTAAGATGCTGAAAAACGGAAAATGGCTGACTGATTTGGCATTTTTGACAGACATCACAATGCATTTAAACACCATTAATTTGGAGCTTCAAGGTCAAGGAAAAACTATTATTGAGATGATTGGCGCAATAAACGCATTCAAAAGTAAATTGCAACTTATGATAGATCAACTGAAAAGAAAGGATCTGAAAAATTTTCCGTCTTTGAAAGCAAGGATTCCTCAGTTGAATTATGATATTTATGAGGCAGAATTTTCAAATATTTTGGGCCAATTCGAAATACGTTTTTATGATTTCAGTAAATTGGCAAATATCGCATCATTTATGAGTTATCCTTTTTCGTGTAAAAACATTGAGGAATTAGCTACTGAAATAGCAAGTCAGTTTAACATGGACTCATGTTCTGTTGAAAATGAGTTAGTGCAGATTATATCAGATATACATCTCAAAGCCACAGCATCTGATACAAAATTCTGGTGTTTTATATCTGAAGATAAATATCCGAATCTGAGGCAAATCGCCCTTCAACTGACGGCAATGTGTGGGTCAACTTACTTGTGCGAGTCTGCATTTTCCGAAATGAAGATAATTAAGTCAAAATATCGTAATCGACTAACTGACGAACATATGTTATCATGCTTGCGATTAGCACTAGGTAATTACGTACCATCTTATGAAAAGTATGCTGAGGACATGCAGTGCCACGCTTCAACATCCAAAGTCACTCTTTAGTTAAGTTTAGACACTAGAACTCGTTTGTAAGAACCAATAAACTCGCAATTTTGAATAATTATTTCATTGACATTTTAGAGCAGACCTACACTTACCTTGACTAAAAAAATGCATATTGTGCGGAAAACTAATATCTATGCCACGACAATCCTGCATCACACTTACTTGCAGCCTCTCAGAGTCGATCGATCGTAGTCTAACAATATTGAGGTAGATCGCCAGCAGTTCAAGTTTGAGCACCTCTGGCCTAGAGATACTATTAAATTTTTTACAGTAATTCTATATGCATTCCTTGCAGACACACATACCTCACCTAAATCACAGTAAACCCAATACACTAGCAAAACTTAGAGGTAACCATATAAGAAAATCAGGTCTCAGTTTTCAAGAGGTCACGTAGCAGTCTGTCATGTTAAAAAGAAGACCAGCGGGAGGTTATAAATAGAAATAATGTTACTGTGCAGTATCTTCTAAACATAAATATTATACAAATGTTTGAAAATTTATGATTTAATTAAATGTCAAGTTAATATAGCATGAATAATATAAAAAAAAACAAAAAGAGTGGATCGCTTTGTTAGAAGAGATGAATCCAAGTGAAAAACTTGACAGGAAGCCATTTTCAGAAAAAAATGTTGCAGACAAAAGTTTTAGCATTTTTTCCAAGGATTTGAATAGGCATATTAGATTTTGGGCTCAACGTTTTGTTGAGACTCTATAAGGCCCTAAAGTGAAAACTGAAACTGGAACCCAAATTTTTAAATACGTATTTGAATTCCGCAAGGAATTGGGTCTCATTGTAACTACAATAAAATCCGACTCTTATAAGGATCTTTACCTGTGTTATTAGCCTTTGACACACGGAGTATTCTTTTTTCACATGTAGAATTATATTCAAGCTAATCCCGACGAATTAAAAAAAAAATCTAGAAGCCTATGGAGAGTACACATTTTAGAAAAAAATATGTTTTATTAACAATTTACACACATGTAAATAGTTTTAAATAAAAAGTAACTGAATACTCCTAGTTTATACAAAAATAAATCTTTTCAATTGGACAATTGATGACGCGATTGGTTGCTGCAAGCCAAATCTTTGCTCTATAACCAAACAAATGTCATAAAAGGAATAGCTTCTCAGAATTATTAAATATATCTGCGTACGATTTAATTAAATCACTTACCTTTCAACATCTTTGGGGAAGAAGAAGAAATTCACATTCAAGAACACAACAATAACCTCCTTTCCCATGATTATATAATAATAATATATTTCTATTCTCTACAGTTATAAATGTTTTGAATTCTCTTTTTATACAAATTTTCTCTTCCTTCTCTCTTGAAATTCATATAAACTGCAGTCACATCAAGCAACGATCGACAATACATTTCAAAATACACATTCCGAGATCAGATGTAAACATTGAGCCGCCATTTTGAAAGAGGGACCCGTCGACGCACGCTCTGTCCAAATCTCGTCACCAGCTTAGGGCTGGAGTTTACTGTGCGTAGACTACAATATACCAACATGAGGAAAAAATAATACAAAGAAAATTGTAATAAAAAATCAGATTTGTTAACTCATATTTATTTACACAGAATGAAAGAATATTGTACTACATACAACTCTTTGTTGGTTATTGGTCAAAAAAAAAACTACCTACAGCGTAGCTCCAACACTTTAATACTCAATTTAAAAATCAATTATTGGAAGATGAACATTTTCCTAGAAAAATATATAATCATATTAGCGTATCTTTTTAGTGTTCCGTCCGGAACACTTATAAGATCACTTCGGTGTCTGTCTGTCACACCCGATTTTCTCCGAAACTGTTTGACGTAAAAAGTTGAAATTTGGTACTAATATAGAAATTGATAGCCTCATCAGAACCGTGTAGTTTTGAAAGTTAAATTTTGACTTAAGGGGTTAGTTTTGGGGGGTGAAATCGGAAGTGAAAAAAAAAATTTTTACTAAGTCATCGAGTGAGGTGTCAAATGAAAGCTTGTAAAAACACATGTCTTACATGTGGACACTTTTCTTTCTATTATTTTGAAAAAATCGCGAAAAATCGCTGTCCCTCCCTCCATCTCGAAAAGTACTGATCCAAAAATTTTGAAAAAATTCTGGAATATTCTTCACGGGGCGTAGATTGAACGAAAATTATCACAAGTGCATTACCTTTAATAATTTATCTGGTATATAAAAAAAAACAAAAAAGAAGAAGAAAAATTTGTTACTAGTGGGGTGTCAAATGAAATCTTGTAAAAACACGAGTTCAAAAATTTATATAATGTCTTACATGCGCACACTTCTCTTCGTATTATTTTGAAAAAAATCGCGTAAAATCCCTGCCCCCCCTTTATCTCAAAAGGTACTGATCCAAAAATTTTGAAAAAATTCTGGAATATTTTCCACGGGGTGTAGATTCAACGAAAATTATCATGAATGCATTACTTTTAATAATTTATCTGGTATATGAAAAAACAAAAATTTCAGTTTTCAGTAAAGATCGGAAACAAATTTTGTTGAAAACTCATTTGGGGTGTGTTTTTTTAAGTCACTGATCATTTTATACCTCCGTAACAAAAATTTTGATTTCAGAAGCAATCAACGTACGGAACACTAATTGCACAAGTTCAACTTGCTCTTAGCCTATTTTTTTAAATTATATTTCTGATAAAACTTCACAGAGACAGGAGTTTTAAAAAAATACATGTTGAGCTTTTTATATTCTCTAAACAAAGGCCTACAAGACCGCCGAAATATGGTCCTTTTAATATGTTTTCAACAAAAAAAGAAGAGATTGATATTGCTGCCTTGTCGCAAACAAGTTATATTATAATTTTGATTAATGATTCCATGCTTAATAAGCTGAAATAAAGCCTAGGTGGAAGCAGATGTTTTCAGTTATATAACTTACGAACGCCTGTTTAGTTTTTAAATAAATGAATTCAATATTTACTTCTCAATATAATTGAGAACTAGAAATATTATTTGAGGCACGTACTACAGTGCTCCGCCCTTAAATTTTTTCTATTAGACCCAGTTCTAATATTATTTTTTTAAATATATTATTTTAGTTTTTTACTACAGTTAATAATTAAGTTATTTTGTTTACAATAATTGGAAGTCGCAAAAACAGTGTGTAATTTTTGGTAGCTTATTAACTAATATTGTTAATGTTGTTAGCCGTGGTGAATACAACATATTTTTAGTCACAAATCAATCATGACCCCAATAGCACTTAAAACGATGAAAAATTTCACTCTCTAATGATTAGGAATGATATGTAGACCGAAAACGTAGAGGTTGTAATAACAGAAAACGAATTTATATTGGCTAAATATAAACAGATGCTCAGAGGAAAAATAAGAATAAATCTGAAGCAGGAGAGACGTAGATTGATAACGCACACAAAGACAAAGACACCAACAGGAACAATAAAGCAAAACACAGACGAATATCGACAAGCACTAGAAAATCATAGAAAACACATAAACTACCGAACAGAACTTGATGAACTAAACGCACAAATAACCAACAGCCTACTCATGACTACAAAATAAATAGCAACATCGAAAAAAGAAAAAACACAAAAATTAAGACACAAAATCTCAGGAAACGGCGACAACTATTAACAGGTTGACTGCCGACCACTCCGATCGGAGTGCGTCGGGTCTCTTCGCCAACGCCGTCTACTCCGATCGGAGTTCGACATGCGTTCTTACGAAACGTTTTAGTATTCCATCGGCGTTGTATATGAAACGTGTTTCTAGTGGTGGCGTTGCTTAAAAACGCAAGTTCTAACAGGTGCTTAAGTGGTTCCGCGGATTTGCTTTTGGTTTGGTTGTAATCTGCCGTACAATATGGACAATCAACCTGGGCCTTCTGGTATTAAAAAAAGACATTCTAGTGATGAAAAAAAGGTATATGATAAGAAAAAGAAGCTAACTGACACTGAATTATTGCAGCTATTGGAAGAAAGCGGCGGTAGTAGTGACGAACATTACGTACCAGACACAGACGATAGTGATGTAAATTCAAGCCCCGAGTCCGAAGAAGAGAATTTTATAGACCCTATTCGGCCACATCAAACACTTCCTAGCCTTGATGAAATAAAATGGAACGACAGAGGTGCGTTAAAACAAATTTTGTTCCAGAAAACCCAGGAATTATTGGTGCAAATTCCAGGACAGGGTACACCTATCGATTTTTTCGAAATGATCATTGATGATGATTTTTTACAAACTATTGTAGAACGAACGAACTCTTACGCAGTCGAGGTTTTGCTGCGCCCAGAAACAAGTACAAAATCACGTATTACTAATTTTAAAGATCTTACTCTTGACGAACTAAAAATTTTTTTGGCCCTGTTACTTCACACTGGCACAATATCCTTGAGCCGTCTTAACGATTATTGGAAAACTGATCCGCTATTTAATCTACCTGTTTTTAGAAAATATATGTCAAGGAATAGATTTTTGCTTATCTTGAGGTGTTTGCATTTTACATCTCCAGATATGGATCCGGCAGATCGGCTAGGAAAGATTAGATTTGTGGCAGATTTTTTTAACAACAAGATGGGAGAAATTTACTATCCTGGAAGAGAGTTGTCTTTGGATGAAGCTATGGTACTTTATCGGGGTCGTCTCCAGTTTAAACAGTATATCAAGAATAAGCGTCATAAGTATGGTATGAAGTTATACATGCTGACAGAGCCTAATGGACTTATTTTGAAATTTCGTGTCTATGGTGGAAGCGGACATACTGAAAAGATTGTTTTACATTTATTGGAGGAAAAATTGGGTGTGGGACATGCTGTTTATCTAGACAATTTTTACAATAGTGTTAATTTAGCTAGGAAATTACTTCAACAAAATACATACTGCACTGGTACGCTGAGAACTGAGAGGAAAGATAATCCGAAAGAGGTAATGAGTGCAAACTTAAAACGTTGTGAGAATAAATCTATGTTTTGCAATGGAGTGCATGTCGGAAAATGGCGCGATAAACGGAATGTTCAATACATTTCAACAGAATTTGGAAGCGAAATGGGCATTTTTAAAAACAAAAGAAATCAAGAAACTGAAAAACCTTCCGCAATCATTGGATATAATGCTTTTATGTCCGGTATAGATAGACAGGATCAAATGATGGCATATTATCCTTGCAACCGTAAAACCATTCGGTGGTACAAAAAGTTATTCATGCATGTGCTGCAAAATGAGCATGATAAACGCCTATTTTTTGTACAATAAATATTCGCGGTCTGACCAGTTACGATTATATGACTTCCGATTGGATGTCATAAGAAATTTACTAGCCAGACGACCAATTACTAATTTGCCGCAAATTCCTCCAGGGCAAATAAATGTCCACAGCATTAGCAAAGTAGAAAAAATTGTTAGTGAAAAAAAAGGAACTAAAGAAACAAAACGGGTAAGCAGAAAGGAATGCAAAGAATGCAGGAAAAATAAAATAAGAAAGCAAACAGTGTATGAATGCAAAATGTGCCCTGGACAACCAGGTTTTTGCCTTAATTGCTTTGAGGATTACCATAAAAATGTACAAAAATGATTTAGAAATAAATGTTTTGAGTTCGTGAGTTCGATTTATTATTTCTTTACTTATTTAATTGGACACTTCGATCGGAGTGTTCGGGCATCTAGTAAAAATTTTCACTTGCAATGCCGATTACTCCGATCGGAGTGAAATTTTTTTTTTTCTAATATTTTGAATGGCACATAAAAAAAAACACATCCAAGACTCATTTTAATTCATATTTACCACAATAAAATAAAAATATTTGGAAAAATCTTACCGGCGTCAACACAAACTCAAAAATATAGATCGGCAGTCAACCTGTTAAGAAATGATCCTACAAATTGCAGATTAGAAATGGCAGAAATAGACAAAAAATAAAGAAAAAGTTCAGAGAAGACGTCAGACAGTACAGAAACTCACAAATAGAAAAAACTTGGAAAGAAGGGGAAAGTTTGAAACAACCAAACAAACAAAGGAATGAAGGAAGACATCAAATAATTATAAATACCGATAACAAAGAGATTGCACAAATCAAAGAGATAAAGGAAGCTACAGAGAAATATTATCAAACACTATATGACACGAAAATATCGCCACCGCCCGGGAAAGGAAAAGCAAATAGCTCCATAAGAAATGGAGGATTTGAAGAAATTCCCGAAGTAACAACGGATGAAATAATAAACGCCCTACAATATATGCACAACAACAACGAAACAGGGGACGATGAAATAACTACAGAAATGATAAAGTATGGAGGGGCATCGATAATACAATCTCTTCAAACTCTATTTAACAGATGACTCACAGAAAGTAAAATACCAATACCTTGGGTAAACACCTTGATTATGCTTATATTTAAAATTTGGAGAATTACAGACCCATTAGCCGGTTATCGGTACTGTACAAAATCCTTACTAGAATTATAACGTACAGACTAACGGACAAATTAGACAGTTACCAACCACGTAAACAAGCGGGATTTAGACGGGGATGCAGCACTTTGGACTATCTTCAAACAATTAGATTACTAGTGGAAAAACAAATGAATTTATGGTCATCTTGTGGATAGCATCGGTTGACTACAAAAAAGTATTTGATTCGGTAGAGATATAATAATAATAATAGCTTTATTACCCAACAGTTTCCCATTAATAGGGTAAAAATTTAGACATTAACATATTCAATGACAGTCTGTAGTAATTGCTTCTTAGTTCAACAGTATATGTCATAAACATTACAAATATGATGATACATAAATTAGTACACATTAGATGAATAGGTGAATTCAATAACAAATTACATCTAAAAAACATATTTGATCGTGAGTGTATCCGAGACAGTATATCCCTGCCATCAATCATATTGTGCAATACTCTATATGGGAATAATATTGAGGCACAAACTCTCCTGATTCCCAGGCTAAGAATATTTGTATGTTCACACAAATAATCGCTGTTGATTCCCCGTTCAGGATGCATTCCATTAATCTTAAACAACAGAAATTTCAGAAATCTCCTCTGCATTTTTTCAAGTGAAACTCTATACACCTTGTACATTGGACTCCAGACGATATTTGCATATTCTAGTTTCGAGCGAACAAAGAAGAAATACAAAACCTTCAGTAATGCAATATTAGTGAAACCCCTACAATTCCTAATGATGAACCCGTAAGGCTTCATTGTTTCAGAAACTTTCAATGCTATGTGCTGAGTAAATGTTAGTTTTGCATCAAAAACAACTCCCAAATCCATAGCTGTGCTACATCTACTTAAACTATGGTCTTGAATTCTATATTGAAACTCTATTGACGCTACCCTCTTAGTATATGTTAGAACTTTGCATTTTTGAGCATTTAGATGTAGTTTGTTGTCACAACACTAAGAATGTGCGAAATTCAACTGGCTTTGTAGATAGGAACAATCCTCAGTTTTTTCTATTGGCATAAACATTTTTAGATCATCAGCATAAATTAGACTGTTACATTTTAAATCCTCGCAGAGGTCATTTACGAACATATTGAAGAGCAAGGGTCCCAAATTTGAACCTTGTGGAACGCCTGAGGTAGCCACAAATCTTTCTGATTTGAATCCTTTGTAGGCTACAAACTGAGTTCGATTAAACAAGTAAGAACTTATAAGAGCCCTCGCACCATCAGTGAAACCAAAGAAAGACAACTTATTGATGAGAACAAGATGGTCGATCCTATCAAAGGCCTTCGAGAAATCTGCATAAATAACATCGACCTGCCCAACATCATCTAATATTTCCGAAATGAACTGTGTCATAACAGTTAGATTTGTTACCGTAGATCTCTTACTAACAAATTCGTACTGATACGGAGAAATTTGATTTTTAATTTGGCTATGGATACGTGCATACAAGACTGACTCAAAGACCTTTGAGAAGTTACAAAGTAGAACGACACCGCTGTAATTTTCAACATTTCCCCTGTCTCCATTCTTAAAAATAGGACATAATCTACCTTCTTTTCATCGTTTCGGATAAACACCCTGTTTAATTGATAAATTAAAATTATACTTTAAAGGTCTTACAAGGACAGTCGCACAGTCCCTAATGAGAAACGAGGGAATATTATCAGGGCCAGAGGTCATCTTATTTTTTAATTTTTTCGTAGACATCAATATTTCATCCTCAGTAATGGGCGAGAATTCCACCATTGTCAACGACATACTAAGCGAATGACAAGTCGATATGAACAGTCCTTAACGCCTTGAGTAACAGCAGAGTCGATGAAAGGTACACAACTCTTCTTGAATACAAAAAAAAACAAATAAAATTAAAATTAAAAGAGATATTAGGCAAGACGACTCGTTATCCCCAAAGCGGTTCACTTTATTTGTAGAAGACATGTTCAAATCGCTAAAATGGGAAAATAAAGGAATACGAAGAGACGTTGAACGATTAAATCACTTAAGGTTTGCAGATGATATCACTCTGATCGCCAACACAAAAGAAGAATTACAAGAAATGCTGATGGAATTAAATAAGTCTCGAGAATTAGGCCTAAAAATAAACCAAATATTTAAACAACGAAAGTGAAGATAACAGCCAGGAACTATTAATAGAAAGTGAAAGAATAGGAAAGGTACAAACATTCATATATTTAAGACAAAAAATCGAAATATCAAAAAATAATTTGAAGGCTAACTTGAATAAAAGAGTTTCGTTAGCTTGGTCTGCGTTCGGAAGGTTTCAATCTACATTTAAATTGGACATCCCAAATACAATAAAAGCCAGAGTATTTGATCAATATGTACTGCCGGTATTAACATATGAAACGTGGGCTTTAAATAAAAGTATAATAAATAAACTCCAGGTAACTCATAGAGCAATGGAGAGAAGAATGCTAAATATTAGACTTCAAGATCGTATTCCTGACATCGAGATACGAAAGAGATCAAAAGTGACAGATGTAATACAACGAATATGTATAATAAGGTGCAATTGGGCGGGGCATATCGCAAGGCTGAATGATAACAGATGGACACGCCGTTTAGTTGAATGGAGGCCTAGAGAACACTAAAGATGCAGAGGTGTACCTCAGACAAGATGAACGAAAGACATAAAAAGATTAGCAGAACACGATTGGATGCAAAAAGCAAGCAAAAAAACGCATTGGAGACAACTTGGGGAGGTTTACATTCAACTATGGATGGAGTAAGCTAATGATGATGATGAAATATAAATTTCCAAAATACTAGCATTCCACAAATATAGCCTATATAAAAAATATAGTATAATATGACCTTTTAAAATTACTTTAAATTTTAAATACAGTTTTGAAAGAAAAGTTTAATATGTTGCCTATTTTAATAGGTCATTAAATTTTCCAGCCTTCATCAATTTTGCTTTCAAAGAAAAGGAAGAATAGCATTCGAAAAATAAAATAATACCGTGTTGTCAAGATGCTAAGAGATACGATAACAATGCTGGGTCAACGAAGAGTCCTGCAACCAAATTGTTAAAGTTTGTAAAGAAAAATATACACACAGGTATGCTGGAAGCTCGGGTTTCTTCGATCTGTGTGGAGCATTTGATACCCTTAATATAAACGTTATAAAAAACAAGCTATATGCGACAGAAAGTAAAGGCATCACCTTAAATTTAATAAACTTAATAATTATATTTAAGTAACAGAAAATTACGCGTTGGATTAGGGCTGGGGCAGCCGTTGTTCTTATTTTACATAAACGATATATCTAAACAAATAAGGGCAGGATGTTCAACTCTTTTTACAGAGAATATAATATCGGAGAATACTGACGAGTTTATAATAAAAATTATGTTAACTTTAATTAAACTCAACGAGTAGTGTTGGGAAAACAAATTTAATATAATATGTATAATAATAATATTTACAAACAGAAAAACCATAAAAAAAAAAAACATTGTGTCAATAAGGGAAAATTCAATATCGCGATTTCTAGAACTAATTGTAAATCAAATATCATATGAGAACATCAAATCAATATTATGTGCAATAAGTTGAGGTGAAACTATTATTTATTCCTAAACATTACAAATGGTTTTTACCAATAATGACTCATAAGTATTTACTATGCTCTTTTAAAGTTTAACATCATATACTAGAGTAACTCTATAAATTACAAAATCGTTGTTCTACGAAAAGGAATTATTAGACTTATCTACAATTTAAATCCAAAAAATATTAAAGCAACCCAATCCCTAATAGACCAAGAGGGCGACCCGAAATTTTGACCTGTTGACTAATCTTCTGGCTAGTTCAGGTTAGTTCAGGTTATCGGGTTAGTCTAATAAAAGCCTTTAACATTGATTTTGCGGCTCACGTGCCCTGAAATGCCCAGATGGGGCCTAAAATGCTACATCCAAAAATGGACTGTCTTTTAATTACTTGAATCAAGTACCATAACATTTGTTGACACTAAAAAACACATTAACACAGAATGTAGAACAAATTTAAAAGTGGTACATCTACTGAGCAAGGAAGTAAAAATAAACGCCAGAATAAGACAAGGCGATTCCCTTAGTTCCTTTATCTTCAACCTCGTCATGAACAGAATAATGGAGAATCTCCCAAAAACTACAGGATACAAAATAGGCAACACACACTTCCACACCATCTGCTACCCCGATGATGCAGTCCATGCCTTCAATTTGGAAGCGAGAAAACTAAACATGATTAACAACACAACCAAGACAAAATGTATGGTAGCTTCACAAACATTTTTTTGATGGAAGCGGGAGATCCAAGGAAGTATCGTTGAACAGGTTAATAATTTTAAATACCTCGGAACAATGATAACAAGCTACAGATACTTAAACAGGAAAGTAAAACAACAGTCTATGAAGGCATCACTAATAGCAGGTTGTTTGACGGATATAGTATGTCCACGTCACACTGGAAAGTAAAATAAGAATATACAAGACAACAGTGAGACCGATCCTCATATATGCTGTAGAAACAATAGCTGACACATGTAAAAAAGCTCTCTACAAAACAACACAGTGAACGTAAAAATAGGACATAAAATAGGGAAGAGACTCCAAACTTCAAAAGGCCTATTACAAGGATGCTCTACATCCCCAACACTATTTAAAATATACCTCGAACAAACATTAAAAAAATGGAAGCGAAAATGTAGTGGAATGGGAGTCCCAATACGAGAAGATTACTTATATACTCTAAGTTTCCCAGACGACCAAGTAATCATAGCGCAAGATGAGGAAGACCTCAGTTATATGGTAAGAAAACTGAAAGAAGAATACACTAAAACAGCAATAAACTTTGATAAAACGGAATATCCAACAAAAAAGGAGGGAAACGTGGAGAATCTAGAAGTCGATAACGAAATAATAATCAAAGGAACCGATAGATTTAAATATTTAGGAACTAACATTTCAAAAAACGCAACATCAGAAGAAGAGATTAAAGCTAGATTAGGACAAACGCGGACATGCATAAGACAATTAAATTCGATCCTGTGGGACAAACACATTACAGAAAGAAACAAAACACGCATATACAAATCAATAATACAAAGCATAATGACATACGGGTCAGAAACATGGACGATCAACAAAATAAATAAATCTAAAATTAACGCGGTAGAGATGGAGTATTGGAGAAGATGTTGTAGAGTGGCACGTATGGAGAGAATAACAAATGAAGAAATAAGAAGCAGAATGAACATCAAAGAGAACGCAATAAACACCATTGAAGAAAAAACGATTAAAATGGTATGGACACATAAGACGGAGCGAAAATAATAGGTGGATAAAGAAAATAATGGGTGGAGCCCTATAGGGAGAAGAAAAAGAGGAAGACCCAGACTATCGTGGAGAGACTATGTGGACGAGGCTATGGAGGACAGGGGTCTAACAGATGGAGACTGGGAAGGTAGAAACGGATGGAATCAAAGGCTGAGAGAAGCAAGACAGCGTCAGCAGTAGAAAATCCTTGATATGTATGTAAAACAGCACAAATGATGAGGACAACGGAAATGAAGGTGATTAGGGACATACATGGAAAAACTATCCACGACAGAATCCACAACAAAGATCTACAAAAACTAAGTAAGATCCAAGAAATATCCAAATGGACGTAAACACGTAGATCGGATGGATAATAACAGACTAGTAAAAAGGGTCAAACTCAATAAACCCTGCGATAGAAGAACTAGGGGCAGACCGACCACCGAAAAGGTGGAAGGAATGCTGGACGTTCACATCAGAAGAGGTCTAATGGGGATAAAACAGGCAGTATGCATGCTTATACGGCACACCATATAAGAAAGAAGAAAAAAATCGAGCGCCCCAAAGAGCAGACGCAGCCGAGACCGGTCCCAGCTTTAGGGCCCAAAAAACATCGATCCAAAAAATCATTTGACCTTATAAAATCATATAAAATCAATAAATCTAGTTTGTTGTTGATAAAATAAGAGGGAACCTGCAAAAGGCAGACGCCGCCAATACCGGAGGAAGAAGCTGGACCCGCTCAAAAACTCGAAAAACGATCGTTTTTGGCTGGAAACAGCGAGTCCAGCTTCGTCCTCCGGTTTTGGCGGCATCTGTCTTTTGCGGGTTCCCCCTTATTTTGTTAAGAACAAACTAAATTTATTGATTTTATATGGTTTTATAAGGTGTATTTTTGGATCGACTCTTTTGGGCACTAAAGCTGGGTCCGATCTCCGCGGCGTCTGCCCTTTGGGGCGCTCGAGTTTTTAGGGTCAATAAATGTTATGGTGCTAGATTTAAGTGGTTAAACGACAGTCCATTTTTGGATATAGCATTTTGGGTCGTATCTGGGCATTCCAGGACACGAGGCCGCAAAATCAACGTTAAAGGCTTTTATTCGATTCGCCCGATACAAAGAACAAAATTTACAGCCGCCCTCTTGGTCTATAGTGCATTCATATTATGAAACTGCTAATTTATATTTAAAAGAATGCCAGTAACTTATTTTCGAACTGCCACTCCGGTACAAGAGGTCAAGAAAATATAGTCATTTCTAGAAATAAGTCAGCACAGCATCAAAATTCGATGTCTATATGGAAATAACAGTTATCAACCACTTTCCCGACGAATTAATTATTTTAGGCAGCAAGTGCAAGTCGGACTTGCGCAATTAGCGGTCCGTACCGTGATAGCTTTTAAAATGAAAATTTTTGTTAGAGAGGTATAAAATGATCAGTGACTTCACAAAACACACCCCAAATGGGTTTTCAAAAGTCAATGTCTAGGATTCGTACACAAACTTGTTTGTGATGGCTAAAAAAACTTTCTACAACGTGAACTTCTATATTATTAGGAAGATTGTAAACACATTGGCTATCAAGATTCTGTCTCTAGCAGAACTAGTGTCCTTTATCATTTGTATCAGCCCCATGCTATTCAAATAAGTGGATAGACTATTATTAACACATTTTAAAAAATGTATATCAAAATCTCCCACAATAGTTATCGGTCCATGTTGTGCATGTATGTTCAGGGGCGTGCTGGGATAAAAATTGTAACCGGGATTCGCCCTAAATGCCACCCCCTGCCCTATAATTTTTTTGACTGTAATACACATTATACGTATTTATTATTATATATTTATGATTACTATATTTATTATTATTTATTTATTTATTTACTGCACTTTACAGATTGATCACAGAGATCTTTCCAATTACAAAGTACCAAAACTTAAATTAACTTAATTTAAATAATATTACATAGTAATCTACATACACTTAAAACAACGCACGCAATTTAGTTTTGAAAATACTGCACTTATCATTAAATATATCTACACTATTCTGGATTCCATTGTATAACATGCAAGCATTATACAATGGAGATCCCAGGTGATGGTTATTATGGGTTACATCTGGTATATAGAAAGTGGTATGATTTCTTGTGGTGTACGTTGGCACACTGAAATATAAGTTGGACAGAAATACCGGGTCATCAATGAGACCATTCACTACTTTGTACCAAGTAGAGCATGCAATATTGTTTTCTACGTTTCTCTAAGGTTACCATCAATCTTTGCCTAGGACGCATTTTAGTAAAAGCATCAGTCAATTCCGAACTTTCGTCAAAATCACGTAAAATCGGTCGGTACGAGGGAGTCCTTCTTTGTTCCCATCCAAAGAGACCTAAAATAACACATCCCGCGGCCGCTAAATATATTAAAAAATCGGTATCGTTTGTGAAGAAGTGGGTATATTATTTTAACGAGGCAAAAAATGTCGACCACTTGCCAAAACTTGGCTCGGTAGGCTAAGTCACTTCCAAAGTCGAAAAGTAAATCGTGTCTTTGTTTTTAGAGGACCTCTAATTCACGCTGCGTCAAGGATCGGAAAAATTAAGGAAATCGGGTTTGAATGTGACCCATGAGACCATTTGACAACATCTCATAATGTCAAATTCCGAAGTACATTGAAGAAACCTTTGCTGAACGAAAATCACGTCACGAAGTGGCTGGCTTGGGTCCACGATAAGATACCAGAGTGGCCCTCACAATCGCTGGATGCCAACTCTGTTGAAAACGTTTGATCCTTTGTAAAGAGGAAGCTCAGAGGAAAGACTCTGAGGACTTTGACTCAGTTGTCTCATGAGATTCGAAAAAATGGGATATCATTGCCGTAGTATGCAGAAAATCTCGTTGACACCTCGAAGATGTCAGGCGATTATTGATGCAGGAGGCGATTGGACAACTTACTAAGGTAATTGAGCCATTGTTAGCACACCAAAGAATACATCGATGGCAAAAACACATTTTTTCAAGAATACGAGCGGTCACGTTCTTACTTGACAGACTGTAGATTGAATGTTTAGGTTATGATTAATTGATTTTATTGTCTGCTACATTGGATAAATAGGCTTTTAGATTCATATATTATACTGATGCTGTAATTTGTTGCGGTTGGTATAATGGTTGATATTTACAAGGTTTATTTTCTAGGCATTTTATTTATATTTTTTAGAGTGCAACAATTAATTTTCTTGACTGGTTCTATATATGATGAAGTGATGGAGACATCTCATCACAAGTCTAATATGCCCTTTTAACGCTGCATCCTTTCCTAATTCACATTTTAAATTTTAGTACAAAATATTGACAGATGATTGAGATAGGATATTTTCTCGAAATTATAAATAAGACGTTGTCATTAAATTCTTGCTAACCTTGTAGTGCAGTAAAAAAAGCATTTGAAATTGCATAATTTAGATGCAGCACTGTTATGATTTTATCCTCTCTCTATCACCAGGAGTATTGTCGTGAGTTTTGGACCTCGAAAAAGTTGTGCTCTTTTGTTTATAAAGAATTTAAGTTTACAAAACGCGTTTTTTGACCTTAAAATATGAATAACTCCGGTTGTATGTATCGGAGAGAGACAAAAAAGAACCAAACTCTTCGTAATGAAATTTTCAACAAATCTTCGTTAGTTTTAAGTCGCTCAAGTGCGACCTATAACCTACAAAATTAAAAAAAAAAAGTTTTTTTTTAAATTTTATTATACAGGTCGACTAAGTGAACCGATCAGCTAGAAACTTTCAGAAAATATACCTTTTGTTATATCAAAAATACCCTGAAATTTTGGTACAAAAATATTGAACCCAGTGGGCACAATTAAATTTATTACTTAAAATTTGAATTGCTCGCCATTTTATGCCATTTGGTTCAAAATTTAGGTTTCGACACCAGCTTTCCGATGCCATTAAAGAATTTTTTTTTTGAGTTATTTTAACCGTTTTTTTACATTTGTTTATTAATCAAATAACAACAATTTTGTTTTTTCGGTCGTTTTGAAAAAAAATTGAAGAATTTTTATCACATCTGGTAAAGAATCGCATTTATTTTAAAAAAAATCATTTTCATTAACAATTTTTTTTTTTAAATAACAATTTTTATTTGATTAATAAACAAATGTAAACAGTGAAAATGACTCCAAAAATTTTTTTTTTAATGACATCGGAAAGCTGACTGAATTTCCGGGTATTTTTGCTGTAACAAAAGGCATATTTTTTGAGAAACTTTCAAGAGTGTTTCTGATTTTGCGCGTGAGCTGCTGCGATATGCTCTCGAAACTCCGCCTCACAATCTGTTTCTAAATGTACGGGCTCCTATAATATTGCTGCGTAATTTAAATCCATCCAAATTATGCAATGGCACTAGAAATAAAGGTCCTTAACAATTATTTGATTGAATGCACATTTCTGACAGGCTGTAGAGTAGGAGTCCGAGAATACCAGTGATACCGACTGACCGTTTCACTTTAAGTTTCCTATAAAACTGTATTTTCTACACAACGATCAACAGGGACAAACATTAAATATTGCTGGTTTAGACCTTAGTGTTTAATATTTTTCGCATGGCGAGTTATACATATACATAGTCCTATCAGTTGTACCATCTAAACATAAGCTGTTTGTTCTGGCACCCGGGGAAGAAACACTTAATGTGAGATAAAAATGAATATTTTAAACAATAAAAACGTTTTGTACTATAGCAAAAGTATCCATTCATCGTAATTTTATTCCAACTGGCCTATTACGTAGAATTAATTCATCCACCGTGTATGTTAAAACAGCTTGTTTTTTATTTATTATGATGGTGTCTTCAGTAAAATTAAGAGAATTTCAAAACTCGAGACGGACATATGAACCGACAAAACAGATCCTCCATAAGAGCTTCCTAAAAATTATCTTAAATTAACAATCTTCAGGTGCGTACCATTTTTATTGCTATTAATTTACATTCATCAGTATCGTTTTGGTAGTCCCAGAGTAGGGAATTGTTACTATCCAATCATGTAGAAAGTACCTCAGTATAATCGTCGTGATTTCTACAACAAGATCGGTCAAAATTGTTTAAGTAAATAATTATTAATCTTTTAAGTGAGTATTAAAAAAATAACGAACAAACGTGCAATGATATCACCTTTAACAGACGTTATCATTTTAAAAAAATAATTATTAATATTTTAAATTCAGATAAACACTGTCGAACAGCGAGCGCATTTTTTTTTTATGATCGATATTTAAACAGTGGTAATAAGTATGTGAAATTCTGTAGAAAGTAAGTGGTTAAGCGGGCAGTGTTTTTATTCTGTGAATACCCTCTCGTCACTAATTGCTGAAAATGACCACCAAAGGTATACAATTATAGTTTAGGAAATATAAAATATATTTTTTAATTCTTTGTATATTTTTAGTGTTCCGTACAGAACACTTATAAGATCACTTTGGTGTCTATCCGTCTGTCCGTCTTTCACAGCCGATTTTCTCCGAAAGTATTTGACATAGCAAGTAGAAACTTGGCACTAATATAGGAATTGATGGCCTCATCAGAGCTGTATATTTTTGAAAATTAAATTTTGACTTAAGGGGTTAGTTTTGGAGGGTAAAATTTTTTTTTACCAGGTCATCGAGTGGGGTGTCAAATGAAAGCTTATAAAAACACGAGGTTAAAAATATATATAATGTAATACTTGTGCACATTTTTCGTTGTATTACTTTTAAAAAATTGCTCAAAACCGCTGTCCTCTCCCCTTATCTTGAAAAGTACTGATCAGAAAATTTAAAAAAAATTCTGGAATATTTTCCACAAGGTGAAGATTGAACTGAAATTATCTCGAGTGCATACCTTTAATAAAACAGATATAGAAAAAAAAAATAGTTCTCTGTCTTTTATGCTGAATCCAAAAAAATCATGAAAAGAACATCCATCGTAAGATATTTTCAGAAAACAAACTTAAAGTTGCCAGAAAACTATTAAATTGAGAAAATACATTTTTAATAAATAATGTAAAACTGTATAATCATTAAAATTAGGGAATAAAACTATTATTTCGGACTTCTTTAAATATTCTAATTCTACATTTATCATAAAAACTTAAAAATATTAGATTTTAGTGTTCATGTTTAACAAAAAACACGCAAAATAAATATGTGCAACCGCTGAATTAAAAAATTGTTTTTAATTTTTATTAATATTATATAAAACTATTATTTCCAGAATTTTTTGAAGTTCTTAATCCTGACTTGACATCAAAAAACAAGGTTTATGTTCAGTTTCAACAAGAATCTCGCTTTTAACACTTACAAGGGTGCTATGTGGTTGGTAAAATGCTTTTTAAGTAAATAAACGTAATAAAATAATAGTTTTGTTCAATATTAATAAGAATTGAAAACACTTTTTTAATTTAATGGTTGCACATATTCATTTTAAACAGCATTTTGCTACGTAGCTTAGTTAAAGGTGGTTTATGCGTGTTTTTTGTTAAACATGAACAATAAAACCTAATATTTTTAAATTTTTATGATAAATCTAGATTCAGAACATTTAAAGATGTCCGAAGTAATAGTTTTAATACATAATTTTAATAACTATACAGTTTTACATTGTTAAATCTATTTTTTTCAATTTAATAATTCTCTGGCAACTTTAGGGGTGTTTTCTGAAAAAACCTCACGGTGAACGTCTTTTTTTTATGATTTTTTCGGAATCAGCATAAAAAATACTTAAGAGAATAAGTGTCTCACTTAAAAGACTGAGAATTTTTTTGTATACCTGTATAATTTATCTGGTACATAAAAAAAAATTCAGGGTCATCAGTTTTTAACAAAAATCGGAAGCAAACTTTATTAAAAACTCCTTTGGGGTGTGTCTTGTGAAGTC
This sequence comes from Pachyrhynchus sulphureomaculatus, assembly GCA_019049505.1. Lineage (NCBI taxonomy): Eukaryota > Metazoa > Arthropoda > Insecta > Coleoptera > Curculionidae > Pachyrhynchus > Pachyrhynchus sulphureomaculatus. Next base: position 36,328,706 of record CM032447.1, on the reverse strand, counting down.
ACTGATCATTTTATACCTCCGTAACGAAAATTTTTATTTTAAAAGCAATCAACGTACGGAACACTAATTGGGCAAGTCCGACTTGCACTTGGTCGGTTTCATTTATAATACTATGTTGTTTTATTTTGTTTTTTTGGGATGAGATAATTACCAAATTAAAAACATATTTATTTATAATCAAACTCATAAGGGATTAAAGAGATGGGAGAGGATTTCAAAAGGCTTTGTTTATGGGTGCATCTTCTCCAACTAATCAATAAAATTAAAAACATATAAATACCAAACAAAAATTAATTTCTTTCGACGTAAAAAATCCGTTCCCAAGTGTACCCCCCACGGAAGCAATTGAAATTATATAAGACACACTACTCATAAATCACACAAATCCAATTAACCTCCTTGAAATAAACAATGCATTAAGTGTTTGAATAAATCAAAACTATTTACAATTTGATCAAGAATATTTTTTTTGCCAGAGAAGGACTCATTATGGTAAGTCTTCTGGGCCCTCTTTTAGCGGAGGAGCAGTAGCAAGGCCGCATATGCGGAAAAAGCGATTCATGTTAGTCTAAAATCGCTGCAAATAAGAAACGTAGTACCGAGGTAATTAATTCAAAGAGATGATGTTATCCATATAAAAGAATTTTTGAAGAGGGTTGGTTGATTGGTTGAGATGAAGATTTATTAACTTGGCAGCATTGGTATAATAACTAAAAACGAAACGAAAAGAATCGTATTTTTAGAAGTTACCAAAAGTGTTCTTCGTGTTTGCTGAACCATCCCAAGGCGCGTTTCGCCGTATCGCGGCTCATCAGCTGGGCTAGGTTCAGCAAATACGAGAACACAATTTTAGTCCTTTATCCAGGTAACTAACGGAAAACTGTAACAAACAGATGCTTATACTGCACTCTGTCGGCGACTTACTAAGCCTATTCAAGCAGAGCGGCACAGCACGGCTGGCACTTATTGCAGAACGTACCTTTCTCGAGCTTACTGCTCGAAGGCATAGATGGCAGCATTGGTATAACAACTAAAGACGAAACGAAAAGAATCGTATTTTTAGAAGTTACCAAAAGTGTTCTTCGTATTTGCTGAACCGTCTTGGGATGGTTCAGCAAATACAAAGAACACTTTTGGTAACTTCTATAAATACGATTCTTTCCATTTCGTCTTTAGTTGTTATACCAATGCTGCCATCTATGCCTTCGAGAAGTAAGCTCAAGAAAGGTGCGTTCCGCAATAAGTTCCAGCCGTGCTGTGCCGCTCTGCTTGAATAGGCTTAGTAAGTCGCCGACAGAGTGCAGTATAAGCATCTGTTTGTTACAGTTTTCCGTTATTTATTAACTTCCTTCCAAGCCCTTCATGTGGTGATTTACCGCTATCATGTAGATCTCCGAACAGTTTATAGCTGTACATAGAGGTTTCTTCCTCTTCACCACATAGTCTGGATGTCGTGGAACTATGAGGGATATCCATTTTCTATAAATGTTTCCTCAGATGACAGTGGCCGTTGATCAGTTCCACCTCTAGTTTGGTCTGGGCCCTTGTTAAATAAAGAACGTCATGTGTTAGTTTGTTTGAGGGGCCGCCGATTACGTTCCTAGCATGTTTTTAGCTAAATGTTGCGAGCCAACGATCTAGATGTTGCGGATATGAGTATCTGTTGATTGTCACTTTTACTACCTGTTTTGGTATACCAAACGCTGGTTCTCGACCCCTGTATGGTTTTGTAACTCCAGACCTCCACTTTTTCATTACCTTTTATTTTCGAATGTCCTGGAACCCACAGTAGTTCCATCTTGTTGTTCCAGGTCATGTTTAGACTCCATCGTGATCTTGGAATTGGTCTGATAGGCATCTCTCATCTTCAGAGCTGCTGGACTCTCTAAGAGAATATATATTTCTTGATTGCGGAGTCCCGTCTAACATTCTCATGAACACGTGCTTTTATTGTGCGATTTTCTGTCTGGAATATTGTTGTAATTATCCCTAGGGGAACGCTAAAACTCCAGTTGGGCTTTTCTGCATATGGGTCATTATTTTACAAAGCGTACGGTTTTGAGAAAAAAAAAGTCTTCATATTTTCGATTTGTCTGAAAAATTTATGGCTTTTATACATGAAATTAGTCTATACGTGTATCGGGATTTTTTCCAAATGTATATTTTGCAAAATATGGCTCTTATAAATTATCACAACTCATTAAATACCGATATATTAGCTATGTTTTAATTTAAAAAACTCCTATAGAGTATGATATATTAATACATATAATATAATTTTCGACGGTATGCTACAAAGCAAGAAAAATTATTTCATAAAATGCTTCTCTTTTACTTTTTTTTTCGTGATTGGTATCATGCAATATTGTTATGATCTGGCTACCGCCAGGATCCGATGTTATAATTTCTTATCACCAATGTTATATTTCACCTATATATATTTTTTTCTTTTAAGATTAAAAAATTCACTTTTCACCACCTTAAATTTTATTGAGAGGAACTTACTTCTTACAATGTTTCTTAGTTTCTACGTTTCTCTGTATCAAAAATAATACTAATACTAGTAACAATAACAATAATGTTAAATATATTCTCTTCCCTTTAACTACCTAGTGTTTTATACATAAGTTACTATCTTTTGTCATAAGCGTACTTTTAAAATATCACAAACAATTCTTTGTCCATAAGGAGATGACTAAATAAACGGAACAGATAAGCCGAATTTTTAGAGATATCCACAAGTTTCACAAAGAAGAAAATGAGTATTGGTTTATGATAAGTTCTAATGTACAAACTATTAGTCGTACTGATCTATTTGAAAGTTTACATAATGTAGATTAAATTGGAAGTTATGCTTTGGTTTTTTTCATAGTTTAAGGGGACCCCGAAGGCCGAAAATTTTAAAATTATCATTTTTTTTATTGCTTTAAATCAAAGTTCAACCTTTTCTGCACAATTTAAGACAATTTTCATCAATTTATCTTAACTAGAAGTATTTTTAAAAATTTAAGAAAAAAAAAAAAGTTAATACTTTTCACTTCACAGATAGTCAGATTTACACGTTTACAACCAAACTGGCAGGTTTCAAAGGTTTCCTCTAGCAATAGAAAAAATCGATGTTTTCTACGCTAATAATCGATAGTTTCGGTAGGTATTGAAACGCCGAAAAACAAGAAAAAGGTCCGGTCGTGGCGCTGTATCAGAGACGAACCCACGCTCATTGAAAATCGCTCGTCCTGAAAAGTTGTGGTTTTTGACTTTTCGGTACACGTTTCTCAAAATGTAAACACCCAAACTTTACTAAACTTTGTGGAAATATTTAATGATGTTAGAGGATTATTTGCCCGCAATTTCACGTTCGTTGATGTAGTAGAAGGCAAGAAAAAAAAATCATGAGTGAGAGAAAAAAAAGTACATTTTTTAAACTCAAATTAAAAAAAAAGTAACGAGTATATTTAAATGAAATTGCGAACACTAATACAACAGGATACCCTTAATCCAGTAAAAAAAAATTACATCAGTAACCCATTTAGAACCCGAGGAATCGGTACCGAAAGTGAGCAACCTCGCTCATAAGGATAAGGTAGCCTTCGGGGTCCCCTTAAATGACACGTTTCTTTATACTTATTGCGAAGGGATTTTATTCTATTTCCGTAGTCTTCTAAAATTTCTTTAAATTTTTGTTTTATGTTCATTATTTGCGTTAGAAAATGAGATGGTGGTGTTTTATCAGTAAATTGTTCTGTAAGAAAATCTTTAATTTCCTCCCAGTTTCCAAACTCTTTATATTGTGTTACCTCTTGTGCTTTACCTTTTAATTTAGTTCCAAAAATTAAATCTGTTAGTAAATTTTTTTTCTGAATCTTTGATAATTTTTACTACTGCATCGCGGAGCGAATTTCCGTCGCCATAACCATCAAAGGGATTTATTAAGTTTAAAACTGCACTTTTTTTCAGCCATTTTTTTTACTTGTTTAATTAGATTTAAATGAAACTTGTAGATTACGTGTAATTTTAAATATTATTGTATTTGTATTTAGAAGAAAAATATTATATTTCTCTTCAATTTATAATTATTAATAAAAAATTTTTTATTATTATTATTCGCAGTCTCTCCCAAATATAATTATATTTATTTTCTTAACCTATTTATAACTTAATTAAAGGAAGCAAGCGTCAAACGAAAACAAAGAAAGGACTTACGTTCTCATATTAGGCGCTGTTTGCTGGAACACACCGTTCTTCGTCGAGGAATTTCTGGCCAAGTCAACGTTCCAGATTCCTGCAGGCTCTGTTCTGAGGGTAATTCTTTCTTCTGCACTGAAATTCTGCTGCTTACTCCGCGCTCCTTCAGATTGTTTCAATGGTCTCTACTTGATGCGATGTTGATTTCCCTGGTGTACTTGCTGCGTACTCTGCGCTCCTTCAAGTTTCACCTAAGTTTTTCCGCTGCCACCAATGTTATGATCCTGGCGGTAGCCAGATCATAACAATATGTCAACGTCCCTTTTATAGTTAGAACCGTTTTAAATCTTGCCTCTAATTGTTTTGCTTCTTCAATATATTCTTTATTATTTACGAATTTCAATGACATGTTAGGAAGAGACTCAGTTTCCCATTCAAATAATTCTTTAGGCATTTGCATTGGATTAGTTATTCTTCAAAGGCTGGTTCTAGCAGCCAACCTTCTCAAAGTCCCACCCAAGCCATCGCACGCACTCTTACCGTGGGACGTTGGAAAAAAGTGCCACTCTGCAGCTAAACCAAAATCTTTCAGATTATGAGTGAGATTGATAATTTTTTTTCGTTTTTGTATTGAGCACTTGCAGCATCAGAAAAATAAGTCATTTTTTAAATTTCCGTTGAGTTTGTCTCTGTTTCAGTATTCAATAATTACGTTACTAAGTTTGCGATGAGTGTGCAACCTGACAATTTAGTCTAATAATAAGGATCACTTTCTACTTGTTCGTTTTTTGGATAATGTATATATAATTTATATGTAGAATTACTAATATAAAGGGATGACCTTTCAAAAGCAAGAAATAGGCGCAAATTTGAACGAGACTCTGTTAGAACTATATGTTTTATAACAATTTCATTGTTATTATTTTTAGTATTCCGTACGGAACACTTATAAGATCACTTCAATGTCTGTCTGTCTGTCTGACTGTCTGTCCGTCTGTCACACCCGATTTTCTCCGAAACTATTTGACGTAGAAAGTTGAAATTTGGTACTAATATAGAAATTGATGGCCTCATCAGAGCCGTGTGGTTTTGAAAGTTAAATTATGACTTAAGGGATTAGTTTTAGGGGGCGAAATCGGAAGTGAAAAATAAATTTTTTTTACTAGGTCATCGAATGGGGTGTCAAATGAAAGCTTGTAAAAACACGAGTTTAAAAATATATATAATGTATTACATGCGCACACTTTCTTTGCATTATTTTGAAAAAATCGCGAAAAATTGCTGCCCCCCCCTTTATCTCGACAAGTACTGATCCAAAAATTTTGAAGAATTTTTTGAATATTCTCCACGGGGTGTAGATTGAACGAAAATTATCAAGAGTGCATTACCTTTAACAATTTATCTGGTATATATAAAAAAAAAATTCAAGCTCATTTGGGGTGTGTTTTGTGAAGTCACTGATCATTTTATACTTCCATAACAAAAATTTTTATTTCACGTACGGAATAATTGCGCAAGTTCAACTTGCACTTGACCTTTTATTTGTAAATGAAGAATTAAAAAATTCCACGCTTATACTTTGCGAAAGCTAATATAAAGAGCAATAAAACCGCAGAAGAACGAATTTTATATAGTATATAGAACCGAAGATATTGCTTTTTTAATGTGCCATCGGTTAGTTGACTACGATAATTTATAACATCCATATTTTGCAAAATATACATTTGGAAAGAAAATCTCGACGTATGTGTCGACTAATTTCATGTATACAAGTCATAAAAAAATTTTCAGGCAGATCAAAAATGTGAAGCCAAAATAGGTGTACGGTTTGTAAAAAAATTACCCATTTCCATATATGTTGGAACTTTTGGATCTGATTGTATAATAGTTCAGACCAGTTGTTTTTATCGGAGTCTCCACCTCCATCTATGGATTTAGAAGAGGGTAATACGAGAAGTGGCAAGCTAGACCTACAGACCTTCAGACCTACAGATGTGATATATTAGCGCGACATGTATTTCTGGCGAGAAATTAAGCGGGATTTATCTATCGAATACTTTCGATAAAAGAATATTCCAATAAAAGACATGAAACATCAACAACAAAATTAATGTCAAAAAAGTCTCCATACACTTAACAATTACCAATAATAGTTTGCCGGAGTTTAACGGAAAGTAACAACTTCATTTAAACTAATATTTAATGGGACCGCCGTTGGCCTTGATAATCTCCTGTAACCTTTTTGTCATGCTTGCAACCAGCTTTCTAGTAACTTCTGCTGGCATATTCTCCCATTCGTTCAATATTCTGTTTTTTAATTCTTCTCTATTTGAAACATTATGTTTGCAAACGCGCCGTTTAAGTTCCTCCCATAAATGCTCGATGGGGTTAATATCGGGTGATTGCGGAGGTGTATGAAGCTGCTGGCGTACATTATGGATCATCCATTCTTGCACCAAGTTTGCGGTATGTTTCGGATCATTGTCCTGTTGGAAAATGTATCTTTTTTCGAGTGCTAATTTTTGGACACTTTCTTTTAAATTGTCTGTCAAAATGTTCAGATAAACATGCTGATCCATGGTACCATTAATAAAATGTAAATTTCCAACCCCTCCAACGGACATGTAACCTCAAAGCAGGACACTACCACCACCTTGTCTCATCGTGAAACAAATATTTTTAATATCGAATGCGGTATTTTTCTTTGTCGAAACTTTAGTTCTGCCATTAGACCCAAAAAGGGTAATTTTAGTTTCATCACTAAAGATTACGGATTCCAAATTTTCGATTTCGAAATTCTAAAGGATGAAGGTTTCTCTGAGTAAGTTCTGGGTCTCCAGTCATATAAATAACTCTCCTCTGAATAGAATCTAACCAGTGTAGCGAATGTATGGAAGCAGAACCCCAAACATAGAAGCAATATTCCGTCTTTCATCGAATTTGACCTACAGGATTAAAAGTTATTGTTATTATTAAAAGATTTTTAATACGAAATAATATTCCCAACTTTTGAGGAGCTCTCTTTGATATGCGTGCGACATATTTATGTTAAGAGATATTTGGCCTTAAATTAACGCCCAGCTAATTAAGTGACAATGTTAAAGGAATGGAGTGCCCAGTGTTACCAAGTGAATATCCTATTATAAGTCCTTTTTAGGATTCTTGAAGTCAAGGAATCTGACAATGGTGATATTATTTTTAGTTATTTACGGTCAAATAGGGATTGTTGTGATGGGAGAGGAGGCTAAATTTGTTGCTTCGTATATAATGTTTTATATGTCCTTTTTAAGAATTTTGAAGTCGAGGAATCTGAAAATTATATTATTTTTTTCATTATTTTCATTTAGTTATGGTCAAGCATATGAGGTTACTCGGAGTTAAAGGCTGCTTTTTATATATATTCTTATATCTTTGATTGTGTTAGCCGATACTTGTTGGAAATTCATAATAAAATTATATAAAAACAACACTATGTTTTAATTTCCAATATATTTAAAGTCACTTGACAATTGTTTCACCATACAATGGCTTCTTCAGAAGTAAATAAGAAAGAAAAATATTTGGTAGTAATCCTGGTTATATAGTGCTTAAAACTATCCTTAATTAACTAAGATTATGCTAATCAATTTGTTATATTATTTACAGACAGAATTATTTTAAGAATGCAAATCTGTGGTACTATTTCAGAGAACTAATAAAGATTAAGTAAGGGTGAATGATTTAGGTCTGCTTGTTCGTTTAATAATAGATTGGAGTTTTTCCGTTTGTTAATTTCAGGACATTCAAGCAAATTTAATTTTTTAGATTTAATTTCTACTTGTAGGATTTTTAACGTGTCGTCTAAATTATGGGATTCGTTTATTATATGGGTTGCGTAATGTGAATTGTTCTTATTTTTTAAAATAACTATGTTTATGTTCTTTAATGCGAGTTTCAAAAGATCTACCAGTTTGTCCTACGTAGGTTTTAGTACAAGATCCACAATTTAATAACTAAACTCCTGATTTTAAGGATTTCTTAGATTTGGTTTTGTTATTCAAAATTATACTCCCAAAGGAATTACTGGTTTTGAATGCTATTTTATTGTTCTTTTTTATTAAATGTTTGGAAATTGTTCTAGTTATTTTCCCTGTGTATGTTAGTGTATTAAATTTTCCTTTTTTGTCATTAATTGTGGGATAAATTAGAGAGATTGCTAATTTGCATCCTAATATTAAATTCACCTTAGAATTAGAAACCAATAACTCTATAAATTTCTTAGACATATCTATATCAAAAGTGAACAATAAACACGATTTTTCACAAACCTTCACATACTGACACAGTCATACACAATAGTTCATCCCACTCTTATACTCACAAAATGGCAGCTTTTAACTCTTTCATACATAGATTGTTACATATCCCTATGACTAAAACTAATTTTAACAAATAATTCAACATAATCAAACAAATAGCAATTAATAATGGATATGACCCCAACATTATAGATAATATCTTGAATAAAAAAATCCTTTAAACAAGTAATCTCTCTAATTTATCCCACAATTAATGACAAAAAAGGAAAATTTAGTACACTCACATACACAGGGAAAATAACTAGAACAATTTCCAAACATTTAATAAAAAAGAACAATAAAATAACATTTAAAACCAGTAATTCCTTAGAGAGTGTAATTTTGAATAATAACAAAGCCAAATCTAAGAAATCCTTAAAATCAGAAATTTATTTATTAAATTGTGGATCTTGTACTAAAACCTTCGTAGGACAAACTGGTAGATCTTTTGAAACTCGCATTAAAGGACAGAAACATAGTTATTTAAAAAATAAGAACAATTCACATTACGCAACCCATATAATAAACGAATCCCATAATTTTGATGATATGTTAAAAATCCTACATATAGAAAATAAATCTAAAAAATTAAATTTGCTTGAATATCTTGAAATTAACAAACGGAAAAACTCCAATCTATTATTAAACGAACAGGTAGACTTAAATCATTCCCCCGTACTTAATCTTAATTAGTTCTCTGAAATAGTACCACAGATTTGCATTCTTAAAACAAATCTGTCTGTAAATAATATAATAAAATGATTAGCATTATCTTAGGTAATTATGGATACTTTTAAGCACTATATAACCAGGATTACTACCAAATATTTTTCTTTCTTATTTACGTCTGAAGAAGCCATTGTATGGTGAAACAATTGTAAAGTGTGTAGTGTTGTTTTTATACAATTTTATATTCTATATATCATTGTCAGATTATTGGAAAATAAAAATTTAGTACTTATTACAGAACTACGTGTTTGCAAAGGAAGTACCGGGTCAATCACTCCGCCGATTTTTTCTAATATCATTTCCATAATACTTAGACGATTTTTTTCTTAGCAATCTCAAAGAGTATAGCCAGTTTTTAATCCAGGGCGTAGCGAAACGCCACGTGTTTCTCTTTTTAAATAGTAAAAACCAGCTTATAGACCAAGAGGACAACTCGAAATTTTGACCTGTAGACTAACCGTCTGCCTAGTTGTTCATTCTATCGGGGGAGTCGAATAAAATCCTTTAACGTTGATTTTGCAGCCCCCATGCTCTGAAATGTCCAGATGAGGCCCAAAATGCTACATCTAAAAATGGACTCTCGTTGAACCCCCTGAATCAAGTACCATAACCTTTGTTGAGACTAAAAAAGTTGGTCGTCACAAAGGGCAGACGCTGCCGAGCATCTACCCTTTAGAGCGCTCCACTTATTACTATCAAAAAATGTTATGGTACTTGATTCAAGTGGTTAAACGACAGTCCATTCTTGGATGTAGCGTTTTGGGCATTCCAGGACACGGGGGCCGCAAAATCAACGTTACAGGCTTTTATTCGACTCGCCTGATGGAATGAACAACTAGGCAGACGGTTAGTCGACAGATCAAAATTATAGGTCACCCTCTTGGTCTATTGTGGAGGCTTAAAAACCTTTATGACAAAAAACAACCTATACAAGTTAAAAAATTGATTGAATTAGTCCAAGCTTTGTGGTTTAGATTGGCACTACTTAAAGCCCTTTCGCTAAGAATCATTGATCAGTAAGTGAATTAAGTTAATTACAGATAAGTCTAACTAACCAACTAGTCTTTACACGTAAAGTAATCTACTTTGACGAAGCTTTGAAGAGAGTTGATAAATTGACATTAAGAGTCAACAAATCTACTTGCTAATAAAAGTCAGTTTCGTCAAGACGTCTGTTATTTGCGACGACATGTACGACTTTTTGAAATTTAAAATTAACATGCATCCCCTGGAGACCAAAATGAAAACTTAGAAAGCGAGAAACACACAAAATAAAGGTACAGTAAATTGAAACTAACTGTATAATAGTCTCGTAGTTTGGTAACAAAATTGCTCAAGAAATTTTACTCTTTTTTACGATTTACTTATCTTGTTATTCGCGTTCTTCTATGCTTTTTTGCAATCGCTGGCTCTTAATCACTAGCTGAAATTGCCAATATAAAAATGTGATGTCAATCATCAGTAAATATTTCATAATAACATAATATGTGCAGTTGTGCAGTCTACTTCCGGTCTGCCTATTGGTTTTAGGATCAGCCGTCAATTCAATGACATTGTTTTATCTGCTTAGTTTAACTTTAAAGATTTTGAAATTTTAATAATATATTTTTATATACTTACTTTCTGCCTATGATAATTTTATAAATTTATGTGGCAATAAATCCACATCTATAATATATATAAAATGCAACGTCTCTCACTCTGTCTGTCTGTCTGTCCGTTAGTGCCCTTATCACTGGAGAACCACTTATCCGATTTACGTACTTTTTTTTTTAAACATACATATGTTCTCTGGACAGGTTATAGGCTATATTTTATTACGATAGGTAACATAAGGAATTAGCAGTGACGTAAAATAGTGAATGAAGTCGGAAAAAAGTTTGGTGCTAGCGCGTTCCCTTGCAATACACAGCCTAAACCATTAAATATGGAACAATATTATGTAGCAGAGAATATCTATAATCTATAACATATATAAAATGCAATGTCTCTCTGTCTGTCTGTCTGTCCATTAGTGCGTTTATCACGCGAAAACCACTTATTCGATTTATGTCTTTTTTTTAAATTCATACATATATTCTTTGGCCAGGTTATATAATAATAATAATAATCTATATCTATAATATGTATAAAATGCAACGCCTCTCTGTCTGTCTGTCTGTGCGTTAGTGCGCTTATCCCTCGAGATACACTTATCCGATTTACGTGATTTTTTAAATTCGTACATATGTTCTCTGACCAGGTTATAGATATATATTTTATTACATCTATAATATATATAAAATACAACGTATCTCTGTATGTTTGTCCGTTTGTGCGCTTATCAATGGAGAACCACTTATCCGATTTCGTGCTTTTTTTAAACGTGCTAAACCATTAAATATGGAACAATATCACGTAGCAAAGAATATCTATAATATATATAAAATGCAACGTCTCTCTGTCTGTCTGTCCGTTAGTGCGCTTATCACTGGAGACCAACTTATCCGATTTACGTGCTTTTTTGTTAAACATACATATGTTCTCTGGCCAGGTTATAGGATATATTTTATTACGTTAGGTGACTTAAGAAATAAGCAGTGACGATAATAGTGAATCAAATCGGAGCAAGTTTGCCGCTAGCGCGTTCTCTTGCAATACACTGCCTAAAGCATTAAATATGGAACAATATCATGTAGGAAAGAATATAATATATATAAAATGCAACGTCTCTTTGTCTGTCTGTCTGACTGTCCGTTATTGCTCTTATGACTTAAGAACCGATTTACTCCTTTTTTTTTTAATTCTTATATTTGTTCTCTGACCTGGTTATCTATAATCTTCTATAACATATATAAAACGCAACGTCTCTCTGTCCGTGTGTCTGTCCGTTAGTGCGCTTATCACTCGAGAACCACTTATCCGATTTAGGTGTTTTTTTTTTAATTCATACATTTGTTCTCTGGCCAGGTTATCTATAATCTTCTATATAGAATATATATAAAATGCAACGTCTCTCTGTCTGTCCGTTAGTGCGCTTATCACTTGAGAACCACTTATCCGATTTACGTGTTCTTATAAGCTTACTTATATTTTTATACATATGTTCTATATAATTCGACATAAGCCTAGATAAGGTGAGATAATGGGAGATAAGGAGAAATAATGGGAGATAAGTCGAGATAAGCCTCGATAATGGGAGATAAGGTGAGATAATGGGAGATAAGGAGAAATAATGAGAGATAAGGAGAAATAATGGGAGATGAGCAGAGATAAGCCTATATAATGGAAATTATGTAGAGATAATGGAAATTATGTAGAGATAAGGAGAAATATTGAGAGATAAGGGGAAATAATGGGAGATATTTTATTACGTAACATAAGGAATAAGCAGTGACGATAGTGGAGAATCAAGTCCACGCGATCGGAGCCGCGGGCCCCGCTAGTATATAATAAAGTGATGATATATCTATATGAATACAAACTTGCCATTACCGACATAAAACCCAAACGTCACCTGAGGAAGTCTTTAGTAAAGCTGTCTTCTCCATTCTGTAGTCCGATTAACGGGTTACTAAAATACAGTCTGTCAGATAAGAATATGACCACTCGTATTCTTGCATCTGCATCAATAATCACCTGGCATCTTCGAGACATGCTGTCGACGAGATTTTCTGCATATTCTGCAAATTTTTCGAATCTCGCGAGACAACTGAGTCAAAGTCCTCAGAGTCTTTCGTCTCAGCTTTTCTTTACAAGAGACTAAACGCTTTCAATAGGGTTGGCGTCCGACGATTGTGAGGGCCACTCTAGTATCTTATCATGTGCCCAAACGAGCCGCTTCGTGACCTGTTTTTCGCCCAGCAAAAGTTTCTTCAACGTGCTTCGGATTTTGACATCATGAGCACGAAGAGGTTGTCGAATGGTATCATAGGACACATTCAAACCCGATGTTCTTCATTTTGCCGCTCCTTAGTGTGACTTAGTCTACCAAGCCACGTTTTGGCAAATCGTCGACATTTTTCGTCTGGTTAAAATAATTTACCCATTTCTTCACAAACGACTTTGACTTTTTAGTATGTTTAGTATGTAGTGACCGCGGAATGTGTTATTTTAGGCCCCATTGGATTAAAACAGAGAAAGACTGCCTCGGACTGACGCGCAAAGGTTCCCTCTACCGATTTTTTGTCGAATCACTAGAATTGCATCTACCAAAAATGTTTCTGCAATTGTACGTTCCATCCTTTTTATCCAGTCCTTCCACTTATCCCTGTCCATCAGCATTTTGTTCATTTTTTCTGTCGTTTTCCACTTTGCTCTTTCTATCTCTTCAATGCCCCTTATCCAAATTAGTCTTCCTCTTTTTCGCTTCTTTGCTTTTTCATTTTCAGTATTCTCCTTGGTATTCTGTCGCTGTCCAGCCTAAGTACATGCCCATACCATTGCAATTGATTTTTCTCAATTTTTTGTATAATTGACTCTTGCACTAGTTTCCCTTTAATTTCTTCGTTTTTGAGGTAGTCCAACTTAGTCTTTCCTGCTATCTTCCGGAGATATTTCATTTCTGTTGCAATCAGTTTAGGCTTATGTTTTTGTTGTATTATCCAAGTTTCACTTCCATATAATATCATTGGGTTCACTATTAAATTATATATTCTTAATTTTATTCTTTCGCTTATTTCCTTTTTTCTGTTTAGCGAATAATAGATACTGTTTTCTCTTTTAATTTTATTGGCTATTTCAAGTTCTATTCTTCCATCATTTTCTATTATTCTTCCTAGATATTAAATAGTGGTCACATCCTCCAGAGCTTGGTTCTTATAAGTAATATTATTTTGTCCTTGCACTTCCCTTTTATTTATATACATTATTTTGCTTTTATCTACATTTACCTCCATTTTCAGCTTTTCTGTTTCTTCTATCCATGCATCTATCAATTTTCGCATTTTGGTGTCTCCGTCCGCTATAAGCACTAAGTCATCAACATATAATAAGCTATCCATTCTGATTGGCATCATATATCTATATCCGTTCTTTGTCTCATATTTTTGAGTAGTCTATCCATTACTATTATAAAAATATACGAATTCAAACTGTCTCCCTGCTTTATTCCCTTTTTGATTGTAAATGTTTCTGATCTATTTCCATTTACTTGAGCTTTTGCTCGTGTGCCATCTTGTGTTGACTTTATAATTTGTATTAGTTTCTTAGGCGTCTCTATTAATTTCGAACAGTTTTCTACCGCTTGTCTTTGTACTGACTCAAAAACGGCCCTTAGGTCTATAAATGCGAGTATGAGTTCTTCTCCCGTCTCTATTTTCCTTTCTATAAGTTGTTTTAATATAAATATATTATCTGAAGTTTGCCTCTTCTCCCTGAATGCTGTTTGCTCATCTTCTAGTTTGCTTCCTACGTTTATTTTTAGTTTGTTTTGTATCATTTTTGTGTAGACCTTGTATACTACTGGTGATAGGCAAATTGGTTTATAGTTATCGCATCGGGTTCTGTTCCCTTTTTTGAATATGGGCATTATTATGTTGTTTATCCACTCCTCAGGTATCTTATTCATTCCCCACGCCTTCCATAATATTTTATACAGCCAATTTATCCCTTTCTTTCCCATGTATTTGATCATTTCTGGGTCTACCTCATCTTCGCCACTTCCTTTAGCAATTTCGATGTCATTTATTGCCTCTTCCAGCTCTTCGATGTCAATTTTATTTTGGTGTATTTCACCTTCTTGTTGTCCACCAGCTATGTTTACGAGTACTTCTATTGGCTGAATTCTGTCTTTTTCATCTAGGTCAAATTTTTGTTCAATATGTCTTCTTCAGACTTCCATTTTTCCAGCAGAATTTGTTTTAATTGTGTTATTTTCATCTCTTACGCCAGAACCTACTTTCTTTCTTTTCCCTCTTAGACCTTTGATTCTGGTTCGGAATTTTCGATTTTTATCTTTGTATCCTTCATTTAATTCCTTTCCAAAATCTTCCCATGTTTTTTGTTTGGCTTTCTTCACTAATTCTTTTGTTTCTCTTCGTTTCTTGGTCTTTTGAAAAATTGAAAGCGTACAAAATAGAAAGAAAATAGTCTAAGGGATTGTAGAAGCTATAAAGATAATACGAAGAAAGTCAAATAAAAGGTTTATTTGACTTTCCTAAACTTCATTGGACGTAGGAGATAATCAACCATGTTGGCTAACTTTAAAAAAAAATAAGAAGGTAAGGGACTATTTTTAGCTATTGAACACAAGAAAAAATACTTTTTTTTTATCCCAAACAAATATAAAAAAATATTTCATATTGTGTTTGGTGTATAGCAATAACCTTTTTTAAAGTTTTTGGAATACTGTGTATATTAAAAAATATGAAAATAAAAAAGTAAAAATCTTTCTAAATGTTAATTATATTTAATTGTGATGTTGATTTTTTTTAAATATTATTTACAAATCGCAGTGCTGTAAATTAATAAAATAATAATGGAGACTTGAAGCCTTGAGTGTTCGTAAGAGAAGAAATACCTATATATAATAGATGATTAAAAAAGTAAATACGGAAACATGATCTGAAATCAAAATTTAAATATTTGCCATATATATTATATAGTAGTATAAAACACTTACACATGCATTTTCTGTGTAAGTAATTTCAGAATTTGTAATATCCACTCTTTCTTTAAAAAATTTAATCCTTATTGGCCGACAGTATCGTGGCGAAGAGGGAGTAGTTCGATTCTTCCAAATAACTTTATTGTTTGTCCCACAAATTGCGCTTGTTGCGATCCGTCACATATCCATTTCGAAATGAGCGTCAATGATTAACACTCTTCTAGATGTAATTCTTTTAGTACATCCTCCAAATATATGGTCAAACGTTTAGCCGCGTGATCCAATAAATGTTATAAGTTAATTTCAGTACATTTTTCAGTTACCTGATAACCTTTCGCCAGACTTTGTAACACAGTGTAACTCGGATAATACTTCTTGTTACTATTCCTGATTATGTCATATTGTCAGAGGTCAGCTTTTACAAGCATTGAGAGGGCGACTACTGGATTTAGTTGTGACTGTTTTTCATGCTGCTTTGACTGTGTGGGGAAAATCAGTTATGTCTTTTAGAATACTGGATGCAGAATACAGTTCCAAACTTGACCTCAGTACCTAAGATAACTTGGGAGAATAACTCGAGCTCTCTCGAATGACGTACCCCGTTCTATCCGTACAATCTCCTACGCCAGCACCACTGCTGTCACCCCCGAGAAAAAGCTATTTTTTAGCAAAAATGCTAGAAAACCCGTTCCGCCTCAACCCTCCAGCTCCTCTCAACATAGCACGAGACCAGAGGGTAGCCCCCACCATTCGAGTCTTCTTCGATAAGATTGAAAATACTGAAAAAAATAACATATTCGGCACCAAAAACCCTGCAAAGGATGTATAACACGATATATTTGAAGCAACTCTTCTTACTTCCCCTGCTTTACTCCAAATAATATTTCTTACACGTTGCTTATTATCCACCCATAAATTAGGAACATTTCTCATAATACTGTTAAAATTCCTGCAAAATATATTACAATTCCACCTCTTGTCCAGAAAAGATATCGCTCAAAAACTATAGGTTCCTTTGCAACTGGAAGTTTTATATGTGTATCAAAACGTGTCAATCGACGATTATCGTGTCAACAGATCTCATCATCAACATTAGCTTATTCCATCTATAGTCGAATATAAGCCTTCCCAAGTTGTCTCCAATGGGCTCTGTTGTTTGCCTTTTGCATCGAATCGTGTCCCGCAAATCCTTTTATGTAATCCGGCCATCTTGTCTCTGGTCTACCTCTGCATCTTTTATGTTCTCTAGGCTTTCATTCCACCTTAATATACATATTCGTTGTATTACATCTGTCACTTTTGATCTTCTTCTTATCTCGCTGTTAGGAATACGATCTTGGAGTCTAATGTTTAGTATTCTCCTCTCCATTGCTCTTT
Organism: Pachyrhynchus sulphureomaculatus; assembly: GCA_019049505.1. Lineage (NCBI taxonomy): Eukaryota > Metazoa > Arthropoda > Insecta > Coleoptera > Curculionidae > Pachyrhynchus > Pachyrhynchus sulphureomaculatus. The sequence continues at coordinate 36,311,492 of CM032447.1, read as the reverse complement.
GAGTTACTTGGAATTTATATATTATATTTTTATTTAATGTTCACGTCTCAGTGCCGTATGTTAATACCGGCAGTACGGGGTGAGTCAACGATAGAGTAAAGTTCATTATCTCATTTGTTTCGGGAATGACGAAAAAAAATGTTAAATACAATAGTTTTAGAGAATATTAAGGTGTGGCCGATATAACATATGTTTTTTTAAATGGAACATCCTATTTTCTAATTTATTTTTAAATTCTGCGTAAAATTTTATAACTTTTTTATTAATAATGTTATATACCTAAACCTAGTAGTTTTTCTAATATCTCAATTTTTTTTAAAAATACTAGTTTTCAGTTTTTTAAAAAATTCCCAGTAGCGCCATTGTTTCTGAAGGTGGAATACTCATAATTGGTACGACTGTTCTATAGAGATGAAAAAAAAAGATATTTGTAAAGAAATTTGAGTTAGATGCTACAGGGTGTTCAAAATAAATTTATGCATCTCGACTATTTTAAACTGAAAAATCTCAAATTCAATAAATGTCTCTTGGAAGGAATAACTCTATTAAAATGGAATAATGCAACTATTATCATCATGTATAAAAAAGGAGATATGTCAGACCTTACAAACTATCGACCCATTAGCTCATGTTAAAAACACAAACTAATCAATTCACCAGCACGCTCTCACCCAAGCTTTTCGTAACACTTCTAGAAAGTATTCTAAAATCAATAAACTGGGAAAGAATGGGACTTAACATTGACGGTGAAAAGTTAAATCACCTCTGTTTCACCGACGACATTGTCTTAATAACAGACAAAATACAAGAAGCACTAACTATGCTACACATGATTCAGGAAAGGTTGGTCTAAAAATCAGTCTATCCAACACCCAGTTTACAACAAATCTTATATTAAGCGACACTTAAAAACTGAATAACGTAAAGATAGAGCAAGTGCATCAATATAAATACCGGGGAGATGAAATCAGCATAGGACGAGATAACCGCACACGTGTCGCTCCTGTAGCGCCTTAGGGACTTCCCTGCAGCACGTCTACTAGACCCATAAAAAAAAATTACCAAATTCAGCGGCGAATAGGTCTCTCCTGGGCTGATAGACTATGTATTCGAATCTAACCTTCCTATGTGTTTTAAAAAGAAAAGTATTTGACAGATGTCTACTTCCCGTTCTTACGTACAGAGCCGACACTCTCACAATGACGAAGAAAAACATCAATAAAATATGTGTTATGCAAGGAAAGATAGAGAGGTCAATATTAGGCGTTACTCTTAGAGATAACATCCCAAATCACATTATCAGGAAGAGAACGGAGATACAAGATACTGTCAAATTCATTCTACATCTTAAATGGAACTGGGCTGGGCATATTGCCAGGTTTAAGGATGGGTGATGGACAAAGAGAATCACAGAGCCTATCGTAGTAAAGGTAGACCACTAAGTCGGTGGACTGATGATTTGAAAAGAGTAGCTGGAAACTGGGTACAAGCAGCCCAAAATAGAAAAAAGGGCAAGACTTGAGGGAGGCTTTCGTCCAGCAGTATAAGCTGATGATGATGATGATGATTTTCCCACGTTTGCGATTTGAACATCTCTTCTAGAGTCAACGTCAAGCTTTGGGGATATTAGGTCGCCTTGTCGAATTCCTCTTTTAATTTTAGTTTTATTTGTTTTTTCCTCAAACATTATTTGTGACGTGGCATTTTTATATACGTGTTCACGAAGAATTGTGTATCTTTCGTTGACTCTGTTATTACTGAAGGCGTTATGGACTGTCATATCTCTACCGCCATCTGTATGCCAACAGATATAAAAAAGTACTATTTTTCGTGCTCTAGGGTACCTGAAACGTAAAGCACAAATTTCGGAATGTGATTTTTTTAAGATATAATACTCTCCCTAGCAAGGGAAGTAAAAATAATACTGTAAAATTGTAGAGTGATTTGCCTATCGAATGCTAGCATCAGTCACATTACGATGCCAAAATGCTAATATTATTTATAAGTAAATAATATTTTTGTTCTTTTACCGAACGGAGTATAACTTTATATATATATATATATATATATATATATATATATATATATATATATATATATACATATGTATATATATATATATATATATATATATATATTTATAATTATTTATATATGTATATAACTTTAGAGCAGCGTTTCTCAACCTGTGGGGCGCGCCCTACCTGGGGGGCGTGATTACACTATTGGGGGGACGCGAGCGTATCGAAAAGAAATTATTATTAAAAACATTCATTAAAAGCAATTAATATAATTTATGGAAAGAAAAGCAAAACAAAATACATTCTGACAGAATAAAAAATAAAATACACATTTACACTGATATAATACACCTATAAATAGGATTGTATTAGTACTGCACAATATATTTACTTAATAATTAACATATCAATACTAAATTAAAAACAAGTTTAATAATTATTAGTGACTCCCTTGGGCCTGTTTTGTAGAACAAAAATTTTCGAAATAGACACTCTGAGTTCTTTTTCTGTATTTAGTTGAGATCTATATTTTGTTTTCAAAGCAGCCACAGCAGAAAATCCAGTTTCGCAAAGGTAGGATGTTGAAAATAGTAATAATATACCAAATGCTCTTGTTTTCAGTGCAGAAAACTTATCACTCACCCCTGCCCAAAATTCAAAGTGTGTTTTATTATTAAATTTTTTTTTGATTTCGCCACTTGTCGTGAAGTCTATGAATATTTCTTCTTCGGAAGTTAAGACCCCTTCGGAAGTATTTTGAAATGGATCCCTAACCCCCCTCGTAATTTGTTACCAAGTTTTCGTCAGTAAGAAAATACTTTTTAAAATTTGTACCTGTTGCCTTCGTCGGAGCCTCCACTTCCATTCATAGTTTTGGTCTGCACCGAATCCTTTGTGGTTTTTATTCTAAGACGTTGTCATATAATCAGATCGTATATTCAAGAATTCGTCGTCGATTAGATCTATAACTCTTGTGTGCCCAAATTGTACAGGTTTTTGTTTCCATTCCCCACTGGTCCTCATTTGATAGGCGCTATTGATAGCTTATAACTACGTATATGTATATTAAGCATTAAGGTAGACACGCTGTATAGTTGAATGAAGGCCTAGAGAATACAAAAGATGCAGAGGTGGACCACAGATAAGATGGACGGTCGACATAAAAAGATTAGCGGAACACGATCGAATACAAAAAGCAAACAAAGATCATTGGAAACAACTTGGGGAGGCTTACATGTTGTTCTTCAGCTTTGTATGTTTTAACACATTCACCCACATTTGCAAATATTTCTAGGTTTTTTTGCTTCACATTTCTGCTCCACAATTCCAATTTTCTACAAAAAGCATTCATTTTATCACTTGTATCGAATATATGTGTATTTGTTTCTTGGAGTTGAAGATTTAAGGTATTTAGTTTCTCGAATATATCGACCAAGTAGCTCAATTTTATCACAAATAAACTATCTCGAAACTTCTCGGCTTAATTCATAAACACGTTGCAAGCATTTCCCACGTGATAACCATCTTGCCTCGCAATAAAATAGTAACGCTGACGGTTCGGCACCCATGTCTTTACAAAGTGCAGAAAATATTCTAGATTTTAGGGGTCTCATTTTAATATAATTTACCACTTCATATTTGTCTCGTTTATAAAATCACCAAAAATGCGAGTGATGTTGCTTTGAGTTCTATTGGTTTGCAGAAAAATAGTTCTTCTACTGCTGACATAGGCAATGAAATGAGCATCTTTATTGCTATTTGTTGCCTCATCAAGCTGAATTGAAAAACAATTTTTTTCGCGCAACTTCCCGAAAAGCTGATGCTGTACATCGTGAGCTATACCACCAATTCGACGGGCAACAGTATCATTTGATATAGGTATGGATAACAATTGTTTGGCAAAATTATCTCCAAACATAGTTTCTACAATCTCAATTGCTGCTGGCAAAACAAGCTCTTCACCAATGGTGTGAGGCTTTTTACATCTGGCTATTTTATATGAAACTTTGTAAAAGGCAAGTAAAGCTTTTTCGTTCACAAACAAAGTTTTTTTAAAAAATGATTTCTGCTTTACATATGAATTTAATTTTAATTCAAAGAATTCTCGGGGTTTGTTAAGGTACTCACTATGAAGCGTTTCTAAATGTCGTTTAAGTTTATTTGGTTTCATGCTGTCTGCTGCCAAGATTTTTGAGCAAATAACACACAGGGGTATTTCTTCTTCATTTACTTCAGTACTGGTAAACCCTAAATTTAAGTATTATTGAGAATATTTTCTTGATTTTATTTTCGGAACCACGCTCGTCTGTGCACTTGTTGATGCTTCACTGTCGTCTAATGCTCGCTTACGCCCACTTAAAAATTTATTCATGATTCTGTATAAATTTACTGCCGTGAATACTTAATACCTTGAATTTCAATTAACACGTAAATTACCACATACAACACATTTACGATAAATCCGATAGCAGTAGAAGGATCAACTTGACTGAGACGGACTGTAATTGAACGAGGTGCAGCATTTCCGAATGTTCGAGACAACTCGAAACTTCTCGTGAAGCCGCTACCGATATGATGGATAGCAATAGAGAGGCATCGATTCTAGTTTTGTCGACCTAGCAGATATGTGTTGCCCAATATGAATAAATTTACTTATTCTTGGTAGTTTGTAAGGTTTGTAATTAAGGTCATAGTGTAGCTTTAGCATCAAAATACTGAAAATGCACTTTTTTTTGAAAACTTTCATATTGGCGATATTTATCGAAGTGAACTTCATTTAATAATTCCTAATACCCGATAAAAATAGTACTCAACTTATAATATGCATTATATATTGATTGGATATATATTTTAATGAGGTAAAAATAGTTAAAATAGATTGTATTAAGAGCGACCTATAATTGTTATTGCAATTTTATCGCATAAATGTTAATTGCTTATTAGAATTTTTTAATTATGACATGATATGACTTGTTTTGTAAGTTTTTAGATTGATAATTTAGATAAAAACAATAAAATGTAAAAAATCATAGAAGTGCAATATTTTACATTGCATAGATTAGATGTGTCAAATAAAATCAAACGATAAAATTGAACAACAAATAGAAATCCAGTAATTATACAAAAATGCTTTTCGAATGAATTAAGGTAAACATGAGGTGAAAAGTCCCAAGAGTTTTGAAGAAAAAGCAATGTTTTTACCAAAAATCAATTTTATTCTTCAGCATAGTTCCCTTCCAGCGATCTTCCAACAGTTAACACGTAGGCTGAAAAGTTTTTGGTCTAGCTGATTAAAACACATTTTTTTTTTGCAAAATTCGACTTTATTCATCAACATAGTCTCCTTCAAGAGCGATACAATCAGTCCAATAGGCTTCATTTTCGGCGATAACTCCTTCATTGGACTGAAACCTCTTTCTCGCGAGCATTTTTTTTGAGGTCTGCGAATAGATAATAGTCACTGCGGGCCAAATCTGGAGAATACGGTGGATAAGGAAGCAATTCGAACTTCAATTCATGCAATTTTGCCATCGTAACCATTGACTTGTGACACTTTTTTCTTATTCATTTGGGGCCATTTCTTTGCGATTTCTGCTTTCAAGCGCATCAATAACTTTATGTAATATTCGCTATTGATGGTTTTTCCCTTCTCAGCATAATCGATGAAAATTATTCCGTGCGCATCCCAAAATACAGAGGCCAAAATCTTCTCAGCCGACTGTTTTGTCTTTAGTCGCTTCTGGCAGCTTTCACAGACTGCTGCCCACTCAGCTGATTGCCGATTTGATTCCGGTGTATAGTGGTGGATCCATGTTTCATCGATTGCCACATATCGCATGAAAAAATCCTTTTTATTGCTCTTAAACAAGTCTAAACAGCGGTCAGGGCCATCAATACATTGTTGTTTTTGGTCCACTGTGAGTAAACGCGGTACCCATTTCGAACAGAACTTTCTCATGTCCAAATATTCATGCAAAATATGACCAACACGTTCTTTTGATATCATTAGGGTGTTAGCTATCTCACGCAATTTCACTTTACGGTCATCTAAAACAATTTTTTGGATTTTTTTATGCTTTCCGGTGTAACTACCTCATTTAGGCGTCCAGAATGTTCAGCATCATTTGTGTCTGTACGACCGCGTTTAAATTCAGCTTACCAGTAAATAATAAGTGATTTTTCAGGGGCAGAGTGCCCGTAACATTTATCAAGCCATTGCTTAGCTTGAATGGTGTTTTTCCCATCAAAAAACAGTGTTTAATCAACAGATGAAATTCGATTTTTTTCATTGTTTTGAAAATATCAGAAGTAGTATCACTAAAACCACTGTAACTTGTAAACTAATCGTCGTATCGTTGGTATCGTGAAGGTTGGTACTTCCCAAAAACCATATGGATTTTTTGAAAAGGGCGACATCTATTTGTCAGACCAAAACTTTTCAGCGTATGTGTTATATACTTTTCGTACAGTACCATTTGTCGAGCTCTCTAAAATAAGCCGCAGATTCCCACTCGACTTTTTAATTTGAGTCAAATCTCGTAATAATCTCTGGGGGGGGGCAAATCTGGTGAATATGGCAGATGAGGAAGCAATTCATGGCCCAGTTTCACCATCGATTTTATGGACTTGCCAGCTGGCTCATTATCTTAGTGGAAAAATACTTTCTTTTTCGCTAAATGCGGGATTTTTTTCTGGATTTCACCATTCAAACAGTCCAAAAACCAACGTAATAGTCTCCAATGATTGCTTATCCCCTCTCAAAATATTCCATCAGTATTATTCTATGCACATCCCAAAAAACATATGCCTAAACCTTTTAAGCCATTGTTTGGGTTTTTGGACTCTTCGGTCAACTTTCAAGCGATTCCAGCCACTCTGTCGACCTATTAGACACGGGCGTGAAATGGTGGATCCATTTTTCGGCCATTGCTACGAATCAATGCAAAAACTCCTTTAGGTTACGCCGAAACAGTGCCAAACAGCGTCCCGAATCTTCGACACGTTGCTGTTTTTGATCAGTCGTGAGAGTGTGCTGCACCCATCGGGCACGTTGGTTTTTCATATGCAAATATTCATGCAAACTATGCCTCACGCGTTCTGTTGATATCTTTAGGATGTCAGAGAGGCAGATCACTTTCACTTTGCGGTCGTTCAAAACAATATTGTGTTTTTTGGAGTGACTCCCTCATTTAGACGTCCGTAACGTGGCGCATCACCTGTGCTTGTACGACCACATTTAAGTTCACCAAAGCATCGACATATAGTTGCTTTCGACGGAGCAGATGTGCCATAATACTTCTCAAACCATTCTTAGATTCTGGCTGTATTTTTGCCCATCAAAAAGAAATATTTAAGGGCATATATCTAGTCATGGGGCCAAGAAAAGCGTTTTTTTAAGAATTTTTTTTAGTGAAACTTCATTACTCAATAATAGTGTTCCGTACGGATCACTTCGGTGTCTGTCTGTCACACCCGATTTTTCTCCGAAACTATTTGACATAGAAAGTTGAAATTTGGTAACAATATAGGAATTGATGGCCTCATCAGAGTCATGTAGTTTTAAGAGTTAAATTTTGATTTAAGGGGTTAGTTTTGGGGGGTGAAATGAAAAAATTTTTTACTAGGTCATCGAGAGTGGTATCAAATGAAAGCTTGTGAAAACATGAGTAAAAAATATATATATAATTCAATACTTGCGCGCACTTTTCTTTGTATTATTTTTAAAAAATCGCGAAAAATCGCTGTCCCCCCGCCTTATCTCGAAAAGTACTTATCAAAAAATTTTGAAAGAATTCTGGAGTATTCTCCAAGGGGTGTAGATTGAACGAAAATTATCACGAGGGCATTAACTTTAATAATTTATCTGGTATTTAAAAAAAAACAAGAATTTCAAGATAATCAGATTTCAGTAAAGATTCGAAACAAACTTTGTTGAAAACTCATTTGGGGTGTGTTTTGTGAAGTCACTGATCATTTTATATTGTAAAAGCAATCAACGTACGGAACACTAATTGCGCAAGTTCAACTTGCACTTGACCGGTTACATAAATCAGATTTTATTTTATGTGATAATGCATAGCTTAAAATGCATCATCATCATCATCAATAGCTTATTCTATCCATAGTAGGATGTAACCCTTCCCAAGTTGTCTCCAATGAGCTTTGTTATTTGCTTTTTGCATCCAATCGTGTCCTGCTAATCTTTTTATGTCGTCCGTCCATCTTGTCTGTGATCTGTATCTTTTGTGTCCTCTAGGTCTCCATTCATTTATACGGCGTGTCCATCTGTTACCATTCAGCCTTGCGATATATCCCGCCCACTTCCACCTATTGCACATATTCATTGTATTATATTTGTCTGTCTTCTTCGTATCTCGATGCTAGGAATTCGATCTTGGAGTCTAATATTTAGCATTTTCCTCTCCATTGCTCTTTGAGTTACCTGGAGTTTATTTATTATACTTTTGTTTAAAGTCCATGGCTTAAAATACAACTTGTAAATTTTTAATTAAAAAAAAAATGGCAACGCTCACGCGTTCCCCTGCGACCCCTTTTTTTTAAGTAGCATTGCGACGTACACGATTACTCGGAGCTGGATCATCTGAAATCAAAATTTCCAAAGAAATTAGTTTACTAGAGGATCGATCTTTTCTTTGAAATCTGAGCTCGTAAAAGCAACTTCGAGCTGTCTAAGCCAAGTATCACAGAAGGCGATGTCTAATTTGATCTAGTCATATACCATTTTGTTTCTTTTAGTCGCCTTCCACAACAGGTAGAATATATTGGGTCTCTCTCATATCCTCCTCCTTTCATAAAGCAGCGACTGCTATATCCGTTAATCGGATGTGTCATTTTAAGAAGCAATGATCCTTAAAGAATAAAATTAAACAGTATGATTACCATAAACTTCTACTCTGCTATAAAAGTTTAGTAGAATGATTTTGCGTTATTAGAGAGATATTGCAAAGTTTATTTTAGTACGCCACTGTCTTTATCTTTATTTGAAGCATGCGCCCACCGCTTGGAGCCTACGCAGTAGTAAAGAAAAGAAATTAAATATAAACTCAGCTCTTATCGTTATTTGAAGCAAGCGCCCACTATTTGGAGCTTGCGCAGTATTGAAACCAAATAAGAGAAACTTTTATTAAAGATAACGATTTCCCTTATTTAGGAACTTATAACGGAGGTTATTTGAAGTTCGTTATTCTTGTCGTTGTTATGATAGGGCCGGTTTTTTTTTCTACGTAAATATACAAACCTCTAAGCAAATGCAGTAAAATTGAAATGATAATCTTTTGTTGCGAATAACACTGACAACAGTTAATTAGTGTTCAAATTATGTTGGAATTTTGCAATCTTTGTCACAATGGCATTACACTATGTGTAGTGCTAATTTCAAAGGTACTTATTACCTTGGAAATATTGCAGGAAGTGATAGAAACCTGCTAGACATAACTTTAATTTAGAGGCTTACGTTGACCCATCTAATATTAATAACCGGTATGCTTAACCATGAAATGTTTGAATAGAAGATGAATACTAGCCTAACCTAGCAATTCCTTGACGTTAATACTGCGCATGCTTGAAATAACAATGAGGACAACCTATGTTGGGAATGTGGAATCTCTGGCATAATTACACTACTCAGTATATATCACCACTATACCAAACACTTCATTTATGCACTCGACGCGCGTTTCGCTAACCATGTTAGCTTCATCAGGAGCGATGATTGACTAAAGCTGAACTACAAATCTACCCTATTTATACTTGGCCTAACACCTGAATTAATGGCATAGGCGAGGCCATCAGATCTGGTCAAGTAACCAGTAGAGTGGATTATAAGAAATAGGCCCTCTATCTTTATTTAAACTATTTTTACACTTTATAAGTTCCATACTTTCTTATGCGTTCAACAATCTACTATCAGATACATTTTTAATTAATCTTAGATAATCTAATGTTACAGTATGATCAGCTTCAAGGGCATGTTCGGCAATGATAGACTTTTCTGTTTTACTGTATTTTAAATGTGCTAAATGTTCTTTAAATCGTTTTAATTGATCTTTTAGTTCGCCCAACATACTTCCTATCTCAATCATTACAACTAATTTCATAAATTCCACTTTTCTCACAATTAGGACTCTTATCTTTGGGATTTCCTAAGACTGTCTGATGACTTATAGACTAAGGTGAGGCCTACCTTATTAAATACGTTATTGAGTCCCCTGCTATATTTCGGATTATATAGTATGGAGATATACTTGGTCTTATTCTCTTTGCGTGTAAAAAAGGTGGAATTCTGAATATTTAACCTGAACTTATGTCTATTTATTAACTTGTTTATTAAGTCATCGTCATAACGATTAACTCTAGTTATATTTCTAATACGATTCCTTTCATTATTGAAGTTTACTCTATTCAGAGGAAAAGTGACCAAACGATAAACTAAAAAGTGTAATGCAGCTAATTTATGTTGTTTTCAATGAAATGAATCATTAGGAGTACGTATATCTGTTACTGTGTCTTTTCTATAGATATCAAATTCTAACCTATTATTATTTTTAATAATTAAAATATCTAGAAAAGGCCGTTATCCTTTGTTCTGAGTTTCGTAAGTGAATTTAATGGAATCATATCGGCTATTTAATTTGTATCAAAAATCGCAAAAACACAATCCACATACCTATACGATACCCAGGGAAAATACTCAAAATCTTGACTGGCTTCGGTTTCAGACTTACTTATGAATAAATTGGCTATGAAAAGTGATAAGCAAATAGTCATAAGTGTTCCTTCTTTTTGAATATAAAATTGACTGTTGTATTGAAAATAATTTAGTTCCATACAAAGTTTAGACAATGTTAAGTATCCATCATCAAATACTGGCTAATTTATGAAATTAAATAATCAAAACTGCCATTAAAAACATAATCTCAGGGTTAATGTTGTTCTAATAAACAAGTCAACTGGATTTTGGTATCATCCTGGTTATTACGTTTAAAATTTTATACTATTTATTACCATAAACCCGTTTATAACATCTTGGGTTATTCCCCATAGGCAAATTAACTTTTTTACTGTCTATAATGAATAATATTAATGCTTTTAGGTGTAATAGTTCGGCATACACTAAGATGCTAATAAAAGTATTGTTCTTTTTATATTGTCAATATCAGCGGCTGTCTCAAGGAGAGAATTTAATATATACAGCGTCTATCCAATAAACATCCGAACTACATTCAGAAAAATAGATTTATTGCAGATCCTTGTACTTAATATTCTTCAAAAAAAATCCTCTTGCATCAATACAACGATGCCACCCCTGGAGAAGTCAGGAAGGGCCAGGTCTGAACTGTAAGAAGCACGTTTTGCCTGACCAGAAATTCCCTCATAAGTAGCGACGTGTAACTCGACGTATTATTGTGGTAGACGGTGATCGGAAGCCACGGACCCCTATCCTCAACCGGCTGAGTACTCGGTCACTGTTTATCTGGCTGATAAAAAGTCCTTGTGGTTCACACCTTTTGAGTCAAAGAAGACGATGAGCATAAATTGCACACGCAATTTGCTCATGCGGAGCCTTTTTGGGTGAGGAGAAGCGCTTGTGTACAACTCAGGGTTTTGCCTTTTTGTCTAAGGATCATACTTGAATACTCATGTATCGTTACCGGTTATTACATTGTCCAAAACATCCGGCTGAAGCTCCAAACGTGCCAACTGTCCACGGCAATTCCGACACACTGGTTTCCTTCTGTTGTTCGGACAAAATTTTCGGAACTAACCTCATCTGCACATCGTCTGTCACAGTTGAATGCACACTGAATTCCGAACACTAAGACGCCAGTCAGAGTTCATTTTTGTCACGTTTTGTAATTTCGAGTTGTTGTTGGACGTTCTTGATGCTGGTCGTCTTCCACGTCTTCCCTTACTTTTTTCAACATTTTGAGTCACTCAGAAATGTGTATTTTAGACACATTTCTGAGTGACCACTAAACAATTACTCACTCCGGGTGCGATCTATACTCTATCAAAGTTCAGAGGCCACTCAGCCGGATCGTGTCGTTTATCTGACATCCTCCGTCAACATCCTAGACTATAAAGGTCCCCTCCATCCCTTCCCCTTGGTTAGAAAATATCAGTTCTGATACTTATTGGACAGACCCGGTACATAGTGTCCCTGTACCTAGCTAAATTTTACAATTTTGTTAGGGTAAATGTATTTTGGGACATAACTTTGCAATGAGAAAACGAAAGGACCCCGCACACAACATATGGAAAAGTGGTCCCGGTCAAATTGGCTGAAAATGTAATGTGTTGTAACTCGGGTGATCCAGTGGGCAAAACTCGCAAAAATCATTAGGATCCGAGATATTGGGCTATGGATTCCTCATTGTGTACCATCTAAAAAGAGCGTACTGCAGGACCTTCTGGAACTGTTAGACATGTTTTACACACACACACATACACACACACACCGACCCACTGTCCAACCGACCGACGGACAGATGACTGGACGGACGGACGGATGTAAGGACGACCGGACGACCGGAATAACGAACGACCAAATGGATGGACAGACGGTCAACTGAACGGACGAAGACCAGACGTCTGGAATGACGGATAGCTGAATGGACGGACGACTGGATGGACGGACGGCTGCGCGACCGAACGACTGAGACGGTCGGGACGAACGGATGGACGAACGACCGGACTACCGGACAGACGGATGCACGACCGAACGACCGGACGACCAGACAACCGGACGACTGGACAACCAGATGACCGGGCGACCGGACGGACAGATGATCGGACTACCGGACGGATGGACGATCGAACAACACACTGGGACGACCAGACGACCTGACAGATGGACGAATGGACAACCGGAAGGACCGAGTCGACCGGGACGACCGGCACATGAACAACGTTGACGGGTATTACGACATCCTCGCCGATATCCTTAGGATATGGAAAAAGGGTAAAATCCCTACTGAGGCGGGGAGGTGAGCGATAAAAAAAAAATTCAACTTAGTTCTCCCCTAAATAAAATTTCTATAAAAACTAGTGATTTTTGACAAATGAAAAATTAAAAAATTAGGTAAAAATATTAAAATAATTACTGAAGATATCATTCTAATTTTCATATAATCTTGTGTAACATGGTTAAAATATTCAAGAGCAAATAGTCATTCACCCTTTAAACAACATTTTATTCCTGAACTATCATGGGAGAGGATTGGTATATATGTAAGTTAACAATAATAACAATTATCTAGTTGCTTGCGATTATCATTTCAAATTTATACAAGTGGTACCCATGAACCAGAAAAAACGCAGCAACAACCAGCAAGCAGATTTCGCAATGCTTTTTCTTATTTATAACATGATTTAGCTATAACAATGATGTCAAATAATAGACCACCTTGTAAATCCAAGCGGTTCCAAAGGTTTGCACAAAGCTATATAACACACGTATCTCTAGTCCAAAGTATAGCTACTCAAATAATTTAATCAAGACATATACAAAACAAGTACGGACTATAAATGGACTTATTACAAAATGCCTCAATAATCACCTGAGTTGCTAAGAAATATAATATAACTCCCAAGCCCATGATCAAGGATGCCCAAAGCATCAAGCAACCCAAAAAATCCCCGTGTACCAAATTTGGTAAGAATCGGTTGAATTATAATTTGAATTCGTTTTTGCATTCGAGAAGCACTATATCTGTCTGATTTATTGAGGTTAGAAAGAAAACAGAACTGTATGGCTTAATCCAATCGATGAATATTAGCTTAGCGTGTCCGAATACATATTAATACATCTTTGAATTCATGAAAAAGCTTGAATCAATTTTTTAGGAGTATATTCTGGCGTCAGATTCGTGATCAGCGGGCAAAAATACTACGGATCTGATATATCGCATCAAAAGTATACCCCACTTTTTTTTTGTGGGGCTGTGTTATCTTCAGCTGAGCCGAATGACTTACTAATTTAAAAGAGAAATGGAAGGCACATTACACGTTACAATTCATCTTTGTCATTCATATTTTGAAATAATTTTTACTTCTAATAAGAATGTATCCTCAATCAAAACTGATCTGTATTTGAACCTGCTGTTCGAATTTTTAGTCTTTTACGATCTAGGCGGTTTTTATTTTGTTATTACTTACAATTTTTTTATTTAAAAAAAAGAAAAATTCAGTAATGATGAAAACAACCGCTTAAAAGAAAAGTCCTGACTGCAAAAATAAATTTAAGTACACTTTTCGCCGCAACAAACATTAAACAATACTGAAGAGGCAAATCCAAAAATTCCAGAATATATGAGGGCTGTATAATGAGTACCTGGCACCAGAGATGGCACTATTACTATTTTAAAAATTATATTTTTCGTAAACATAACCTTTCACAAGAATACTGCACTGACTTAGCCGTTACTTGATGGAGATCCATAATAACTAGGAATAAAAATTTAAGATCACCACTTATGTTTATTATATTATTGCTGACAATTGTTTCTACACACTCTGTCTTCCTCAATTTACATCGTGCTCCAGAAGAAGACACAGTGTGTCGAAACAATTGTCAGCAATAATATAATAAACATAAGTGGTGATCTTAAACGGTTGTTTAAATTTTTATTCCTTTCACAAGAATCTTGTCTTTTCAAGTCGCTGCGTGATTTAGTTTGCATGTTGCAGCTATTTAAACAGAACAACTTTTGTGATTTTACAACCATGGTAAAAATTGAATATCGAGCAGTGATAAAATATTTATTTTTAAAAAAGAAAACGAATGATGAGATAAAAGTGAAACTCAGCGAAGTATATGGGAACTCTGCACCTTCGTTATCATCCATAAAATATTGGAGAGCTGAATTCAAACGCGGCCGTACAAGCATTTTGATGAAGAATGTCCAATGAGGTCACCACATCAGAAATGTTTGAAAAAATCCACGATATAATGATAAATGATCGGAAAGTGAAAGTGTGTAAGATTGCTGAGACTGTGAGCATCTCAACTGAGCAGGTGCAAGACATTTTAGCAACTCATTTGGATATGATAAAGCTTTCCAAGATGTGTGCCGCGATTGCTCACAATTAACAATAAACACGCACGTGTCTCAACTTCAAAGGAATGTTTGGCGATCGCAATCGGAATGATTATTGGCGTTAATTCATAACTATAAACGCCTATTTTAAAGGATTGGATAAATAGTATTTTTTAGATGGAATACAAAAGATAGAAAAACGTTGGAGTAAGTGTATCGAGCTAAAAGGAAACTATGTTGAAAAATAAAAAAAAAAATTACACATAGAAATATTTTTTATTGTCAAGGCCAGCTACTTATCATACAACCCTCGTATCACCCCACGGGTCTGGTCAATTTCCATTAACCGATTGGTTCAGCGCACCGTGTACTCTGTAAAGATCCATGTTTGGGAATGTCTTGCGGAAAAAGGTTTTGGGAGACTCTTCATATTTATATACAATTTGAAGGGTGAAAAAATATTCCACATTTACAAGAAGGTACCGACTGTGGTGTGTCGAGAGGAGTGGATTCTTCAAGGGAATAACGCAGTAAAACGTGTAGATAGTGGCAAGGAGAATCCAGTATCATCACACTAGATTTCACTACAGAAAGAGAAATAGGAATACATTTCTACAAGTACATTTTTTAGCATTCCTTTTCTTTATCTCTTTTAAGAGAGTGACAAGCTTACATTTAACAGAAGCGACAAAGACCCTGTTTTCACATTGTCTTTCCGTATTTTTGTACAGAATCTTAGTAAAGGTGGAACAAAACGTCCCTGCAAAACTAAGTTACCGCAGGCTCGTTAAAATGTAGCGAATATAATTAGATTTTTACTAATGTATTAAGACCTAAGTGTAATAAGACCTTTATATTTTGTAATTATACCTTTATTGCACCGTCTGTTACGATATGGAAGTTACATGTGCTCAGATAACTGAAAAGATACGTTTCATTTCTAGATTACCAAATCGTACGGTGCATATATGCCCACCAAAGATGTTTGAAGGTTAAATTATATATAGAAATACGGATCAAGCAGACGCCTCGTAGTAAAAAGGTGAATACAGTTAAGCAAGTATCACGACAAATTCAGGCAATATGGAAATCCTAATCCACTAAGAATACCCGGAAAATCTCGTCGAAAGTATGTCCCGAAGATGCCAGGCCATCGACGCTGACGGGGACTACGGAATCATTAGCATTTTAATCGCAATCCGTTACTGCCATAATGATTTAAAACTCTTTTGAAAAAATACGTTTCATAATGAACAATGCACGATACGTTCTTACTTGACCGACTGTATATTGTATTAAAAATTCGGTTTCTCTTTACACAGAGGATATATAAAAGGTCGTGTAAAATTGAAATTTATTATCACAATGAATCTACTTAGCATATGTATACCACCACTACACCAAACACTTTATTTTTGATCTCGACGAGCGTCTCGCTACCATGTTAGCTTTATCAGGAGCGATGATTGACAGTCAATCATCGCTCTTGATGAAGCTAACATGGTTAGCGAAACGCGCGTCTGTCAATCATCGCTCCTGATGAAGCTAACATGGTAGCGAAACGAGCCTCGAGTGCAAAAATAAAGTGTTTGGTGTAGTGGTGATATATACTGAGTATTGTCATTGTGCCAAAGATTCCACAGTTCCAACATAATCATAATGAATATCCTCCTCATTTTAGGAAATAAAAATGCTATTCTAATGCTAATCCATTTACATTTTCCTTTTTTGTAAAGTTTAGAGGTTGTTTTTGTTTACATTTTATCTCTAATAATTCTATATCTATACAACACTCATGTTGCATTAGGTCATGGTAAAAAATAAAATAATTATATCTTATTATAAATCACCTGAATTAGGCTCAACTTAAATGTTTGTTTATGTTCGGATTTACGCTGATTATGTCAAGGTAATGTATTCAGCCAAATCATGTTTTTATTATGTAACTAACATTACAAGAATTAATTGGAAAAATATAGTATTGCTCACATTTAATGTGATGAATTAATTAAACGGTTACATACACCTAGGAGCTGCAAAAAGTATGTATGTATGTTTAAAAAAAATATATAGGTTATTAAAAAAAATTTTAAATATTTTTCAAACATATTTTAAATGTTAACATTATTTTTAGTGTTCCGTATGGAACACTTATAAGATGACTTCAGTGCCTGTCCGTCCGCCTGTCTGTCTGTAAGTCTGTCCTCCTGTGTGTCACACCCGATTTTCTCCAAAACTATTTGACATAGAATGTTGAAATTTGGTACTAATATAGGAATTGATGACTTAGTTTTGGGGCGTGAAATCGGAAGTGAAAAAAAAGTTTTTCACGAGGTCATCGAGTGGGGTGTCCAGTGAAAGCTTGTAAAAACACGAGTTCAGAAATATATATAATGTAATACCTGCGCACACTTTTTTTAGTATTATTTTTAGAAAATTGCGAAATATCACTGTCCCCCCCTTATCTTCAAAAGTACTGATCAAGAAATTTTGAAAAAGTTCTAGAATATTCATCACAGAGTGTAGATTGAATGAAAATTATCACGAACGCATTTCCTTTAATAACACAGGCCGACAAAAAAATATTTGTAAAAACTTTTTAAGTGTTATGTACTTTTGGGCGCTGAAACCGTATCTGGTATCAGTTTTTTTGTATCACCCACAGTTCTCTTACAATATGACATCGGTTAAATTTCCTCTTCCTGCTTGAAACACTGAGCAAATTGTTGATCTCTTGTTCTGTAATGGTAAATAGATGTTCCAGATTCCAATAAATGTTTTTCTTTCAGCCTAGAACCGAGCAATTCGACTTTTTCCTTAGTCAAACCCAAATCTCTCACTAAATCATTTAACTCAGCTTGTATAAACAACTGTGGTTTTAAATTTTCTAGAGAACATTGAGACTCATCATCATCCGGTCGACTTTCATTAAATTCGGGACTGGACTGTAAAACGTCATCAATAGACTGAGGTGGCTCAGGGACAGGAAGTTCCGATCCATGTCCTACCGGCCGATTAGCTGAAGTAAAGTTAGGATAGACAATTACTTTCTTATTTTTGGAGTTATATCTAGAAACATCAACGCTGCAAAAATCACAATCATTTGAATGATTTTCTTGCTCTCTTCATACCATGGGTACTGTAAATCTAAAAGCTTTCTTTTCTTTCTTATACCATTTCCTAAGATCCTCGACACAAACATAACATACCTTGTGAGGAGTCCAACATTTTTCTTGATTACCGATTTCTACATCAAAATATGCAAAGTATACTTTTTTCACATAGTCAGTAATGTTTCTTTGATGTTTTTTAATTACAAACTCACCACATATATAACAAAAAGAGTTTTTACTCCCTCGATTAGCCATACTTTGAGTGTGAATTAAAGCACATGGGTTAAACACTGCAATGCGAGGTTTTATTAACTGGAAAAAAACAGCTGAGACATTTATCGGAACTGCCAACCTAATAACATTTGATTTTACTCCCAACCTTATAAAATACTGATTTTATTGCCAACCTAATAACATTCGAATGATAAAAAATAAACTTATCATATTTTGAATATTAAAATGTGAAAATTGGTGGGTGATACGACTTTTTAATTATTATTTTCGGACTCGGCACACCAAAAAAACATAGAAATCAGGTAAAATTATTAAAAAAGCTTTTTCATCGTTGGCCTGTGTTATTTTATACCTCCGTAACAAATATTTTTATTTTAAAAGCACGTACGGAACACTAATTACGCAAGTCCAAGTTGCACTTGACCGATTATTATTTATCGGGTGAATGGACACTGATGAAAGCTATGGCGCCTCCTTGTCTGCGCGATAAGTTCGCAAAACATAATCCAATCTGCAAAAATAAAAATTAATCCTATAAAATAATGTAGTAGTTAAAAATTGCCGAAGGGTTTTTTTTAAATAAAAATTTACGGTGTTTCAAACTTTAGTATGCAATTTTCGACCAAAAAAATGCATGTTTAATTTTTTGTGAAAAAATATCTAATAGCAAAATTTAAAAAACCTGTAGACATTTTGTAGAAAAAGTAAATTAAGATTTAAAAAAGAAAGTTAAAAAATATTGAATAATATTGCAGACAGTGTCTGAAAACAGGTAGCGGTCCCAATCCTACGCCAGGTTATATGTAATGTTATAACTTTGTAATGGAATGGAATTTTCTTAAAAAAAATTTTTTGAATAATTCTTAGAACTACAGAGAATAAAAAGCCTTAAAAAAAAATCGAATTTTTGAAAATCCCAAGTGTATCTAATCCCTTAAAATATGTTTTATGGTATTCAAATATTAACTTTTCATTACTTTTTGATTTAAATCATATTTTAAATAATAATATTTTTAGCGTTCCGTACGGAACACTTCGGTGCCCGTCTGTCCGTCTGTCATACCCAATTTTCGCCAAAACTATTTGACATATAAAGTTGAAATTCTCCACAAATATAGGAATTGATGACTCAGTAAGAGCGGTGTAATTTTGAAAGTTAAATTTTGACTTAAAGCGTTAGCTTGTAGGGGTAACTGAATTTTTTTTTTACGGTCATCGAGTGGAGTATCAAATGAAAGCTTGTGAAAACACTAGTTCCAAAATATATATGATGTAATACTTGCGCACACTTTTCTTTGTATTATTTTAAAAAAATCTCTGGCCTCGCACACTATTTCGAAAAGTGCTGATCAAAAAATTTTGAAAAAAAATTCTATGAGTAGACTGAGCAAAAATTATCACGAGTGTATTACGTTTGACAATTTCCCTGATATAAAAAAATATGTGCATGGAGAATATCGAGGAGGTTTCCCGACAGTATGGTGGAGATAAATATATTTTCAATACCGCGCGTCTTCCCTCTAGGGCAGCGTTTCTCAACCTTTCAGTATTTGCGACCCAATTTTCAGACATAAGTTTCATCGCGTCTCCCCCCCTCTCATACAATAAAAATGCATGCAATAATAATGTATTTTCAGTATTTTGATGCTAAAGCTACACTATGACCTTAATTACAAACCTTACAAACTACCAAGAATAAGTGAATTTATTCATATTTGGCAACACATATCTGCTGAGTTGACAAAACTAGAATCGATGCCTCTCTATTGCTTTCTGTCACGTCCACCATATCGGTAGCGGCTTCGCGAGAAGTTCCGAGTTGGCTCGAACATTCGGACAGTCTGCTCAAAAGTGTATAAATGCTGCACGTCGTTCAATTACAGCCCGTGTCAGTCGAGTTGATTCTTCTACTGCTATCGGATTTATCGTGAATGTGTATGTTGTAATTTACGTGTTAATTGAAATTCAAGGTATTAAATATTCACGGCAGTAAATTTATACAGATTCAAGCATAAATTTTTAAGTGGGCGTAAGCGAGCATTAGACGATAGTGAAACATCAACAAGTGCACAGACGAGCGCGGTTCCGAAAATAAAATTAAGAAAATATTCTCAAGAATACTTAAATTTAGGGTTTACCAGTACTGAAGTAAATGAAGAAGAAAGGCCCCTGTGTGTTATTTGCTCAAAAATCTTGACAGCAGGCAGCATGAAACCAAATAAACTTAAACGGCATTTGGAAACGCTTCACACTGAGTACCTTAACAAACCCCGAGAATTCTTCTAATTAAAATTAAAATCATATGTAAAGCAGATATCATTTTTTAAAAAAACTTTGTCTGTGAATGAAAAAGCTTTACTTGCCTCTTACAAAGTTTCATATAAAATAACCAGATGTAAAAAGCCTCACACCACTGGTGAAGAGCTTGTTTTGCCAGCAGCCATTGAGATTGTAGAAACTATGTGTGGAGATAATTTTGCCAAACAATTGCTATCCATACCTATATCAAATGATACTGTTGCCCGTCGATGATGATATAGCTGAAGGTGTACAGCATCAGCTTTTCGGGAAGTTGCGTGACAAATTGTTTTCAATTCAACTTGATGAGGCTATGTTCGATTTTGTGATGGTATGTCAGAAGTAGAAGAACTATTTTTCTGCAAACCAATAGAACTCAAAGCAACATCACTCGCATTATTTGCTATCTTAAATGATTTTATAAACGAGGCAAATATGGAGTGGAAAAATTACGTCGGAATATGTACCGATGGTGCTCATTCAATGTCAAGATTTCAAAGTGTACAAGCACTTGTAAAACAAAAATCTCCACTGTGTGTCTGGACACATTGTATGATCCACAGAGAAGCTCTGGCTTCCAAAGAAATGAGTCCTGTTCTGAATATTGTGCTCACTACAGTTGTAACCGTAGTAAATTATATTAAAATGAGATCCCTAAAATCTAGAATTTTTTCTGCACTTTGTAAAGACATGGGTGCCGAACATTCAGCGTTACTATTTTATTGCGAGGCAAGATGGTTATCACGTGGGAAATGTTTGAAACGTGTTTATGAATTAAGAAATGAAATCATCATTTTTCTAGAAGAGGAAAACCGACCGGAAGCCGAAAAGTTTCGAGATAGTTTATTTGTGATGAAATTGAGCTACTTGGTCGATATATTCGAGAAATTAAATACTAATATATCTTCAACTCCAATGAACAAATACACATATATTCGATACAAGTGATAAAATTAATGCTTTTTGTAAAAAATTGGAATTGTGGAGCAGAAACGTAAAGCAAAAAACCTAGAAATGTTTGCAAATGTGGGTGAATGTGTTAAAACATACAAGGCTGAAGAACAACATGTGAAAGTTGTTTTAGTAACCATTGAAAATCATCTAGCCATGTCGACAAAGAATTTTAAAAAGTATTTTCTTACTGACGACAACTTGGTAGCAAGTTACGAGTGAGTTAGGGATCCATTTAAAAATACTCCCGAAGGGCCCTCAACTTTCGAAGAAGAAATCTTCATAGACTTCACGGCAATTGGCGAAATCAAAAGACAGAGCATTTCGTATACTATTACCATTTTAACATCCTACCTTTGCCAAACCGGATTTTCTACGGTGGCTGCTTTTAAAACAAAATATAGATTTCAACTAAATATAGAAAAAGAACTCAAGGGTGTCTATTTCTAATATTAAACCATCCTTCGAAAATCTTGGTTCTGCAAAACAGGCCTAAGGAAGTCCTGAACTAATAATTATTAAACTTGTTTTTAATTTAGTATTGATATGTTAATTATTATGTAAATACATTGTGCAGTACTAATACAATCCTATTTGTAGGTGTATTATATCAGTGTAAATGTGTATTTTATTTTTTATTATGTCAGAATGTATTTTGTTTTGCTTTCCTTTCAATAAATTATATTAAATGTTTTTAATAATAATTTCTTTTCAATACGCTAACGCTCCCCCCCCTCCCCCAATAGTGTAATCACGCCCCACAGGTTGAGAAACGCTGCTCTAGGGACAAAATAATTTTATTCTATTTGTTTATAATTAAACAAATATTTAGGTAGTAAATATTTTTTTACACTTTTATAGACTGAGCTAGATTGATTTAATGACTATTAGGTAGCTAAAATGCTATAACTATTATACATTATTGACTAAACAAAAACGTGAAATTACATATTTTATCTTAAGATATATACATGTCAGGGACCTAAATATGCCCAAGGATGCCTCTATCTCACGGTAAGTCACATGCCAATCCTCTTCAATCATGTTGCGCACAGCATCGATGTTTTTTTGGAACAACAACCGATTTTGGTCGACTTTTACGAAATTCATCGCTGACGGAAGCAACCATAACGAAATTCTGCAAACCGATTATCTTTTCTAATGGGAATTCATTTCCAAAAGTTGAACGAAGCGATTCGAGGCATTATTGTTGAGTTAGGCCTTTACTAAAATCGTCAAAAATCATTCAACGAAAACCTTCACGTTAAATTTCTATTTGTTCACAAAACTGTTTTTTTTTTTAAACGTTCATTGTAAACAAATTTCTAGACCATTTTCTGAACTGTTACTGTTTTAACAACAACAAATGTCAAATTTTACAACAATGGTAATGTCACATCTCAATAGCGCCATCTAGTGGTCGTCTGCAAACTTAAAAGGCGCCCTCGTATAAGTACAAGCAGAAAGCTCTAAAACATCAACTCTTTCTCCTTTTTAGTGTTCCGTACGGAACACTTATAAGATCACTTCGGCGTCCGTCTGTTTCTCTGTCTGTCTGTCTCTTTGTCTGTTTGTCTGTTTGTCTGTTTGTCTGTTTGTCTGTTTGTCTGTTTGTCTGTTTGTCTGTTTGTCTGTTTGTCTGTTTGTCTGTTTGTCTGTTTGTCTGTTTGTCTGTTTGTCTGTTTATCTGTTTGTCTGTTTGTCTGTTTGTCTGTTTGTCTGTTTGTCTGTTTGTCTGTTTGTCTGTTTGTCTGTCTGTCTGTCACATCTGATTATCTCCAAAATTATTTGACATAGAAAGTTGAAATTTGGCACTAATATAGGAATTGATGGCCTCATCAAATCCGTGTAGTTAAGGGGTTAGTTTTGGGGGGTAAAATCGGAAGTAATTTTTTTTTTACCAGGTAACCGAGTGCAGTGTCAAATCGAAGCATGTAAAAAGACGAGTTCAAAAATATATATAATGTAATACTTGCGCACAATTCTCCTTCTATTATTTTTAAAAAAGTGCGAAAAATCGCTGCCCCTCCTTATCTCGAAAAGTACTGATCAAAAAATTTTGAAAAAACTCTGAAATATTCTCTGTAGGGTGTAGATTGAACGAAAATTATCCCGAGTGCATTACCTTTAATAATTTATCTGGTATATAAAAAAATAACGAAAATTTCAAAGTCATCAGTTTTCACTAAAGATAGGAAAAAACTCTGTTGAAAACTCATTTGGAATGTGTTTTGTGAAGTCACTCATTTTATATTTCCGTAACAAAAAATTTTCTTTAAAAGCAATCAACGTACGGAATACTAATTGCGCAAGTCCAACTTGCAATTGACCTGTTATTTCTTTTTCGTGTGATCCAAACCCTTAAGAAATAAGACAGTTTTAAGGCGCTTAACTTGTTTTTTTACATGTACATATGTGAGCATGTGTTTTTCAAGATTTAGGTACGCTGAAATTGTAAAAATCTCTGAGATTCCCTAGCGATAGAAGTAAAAATGAACAAAAACATAAACAATTTACAATATTGATTGTTATTAGTCTGTATTTACTTATTTTATTATGTTATCGGTACATAAAGTCATTAAATTTATTATTAAAATTAACACAAACATTTATATTATGGCTTTGGATGTAGGATAAAAAATATATTTATGAGGTTGTTTCTCCTGGATTTTTACAATGAATTATAAAGTAATAATCCATTTATTTAATTAGAACTAGCTTTTTTTAGTAGGATGATATATGTAGTAAGACTAAAATTTCCAGAATGTATATTATATATATATATATATATATATATATATATATATATATATATATATATCAATCGGTTTTATAACGTCTTCCATCTTCCGATGCCTAATTTCCACTCCTCCCGGTTTCTCCATCCCTCCTCCTCTAGATCTCTCTCTAGTACTTCCTTGTTGATTCCTGCTCTCCAGCTTTGGCGTGGTCTTCCTCGCTTTCTTTTTCCATGAGGGTTCCAATTTAAAATCTTTTTAGGCAGTCGGTCTTGTGACATTCTCTGTACATGTCCGTACCATACCAACTGTTGGGTTCTGATTTCATCCACTATATCGTGCTTTATTTCTAAAGCTCGCCTTATCGTGTCATTTGGTATGCGGTTTTTTCTGGATTTTCTAGCTGCTCGTCTCCAGAAATCCATTTCTGTAGCTTTTAGTATTTTTTCTGTTCTTTCCTTTAATGGCCACACCTGGGAGCTGTAAGTTATTATACTTCACTATTGAGTTGTAAATTCTCTTCTTATTTTCAATGGTTATGTTTTTGTGCCCATAGTATACTATTAAGCATTGCAATCGCTTTTCTTCCTTGGATATTCCTCTCGAATATTGCTTCTTCCAGTGTTCCGTCCCTAGATATTCTCGTTCCCAAATACTTATAACTGGCACAGTGTTTGATGGTGTGTCCTGTGGCCAGTTTCAAGTCCTGCTGTTGTCCTCCGACGCATATGTACTCGGTCTCTTTTAATATTGACTTCTAGGCCCCATTTTTCATATTCATCCATAAGTTTTCGTGTCATGTATTGCATATCATCGATGTCCTGAGCGACTACTACCTGGTCATCTGCGAATGATAGCGTGTACAGTGTAATATCGTCATCCAGTGGTAATCCCATACTGCTGCATTTCCTTTTCCAGTTCTTCAGTGCACTCTCCAAATAGATTTTAAATAGCGTTGGGGATATACAGCAGCCCTGTTTGAGACCCTTTGTGACCGGGAACCCTGTTATTATACCTTATTTGGTTTTCACACTACTTCTTGCGTCTTGGTATAAGGATTTAACGGCTTTAATTATTTCGGTGCTTACATTACTCTGTTGTAGTATTTCCCACAATCTCATTAGGGGCACGCTGTCGTAGGCCTTTTTTAGATCAACACACAAGACATGGACTTCCTGGTCAAATGCGATTTTCTTTTCTAGGATTTGTGTCAGTGAGAAGAGATGGTCTATTGTGGATATTCCTGCTCTAAAGCCTGCCTGTTCTTCAGCTTCTACGTCCGCGTATTCCGTTTCTATTCTATTTTTAAGTATTTTTCCGTATGTTCTGCTAATAGATCCTGTAACCATTATTCCCCTATAGTTATCGCAATTATTTTTGTCTCCTTCCTTATGAATTGTTGATATGTATGATATTTTCCATTCCTCGGGTACTTCTGATGTGTTAATGCATCTTTGGAATAAGTTCCTCAAAGCGCTAAATAGCTTTTCAGTTCCGTATTTTACTATCTCTCCTGAGATGTTTCCTGGTCCTGGAGCTCTACCATTTTTTAGCGTTTTACATACTTCTTTAACTTCTGATGTTGTTATCCTTATTGGGGATCCTCGTATAACTATATTTGGGTTTCCATGTTGGGTACTTTTGAACTCTGGTCTATCTTCTATTAGCATATTTGTAAAATATTGGTTCCATTTTTCTGGTGTTATTGGTGAGAAGATTTCTCTTTTCCGCTGCTGCTCTCATATTTTTAAGAAGTCTCCAGCTTTTTGTGCTTTTTCTTCCTCCTATGTAAGTGTTGAGTCTTGAGCATGTCTTTAACCATTGGTTGTTCTTTTTGTCACTAATGAATGTCATACAGAATGTATATTAAATTTTCTAAAATTCATTAACAGCTTCTGAAATTAACTTAATTAAATTTCGTTTTGGTTCTTCATTGTAGAATTTTATGTGAGAACGCGTATTGATGTTTCTATTATGCACAAATATACCAGGTGTACAAGTATGAAATGCGGATTTTTTTTCTAAAAAAACATGTTAAATTCGGAAGAATGATAAAAAGTGCTTTATTCAAAGTATGCTCTATCGCTTGTTACACATTTTTTCATCTTTCGGGCAATTTGTGAATACCACATCAGTAAGAATCTTCCCTTTTTGCTGCGAACCATTCATCGAGCCATTTTTTCACATCTTCGTACGAACCAAAGCGCTGCTCAGCAAGTGCAAACAAGTGGTAATCGTAAGAAGCCAAGTCTGGTGAGTAAGCCGCATGGTGTAGAACTTCCCAGCTGAGTGCTTCCAACGTGTCGCGAACAGGTTTTGCCGTACGTGATGGAGCATTGTCATGAAGAAAAATGACTTTGTGTTCTCTTTCGGTATTCTGGCTTTTTTTCAAGCAGCGAACGATTCAAATCGGTCAATTGTTGTTGGTAACGTTTAGTATTAACCGTTTCCTCAGGTTTTAACAGCTCATAATAGACCACGCCCCTCTGATCCCACCAAACACAGAGCATCGTCTTTCTGCCAAACCGATTCGGTCTTGCGATCGATGTGGATGGTGCGCCTGGGTCTACTCATAATTTTTTGCGCTTGGGATTTTCAAAATAAACCCACTTTTCATCCCCTGTAACTATACGATGCAGAAACGACTTCCTTTTGTACCGAGCGAGCAAAATGTCACAGGTGTTTTTGCGCTTTTCCATTTGTCTGTCGTTCAACTCGTGCAGTACCCATCTACCGGTTTTCTAAATCTTTCCCATCTCTCGAAGCCAATTGGAAACAGCTTGTTGACTAACGCCCAATTGCTCGGCGAGTTGTTTTTGTGTTTGCGAATCGTCTTCGTCCAATAATGCTTGCAATTCCACATCTTCGTATTTTTTTGGCGGTTTTCCACGTTCCTTGTCTGCAACCTCGAAGTCACCACTTTTGAAACGCCGAAACCATCGTTCACACAGATCTTGCGATGGAGCATGTTCACCATAAGCTTTCGAAGTAGTCGGTATGATTCAACAGCAGTTTTCTTCAAATGAAAACAAAAAATTAATGCTGCCCGCGAATGCTCTTTGTTTGGTATAAATTTCGGCATATTGAACACAACAACACAACAGTATGCACACACTTTTCCAATTTATCACTCGTGCGCGTCTGACACTTGTTGATGATACAACAAAATGGCGCAGTGTCAAATTTTTATAGCACAAACTGTACCATCTGTTGTCTGAAATCCGCATTTCATACTTGTACACCTGGTAAGGTTAAAAAAAAGTAAACCTCGAAATGAAAGTTAGAAGGCTGCAAATTTGCATAAATCTTTGGTTTGATATTCTAAAAGTTAGCTCAAAATTTTCATAAAATCTCGTGTCTGCGAGTCAAGATATTCAAAGTCAAACGTCGCCAAAATAGGTTTTTTGCAAATATCTTGTTTCCTATGCTTCGAATGATGTTTGATTACAAAACTTGTAGAGCATAAAATTCGCTACAAATTTGATCTCAGGCGATATTTTATATAATTGGAATCAACATCATCGACGTTAACATAAATAATATCAGATACGCCGATGATACATTAATTATCACTAATAACGGAAAAGATCTACAAAAACTTATGGATAAAATAACTGTCACTTGTATACACTCTCGTTTAAGACTCAATGCAAATAAAATAAAATATATAATTATAAGCAAAGAATCTAATATTGAAGATGATGGTATTACAATAAGTGGCACAAAGATTGTTGTTAAAGTTGATAAACTGACGTCTCTCGGTAGTAATATCAACCACCACAGGAATACGACTGTGGAAGTCAAAATTCGAATAGAGAACGCCTGAGCCGCATTTATGAAGAACAAGAATATATTAACTAGTCACGACCTATCATTGAAACTACGGATGAAACTAGTAGGCCGCTATGTCTTTCGGGTTCTCTTGTACAGCATGGAATCGTGGACGTTAACTGAAGCAATGCTTAAACGTCTGCACGTATTTGAGATGTGGATGTATCGATGACTGCTGAAGATCAGTTGTATGTACAGAATTAGTAACAACAGCGTTCTCAGTCGCATGGACAAGGACTTAGAGGTGGTCACGACCATCAAGCGACGCAAATTAGAATATTTTGGCCACATTATGAGATATTCAGAAAAATACGAAATATTGTATCTAATTATAGAAGGAGAGATTCCAAGCAGACGTGGTCGTGGCAGAAGACGAACGTCGTGATTGAAAAAATTTGAGCCAGTGGTGCGGAAAGTCTACGGTTCAATTCTTCCGAGCGGCTGTCAATAAAACGATCATCATCAACATGGTAGCCAACATGATAACCAACGATCGTTGAATGGTCATGGTAGTCGAAGAAGAAGAAGAAGAGAGAAAAATAAAATAGAAAGGTTTATTTTAATAAACAATACACCGGACGCTCCACTGAAAAAAATGTAATGTCACAATTAATTTTATAGAGGTTTCATGCTATTTTGTAAGGTACAGCTCTTAAAGAAGGATTTTAATCTGTTTTTATTTCCTTTTCTTAGAAAAATCTTAATTATTAGGTATTGTTGAGGATAATGCGCCATTGCTTCGGATAGGAATGTAATAATTATAGTATGTAATAAAAAATTTTTCCTTTTACTGACCCTGAAAATGCATGTCATTTTTATGGCCAAAGGTGTGTTAAATAATTTTTATGCAAGCAAAAAAAGAATTTGTTTTTTTAACGTATATCTGCAGTTTTCTTGCATATACCGAGTGTTAAAACAAACAGCAGTTAAAAAACATGAAACAATTTTTGAAGAAAAATATGTTTTAGTACAATAGTAGTGTCATTTTTCTCTTCTTATTCCCAAAACAACCCGTACGTGTCTAAAGAGAAGAGAAGCGCGTCGGAGGAAATAGCGATTCATATTAGCTTTTAATCATTGCAAGTTGTATTTGAAGGAAAGTAGAACATGAAATATTCCACAGAGATGTGGTTTTTAATATAAAGGAGTTTGTAAAGAGGATAGTACCGGGAATACACCACTTGAACTTCATGTCAACGTGCTGTATTAGCACGATAGGTATTCCTGACCTGAAGGCTCTAAAAAGTCAAGCGGGCTTTATCAGTTTAATACTTTCCATCTTACTTTTTCCATAGAAAATAAAAGAAGTTTTAAAATTTAACAAAGTAAAGCCTTAAACAATGGTAAATTTAAGGCATGTTGAAAGAAGTATCGCCGCCTATCTGGTCAAAATTTGATCTACAGTTTGAGGTGTAACAAAGATTTTTTTTCTACAGATATTTTAAACGTTGTGGGGCACCTTGTATTAAAGGAAAATGAATTTGGCCTATCCTAAAATAAATCAGGCATACAATAAGCATCCCCGACTAAAACACAACATCCTAAATTAGAAGAAGAATCGGTCTACCTTGGGCAGCGCATGGAGCTTTAAAGGATGTATTTAAGAACGACCGACGTTCCAGTTAGTCTGAGGAGGAAAACATTCAAGTAGTACGTCCTTCTAGTCTTCACCTATGGAACTGAGACGTGTGCACTACATGGAAAGGTCAATGCTTGATGAGACTGTAGATAGAATATGTAACGAAGATCTACGCAGACGCACTGGAGTCATAGATGGCATCATGTGCGTCGCTACTTTAAAATGGAAGTGGACAGGATACATGGCCACACTTAGAGACGTGAGATAGACGCTCAAAATATTGGGATGGGGACCAAGGGCAGATAAGCCCAGCAGAGAAAGACCACCGACACGTTGGTAAGATGATATTGAAAGGGCCGCCAACAACTGGTTTCAGATTGCACAAGATCGACAGAGATTGAATTCTATAGGGAGACCTATGTCCAACAGTGGACACTGAGGGCTGGTAGATGATGATTGATGATGACAATGAGCCCAATGTTTTTACTTGAATATTCAATATATTTTCATTTAATCTAATAATTATTTATCTTTTTACTTAATTTTGAAGATATATCCTTATAAATTAATACGGCAGAATATTTCCAGAGGTTTAAATGTTAAAAAAATATGATTCAGCAGAGAATTTGTTAACAATTTATTTTTTCATTTATTTATTTATTTTTTAGTAAAGAGTCAAATGAAGCGAATGAAGAGAAGAAAAAAATATCAGTGATCAGAAGAGCATTACCTCAAATACTTGCAGTGAGTGTGAAAAATATTTTACTATTTGGATTTGGTATGACATTGGGTTTTCCGACATTTTTAATTCCAAGCTTATCTGGAGGAGACCCCGAAGAAGATATCGTGTTGGATCAGGAAGAAATCTCATGGATCGGTATGTATATATATTTTTTTAAAAATTAATATCGTTTACATGCACTTTTTTCCAAAAAAAACATAACTTTTTGAAAATAGATGAAAATGGTGACTCCAGCTATTCTAAAATTTTCCTACTGAACTAAAGGACCTCCGCCCTATAAGCATTTTGCCCACTCTCTCGAAGGTCTTGGAAAGGGTTTTGGAAAGGCAGATTCGGGAGTATTGTCAGCTCAATGACTTACTGCTGTCACTCCAGTCCAGCTCTTGTAAAAATTAGAATTGTACCACAGTTCTTTTAAAAGTTACAGTAATATCTTGAAGACACCAGACTTGGGTAAGCTTACAGTTTTGATCCTCCTCGATTATTCCAGGGCCTTTGACAGAGTGAACCATTGATTTTTTTTAGCGATTCTTCAATTTCTTAGCTTCGGGACAAAGGCTCGTCAATTTCTAAAGAACTATCTCCCTGGAAAAATCCAATCTGTTAGAAGTAACAATACACTTTCGAGCTCACAGGAGATCACATGTAGCGTGCTTCAAGGATGCCTTCTTAGTCCTCTTTTTTTTACTCTTTATACTTCGCAATTGGTTAATAGTCTTAGACATGCTACTGTACACTTATATGCAGATGATACTTTGTTATACTCGTCACTTAAATCTGAACAAACTGCCGAGGCAAATGATATACTAATGATTGACTTTGGACAGGTACAACAAAGCTCAATTGATCACTGTCTGGAATTGAACCCTAAAAAGTATCCAGTACTTCTTTACGGGCGACGACATTTTAGAGATCAACATCGGAATATACTCCGCATGAGCCTAAACAATGAAATGCTATGCTATTCAGCTATTCCTAAACATTCCGGATTTTTAATTGACCTTGATGTGATAGCCCAGTCGTCAGAGGTAAATTTGCCTGTTAACATTTAATGAGAGCGCAAAACCCCTGGCCACATATTAATAATTATTTAAGAAAAGCATTTACGAATTTTAAATTAATTTTTAACCAAACACATCTCATGGACGTGAACCTCAGAAAACCGTTTGACGAAAAGCTCTAATTAAATTAACAAACTGTATTTTGGCATACAGGTAGTTTTTTGGACGTAGAATACGGTAAAACAAAGTTTGCTGCTCTAAAGTGTACGCTAAGCCTACAAAATCGAGAATAAAATGAAAAATTCGGTTTTTCGCAAATATCTCTAAATATAAAAAGGATATCGAAAAACTAATAGCCCCACGTAAAAGAAAGGGAAATTTTACAAAAAATAGTATATAGATAATTTTTTTTAGTTTTACCTTAACTTAAAAAAATCATTTAAAATAAAATTTCTTGTTTAATTCCTTCAGTTGTAGTCGGAATCGTGCTTCCAACCTAATTTATAATTAAGTTAACCTTTCTGTATACCGTTAAATACCGCTAAGTAATTGGCTATTAAGGGGTGCTGATTAAGAATCCGATGACAGATTTGAAAAATTCAAAATGGCTGATCCAATATGACGGCCAGAGAGTACGTAATTCATTTAATTTCTTGGAGTAATTTAGAATTTTTGTGTTTTCAATAACTGTTTTTTTTTGTACCTGGATTTTTAAATGAAATATAAATACTTTATACTTAAAGCTTAGAATTTTACCTTTCATTTCCCACCTTTAAATATATTTTTTTTATTTTAAATTTAAGTTGTATGATTAATAATAAGCAAAAAATACATTTATCATGAACTCTTTTTTAAGAGCAAAATTACAAAAGAAGAGTATGTTTCTTTTAAAGTTTTTAATGATTATTTAATATCAAGGATATTTTTAACTGTAACTTAAAAAAAAATTGTCCAATTTTTTCTGATCATTTCGTATTGCTTTGAACGTAAAATTGCCGGCGGCGCACTGCAGCAGGTAAATTTTCATATTTTAAAACTCAATTTTTAAATAACACAGACAATGTGGGTATTTTTCGTTAATTTTATATTGAAAGTTAAGATATAATAATGCACAAGAATTTTTTTCTCAATACTATATTTTATTAAATATTTGTAATTTACTGTATGCCCGTTAAAATCAACAAAAATTTCGTTTTAAGTTTTACACATTATAAAGCAACAAAAATAGGAACTATTGGTATCATTGGAAAGCTAAAAGTCTCCTCTTCAAAAAGCTATATTTTAGTTTCTTTTTTACACTCTGAAAACAAGTAACATCGATTAATCTTCAAACGGTGCGCGTAGTCAAAGTCTACCTGTTTGGCGCGCTACGTTTTCTGAATTATCTATCCGAATTTTTAATAAATTCTCACACTAACAAAAAAAAATCTAGAAACAAAATCTACATACCATCTCTTGTAAAATTTCCCGCTCTTTGACATGGTGCTATTCGTTTTACGATATATTTTTTATTTTTCGAGATATTACCGAATAACCGAATTTTTGATTTTATTTTGGATTTTGTGGGGTAACGTACATCAAACTTTAGCAATTTTTTTTTATGGTATTCTACTCCCAAAAAACTACCCGTGTGCTAAAATACAGCTTGTCAATATTTAATGATAGCTCAAAACCTCAGGTGACTGGGCTATGACGTTACCTAAACATATTAATAATTGTGTAAGAAAAGCATTTACTAATTTTAAATGAATTTTTAACCAAATACATCTCTTGGATGTGAACCTCAGAACATCGTTATGTGACAGTGTGGTGCTATCGCAATTCACTTTCTGTGAGTCATGCTAGAACGTGATGCAAGACACATCCAGCTAATACAAAACTGTTGTGTGGGACTGATAGGTGGGCTAAGAAAATATGACAGAGGATGAGTGCCAAAATAAGGGAAATTTGTTGGATTAGCATGAGAGAGAAGAATGTTCCCCAGTCTATTATTGTATAATAAAATAATTTTTCAGAAATGTTTAATTGTACCAAAAAATAAAGTTGAGATACGATTGTCATGGCTTGGATATCAAGCACAAATATACAATCCCTCCACCTTCCCACAGTACAACTCTATGTAAAAGATTATTATTGATTAAATTTCTCAAAAATATAACACTGTCCCACCATATCTAAAATCTGTCACCTCCCAAATATTTAAAAACTCAAAACGTCCTTTAACAGAATTAAACTATTTAAGAAATGGTATTGAAGAAAATTACAACATTCCGAGACCTAAGAAATCATTTTTACTTTTTAGTTGTAAGTTCAGTTTCATTATTGTCTAATGAATAACTAGATTAAGTACGGACGGGCCTTTGTATATTGTATGATCATAAAAAATACATTATTATTATTAATTGAAATGTAATAAGGGGAACTATTCTTATTTAAATGCGCGGGCTTTCAAAATCTATTAAAGCACTTGCTATGTAAATTGGCAGAACTGATATTCACATGAATGTGAAAATTTCTTATTCTTAGGAAGATCAAAAGTTTTTAAGTAGTAGAAATCCAAAACATCCTCGTAATAATATATTTATAATTAACAAATGAATATTTATTAAATATGTATGTTAATAAACTATACATAACCTGATATAATTAGCTATAAAAATTAATAAATATACGAGGATTTTTTTAAGTTGTCTATCTGTCTAGTCAGCCATGTAAAAAAATGCTTAGTTGCCAAACTACTGTCGCTGAGTGTTTTCACGTAATTTTATACGAATTCGTTTCGTTTTTCAATTTCTACGATTTTTTTTTCTTCTGAGAAATGAATAAATGTAATTTGTAATATCACATAGTGATAAACAATTAATGGAGGAGACGATCCAAAACCTAAGGCAGGCCATTAGAGAAAAAGTTCGAATTCATGAAAAACCATTTTCTGCTGTTAAAGGACCATTGCACACGGGGTCCTGGAGCCGAATCAAATAAAAATATGAGATGGTTTCAAAATTGTGATGGATTATGATTCTAGCAAGTATTAGGAACATTTCAAGCCATCACAGAAAAAAATCCGCTGGACGCTTTTTTTTTTAAAGCAAAAACCATTTTTGAATATTTTTACTAATTTAAAAATAAATTAATGAATTTCGCTGAGACTAACTTATATGATTTTCGTATTAAAACAAGCCCGAATTTGTTTTTCCCAGCTTATATTAAAAGTTATAATGTCTGGTGTAAAATTCTATGATTTTTTTTTTAATATTGTTTAACCCATATCAAAAGCGATATCTCAGTCGGCTCAAAGTAGAAATAAGAAAACCACGACTGGAATCGTTTGTATTAATGTAATACGTACATTATCGGTTGAAAAAGTATCATGTCGTCTATGGTCAAAAATATTCCTTTCACTCATCAACTCTGACGCCGCGCCGCATAGTAGGATGTAGGCACACTATGCAACTCAAAATTTTGGCTGCCTTTCAATTTTTAAGATATTGCATTAATTTTTTTTTTAAATAGTCATTCGATATAGCGCTTTAATTTGTACCTGCAATTTTTTTACAAGTTTCTTTTCTTTTGTAATTTTAACTGAATGATGATGGTCTCTATTGTTTTAAATAATACCTTTCAGGCGATGAATTTTTTAATGTGTACATTGAAATCTCAATAATTTGCTCATTATAATATATGTTTCGGAAGTTACTGATTCCTGTAAAAATAGTCAATTTAACGAAAATTTTGAGGACTTTAAGCTATTGGCCAATTTCCGTTATTTTTAGCTTTTTTTATAGTTTTTTCAGCTGATGAAGAAAGAACGAGGAATTTCTAGTTCAACAATGTTATTTTAAGGTAGTAAGTAAGTAGTACAATAATTTTGGCAAAAATTAATCTAGTTTTCAATAAATGGCAAATTTTTAATTTATTGTTTTTAACTAATATATACCAAGTGGGGATTTTTTGAAGATAATAATCTACTTGTATGAGGTATACAAAAAAGAATAATAATATTTGTTGGGAATAAGTTTTTATAGTAATTGACTATTTTTTGATCATTTTTGTTTCTTTTTTATAAATGTTTAAAATTGTATTTTACAAGCGAATATTTATTATTTATTGGATAATATTGTGTATTATATTATATATTTTATTTTCACAATTTAAACAGATTTTTTAACTTAAAACTGTATTAACTATAAAAATTAAATTAAATTATTACTGTTTTTTAATTTTTAAAATAATTTTAAATTTGACTAAAAGTTTATCTATCTATAACATATAAAATGCAACGACTCTCTGTCTGTCTGTTCGTTAGTGCACTTATCACTCGAGAACCTCTTATCCGATTTTTTTTTAAACATACATAGGTTCTCTGGCCAGGTTATGGGATATATTTTATTAAGTTAGGTAATATAAGGAATAAGCAGTGACGCTAATAGTGAATCAAGTCGGAAAAAAGTTTGCCGCTCCATTAAATATGGAACAATATCATGAAACAAAAAATAACATATATATATATATATATATATATATATATATATATATATATATATATAAAACGCAACGTCTCTCTGTCTGTCCGTTAGTGCGCTTGTCACTCGAGAACCACTTATCCGATTTACGTGTTTTCTGGCTAGGTTATGTAATAATAATAATAATAATAACGTCTCTCTGTCTGTTCGTTAGTGCACTTATGACTCGAGAACCATTTATCCGATTTACGTGTTTTTTTTTTTAAATTCATAATTAATAATATAGTGATTTAATTAATATTAATATAATTACTTCTCTGGCCAAGTGATAGGGTATATTTTATTACGTTAGGTAATATAAGGAATGAGCAGTGAGGATAATAGTCAATCAAGTCCACGCGAGCGGAGCGGCGGGCACGGCAAGTAATCAGTAAATTAGGGGCTTTGGATAAAACTAGGTTTAGCGAGAAAAAAACTGTATTTATAAATAAATAAAACGAATTATAGTAGCAACTATGATTATCCAGATTTCTTTCCTATAAAACCATGAACAACCAACATAAAGTGATGATTTCTCCGTTCTTTCTTTATCGGGTAAAAAAACTATCAAAAAAACACCGGAAAATAACCAAAATTTGCCAATAACTTAAAATCCTCAAAAATTTTTGCTAAAACGAGTATTTTTATAGGAATCGGCGACCTCTAAAACACATATTATCATAAGCAAATTATCGAGATTCCAATGTGCACCTTAAAAAGTTCATAGCCTAAAAAAAATCGAATGCAATATCTTAAAAATTGAAAGGCAATTGGAATTTTGAGTTGCACAGTGTGACTTCGTCCCACTGTGCGCCGCCTGCAAGCTAAATAAATACTGATTTAATTTCTTGCGCTATACTTAATAAAGTAATGTAACATTTGTTTATCTATCCTAAGATACACGCAATATTCTACCTTGCTCACAAACCCATAAAGGACGGGCATACTTTAGTGAACAGGCAGTAGAGTTTGCACATAGTGACTTCAGTAACGTCTGAAAGCGTTACAAGATGTTAAAAATTCATCCCGAGTATGCAACGCATTTATTA
This sequence comes from Pachyrhynchus sulphureomaculatus, assembly GCA_019049505.1. Classification (NCBI taxonomy): domain Eukaryota; kingdom Metazoa; phylum Arthropoda; class Insecta; order Coleoptera; family Curculionidae; genus Pachyrhynchus; species Pachyrhynchus sulphureomaculatus. The sequence goes on along the minus strand of CM032447.1, from coordinate 36,274,375 downwards.
AAAGCTTTGTATGAGTACAGCCGAAACCTGGACACTAAAGCAAACCGACAGAAAGAGTCGAAAGTTTCAAGATGTGGGTGTGCAGACGAGTTCTCCGGATCTCCTGGACGGGGCACCGGACAAACGCGTCAATTTTAGAGGAGATGAATGCGAAAACTAAGTTACTTAAACGGGTAAATCAAGCCTGCCTAACTTATTTTGGTCACATCGCCAAAAGAAGAGACACCATGGAGAAACTGGAAGTCGAAGGTAAAGTCAGCAGCAGAAGATCAAGAGGCAAATCTCCTACAAAATGAATAGACCCACCGTAGCCCCTTGTTAGAAAAACTCTACATGAGGCAGGCCAAATGTCCCTAGACCGAGAGATCTGGAATGATCAAGTACGAATAACCAGCTCATGAGTAGTCACCACGCCCTGCCAAGGGCAATAGGACAGAGGAGAAGGATGAATAAAATAACTTGCACATGTAAACGCCAGATAAAGCTTTTCAGCTGGTTTTATTTTTCGAAAGATACGATTTATTATTTATAAATTCTTATTAATATTACAAAAAATATTGTTTTGATAAAATATATTTTTTCTTATTTTTCAAACATATGTAGAGTGTAGTTTATAGTACCTACATATAATACACATTTCAAAATTATTACTTTTTGTTAGCATAAATATAAAATTAAATTTTACTGTTTGATATAAATGATATACATTATTACATTATGTATTATGTTATTATGTGTAAAAAAGAAAACTTAAAGTTTTCTCCTGGTTTTTATTTCAAAGTTTTAATGTCTAATTTAAACTTCTATAATTTTTTTTTAACGTTATCTAACCTATTCGCGATCGAATTTAAAAATTGTATTGACAAATTATTGCGATATTTTTGCGATTTTCTTGTAATATTTTTAAATTAAATTGCGTATGGGTTAAACAATATTTAAAAATTTTTTTTTCATAGAATTTTACTTCAGACATAATAATTTTTATTATAAGCTGGGAAAAACAATTTCGGGTTTGTTTTAATACGAAAATCATATAAATTAGGATCAGCGGAATTTATTCATTTTTTAAATTAGTAATAATATTAAAAAATGGTTTCTTGCCTTAAAAAAGTGCCGTGCTGATTTTTTCTATAATGGCTTGAAATATTCGTAATACCTGCTAGAATCAAAATCCATCAAAATTTTGGAACCATCCCATATTTTTATTTGAATCGGCTCCAGGATACCTTGTGCACGGTCTACAAAGCCCATATGGTGCAAGCATTACCAAAACCTGTGGATTCGCCGAGCCCTGATTTAGCGCACTGCGACATGTTTTTGTTTAAATATCTAAAGGAAGTGCTAAGGGGACTAAAATTTTTCCTCAAGTCATGAATTATTGCATCAATTTCTCAAACGCAAATAAAAGATGTTTCTTTGGATGAAATGAAACAATTCGAGACTAAGTATATTAGTGTAGGCAGTAGATATGTAGAAAAATATATATTTTAGGTGAAAAGTATATATTTTTAGGTTTTCTTTCATAACAAGATAAACTACTTAAAAAGACCTAATGATACGTACCTAAGGTGGGTTAAACAAGAGAACAACGGGCAACCATTGAGTTTTCTTATCGGTGTTGCACCGAAGTAAAATAACGTAATATTTTGCATAAAATGTGGTTGCAATTTGGTCCACCGTTTCCTGTTTGTCCTTGAAATTTTAAATGGATGATTGATTTGGAGGTAAGCCATTTCATGGCGTATGAAGGGTCTTTCATCTTTTCTGTGAAATCATTGGGCAAAAACTTTTAGAGTAGATTTTTTTTAATCGGAAGAAAGAGAAAAATATTTTAGAAATTAACAATAAAGTTTGAAAATGCAGTTGTTTTCGTTGTTTCAAAATCAATACAGCTTAAAAAAGTAAAGTTGAGAGGTCAAATCAATCAATTTCACTGAAATCGGAAAATATGAAAAAAAAATTGGACTGAGCTAGAATCCAAGTCAAAATAAAGATAATTCAAATTTCTTTGTCTTTAAATCTTAATTTTATTTAAATCTTTAGTTTGCTTGTGGAACAGCTACTGTAGAAAACAAAAATGTTATTTTTATAGGTTCAGTGAACTACCTTTGTGTTCCTCTGGGCTGTCTTCTATCAGGTGTGGTCACACAACCTCTTGGCAGACGAAGAGCCATGCAAATGGTGAATGTACCATTTCTAGCAGCCTGGTTACTTTTTCATTTTGCAACGAAATCGTGGCATGTTTTTTTAGCACTCTGTCTGACAGGCTTCAGTGGAGGGCTTTTAGAAGCACCCGTAAGTATGCTTGCATGTAAATACAAACACACACCCACATACACACACACACACATGTAAATTACTTTTAACTATGATGACGCTTTAGACTGCATGAGTTATAGTTAAAAACATTGCCGGAGTAAGTACCGGGTACGATCCAAAAGTTTCTTTTCTAACGCTCTAAAATCTAATATCTAGCTAATCTAAACATTAAAAAAAAAACAGATTTAGTGTCTTGAGCCTCAGGCACCGACATCAGATAAAGGGGTTTACCTTTAAAAGTGTCCAATTGGACCACCCTGTATATGTGTGTAAATAATATTTCAAAGAAAATTTTTTATAGAAGTTTAAATTAGACATTAAACTTTAAAATAAAAACCAGGAAAAAATTTCACATTTTCTGTTTTATGAAAATCAGTCTACAATAAAAGTTACCAAACAAAAAGTAAGCAAAAGTAACATCTTAGCTCAAAGTAAAAATAAGAAAACCACGACTATAATCGTGTCCCTGGATATGGGAGCTTTACAAGGTGTTAAAAATTCATCCTGGGTATGCAACGCATTTATTAAAAGCTTTGCGTGAGTACAATAGTTTGCACAAGTAAATGCAAGAAACAACTTTTCAGCTGGTTTTATTTTTCGAAAGATACTGTTTATTATTTAAAATTCTTATTGATATTACGAAAAATATTATTTTGATACAATACATAATTATATATATATATATATATATATATATATATATATATATATATATATATATATATATATATACCAGGTGTACAAGTATGAAATGCGGATTTAATTCTAAAAAAACATGTTAAATTCGGAAGAATGATAAAAAGTGCTTTATTCAAAGTATGCTCCATCGCTTGTTATACATTTTTCCCATCTTTCGGGCAATTTGTGAGTACCACGCCAGTAAAAATCTTCCCCTTTCGCTGCGAACCATTCATCGAGCCATTTTTTCACATCTTCGTACGAACTAAAGAGCTGCTCAGCAAGTGCGTGACCGATCGATGTAAACAAGTGGTAATCGGAAGGAGCCAAGTCTGCTGAGTGCTTCCAAAGTGTCGCGAACTGGTTTTGCCGTATATGATGGATTGTCATGAATAAAAATGACTTTGTATTGCCTCTTTCGGTATTCTGGTCTTTTTTCAAGCAGCGAACGATTCAAATCGGTCAATTGTTGTTGGTAACGTTTGCTATTAACCGTTTCCCCAGGTTTTAACAGCTCATAATAGACCACGCCCCTCTGGTCCCACCAAACACAGAGCATCGTCTTTCTGCCCAAGCGATTAGGTCTTGCGGTCGATGTGGATGGTGCGCCTGGGTCTACCCATGTTTTTTTTGCGCTTGAGATTCTCAAAATAAATCCACTTTTCATCCCCTGTAACTATACGATGCAAAAACGACTTCCTTTTTTACCGAGCGAGCAAAATATCACACGTGTTTTTGCGCTTTTCCATTTGCCTGTCGTTCAACTCATGTGGTACCCATCTACCGGTCTTCTGAATCTTTCCCATCTCCCGTAGCCGATTGGAAACAGCTTGTTGACTAACGCCCAATTGCTCGGCGAGTTGTTGTTGTGTTTGCGAATCATCTTCGTCCAAAAATGCTTGCAATTCCGTATCTACGTATTTTTTGGCGGTTTTCCACGTTCCTTGTCTGCAACATCGAAGTCATCACTTTTAAAACGCCGAAACCATCGTTCACACGTATCTTGCGATGGAGCATGTTCACCATAAGCTTCACGAAGTAATCGGTATGATTCAACAGCAGTTTTCTTCAAATGAAAACAAAAAATTAATGCCGTCCGCGAGAATGCTCTTTGTTCGGTATAAATTTCGACATATTGAACACAACAACACAACACTATGCACACACTTTTCCAATTTATCACTCGTGCGCGTCTGATACTTGTTGATGACACAACAAAATGGCGCAGTGTCAAATCTTTATAGCACAAACTGCATTGGTGCACCATCTGTTGTCTGAAATCCGCATTTCATACTTGTACACCTGTATATATATATATAAATATATATATATATATATATATATATATATATACATATAAATATATATATATATATATATATATATATATATATATAAATATATATATATATATATATATATATATATATATATATATATATATATATATATATATATATATATATATATATTTACTATTTTTGGATTTATTACATTTTTATTTATTGACGTTCCGACCTTCAGAAAAGGTCTTCTTCAAAATTTACTCTAAAAGATAACATTAGAAGAACTAAATATAGATAAGTAATTAATTCCCAAATCCAAGAATAGTTTTAATGATCTAATTCCAAGAAGACGTAAGTAAGTTGCCATCCTGGGCGACTTTAATGTCCACAACATCAACTGGCTTAAATATTCCAATACTACCGATGAACAAGGTCGTGAAGCCGAATCATTTTCAATCAGTTGTGGCTTAACTCAGCTTATTGACGAACCAACACGGATCCCTGATCGAGACGGGGAGTTCGCCAGCCTTCTTGATCTGTTTTTAACCACCAATCCGGAGATTTACACGGTCAGCGTAAATCCGCCATTAGGTTCTTCCAACCATAAACTATTATCGACATCGAGTATCCTACCAATCAGTGACAGAGACGCGCCTAAACCGCGCAAGATTTGGCACTACAAATCTGCTAAATGGGAAGACTGCGCCAAGGAGGTTTCCGGTATGGCTTACATCCCTTTTTCGAAGAAATGCCCTTCCAACGGCAAGCCTTGGCTTGACCGAAAATGCAAAGAAGCTGTTGCTTCTAAACATCTTGCACACCGACATTGGCGTGAAAATCCTAACACCATAAATCGTAACACCTTTGTTCGTGCCACGAACAGATGCAAAGAAATTATCGACGAAACCAAGGAGGCACACAATCAACGGATTAGAAACAAACTTCTCGCTTGTCCCAACAATTCTAAGTCCTTTTGGTCAGTTCAGCCAATACCTAAAAAAGGCAAGAAGACCTTGCCAAATAACTACCGACCAATCGCACTGCTTTCAATAATATCGAAAGTCATGGAAAAGGCTATCAATCAGCATCTTCTTAATTAGCTTGAAGGATTCAACCTTATTAGCGATCACCAATATTGCTTTCGTAAAAACAGATCAACAGGAGATCTCCTGACTTATGTAACACATGTTTGAACACTTTGGAGAATCTCGAGCGGTTCCTCTTGACATATCCAAGGCATTCGACCGTGTTTGGCACGATGGGCTGTTGGCTAAGCTACGTTCTTATGGTATGTCTGAAAAGTTCTGTTTGTGGCTCTCATGTTTCCTTAGAGAGCGTTCTTTGTGAGTGGCAGTCGACGGATTTCTTTCTAACACCTTCACTATCAACGCCGGTGTACCCCAAGGCTCCATACTGTCTCCTACTCTCTTTCTCATTTATATTAACGATCTGCTGGAAAAGACCAAGAATTCAATCTACAGCTTTGCAGATGACAGTACACTTATCTCTTCATTCACTTTGAACGCTCGGACATCGGCTACTCAGACGAATATCCGCAGACAGCAGGAAGTCATTCAACTTAACAAAGACCTGGAAGAAATTCTATCTTGGGGTAACAGTAACCAAGTGGAATTTAACCCTACAAAAACCCAGGCGGCAGTTTTTTCTAAAAAAGTTAACGTTGCTGAACCCGACATTGTTATGTCAGGGCACTCCATTCCCCTAATATCGTCACTCAAATTGTTGGGCGTAAATTTGGGAGCAAATATGTTCTGGCTGAACATGTTGCAGGCATAGCAAGGAGAGCTTCTCAGAAGTTGGGAATATTATTTCGAACCAGAAAGCTTTACACTTCACAACAACTGTTAATTCTGTACAAAGCTCAAATTCGACCAACTACTGCTCCCATGTTTGGGGCTTCGCTCCCAAACATACACTACATTTGTTGGATTCTATTCAGAGAAGAGCTGTTCGTCTGATTGGAGACCCGGAACTGACAGGTGGCCTTGATTCGCTGGAACATCGAAGAACGGTTGGCGACTTGAGCCTATTCTACAAGTATTTTCATGGAAAGTGTTCGAAGGATGTGGCTCGCTTAATTCCTCCCAGAGCGGTGTATGTTAGAAGTACACGTCACGCTAATACTTCACATCGGTATGTGGTTCAGCTTGTTACTCCTCGTACAACGCTTTTCAAGCAGTCGTTTTTATGGAGAACATCATCCCTTTGGAATAATTTGCCCAGGACTGTGTTTCCCACCGAGTACAATTTACAGCGATTTAACAACAACGTGAATCGCTTTCTCCGCACACTTATTTTTCAAACATATGTAGAGTGTAATTTAGAGTACCTACGTATAATTTATAGATAATATTATCAGTACTTAAATAATATACATTTCAAAATGATTACTTTTTGTTAGCATAAATATAAAATTAAATATTAATTTTCGATATAAATGATATACATTATTCCGTTTATGTATTATGTTATAAATGTACTTGTACCTTTACTTGTTGTTTATGGATAACAATATATTTTTTTCTTTTCACACATCCTTTTTTTTATTTCAAAATACAGCATCAATTAACTTGCGAGCGTAAGAAAATAAATCAGTGATTATTAAGCTTGCTGGCGGAAGTTGATGAGTGGAAGGGGTATTTTTGTATGTAATGACGTACGTATTAATGCAAACGATTGTAGTCGGGATTTCCTTATTTTTTGACTTTGGGCTGATATGTCGCTTTTGCTTACTTCTTGTTTGGTAGCTTTTATTGTAGATTGATTTTCATAAAAAAAATAATTTTGGTCCTGGTTTTTATTTCAAAGTTTAATGCCTAATTTAAACCTCTATAATTTTTTTTAACCATTATGTAATCCATACGCAATCGAATTTAAAAACTATATCGACGAACTATCGAGATATTTTTGTGATTTTGTTATAATATTTTTAAATTAGATTGCATATGGGTTAAACAATATTTAAAAAAAAATCATGGAAGTTTATATCAAGCATAATAATTTTGAATATATGCTAGGAAAAACAATTTCGGGTTTGTATTAATCCGAAAATCGTATAAACTAGCCTCAGTGTAATTTATTCAATTATTTTTTAATTAGGAAAAATATTAAACAATATTTTTTTTGCTTTTAAAAAAAAAACACTCCCTATTTTTATTTGATTCAGCTCCAGGACACCGTAGTTTATGGTTTTCCATTGAAATTCGAAGGGCAGTAAATCGCAAAAACCACTCGTTGTGCGGTCATGTAAGGTGAACAAAAGGGTAGACCTCAGACTGGAAGTTACAAAGCTGAAAATTTACATAAATCTTTGTTTTGACATTCTAAAAGTTAGCTCAAAACTCTCATAGAATCTCGTGTCCGCGAGTCAAGATATTCAAAGTCAAACGTCCTGAAAATCGTTTTTTTTGCAAATATTTTGTTTCCTATGCTTCGAATGATGTATGAAGTTATTATAAAACTTGTAGAGCATAAAATGCTCTACAAATTTGGTCTCAAGCGATAGTTCTTGTAGATAGGGCGTGAAGAATGGTAAGCGCATGCTATCGATAGTCAAAGTAAAAAAAAATCGCCTTACATTTTACTTAAATAAATTGTAATAAATTTACGATAAACTTATGATAAATAAAAATGTAATTACGATATATTTAAACTATTTCGTTTCAATATGTTATTATTTATTTCAATTAACTAATTATTAATTATTATGATACGGATGTTTTATTTATGAATAATATAAATAAATAATTCAAGTTGCTTAATAATTATAATATTTGTAAATAATTATATATACGGATGGGCCCTTCCCAGTCTTCGCGTTCTATCTTGAGAACGGTTAATTATACAGGGTGGCCGAAATTACCGAAGGGGTTTGAGTTCATTATAACTTTTTATTTAAGACATAATTATAATTTTTTTTTTTTTTAAATACAGTATATTAATGGAGAATATTTTTAATTTAATTATGAAAAATTATATCTCGCAAGTGGTGGCCATTTTCTGCTTCGCATATTCGTGCTCTTTCCAAAACATTTTCCATAACCTTTCGCAAAACTTCAGGTGTTATGTTGTTGATTTCGTCGCGTATATTTTTTTTTAATTGCTGGATGGTTCTCGGCTTATTAATATAGACTTTTCCTTTCAAATAACCCTAAAGGAAAAAGTCTGGAGTGGTTAAATCCGGTGAACGTGGAGGCCAATTAAAATCGCTTGTACGCGAAATAATTCGTTCACCAAAGATGTCGCGTAAAAGAGCCATTGTGTCCCTCGCAGTGTGCGCTGTGGCTCCATCCTGTTGGAACCATACTTGCGGATGATTTTCCATGGCTGGCCTTAAAAAATTTTCCAACATTGTCCGATATCGAACACCAGTGATGGAAACGGCGACACCGTGTTCATTTTCAAAAAAATATGGGCCAATTATCCTTTCCGACGAAATACCGCACCAAACAGTACACTTAAGTGGGTGTAATTGTCGCTGTTGAACTACTCTTGGATTTTCCGTAGCCCATATCCTGCAGTTTTGCCTATTAACGAACCCATTTAATTGGAAATGGGCTTCGTCGCTCATAATTAAATTATGAATAAAATCATGATTTTCTTCTGCTTTTTGCCGGAAATAAATCGCATAATCAAGTCGTTGCTGGTAATCTGTCGGTTTCAAGTCTTGGACAAGCTGATTTTTGTATGGAAACATTCTTATTGTATGCAAAATTCTCTGCAGCGACCCTCGTGAGAGGCCAAGTTGTGTCGAACGTCTCCTGGTTGATGTTTCTCCATCTTCCCGAATACTCTCCTGTACCCGTTCAATATTGTCATCCGTGTGCACCGTTCATCGTCTGCCGGCACCAGGAAGGTTCCTTACTACCCCTTGTTGTCGAAAATTTGCAACCAGACGGTTTATTGTTGACTCTGAGGGTCCAACCCGCACATTAAAATAACGACGATATGCACGCGGAGGCAAAACAATGGACCGTTGATTTGAGAAGTAAAGTTCAACCATTTGGGCACATTGTTCAATTGTGTACTGTTCCATTTTAAATTTCCCAAGTCTTCTTTACAAAATACTGAAAAGAAATAAAAAAAACAAAATTATAATAAAAAAGTTATAAGGAATTCAAACCCCTTCGGTAATTTTGGGCCACCCTGTATAAAATATCGCCTGAGACCAAATTTGGAGAGAATTTTATGCTTTATATACAAGTTTTGTAATAACTTTAACCGATTTTCGCGACGTTTGGCCTTGAATATCTTAACTCGCGGACACGAGATGCTATGAGACTTTTGAACTAACTTTTAGAATGTCAAAACAAAGATTTGTGCAAATTTTCAGCTTTCTAACTTTCATTCCGAGGTTGAATCCCCATTTGACTGGACAATCAATAATTGGCGTGCGGCTCTCAACCTAGTCCCCAAATTCTTTCCGAATCGTTTCATAAGTTTCACTGGCACTTCTCTTGAGTTTAAAAACAAAATTTCACATACATGCGCTGTTCTTTTTGGTGTTCCATACGGAACACTTATAAGATTATTTCGGCGCGTGTCCGTCCGTCTGTCCGTCTATCCATCTGTCCGCCTGTCCGTTTGTCCGTTACACCCAATTTTCTCCAAAACTATTTGACATAGGAAGTTGAAATTTGGTACTGATATAGGAATTGATGGTCTCATCAGAGTCGTGGATTTTTAAAAGTTAAACTTTGACTTAAGGAGTTAGTTTTGAAGGGTGAAATTGTAAGTGAAAAAAAATTTTCTAGATCTTTCAGGGGGGTGTCAAATGAAAGCTTGTAAAAACACGTGTTCAAAAATATATATAACGTAATACTTGCGCACAGTTTTATTTGTATTATTTTTAAAAAATCGCGAAAAATCGCTGTCCCTCCCTTATCTCGAAAAGTACTAATCAAAAAAATTTTGGAATATTCTCCACATGGTGTAGATTGAATGAAAATTATCACGGTATATAAAAAAAAAAAAAATTTCAAGGTCGTCAGTTTTTAGTAAAGATCGGAATAATACTTTGTTGAAAACTCATTTGAGGTGTGTTTTGTGAAAATTTTATATCTCCGATACAAAAATTTTTATTTTAAAAGCCATCAACACTAATTGCGCAAGTACAACTTGCTCTTGACCGGTTATTTTATATCAATTATATAATTGAGGTGTCCGTTACTTTGTGACAGTACATTTTAAATTTCAAAATGAAATGAAACGAATTACTTTGTTATTTGTCACTTATTTTTTTGTTTATCTGCTACTGCAGTTTCGTAGGTTTTCTACATTTTCAATAGAATCACGCTTGAAAATGTAGAAAACCTACGAAACTGCAGTAGCAGATAAATAAAAAAATAAGTGACAAATAACAAAGTAATTCACTTCATTTCATTTTGATATTTCATATAAAATGTAAAAACCGCAAAGAGATACAATTGGACCTTCACACGTGCATAGAGAACAAACTAAAGGAGCAAGCAAACTGAAATTTCTCACACACCGTTGTTAGGGATATGCCTACAGCCACCTATCGGCACGAGCCGATACTTTTTCGCGTTCTTGCTATACAGCGTTAGTATAGTTTTATCCAACCCTTTTAGGGCTTCAGTGTTATCAAGCGAGAGCGAAATAAAACACTATTGAAATGACTCGAATTTTTAACCTGATAATATAATGTAATAATCCGACTTTGTTGCTCTTGGCAAAACATCAAAAATTGAAACTTGTAAAAGTACTCTTGGCTTACCTAATTAGCAACTCTGAACATAAATTTTTATGTATTTTTGCTAAAATTACTTATCAAGAAGTTTCTGTGTGCAATAAATTTTACATCAGGCAGTTTACAGCTGAGACATTTTTAAAACTTTCATAACTAAAATGGCCCGATCACCCGAAGTTGATCTTTAAATCGTTAAACCAACTTAAAATCAGTTAAAGTTACCATCAGGTTATATATTTATATATATATATATATATATATATATATATATATATATATATATATATATATATATATATATATATATAAATATATATATATTTATATATATATATATATATATATATATATATATATATATATATATATATATATATATATATATATCTATATATATATATATATATATATATATATATATATATATATATATATATATATATATATATATATATATATATATATATATATATATATATATATATGAGGCATTATTTGTCAAGCGGGACATCCTTCTCTCCATTAAAGATGGGAGCATCTGTAGGGGCTCAAAATTTTCGTCAAGACGTGTACTTTAAAATTCCGTTTGTCGATTTTTGAAATTCAATGTGGCGTCGCAACATGGCGGCCATAATCAACCAAAAGGTGACTTTTAACAAAAAAAAAGTTGCTTAAATTTATGATAAACATTTAGTTTAAAGTGTAAAATGGAAAAAAAAAAAAACCAGTTGTTTTTTCATATTTCGGGTATGCGGATTATAAATTCAATTACAAAAAAGCAATTTGACATCTGTCAACTGCCAAACCCACTGTCAAAACACCCAAAACAACACCAAACCCGAGTTTTACGTTAAATACGGAGTTTACCGAGAATTATTATATTTTCGGGTTACTGATTACAAATATGATCTGAGAATTACAAAATTGACAGCTACCAACTGCCAAATACACTGTTAAAACTGACATAATAACTTGAACACTGGGTTTTACGTTTAATACCGATTTTATTCACAATTAACATGTTTTTGAGGTCATTTATTATAAATTGATTGTAATTTGACAAAATAAAAAAATTTACAGCTACCTACAGCCAAGTTAACTGCCGAAACTGCCAAAGTAATAAAAGAAGCGGGGTCTAAGTTGAATACGAATTGTACTCCCAAATATCATGTTTTCGGGGCCACTGTCCTTTTTGGAACATTTGAAAGAGTTTAAGTTGAATTATTTAGCCTGGCATATTTGAAATACTTAGATAGAAAACTTTACATCAAAATTAGCAGTATTTAAGCTTCATTTTCCAATAGTTAGTTTGGATGTGATTTTAGCAAGTTTATCCTGTACTTCGAAATCAGCCTCCTTGCAAAAAAAAAATAATTTACAGTGAAATTCCTAATTAATGAAAACGTCAGCTTTTATGTTATTGTGGCAGTTTTGACAGTACATTTGACAGTTGGCAGCTATCAGTTTTGTAATTCCTATGTCATACTCACAATATTGGCTTTACCACGTTATAGACAAAGACAACCAAATAACTTACAGTAAAATCCATATTTAACTCGTTGCCAATGTGATTTTGTTAGTATTCACCATTGATTTGGCAATTGTTAGCTGTCGAGTTTGTAATTTTGACATCATATTTGTAAACAGTGGCCCCGAAAACATGATATTTGGGAGTAAAATTCGTATTCAACTTAGACCCCGCTTCTTTTATTACTTTGGCAGTTTCTGCAGTTGACTTGGCAATAGGTAGCTGTCAATTTTTTTATTTTGTCAAATTACAATCAATTAATAATAAATGACTTTAAAAACATGATAACTGTGAATAAAATCGGTATTAAACGTAAAACCCGGTTTTCAAGTTATTATGTCAGTTTTGACAGTGGATTTGGCAGTTGATAGCTGTCAATTTTGTAGTTCTCAGATCATATTTGTAATCAGTAACCCGAAAATATAATAATTCTCCGTATTTAACGTAAAACTCGGGTTTGGTGTTATTTTGGGTGTTTTGACAGTGGGTTTGGCAGTTGACAGATTTCAAATTGCATTTTTGTAATTGAATTTAAAATCGGCACACCAAAAATATGAAACGTCTTAACGAAAATTTTGAGCCCCTACAGATCCTCCCATCTTAAATTCTGTAATGGAGAGAAGGGTGTCCCGCTTGACAAATAATGCCTCATATATATATATATATATATATATATATATATATATATATATATATATATATATATATATATATATATTCCAAGGAAAAACACCGCTTACTATTCCCATAGTGCAGTCAAGGATGCCCGATATTGTCTTCCCATCATAAAACGTATTTTAATGAAGCTAGACACCAAAAAAGGTTCTGGCACTGACGGAGTACCTGCCAGAGTACTCAAAAACTGCGCGAGAGAACTAACACCAGTTTTCTATCGACTTTTCAACCTATCCTCCAAAAAGAGAATATTTCCTCCCTGCTGGAAATGCGCTACCGTTCAGCCCGTACCCAAAAAAGGCAAGAAGAGCTTCATTAGGAGCGATGATTGGTCAATCATCGCTCCTGATGAAGCTAACATGGTTAGCGAAACGTGCGTCGAGTGCAAAAATAAAGTGTTTGGTGTAGTGGTGATATATACTGAGTAGTATTATTGTGCCAAAGATTCCACATTCCCTACATAGTTAAGACCTTGCCAAACGACTACCGACCAGTCACACAATAATATCGAAAGTCATGAAAAAGGCTATCAATCAGCATCTTCTAAAATATCTTCAAGGAGTCAATATTATTAGCGACCATCAGTATGGCTTTTCTAAACATAGATTAACAGGAGACCTTCTAACTTATGTAACACATGTTTGAAACAACGCAATTGAACGCTGTGGAGAATCTCGAGCGGTTGCTCTTGATATATCCAAGGCACAATGAATTGTTAGCTAAGTTACGCTCTTCTGGTACGTCTGAAAGGTTCTGTTTATGGTTCTCAAGTTTCCTCAAAGAACGTTCTTTACGAGTGGCAATCGACGGGTTTCGTTCTAACACCTTCACTATCAACGCCGGTGTGCCCCAGAGCTCAATACTGTCTCCTACTCTCTTTCTCATTTACATCTACGATCTACTGGAAAAGAACCGCAATCCAATCTACAGTTTTGCAGATGACAGTACGATTATCTCATCATTTACTCGCTCGAACATCGGCTACTCATGAAAATATCTGCAGACAGCAGGAGAGGTCGTTCAACTTAACAAAGTCCTGGAAAAAATTCTATCTTGGGGTAACAGTAACCAAACAGAATTTAACGCTACAAAAACCCAGGAGGCAGTTTTTTTCTTAAACAGTTAACGTTGCTGAACCCGACATAGTTTTGCCGGGGAACTCCTTTCCTCAAGCATTGCCACTCAATTTGCTGAGCGTAATTTGGGGGCAAATATGTCTTGGAATAAACATGTTGCAAGCATAGCAACGAGAGCTTTTCAAGAGCTGGGAATATTATTTCGAATTATCGTTTTATATAAATATGAGAGGTAATAAGCCTGTTAAGTTGTAAAAATCTAATTGAAGAACTCTCAATTAATTAGAATACACGTAATTAATTATCTTCTTTTCAAAATATCTAATAGAAATAAATAAGTCAGATATGAAAACTAAGTATGACCATGCTTAATATGGTGGTTATACACATACGAAATGCCACAAAAACTCTAAATCTCGAAGAAGACATTTTTGGAAAAAATGTTCATCGTGAAAATTATAGAATTCAGAACAAATAATCTACCCGTAACCGTCAAGGTATTGATATAGTGATCATATTTCAAGGTCATTTGAAAGTCATTTGATAGTTATCGACCACTCACATCGTTTCTTCAACAATCCTTTTTAGGATAGTTGAAAAGCAGTTTTTTCAGATGGATATTTGCTACTTTTCAGGATATTTAGCGAGCACTTACATCGTTTCTTCAACAGGTTTATTGATTATAAACAAGTATTTCGTGTCTTGTATCTTGTTATCTATGCAGATTAACGGCCATTTTGAGGCCCGCCATCTTGATTTTTCAAAATGGTCACAGCTCAATAAAAACTATACATATATAGTAACAAAATAAGCCGAAGGAGAATTTCTTAGGTTGCTTTAATTTTTTGACCGTTGTGGTGGTCTTTTCGACAAAGAATGCCCCACGTATATATATATATATATATATATATATATATATATATATATATATATATATATATATATATATATATATATATAGTCGACACTGTTTATAGTGAAACTCTATATAGTGAAAAACTCTTTATAGTGCAATTTTTTCAAGACCTACAATATTTTAATGAAATTTCATGTAAAAAGCCCTGCATGTAGTGAATCTGTAAAATAGTAACAGGAATTTAATGTATAAATTTTTATGCATTTATTGAGATCTTGGCCATTTCGGGTTTCCCATTTTTATCTAACATTAGCACGAATTCCATTTTTTTGACGCATTCTTTTGAAAAGGTTCTTAACGCGTTTATAACGCCTAATGGTTGGCAATAAATCAGGTAGATTTCTGTAAGAAACCCGGGGAATAACCCATTTTATAGAAACCCGGGGGAAAACCCATTTTATAGTCGAGGCCTAGTAATTCACAAATTCAGGTTCAGTTTCTTTTTGTTTAAGAATCAAGTAAGATGTCCAAGCGAGTGTGTTTAAGTTTAGCTGAGAAAATTAAAGTTTTGGAGGAAGTTGATAAAGGCTGCAAAAAAATTGATGTTGCTGCAAAATTTGGTGTTTCTCCAAGTTGCGTCTCTCTGATAATAAAAAGTCGCGACAGTATCATCAAGAAACCTAGTGTTCCAAGCAGTCGAAAACGAGTACGGGTGAGTACTTACGAGGATGTAAATGAAGCAGTTTTACGATGGTTTCAAGTGGCCCGTACGCATCAAAACGTACCAATATCGGGAAATTTAATAAAGCAAAAGGCTCTACAATTTGCTAAAGAATTTAACTGCGTTAATTTTCAAGCAAGTGAAGGGTGGTTGAGTGTCTGGAAGACTCGCAATGCATTGTTTTCAAGACGGTGTCTGGCGAGAGTGCAAGCGTTAGTCAGGAAGACTGTGACATTTGGACTGAAACTATTTTAAAAAGTGCATTGAAAAAGTACGAGCCAAAAAACGTTTTCAATTGTGATGAAACCGGTTTGTTTTTTAAATGTTTGCCAAATAAAACTTTTGCTTTTAAAAGTGATAAATGTTTTGGTGTCAAAACAAGTAAAGAAAGGGTGACACTTATGGTTGGAGCAAATATGGATGGCTCAGAAAAAGTGACATTACTGCTCATAGGTAAAAGCAAAAATCCCCGTTGTTTAAAAGGAGTTAAATCTCTGGAATTAGATTACGCCAATAAATAAAAAGGCATGGATGACTTCTGAGATTTTCGAAAGATGGATCAAAGAACTGGACACGAAAATGAAAAGCCAAAAGCGAAAGATTGTGATGTTTATAGACAATTGTCCTGCACATCCAGTTACTGTGAGTAAAAAATTAAGGAATATTGAAGGGATCTTTTTTCCACCAAACATGACCTCCAAATTGCAACCTATGGACCAGGGCATTATAAAAAACATAAAACATCATTACCGAAACAGAATTGTTCACAAAATTGTTTAAAGCGATTGATAACAATCTTCCAGTCCAAAAATTGATTACCCTTAAAGAGTGTATAACCGAAGTCGCTAAAGTATGGAGTGAAAATGTTTTTCAGAAAACTATCAAAAACTGCTTTTCTAAAGCAGGTTTTACTGAAAAAATTGACGAATGGGAAGAAGAAGACGAAATGGATCTCGCTACTTTAAAAAAGCAATGGGGTATTCTACATAAAAAAAACTGCTACCGTCGACGCAGATTTTTACTTGAAGATTTCTTTAAAATCGACAATGATGTTGGCACGACAGATCTCCCAACTGACCAAGACATAATTGACGATATAAAAAGTATAGAAGATCATGAAGAAGAAACTGAAACCGGGAAATGTCCTGCTAAATTTAGTAAAAATGAAATAAGAAATGCATTTGACATTGTGTGAACTACTCTCAGGGGCCAAGAAAGAGAACCTGATCAAATCTTTATGCATTTGAATAAATGCGAGAATATTGTTGAGCAACAATTATTTTTCAAAAGTAATGTTCAAAAGAAAATAACTGATTATTTTTCCTAGTACGTATGTACGTAGTATGTACATATGTATTAACAGATTTTGTATTATTCTTTTTATTTCGTATGTAGTACATACATACATAAAGTCCGTACGTTATATCTTTACACGTGCGTCATAGTTTTCAGGCAATATCCCAGACGACTATTATATTTTTTGTCTCTTTTTACCAATACCTACGATTTATTGGTGAAAAGAGACAAATAATATAATAGTCGTCTGTTATATGGCCTGAAAACTATGACGCACGGGTCAAACGTACGGACTTTATGTATGTATTTAGCCCTGTACATGCTATGTCCTATTTAAACTTTCAAATGTTTAATAAAATCTTTTCTAATAATTCAATTTTGCAATTTTTTTTGTTGCTTGTACCTTATAAAATACAAGTAAATGATTACCAATATAAAAATACATACATAGAAATATATATGGATTTTTTCTTTATATAGTGAAAAACTTTCTATAGTGAAATTTCGGTCAACATTTTGGTCTTTCACTATATAGAGTGTCGACTGTATATATTAATACATATATATTTATTTATTTATTTATTTGTTTTTAAATTTTAATTCAATATATTTTTTGGTTAATTACGATTTAAGATGATATTGTAGTCACTGCGTTACTGGACTTTACCAAAAAAGTTTCTTTTAAAAAATTAGAAATTTTAAATTAAACTATTTCGGTTGAACCCGATAAATACCTACTTTAATACCTTTTTTAACTCTGCACTCTCTAACTTCTTTTTATTTTAAATTTGCTTCATGCTTTACTGATTTACACTCTATTAAATTATTTGTATACGCACTGCTGCTATTATTCTTTTTAGCTGTAACTAACCTATTTTCTCTTCTATTATTTTTTCCAGGTTCTAACCTATGTAGCCGAAGTAACAGAACCTCACATAAGAGGTACTTTAAGCTCGACCAGTACAATGTCAGTAAATTTAGGTATATTAATAGCCTTTTCTCCTTGGCAGTTTTCTAACATGGCGAACCACAGCTCTAGTAAATTCCTTTATACCTGTTATAGCACTAATTTTACTACTATTTGTGCCAGAGTCTCCTTATTGGTTAATATCTAAAAATAGGTTGGATGAAGCTCAGCAGAGTATAGCTTGGTTGAGAGGGTGGACCACAGTGAAGGATATAGAGGACGAGTATTTAGAGCTCTGCGACAACTTAGAAAAAAATCCGATGAGCAAGAAGAGCAACAGTATATTTGTAGATGTTGAAAACAATAAAGTTGTATGTGAAACCTGGATTTTATAGACCTTGTATTTTGATAACTATAATTTTTATCATTGGGCATTTTGGGAATACGCCTATTAACATATATGCTATAGAAATATTTAATTTGTTGCAAGTACCTGTTAGTTCTTACTATGCTACATTAGCTATAGGTATATTGCAATTCCTAGCCGTAATTACCTGCGTATTTTCTATAAAATACTTGGGCAAAAGAGTTTTGACATGGATTTCTTTAATAGGAATTAGTATAAGCTTTCTGATAGCAGGAATTTACAGTTATAAAGTGGGAGCTAACTATTTTAGCGATGAAAAGCATGAGAATAACGTTCAAGATGTCTCTCACTGGATTCCAATGGTAAGCTTGATTGCTCAATCATTTTTTAGTTACTTGGCAATACAAGCTTTACCATGGATCCTGATCGGTGAGCTCTACAACAATGACGTAAGAGCATTTGCCGCAGGATTTACTTCAGCTTCAGGTTACGTTTTCGGATTTTTAGCCAACAAGACTTTTTAAATTTTGTAAATGTAGCAACATTACCAGGTGTATGTTGGTTTTATGCTTGCGTTGCTGCTATAGGATTGATTTTACTCTATTTCTGCCTTCCCGAAACTGAAGGAAAAAGTTTACAACAAATTACCGATCATTATTCAGGAGGAATAAAACTGGATAATAGGGTTTATAGGCGAAAGAAAGTCAATGGGGAGATTAATAAGGTATTTGATAATAACGAATGAACGAATATGAAGTTTGATTGATTATTGGATGTTTGATTGATTGATTTAGTACACTGGTATTGCATCTACTTAAAACAGGTGTTAAAAATACAGAGTTGATTGGATATTACGAAAGTGCGAGAATATTAAATGAGGTAGTTTTTTTTTTAAGTTATATACCTAACTATTAGGGGAAAACGTTAATCTCAAAGAAACATCATTTGAGTTTCTCAAGTTGGTTCATTCCATTCAAAAAAAACTTTTATTTGCGCATTTTGGCTCCTGAAATCTTTCTTGAGATGTTTAAACAAAAGAAGTCGGAGGGCGCTAAATCAGGGCCAGAGGGTAAATATTGTAATCTTTTGAACTACAGCTTTCGGTAATGGCTTGAACTGTACAAATCTTGTTAAACCTACAGTTGTCATGCAACTATAAAGTTTAAGTTCATTTCAGCTTTTAGCTTGCCTCTAAGTCAATTTCTCAATTAATTGTGTACGTCTTTTCCATATATTCTATAAGCAAATGCTTTCGTAGTCCTAAGGAATTGTCGCAATTAACTTTGAATTGTTTTGGCTGTTACTTGATGGAAAATTCATAACGAATGTAATGAAAGACTTATTTTGTCAAATTTCCACTTTATTTAGTTTTCACTGAAACTGTATGACGCGTTTCGCTATACTATAGCTTCGTCTGATAAAAAATGATATTAGTATAGTAGTGTTGTTACATTTATACAAATACCCTAAGGTAGATAGGTAATAAAATTAATACTATATGCTAATGAATATTGCTGGGAAATCCATTCTGAGTATTAATTGTATAAATTGAGTAAAGGTGAGTTACCATGGGCCAGACAGGTATCTTTTTGTTCGTTTAAGATTATGTCTGAATTTTTAGTTCTATTTATTTCTAAATTTTCTAATAGGTTTAATTTTACGCCTTTGTTTTGTATGTGTAGAATTTTAAATTTATCGTCAAAAAGATGATTTGATTCTGCTAAATGATTACTGTACGATGAGTCAGTTTTGTTTTTTAAATAGCTTCTTTTATGTTCTAAAATCCTAGTTTCCTATCTGGCCTACGTAACTTTTTTGACAAGAACCACAATTCAACTGATGCACTCCAGATTTTTTTGATCTATTTTTGTTTTCCCTTTGCGTTTTTAATGAATTTTCCTAAAGAGTTGTTTGTTCTAAAAGCTATGTTGATATTATATTTGTTTAAGTGGTTTTTAATTTTCTCTGACGTGTTACCAAAATAGGTTAAAACTTTATATTTTTTCCCTGTGTTTTCTTTCTTGGGGTATACTAAAGAAATAGCTTTATTTTTTAATTTTTTGTTTAGAATTGAGTCTATGGAGTCAGGAGAATATCCGTTGTTAACAGCAATTTGTTTTATTAGATTTAATTCTTTATTAAAATCATCTACAGATAAGGGGACACTTACAAGTCTATGCAACATACTGTGGTAAGCTGCCAATTTGTGTTGTAGGGGGTGAGCTGATTTTATGTTTATTGTAGTATTTGTATGTGAGGGTTTGTGAAAAATAGAGAATTTGTGTTTTTTGGAATGTCTGGTTACCGTTACGTCAAGAAAATTAATTTTATTGTCGACTTCTAGTTCCATAGTGAATTTAATATTTTTATGTATTGAGTTTATATATTTAAAAATCATTGTCAAGTTGACGCTCTGTACCATTAAAACAAGCAAAGATGTCGTCTACATATCGGTACCAAAAATGAATTGCTAAATTCCTGTCGATGTATTTGTTTCGACAAGAATTTAGCAATTCATTTTTGTATTGGTACCGATATGTAGACGACATCTTTGCTTGTTTTAATGGTACAGAGCGTCAACTTGACAATGTTTTTAACTATATAAACGCAATATATAAAAATATTAAATTCACTATGGAACTAGAAGTCGACAATAAAATTAATTTTCTTGACTTAACGATAACCAGACATTCCAACAAACACAAATTCTCTATTTTTCACAAACCCTCACATACAGATACTAAATAAACATAAAATCACCTCACCCCCTACAACACAAATTGGCAGCTTACCACAGTATGTTGCATAGACTTGTAAGTGTCCCTTATCTGTAGATGATTTTAATAAAGAATTAAATCTAATAAAACAAATTGCTGTTAACAACGGATATTCTCCTGACTCCATAGACTCAATTCTAACAAAAAATTAAAAAATAAAGCTATTTCTTTAAAATACCCTAAGAAAGAAAACACAGGGAAAAAATATAATGTTTTAACCTATTTTGGTAACACGTCAGAGAAAATTAAAAACCACTTAAACAAATATAATAACAACATAGCTTTTAGAACAAACAACTCGTTAGGGAAATTCATTAAAAACGCAAAGGGAAAACAAAATAGATCAAAAAAATCTGGAGTGTATCAGTTGAATTGTGGTTCTTGTCATAAAAGTTATATGGGCCAGACAGGTCGCTCATTCGAAACTCGGATTTTAGAACGTAAAAGAAGCTATTTTACTCAAAAATCATTTAAAAACATTTTTTTGACGATAAATTTAAAATTCTACACATACGAAACAAAGGCGTAAAATTAAACCTATTAGAAAATTTAGAAATAAATAGAATTAAAAATTTAGACATCATATTACACGAACAAAAAGATATCTGTCTGGCCCGTGGTAACTCACCTTTACTCAATTTATACAATTAATATTCAGAATGGATTTCCCAGCAATATTCATTAGCATATAGTATTAATTTTATTACCTATTTATCTTAGGGTATGTGTATAAATATAACAACACTAATATTCAATATCATTTTGTATCAGACGAAGCTATAGTATAGCGAAACGCGTCATACAGTTTCAGTGAAACTAAATAAAGTGGAAATTTAAAAAAATTAGTCTTTCTTTACATTCGTTATGAATTTCCATCGAGTAACAGCCACAACAATTCAAAGTATAAACTTTAAGTTCATTTCAGCTTTTAGCTGGCCTCTAAGTCAATTTCTCAATTAATTGTGTACGTCTTTTCTATATATTCTGTAAGCAAAATGCTTTCGTAGTCCTAAGGAATAGTCGCAATTAACTTTCACACACAGACGTGTGTGAAGGTGCATTTTTGTGATGAAAAAGCATCAGGCGTTCTCATCCACTATTGGATATAGGTCTCCTCTAAAAACTTTCACTGATTTCTATCCTGAACGGTATTAATCCAATTTCCTGCCACCGTTTTGATGTCATCGCTCCGTCTTGTTGGTGGTCTACCTCTGTTCCTTTTATCTTGTCTAAGTCTCCATTCTAGTAGTCTTCTATACCTTCGGGCTATATGACCTGCCCATCTCAATTTGGATTGCGTAATGTTTTGGATATCTGTTACTTTTACTCTTTGCCTGACAGTTATGTTTGTTATTCTATCCTTTCTTGTGATACCCAGCATAGATCTCTCCGTTTCCCGTTACGATACTCTCAGTTTGTTTACTGACTGTTTTGTTAACGTGAATGTCTCGGAGCCATATGTGACTACCGGTAGAATGCATTGTTCATAAACTTTCTTTTTTAAGTACATTTACAAATTACCTTGCAGCATATGTCTTAGCTTCCCAAAAGCCGTCCATCTTAAACCCACACGACGGTGTATCTAACGGGTATGGTTCCCTTTGCCAATTTGTAATTCATGACCCTTGTAATTTTGTACATGCTCCACATCGTTCGTAACTAGATTACTCATAAACTTGGTTTTCTGAAAGTTAATATTTAAACTAATATTTGGTAATGTTATTGACAATTCGGCAAGCATTTGTTGGGCATCACCTAGATTGTCGGCTATTATGACATATCATCAGTAAAACGCAGGCGATTTAGGGATTCGTCATCGATGTTTATACCTTTACCATTCCAATTAAGTTCCTTAAAAGTATATTCTAACACCACTGTAAAAAGTTTAGGAGAGATCGTTCCACTCGGTATTTACTTGTGGATTCATGGAGTCCTATACTTGTTGTTGCGTTATTATAAATGAATTTAATTAACTGAGTATATCTGTGGTCTATTCTTATTTGCTGCAGGACAGACATATCACCGGCAACTCCACGGTGTCGAAGGCTTTTTTAAAATTCACAAATACTAATACGAGTGATTTGTTCTTCTATATTTCTATATTCTATAGATTTCTCTATAAGGATTTTCATGGTCTATAAATGATCGCTAGCACCGTATCAACTTCTAAAGCCAGCCTGTTCGCGTGGTTGATAAAAATCTAGTTTTCGCTCAAGACGTTTTGTTATGATTTTTGTGAACCACTTATGCAAATAGGAGAGCAAACTGATTGGTCTATAATTTTCAAGGTCGGATATGTCTCCTTTTTAATGAATGAGGACCGTCACTACGTTATTCCATTTGCTTGGGATTATGCTATTTTTCAAACAGAGTTTAAAAAGAGAAAATACAACCCTCAACAAGCTTTCACTACCCATTTTTACAGCTTCAATTACGATCTGATCTTCTCTGGAAGCTTTGTTATTTTTCATTTCTCTAAGAAAAAGCCTGCTGTAATTCTTCTGAACTTTGGTTAATCAATTTATGTATTAGTGATTTCGAAGCTTCATTTGTTGACTCTCTTTGTTGACTTGTGTATAGTCTTGTATAGAATTCTTCTGCAATTTCTATAAGTCTTATTCTGCTTGTCGTTTCATTTGCTTCACGATCTTTAAGTCTGTATATTTATCTTCTTCCATCTGTTAATTTCCTTCTGAGCACTTCCTTGCTTTTATTTCCTTCAATTGTTCGTTATATATTCTCTGTGTTGTATCTTCTTACGTCCTTCCGTATCTCTTTTGAGATTCTCTTATTTAAGTTTCGTAATCGAATCTCCATTTTGTTCGTTTCTCTTAACTGCCCTCTCCGTTATACAATAGCACTCTTCAATTGGTCCAGTAGTGAAGCATAACACTCCCCGGTTATCATTCTACCTTTCTCCAGTTAGTCTATGAGCACACCACCATAAGAATCTAAAAAAACCGTAGCCATGACTTTTCCTACAGACAGAACCATTTTTGCTTTCTTGAGCCCACTTTTACCTGCTTCTACACACTGTTATGACTGCTCTCTCGACTCTGGCATGTATTGATGAATCCATGTTTCATCTTCTGTATGAAACGTCGAAGAAACTCAATGAAGTTATGTTTAAACAAGTCTAAACACTCTTGGTAGATAGACATTCGAGTGCCCTTTTAGTCGATTGTAACAAACAGAGTCAATTTTGTCACAATTCGTCGGTCATAGATCAGACGTCTGAATCATCATGAACGGCTGTACGAACGTTGACATTCAGTCCACTTTTTAATCGTCGAAAATGACGGGAAAGAATCATCTAATGTATCTCTTTTTGAATATTTGTAAGCGTTAAACCTTTTAAAACCAAGTAATTTTTAACAGCTCGCACTTCAATTTCATTCATTTTTTCTTCTTCTTCTGAGGGTACCATGACCACTCAAGGATCGTTGGTTATCATGTTGGCTACCATGTTGATGATGATCGTTCTGTTGACAGCCGCTCGGAAGAGTTGAACCGTAGACTCTCCGTAACACTGGCTTAAATTTTTTAACATGAACATCAGTGTTCCTTCTCCCTGGACCATGCCTGCCTGGCATCTTGCCCTCTATATTCAGATGCAAGATTTCGTATTTTTCTGTATGTCTCATAATGTGTCCAAAATATTCTAGTTTGCGTCGCTTGACGATCGTGACCACCTCCAATCGTTGTCCATGCGAGTGAGAACGCTATCGTTACTAATTCTGTCCATCCAACTGATTTTCAGCAGTCGTCGATAGACCAACATCTCGAATGCCTCCAGACGTTTAACCATTGTTTCAGTTAGCGTTCACGATTCCATACCATAGAAGAGAACCGGAAAGACATAGCAGCCTGCCATTTTCATCCGTAGATTCAGTGTGGTGTGGTCGTAACTAGATTTTTTTGTTCTTCATAATGCTATTCTTTAGAAAATGTTAAAAGCAAACAAAACACATATCTGAAACTTTACACCATTTAGTAGATAAGACAACAAATATAATGATTTGGTCATCCCAGAGCCATATGTGTGTCAGGTAGGGAACTTTTAGAATTACCCTCGTAAATCTTCTACACGACTAATAGTTTGCTCAGTTCATGCCATTACCGGTCTTCATGATCTGGGGTCATCCCGAATTGAATCTCAGTTTGTTGTTTAAACTACAGTTTTACTTACTTGAAAATAAGATAAACCTTTTTGAGAAGAAGAAAAATCATAAAAACTGCAAGATGCAACGAACTCGTACAAAATCCAGTCAAAGTGCTTAATACATGGGGTGAAGTCTCGAGACTTCAAAAGTAGGCAGCACAAACGGAAAAACTATATGATTTTGAGTTAGTGTCAACTCTTGTGTGTAAAATTTTCATGACATTTTGTCTATTAGTTTGCGAATTATAGCTGTATGAGTGACGCTACTTTTAATTTTTACTAAACTAAAAATGGAAAAAAAGAATTTCATGTGTTGATTTAACATAGCTTTTTAATAGGAAAAAGCACGCCAGAACCCAAGAATGGCTTAAGTAGTGTTATGGTACATCTGTTGCTTCCAAAGCAACTATATGTCGAAGGTTTAGAGAACTTAAATTAGGTCGCACAAGCACCAATGATGCACTACATTCCAGACGTTCAAATGAGGCAGTCACTTCAAAAACATGCAAAAATATCCACCATATTGTTCTGAATGACCACAAAGTGAAAGTGAAAGAGATAGCTAACATCATGAAGATATCAACAGAATGCGTGAGGCAAGCTATAAGCCCCTTGGGTGCCGCGCACTCTCACGACTGATCAAAAACAACAACGTGTTGAAGATTCAGACCTGTTTGGCGCTGTTTCGGAGTAATTCAAAGGAGTTCTTACGTCTACTTAATGAACCATGGTTTGAGAAATTATTTGAGAAAATACCAAAAGTTCTATAACATATGCTGTTGAAAAATTAGGGCAGAACATATTAGGGGATTCAATATACTTTACAGAAACATGGTTTATCACTCATACAAAATTACAACATTTAACCCAGGAAGATGAAGAATTACGATTAGGATCTTGTCAGCAAAATGTGGAACAATATGGATAACAGTTTAGTATAATTATTTGGACGGATAAGTTAGTTTTTCCCAACAACTAGAGTCTTTCATAGAAAAATTGTTCACTTTCGAGCTAACGAAAATCCCCGAGCTATATGGGTTATAAAATATTCTGGTGCGGTATATTGAACAATAGAATAATAAGACAATAATTTTTAAATAAAAATTTAAATGGGCCACCATACTACTACTTCTTAATAATAGGAAAATATTCTTACAGCAAAACTGCGCTTTGCCACATAGCTTACTTACTTACTTACTTAATCCTTATGCCTTTCTACCCCTTTTGTTAGGAGTGTAAGGCCCGTGGAGTTGAGTTATTCTATATTTGTCTTTTCCATATTTCCTTCTATATCCTTCCATCCTGTTTAAATTGCTGATTGTCTCTTTTGTTTCTTCTATATTAGTTTCTTCTGTTTGTGTGGTTTCTGTATCTTGCTCTCTCTCTCCTTTTTCTCAGTTTTTTGACTTGATGGTCGTAGTATTCTTTGTTTGTTCTTTCAGTTTTCCTCCTTAATGTCCCATTTATATTCTCTTCCTTTGATTACGATTTTTTGATATCTTATTTTCACCCTTTTTTCATTCTTTCTCTCGTTCTCTGCTATATGCTTCAATTTCTTTTGAATTTCCCGTCTTTTGTTAAATCGTTGTTTATGTAAATTCTCTCTCTTAGGTTTCTCAGTTTGTTTTTATTTTTCATTATAGCTTCTTTATCTCCCGTGTTTCCAAGTTCTATCTGTTATATAGTCGCTCCTATTTTTATCACATCTTTAATCTGTACTTTGAGTCCATACTCCTCTCCATAAAATGTTCTACACCCATTTTCAGATCTGGCTGGCTATTCGCTTCAAATCTCACTCTCGATATTACAATATTATTCCTGTCTTTTTCCAGTCTACTCATATTCAAATCCATACTTCTCATGTTTTCTCTAATTATCTTATTTTCCTCTTTCAATACTTCCTTCTCCTTTCTTAATTCCTTCAACTCTTGTTGGTATCTCTTCTGATCTTTTTTTATATCCTTTATATCTGACATTAGCTCTCTGATCATTTTTATCAAATTGTCTATCTTATCTACTCTTACGTTTTTCTCTTTCTGTAGTGTTCTTACCAGCTTTTTACTTTTCTTGAATAATCCCATTGGCTCTTTTTTTTCTTCGACTCTTCCTCTTTTCGAGTCTCCTGATGTATAATCCTCGCTATTCATTGTTCTTTCTGTTATAAAAACTTTACGTGTGTTCCTCGCATATTCCATTTTCAAACAAGGGAGAAAAAGAAGATAAAACTGTTGTTTATATTTCTTATCACCGTAAACAGTAAAACGATCAAGGTCGTCTCTAATCGTTTCGTTAGCTTAATACAATTTCACAGAATTATTCTCATTAACCTCCAAATTTTTTATTTATTATCTTAATTCTAACACTACACTCTGCTTTTTTTCTAGTCCCTCTCTTTTGCAATCGACAAAATAATTAAATAGATCGAAACACTACCGTAATAATGCTCGTTGAACGAGTTGACTATTGCCGGGCGTTCGATTTACATGCACACACTTCGCCATCCGAAACTCAACACCTTGCCATATAGCATTCTCGCACAAACCGATATTTTAAATGAAATATGCACACCATTTAGAAGATAAGACTTAACAAATATAATGATTTGGTCATCCTGGAGCCATATCTGTGTCATCAGCCACAGAAAGACAGGAGCGAATTTATAGGTAATACATCGAACATCAATTTTAGTTAGTAGTAATAATGGATGAAACATGGATCCACCACTATACGCCTGAGTCCAATAGTCAGTCCGCAGAGTAGCTGAAACCGCATGAAAGTCGACGGAAGCATCCAAAAACACAAACATCATCTGGAAATGTTTTGGCAAGTATTTTTTGGGATGCGCTTTGAATGACTATTCTGAGAAGGGGCGAACAATGACCGGAGAATATTACGTTGGTTTATTGGGCCAGCTGAATGGTGAAAAATCAAGAAAAAAAGACCGCATTTAGCTAAGAAAAAGTTTTGTTTCTCCAAGATAATGCACCAGCTCACGACTCCGTAAAATCGATGGTGAAATTGGACCAATTGGGCTATAAATTGCTTCCTCACCCGCCATATTCAACAGATCTGGTCCCCAGCGATTATTACCTCTGTCCAAATTTGAAAAGGTAGCTCCAGGGCAAGAGATTTGGCTCAAATGAAGAAGTGAATGGGAAACTGAGGCTTATTTTAGAGAGCTCGACTAATTGTATTATACGAAACATATCCAAACGTTGGATGGATGGATCGCTAGAATAAGTGTATCGCTCTTAAAGGAAACTATGTTGAAGAATAAAATCGATTTTTCGCAAAAACATTGTTTTTTCCTCAAAAGTCTCGAGATGTTTTATCACATGTAGTAAAATAAAGAATTTTTTTGTATGAGGCCATTTTCATGGTTAGGTAGATAACTTAAAAAAAAAGACGCCGTCACAGATACAAAATAACGTTAAAAATAAAAAAAGAAAATATGGAAAAATGAATTAAATAAATTTTCAAGTAACGTAGTTATGTTTATATAATTTCTAAAATGCGTTCCTATGTATTTCATCTGTTGACTCACTGAAAATGTACTATTTCTAAAAATGAAAATATTTATTTCCCCCAAATTCTCGTTGCTATAAACATCTTTACCGCCCTCTTTTGTTTACAGTATTGTAAAATGGTGATTTTCCTTAATTACAAACTCTCATACTCATAAAATCGACTTCCTTTTAACAAAATTTTTAATTTTCATGTATTTGTGGTTAAAAATTAATAAAATTAACAATAAATATTGTATTAAAAAAAAGTAAAGTTTTATATTTAGGAACAAATTGTGTTTTATTTATTTGGTTTTTAATTTAGCAATATTTGATTGTTAGAACTAGAATTATTTATTTGTTTATTTGTAAAATTTATTACATATATAATTGCTGTATATGCAGTCACGTAGTTTTAAATTATTTTAATTTTAATCTATTGTAAGCCAACTATTTTCATTATTATATTACTATATTGTTTTGCCCTTTAACTACGCCTATGAGTTTAATATAAAGAAATAGTTTAACAATAACCAATTCTC
The DNA here is from genome assembly GCA_019049505.1 of Pachyrhynchus sulphureomaculatus. Lineage (NCBI taxonomy): Eukaryota > Metazoa > Arthropoda > Insecta > Coleoptera > Curculionidae > Pachyrhynchus > Pachyrhynchus sulphureomaculatus. The sequence continues at coordinate 36,244,952 of CM032447.1, read as the reverse complement.
AATAAAAGATATACTATGTATACTTACTAATAGGTCAGTAAAACAACTACTATCCACAATTAGTTATTTTATTTGTAAACTTCTTGATGGCGCCGAGAAGTCGCCAAACCAACCACCAAATAGACCGACAGACAGAATGACGGAAATGAGTGACTATGTATTTCGTGATCTCGTACCCCAAAACGTAATAAAAAGTAAATATCTCGGAATGTGATTTTTTTCACGATTTTTTTACTTTCTTTTAGCAAATAAGTAAAAAATTAACAGACACTGCAAAAATAAATGCCTTAAAGTTTAAATATTTATTCACTAACAAAAAACATACACAAAAAATATTTTCTCAAAAACTGGAAAATATTTTAATGCGTCGTTTGAATATCTCATTTTTTACTTTTATATTTTATTACAGGCGCATCCCAATGATAAATAAAATTCGAATCTAAAGAAATATGTTTTTTATCTCAGTGTAAAATAAGTACAATATACACCGTACATATTGTCATTGTTGCATTAAACTATGCTTGCATTTTTACGACTATAAATCTATGTTATTTGAAATTGCAGTACAAATTATTTTTAATGGTCAGTTAAATGGTACCAAAATAGGTACAAATTTTTATTTAGACAAATCTATACTCCTACGCTGTGCGGATGCACATGCATATGCATACATAAGTTAGGACATGCGATTTTTTCAAATTTTTAGACATTTTATTAGGTTTAATTTAGATCGACACAGGAAATGAAAAAATTACCGGCCAAGTGCAAGTCGCACTTGCGCAATTAGTGTTTCGTATGTTGATTACTTTTAAGAGGTTGCTTACATACATTCGGTTTCTTTTGCTGATTTTTATTCTCTATACTTTTAAGAATTATTGAAAAATTTTTTTTTAAGAAAATTCCATTCGTTAGAAAGATATAGCGTTAAATGTGACCTGGCGTCGGGTTGGGACCGCACCTGTCTCTATGCACTACCTGCAATATTACTCAGTCAATTTTTAATATTTTTAAATTTTTTTTTAACCTTAATAATTACTTTTTCTACAAAATGTCGGGAGGTTTTATTAATTTTTCTAATAGATAATTTTTTATAAATAATTAAACATAAATTTTTTAGTCGAAAATTGCATACTAAAGTTTGAAATACCGTAATTATTTTTGAAAAAAAACCTACTACATTATTTTGCAAGATTAATTTTTATTTTTACATATTGGATTATTTTTTATAAGTTATCCTGCAGACAAGGAGGCGTCACAGTTTTCATCAGTGCTCAATTTAACCCCATAAAAAATAATGTTAATATTTAAAACACATTTAAAAAAAATCTTATGACTTCACAAAATATACCCCAAATAAATTTTCAACAAAGTGTTTTTCCGATCTTTACTGATGACCTAAAAATTTTTGTTTTTTTATATACCAGATAAATTATTTAAGGTAATGTACTCGTGATAATTTTCGTTCAATCTACACCCTGTGGAGAATATTCCAGGATTTTTTTTTAAATTGGTTGATCTGTTGTAAACCAACTATTTTTATTATTATATTGTTTTGCCCTTTAGCTACGCCTATGAGTTTAATACAAGTCATAGTTTAACAATAATCAATAAAAGATCTACTATGCACACTTACTAATGGCTCAATTGATAATTTGCGCCAAGAAGTCGCCAAACTTAATTATCATTACTATGATAAGTAAATATTTATTAGTTAAACTTAAGAGTACGCCTATGGTAAATTTTAGAGAGCAAAAGTATAAAATAAGATAGTCAGCTAGAGAGGACATTAACATTACATTATTAACATTATCATTATTAGTGACATTATTAGTATTATATAAAAAAGTTCTTCTTTCTCACATTTAGTCAGTGTGGTTCCATGTTTGGCTGACGGGCCCAAGCCAAGTCAGCATACATACCATTACCATTGTGTATTAAGGAATGACCTGACAATGTTACATGTTTTCAAAAACACTGACTTCTGAATGTTTCTGTGTATGTTTGTGTTGAGTCCTAATTGTACTAAGTGTAGTGTGAATGTTGTTGGTGTAAAGCCCGTGGCTGATATAATGAGGGGGACAATGATGACTTTTTCTTGTTTCTATAGCCTTTTTATTTCTGTTTATTATGATGTGATTGTCTTCGATTGTGCTTAAGTCAGTTATATACTGGGGTATTATGTGCTTGTTTATTGTGTTGAGGATTGGTGGCGTGCTATGTTTGAAGATTAAACGAGGGATGGGATTTGTTATTGTGGGGTCGGTGCCAGACTGTCGAGCTAGATGTGATCCATTTTTGCTTTGAGTGTTTGTATAAGAGGTGATGTTGTGTAGATGTTGTTGAGGGTAGTGAGTGATTGATTTTGTTGTCTGTGATATGGTGTCGTGCGGTACTCGCTATTTGCCTTGTAATATTATTTTGAGTTATGCTCTTGCTGGGTGCTGGGTCTTGTTGTGTTCGACTGGGTGGTTGTGTGTGTGAGATTGGTTCGGTATCCGCTCTATTGTTTCTATTGTGTGGTTGGTCACATTATTAGTAACGTTATTAGTATTGCATTATTAGAGTAACATTTTTATTTATTAATTAATTAACAAAGTACCAAGTATTAAATATTAATTTTTGCAACAACGATAGTATTAGGCTCATATTGAGATGATAAATGTCGTGAAATTTTCTTAATAAAGAATTGGAAGTTTTTTTATTAAGTGTTATTTTTGATCTACTTACTAAACTAGTAAAGCAACGGTCGGCTACAACAGATCAGTACTTTTCGAAATAAGGATAAATCATGGCATATTGTAGCTTTATCAGCCTCCATTTAGTCATTGCCATAAAACCTAAAATAAATTAAGTTCTCTATTTACAAATCTTAAAAGTCAAGTACCTACCAGAACTAAGTATCTGAATCAATCCAATATAGTGTATTCAAAGCGAAAGTCGGGTAGTATAGAAAAATCAGGTCTCAGTTTTCAAGAGGTTACGTGGCAGTCCGCCATGTTAAAAAGGGGACCAATGGGAAATTTTAAATTGAAATAATGTTACTGTGCAAAGTTTTATCATCCAAAATCATAGATATTATACAAATGTTTGAAAATTTTTGATTTAATAAAATGTTAAGTTAATGCAGAATGAGTAATATATAAAAAAAAACAAAAAGAATGGAGCGCTTTTTTAGAAAAAAAGATCAATATAAGTGAAAAAAACCCGATAGGAAGAAAAAATGTTGCAGGCAAAAATTTTAGCATTTTCTCTAGGGAATTGAATATGCATATCAGATTTTGGACCCAACAGTTTGTTGGGACTCATAAGACCCTGACTGAAACTGGAACCCAAATTTTAAAATACATATTTGAATTTTATGTCCGAATACAAATTCTCACAGGTAGAATTATATTCAAGCTAAGCCCTACGAATTTGAAAAAAACTTTTTTTCTGCCAACTCAAATAAATATGTTGTATATATGTATACGCATGGTCGAATAAACGATTTGTCAAATCATTTTTTTATTTTCATATATATTTTATAATTTTTTATATATATTTTATAATTTTTACACAAATTTACAATTGGACAGTTGGTGATGGGTTTGGTTGCTGCAAGCCAAATCTTTACTCTCTAACCAAAAAAATGTCATAAAAGACATAGCTTCTCAGAATTATTCAATTTATCTGCGTACGATTTCTTACGCAATTGATATTCCCTAATTGAATCACTTACCTTTCAACATCTTTGGAGAAGAAGAAGAATCTCTCTCCCAGCGAACTTTTTTAATTAATTTTACAATTGTCAACGGCACAAAAATAACCTCCTTTCCTCATGATTATATAAATTGTTAGTCAACCTTTTCGATTCTCTTCACTTACAAACGTTTTTAATTCTCTTATTACGCAAACTCTCATTTCCTTCTGCCCTTAAATTCATATAAACTGCAGTCACATCAAGACACGATCGACAACACATTTCAAAAGACACATTCCGAGATAAGACGTAAACATTGAGCTATTTTAAAAAAGGGACCCGTCGACGCACGCGCCGTCAAAATCTCGTCACCAACTTGTAGCTCACTTTCGCTCCTGTATTGTAATATATATATATATATATATATATATATATATATATATATATATATATATATATATATATATATATATATATATATAAATATATATATATATATATATATATATATATATATATATATATGTATGTATGTATATATATATATATATATATATATATATATATATATATATATATATATTTATTTATTTATTTATTTATTTATTTATTTATTTATTTATTTATTTATTTATTTATTCACCACATTCTACAGTATTCCAATTACAGAATGGGAAAATAACATAATGAAATGTACTAAACCTAATTAAAATTATATTATATAATATATTAAAATTATATTATAGCTTATTAACAACATATTTTAAAACTACATTTTTTTTATTTTTGTCACGCTGCAATTGAAAATATCAAGCTGGTTCTGCATTTGATTGTATTTCTCGCAAATTTGAAAAAGGGGAGAAAATTTTAGGACATTTGTTCTTGGGATTGGTAAATTAAAAATTTGCACACTACGTGCCGCCGCGCCGTTCTAGGTACATGAAAAGGCAGACACTGCAAGATTTTGTTTGCATCAATTTTGTTTGATATTATCTTATGTAAAAATATAATTTAGGCTTTATTTCGGCGTGCCTCTAAACTTTCCATCGAAAATCTGTCCAAGAGACTTTCATAGAGATAACCTATTTCGGGATATACTCCATCGAGTTTAAAACTAGCGTACTTTAAAAAACGCTTTTGAATTTTTTCAATATTTTGAATGTGCGCTTGATGAAAGGGGCACCAAACAACAACTGAGTATTCAAGCCGTGATCTCACGAAACTATTAAAAAGCAATTTTAGAGTATCATATTCAACAAAGTCGGCACTATTACGTATGATGAAACCCAATAGTTTAAAACTCTCCGCCGTAATATTTGCAATATGGCCACGAAAAGACAAGGCAGTATCCAGCAAAACACCCAAATCAGACACCGACTGACATCGCTCTAGGACCTGACCGTTCATACTGTAATTGAATTGTATGGGACTCAATTTTTTTGTAAAGGTAATTACATTGCACTTCGATACATTCAAAAGGAGTTTGTTGTTACTACACCAATTGTTTACAAGATTAAAGCCATCCTGTAGTCTTATGCAGTCATTCAGGTCTCTGATTCTGCAATATAGCTTCACGTCATCAGCATAAAGTAGATATTCAACACCCGCTCTCCGAGTAAGATCATTTATAAATATATTAAAAAGAAGTGGCCCCAAATGTGATCCCTGCGGCACTCCCGATGTGGCAACAAAGCTAGAAGAATTTTGACCAAGACACTGTACAAACTGCGAGCGATTTATCAAGTATGATTTAAAAAAAAGATAATAACTTACTCCAAAAGCCAATTGCGAACAACTTGTCCAACAGAATCCCATGATCCAGCCGATCAAAGGCCTTAGAGCAATCAGTGTAAATCACATCGGTCTGCTCACCCCCATCAAGTGATTCGGCAAGGTCTTGCGTAAAACAAAATAAATTTGAAACCGTCGAAGGGCCCTTCACGAAACCGTGCTGTTGCAGTGATATCTGCGTGCCAATTGAATTATATAAATAATCATGTAATATGATTTCGAAGACTTTTGAAAAGTTATTAATAATGCTTATTGGTCTATAGTTTGTTACACAACTCTTGTCACCTTTTTTGAAAACAGGCGTAATACGTGATGTTTTCCATGTGTCTGGAAACATAGATGTGTCAAGCGATAAATTGAATAATATTGTAAGAGGATGAGCAAAAGCAGAGGCGCAGTCTTTTAACAAGAAGGCAGGAATTCTATCTGGACCAACAGTAGCTGTAAGTTTTAACTTTTTTAATACTTTAAAAACAAGTTGTTCCGTTATTTTCTCCATGTTAATAGGATTCTGTGATGGGAATAAATTGTTCTCCACGTTTTTTTGTTTCTGAGAAGACATTACATAAGAGTCTTGAAAAAAGGATGCAAAACTTTCGGCTATATGTCTAGGATTATTAAGGATGTTGTTATTATAAGACATAGTGGTTGGTATAACATGAGAGTTCTTCTTGTCATTAATATAGCGCCAGAATTTTTTAGGATCATTTTTTATGTTGTTTTCAATATTTAAAGAGTATGTTTGGTAGGAAGCTTTTGTGTCATTTTTAATGATTCGCCTCAGATTTTTAAACTTTTCTAGTTCGAATAAATTTCCCGTTCTTTTAAATTTTTTCCAAGAGCTGTATTTAGTTCTGATATTTTGTATAATTTCACTAGTAAACCAAGGTGAATAATATTTATTTGTCTTTTGTGTCTTAGGAACATGTATATCTAAAGTAGTGTAAATTGTTTGATAAAATCTTTCACAGGCTTTATTTACATCTGCAAATTGAGACAGAAAGTCCCAGTGAATATATGAAAAGTTAAGATATAGATTTACTAAATTCCCTCTTTTGAAATTATAATATTTTGAATAATTCTTTTGCTTATGTTTCTTGGATTCACACTGTACTTTTAAAAAAATATCTAAAGCAGGATGGTGATTATCTTCCGCTGTCAAAATATCCATGGCTCTCTCAACACCGCCATCGTTATTTGTCAGCACGATATCAAGAAGTCTATCAGATGTATTTTTTATGACGTTAATTTGAGATAGACCGGAAAAGTTTAGAAAATTTTCAATTATTGTTTTACTACTGTTACGCAATGTATTCTCAGGTACATTAAAATTGGGTATATTAAAGTCACCCATAATTAGCACTTTATTATTCACAACAAACGGTAAAGACAATAAAGTCTCAAATAATATTTCGTATATCTCGACCAATACTCTAGGAGGAATATACAAAACAAAGATATACAGAGTTACGTTATTTAAAAAGACTTTTATGCCAATTATATCAATAATCTGTAGACGGTCGAACATAGACATATCTAATGGAAATACGGATAATTCAGATCGATCCGAGGGCTAGAACAACACCACCACCCCTTTGCATGTCAACCAAAGGGAACTTTCTATCACTTCGGAATATTATAAAATTTGGAGGAAAAATTTCAGAATCAATCACACTATCATTGAGCCATGTTTCTGTAAGGGCAACAATTTGATAATTTCCAGAGCCAGCGGCATTGTAAATCTCCTTAATTTTTGTGTTCATACCACGGACATTTTGATAATAGACAGATAAATTATCTACCTTGTCAGAAGCCATGCTCCTAAGGGGAACAGAATTTGAGGACCTATTATAAAACTCAGTCGTTGGTTTGATGTTTATATATATATATATATATATATATATATATATATATATATATATATATATATACATATATATATATATATATATATATATATATATATATATATATATATATATATATATATATATATATATATAGTAATACCAAATATGTGAACAACGAAAGTGAAGATAACAGCCAGGAACTGTTAATAGAAGGTGAAAGGATAGGAAAGGTACCAAACATTCATAAATTTAGGACAAGAAATCGAAATATCAAAAAAAAACAATTTAAAGGCTGACTTAGATAGAAGAGTCTCGTTAGCTTGGTCTGCGTTTGGAAGGTAACAATCTACATCCAAAATACATTAAAAGCCAGAGTATTCAATCAATTTGTACTGCCGGTATTAACATATGGCACTGAAACGTGGGCTTTAAATAGAAGTATAATAAATAAACTCCAAGTAACCCAAAGAGCAATGGAGAGAAGAATGCTAAATATTAGACTCCAAGATCGTATTCCTAACATCGAGATACGAAGAAGATCAAAAGTGACAGATGTAATACAACGAATATGTATATTAAGGTGGAATTGGGCGGGAAATGTCGCTAGGATGAATGGTAACAGACACGCTGTACAGTTGAACGGAGGCCTAGAGAACACAAAAGATGCAGAGGTAGACCACAGACGATCCTTGGTAAATCTATTTACCATGTACGTATTGTTTTTCAGATGCAAATGCTATATAAAAAAAAATTATAAATGCTGTAAAACAAGGGCGAAACATCACTATATCCTTTCATTTAAACATGCGAACCTTAAAAAAAAACTAAAAAAAACGAAATTGTATATATATATATATATATATATATATATATATGTATATATATATATATATATATATATATATGTATATATATATATATATATATATATATATATATATATATATGTATATATATATATATATATATATATATATATATATATATATATATATATATATATATATATATATATATATATATATATATATATATATATATATATATATATATAAAGATATACCATTTAACTACGAAGTAGGAAATAATTCTTTTGAGCAGAAGCAGGAAGACATCATCGTTAATGGTGAAGAAGTTGGACAGAAATGGATGAACTACCACTCACAAAAAACAATTTTTAAGGAACAACAAACCCTCCTACCAAACATGGTCAAATGCCTTCAAAATATCAACCACACGAGACTCCCCATAATGTTCAATTGCATTATTCCAAACATGTGTGGTATATATTCGAGATCTTTGCTTTAGAAAACCATATTGGTGGTCGAGACACGATATCTCGAAAATTAATTATTTTACTAGAAATTACAATTTACTAAAAAAAATTCTGCAATTTGAAAAGCACTCTGTATAAAAATTAATCATATAGAAGATTTCAAAATAATTTACGCTGACAATAATGTTCTTAAATAAGGTGAGTATGCTAGGATTTGGGTATCATAATTACTCCTTGAATGTTGCACAAAAAATACTTAATGAAACTGACTAATACCTAAAATCTAACCTGAACTAACAGAAAACAAAATTATAAAATTATTTGTTACTTTCTTTTTCATTCCAGACTTTAACATATCTGGCTGAAATTACGACACCCAACTTACGAGGCGTGTTAGCTTCAGGTTCTTCGGTTTCAGTCATCTCCGGTATTTTAATTCAATTTCTTTTGGGCACATTCCTACATTGGCGATCAGTAGCTTTAATCAGTTGCGTCTTGCCAGTTATGTCAGCCATTCTCCTATTTTTTGTACCAGAAAGTCCGTACTGGCTAGTTGCCAAGGATAGGTTGAAGGAAGCTCAGGAAAGTATAGCATGGTTAAGAGGCTGGTTGAAGGCGGAAGATGTAGAGGCCGAATTTAAGCAGTTCTATGAGCAAATGAAGAAGAGCTCATTGAATAATGGGTAGGTAATGACGATTTTTGATTAATTATTAAGTCAGTAAACATTCCTGCTTCAAAACTAGAGCACCTACGCCCTCATATTATAACTCAAAATTGAGGCACCGGATTGCAGAACTGCCTCTACGCGTGACCCCCGTTTCCTTGGTAGGCGGGGAGAGAGGATAACGCTGTGAACGCGTCGATCAGCGAACAAAATCAATTTACAATGCAATAATCAACTCCTCGTTTTTCTGTTAATAATTAACGCATCAAGTTGATTTTTGCGTAGAAACACTCTTTAGGTTTATGCGCTTCTTATAGATATAGTCGTTGGATAAAATTGTGTGTTTAATTTGTTATTAACAATGAATAAATTTTACGCTGAAAAATTTCAATATTAATTAAAAAATTGGCCAAAATAAACAATGTCGGTTCATTTTTCATACATTTGCGAGTATTATAAAAAAAAAAATCAGGTCAGTATATTAATTTTTGCAGCAATGATGTGGATAAATAAACAAACGCGCATGAGCTCTTAGCGCACGGGCATGTTTACATGCAGTTAATCGTAGTGAAAATGTGTTATTTGAATGCTTTCAGCTGCCAAAAAGACGTTTTCTCATTCATTTGAAAATGAAATAACCAAATATTAATGTTAATTTGATAATTTGTCGTAGCAAAATCAAATAAGAAAACTAAACGGTGTAACTGAGTAGATATAAATTTTCTTCTTCTTTTTCTTCTTTGTATTGGGCATTCCTGCCTATTTTTTTTTAATGTATCGTCGCTATAGGTCGTCGTTCCATCTTTTTCGTGGACGTCCTATGCTTCTTCGGCCCACCGGTGATTTATTTCGAGCTGTTTTCACTAATCGTCGTTCGGACATTCTATTTATGTGTTAGTTCCATTCTTGTTTTCTCTTTCTTATCCACGTGTTAATGTCCTCTGCTTCACTTATGTGCCTTATGTTGTCATTTGTTTCTCTATCTCAAAGTGTTCTTCCTGCAATTCTTCTTAATGTTTTCATTTCACTTGTTTGTAAGTATCCCTGCATTTTGCGTGTTTCTGGTCTTGTCTCTGCTGTGTAGATCATAACTGGTCTAACTAAAGATTTATATATACGAGGTGTTACTTCTGTTCTCAAGTATTTATTTCTCCAGATAGTGTCATTTAATCATCCTGCTATTCTATTGACTTTTACTATTTGTTCTTTTATTACTTCTTCTTTGTTGTTGTTATATGTTAAATTAATTCCTAAATATTTAGTTGTCATCACCTTCTTTTATCTAATTATCGATTTCCAGCTTGCACCTAATTGGTTTTTTGGAGATAACTACTGATTTGGATTCCTCAGCCGATATTTTCATATTAAATTTCTTTGCTGCTGTAAAATTTCTGAGTAAAAATTATAAAAAGGTATATGCACACTTCAAAATCGTTTTTACAATTTTTAACGCAAACATTTAAAAACTATTTAGTTTTAATTTTTGGCTTTGGTTGAACTATTAAGAAAACCAAATTGGAGAACCAAATATTCCACTGAATTTCTAGAACGTTTACAATAATGATTATCATCTTTGAAAGTGTCAAATTTTTTCTATAAAACTTTCTTCAATATTCGTTTTCATCTGTACTTAATGGGAAAAAAAGTTTGGAACGAAAACTTCTTCTGCATAGAGCAAAAAGTTTGGACTCAAGACTATGTTAAAAATCTTATTGCCCGAAACTTTTGGTATCATTCAGGAAAAGAAAAAAAAATTAGAAACTTTAATGCATTATTTAATGCATTATCTTTGAAAAACAATCAACGTTAATAATAAATACAGTACAATAAAGTTTTTTTTATTAGAATAACCAAATAAGAAAACAGTAGGTTTTTTTGGCAGCTGATAGCATTCAAAAAACAATTTTTCACTGCAATTAGCTGCAGGAAAACGCGCGCTTGTTTATGTATCCACATTATTGCTGCAAAAATTAACATATGATATGATACGTGCAAATGTATGAAAAATAAGCCAACATTGGTTATTTTGGCCAATTATTTAATTAGTTCTGAAATTTTCCTGCGTAAAGTTTATTCATTGTTAATAACAAATTAAACAAATAAATTTATTAAACGACTATATCTATAAGAAGCGCACAAGCCTAACTTCATTCGTTAATTATTTACAGAAAAACGACGAGTTGATTATTTGCGTTGTAAATTGATTTTATCCGTAGATCGACGCGTTCACTTCGTTATCCTCTCTCCTGCCTACTGGGGAAACAGAGGTCACGTGTAGAGGCAGTACTGCAAGCCGGTGCCTCAATTCTTTAAAAGTGTAGGTTATTTCTATCTGAACTTCCTTAAATATAATGTTATAGTGTGGAATATGTTTTATCACCTGTTAAAAAGTAAAGCCCATAATATTAATTTCAATTTTTTGTGTTATTTTCAAGGTAATTTTTCTTTACTTTTTGTTTCAGACGCGTCATGATCACCTCAACTCCAAACGAAGTATCAAACTGGAAGTCAAGACTAGAACTAGTAAAAAGAAACTTAAATCTTTACCGTAAAAAAAGGTTTCTGTGGCCATTCGGTCTGGTATCATTAACATTTGTGTTAGGACATTTTTCTGGAATGACCACACTTCAAACATATGCCGTCAACATTTTTACCACTTTAAAGGCCCCCATTAATAAATACTATGCTACAATTTTTCTAGGTAAGATATTTTATTTTTGCACTCGACATGCGTTTCGCTAATCGTATTAGCATCATCAGGAAAACTAGACTATTTATTTAAACTTGGGATCAGAGTGGAACTAATTACACCCGGAGCATTAGTTCCTCGGTCCTTATTTAGACTATTTTTACCTTTTATTATTTCAATACTTTCGTATACGTCCTATCACATACATTCTTTATTAACCTTAAGTTATCTAATGTTAATGCCTGATTCTACTGAAGAGGATGTTCGGCAATACTTGATTTTTCATACATATCTTCTTTTAAATCAGCTAAACGTTATTTAAGGTAGTTCACTCGTAAATCCACTTTTCTTACGAAGTTGATGAAATTGTAATATGATGTTAATCTAAATGTTTTTCATTTAATTAAAAAAAAAAAAATTAGCCGATTGTGTAGCGAGGTATTCATAATTAAAGTGCACATAATTAACATGCCATAGGCCAATGAAGTATAAAAAAGGCATAGTTTCGTGTATATCTTAAGAACCAATCCTACGAATTTTTCTAAAAAACTAATATTTATTAAAAAAAAATTTGAAAAATTTTGAAATAATAACTTTTTTTATCAATTTTTTAAAAAGATATAAATATTTAAAGTCAATATTTTTAAAAAAAAAAACCGCATAGTGAGGGACAGATATCACAATTTGACAACGCTGTATATCGCCATACTTTACGCGCCAACTTTCAAACAGGCTTTGAAATGATTAACTTTTAAACAGAAATTCATTAGTAAGTTAAACAATTTATTGAATAAACACAATATGTTTGTCAGCTTTATCTTTAATCATCAAATAAAAATATTAAATGTATTAATTAAAAATTTGAATTTGTATCCTGATATTTATTATTTTTTCTTTAGTAAAAAAAGATTTATATTTAAACAAAAATATGTTTGTAGGTTCAATAAGTTTTCGATAATATTTTAAATTAATATTATGTTTATTTATCATCATTGTTACATATCAGTTGATAACAATATTAAATATATATTAAAAAAAAAATTCTCGTTAAAACCAAATAAATAATTAATGATACTAATGATAAATAAATAAAGTATTATAAACTATTTGTAAAGTAATTAATTACTTTATTTAATACTCACGTATCTTTGGTTACACGTGGTTTCCCATTGTCTTTTCGACCAGATAATAATCGCACTAATTTAAACCCCATTCAATCATAAGAACTTTTTAGATCTTCCAAAAGATGCAATTTAATATTTTAATCATAAGATCTGAAATAACACTTTTTAAAGGCATTAAAGATAGCAATATTAGTTTTTTCATATCGCACTCTTTATACGATACGTAATTTATAATTACGACCTAAACGCTTCTCATGAGTTATCTTTTCTAGTGAAAGATTTATTTTAAACAGACCACACTTTAAATTTTTTCCTAACTCATCTAACTCGATCCGTCGACCACTACACAGGTTAGGCTCTTCAGTTTTTAGTTTTTTCGCGTTTGATTATAATCAAAAGGCATTTTTTATTTAATTATATTTTTTTATATTTTAAAATAGAATATAGCCTAAAGAGTAAACATACACAAATTATAATAAATATAACTTACAAAAACGTTACTTCTATACAACTTTCGATATACGCATTGGCAGCGTTGCCACATTAATTTTCGTCAAAAGTGTGATTGTATTAGTGTGTGTCTGCATATGAAAGTTTCCATCTATTGAATACAGTCTTCGACAAAAATAAAAGATTCTGCCTTTAAGTATTTTAAACTTTTTGTAATTACTGTCGGGCTAGACTTTTAGCTCCGATTGTCATATTGTTTGAATCCAACTTCTTGTTTGCCTAACATACTTCTTGTTACAATCATTACAACTTATCTCATAAATTCCACTTCTATCACGTTCATAAGTTTTATTTTTCGAATTCCCTAAGGTATTTTTTTAGGTTGTCTGATGACTTATAGATCAATGTGAGGCCTACAGTATTATTTATTTTTTACATTATCTTTCCTACAGATATTAAATTTTACTTTATTATTATTTTTAATAACTAAAATATCCAGGAATGATAATTGTTCGTTGTTCTCAATTTTATATGTAAATTCAATGCAATCGTCTCGGTTATTTAATTTAGAAATAAAATCTCCTACATTTAATTTTTTGTATCGAAAATCGCGTATATATCATCCACATACCTATACCATACTCTCAGAGAGTACTCAGATTCTTGACTGACTTCGGTTTCCAACTTATAACCCATTGCTGTGCCTTCTTTTTGAGCAGAAAATTGACAGTTATATTGAAAATAATTTTGTTTCATGCCAAGTTTGGACAAAACTAAGTATTCACGAATACTTTCCTCTTCGAGGTCATTCATTTGAAGTAACTCACAGAGATATTGCAAGGTTTGTGGAATTGATACCCTAGGGAACAAAGAACTAATGTCAAAAGAAAATAAAATTTCGCCTTCGTTGAAAACTAGATATATCGTTTTGATAATAAAATCTAAAGTAAAAAGTTTTTACACTGAAAAAGTATTCTCTTTTAAAGGTAAATTTTTAAACTCGTTTACCATTCATTTAGAAATTAAATACGTGGAAAAACAATACAATTTTGATAAGGTCGTATTACTCACATTTATGTTCTTCCTTTAGAATTGGCACTCCTCGAAAGATCTACTGAACTCCCTTTTATCAATAGTCATGTGTCTAGAAACTGGCAAAAATATCAATATTGTGGCATATATCAGAAGTAATACTTCTACATAAAAAGAGAGATATCAGAAAGTTAGACAATTACCGCCCGATTAGCTTATTATCTCATATTTATAAACTTCTGACTAAAATCATCTCCAATAGAATAAAAAAATAAGTTAGATTCCTACCAGCCATGCGAGCAGATTGGTTTTAAATCCGGCTATTACACATGCGAACAGTTACAGACAATGCGAAATATCCTAGAGAAGAGCAATGAATACAATTTCGAACCCTACATAGCCTTCATAGACTTTTGAGTCTGTCAAAATGTGGGCATCAAAAACGGCTTGAACAACTATAGAATTGATTCTAGATAAACTACCCTTCTCAAAAATATATATGAAAACGCAAAGATTTACATAAAACCTAGTACAAAATAAATACGTATAGGAAGAGATGTAAGACAGGGAGATACAATTTCTCCTAAGCTACTCATATTTATTACAGCTCTAGAAGACGTCAACTAGATAGGACAAAGAAGGCCCTAAAGATAGGTGGAGTGTACCTGAGTCATTTAAAGTTCGCAGACGATATTGGACTCATCAGTAGTAGTCCACAGTTACAAGAAATGATAAATGAGTTAAATTAACACTCAAAGGCAATTGGTCTTAAGATGAATAGTAAGACAAAAATATTAACCAACACTAAGAACAACATAGTTATAAATTTAGAAGGAACATCTCCCGAGATTGTTAAGGATTATATGTATCTGGAGCAAAAAATTACTACGACGAGAGACAGTGTCTTAGACAAAATTTCAAGAAGAATCAGGCTTGGATTGTGCGCATTCGAGAAATTAAGTTATATTCATTAATTAAGATATATTCAAGATAAAGCCATCACAAAGGCTAACGTTTACGATCAGTGCATCCTACCCCTAATTACATATGGTAATGAGACATGGATACTGAATAAAAAAACCAGCTCGGATCCAGAGACCACACGCAAAACAGATGATCGGGATCAAACTTAAAAATAAAAAAAGAAACAAGCAAATATGAAATTAAAGGATATTATACAGCACGTAACAGAAAGAAAGTGGCATGTAGTACGCACGACCGATGGTCGATGGAGCAAGCGAATATTAGAATGGAGACCACGAGAACAGAAAAGGGGCGTAGGACGTCCCAAAACAACATGGCGGTATAATATGCAGAGGGTTGCTGGCATTAGATGGATGACAACAGCTGCAAATAGATTGAGATGGAAATGGGAAGACGTACACCCAGCATTGCATAGAATTAGGTTTATAGTGACAGTGATATATATATATATATATATATATATATATATATATATATATATATATATATATATATATATATGTATATATATATATATATATATATATATATATATATATATATATGTATATATATATATATATATATATATATATATATATATATATATATATATATATATATATATATATATATATATATATAGATTTAATGATATTATTTTTTTATGTATATTTTAGGAATTGCAGAGGTATTAGGTTGCATATTAAGTTCCTTCCTGGTCCATTTCGTTGGAAAAAGAAAAATGAACTTTTTCTCACTCTTTGGCACGGGTCTATGTTTTTGTGTGGTTGCAACCTACGCCCATCTTAGTGACATCAAATATCTTCAAACGACTCATATACAAGTCGCAGAAGAAATACATCTTGAAGGCCAGAGTTGGTTGCCAATGACTTTTTTGATTGGCGCGGCATTTTTTACACACACTGGAATAAGAATATTACCATGGATGCTTATTGGTGAGTAAATTCATATAATATATAAACAAGATATTGCCCATTAAAGAAATGTAAAAAAAAATGCCAAAGTTTGGAAATTCATTTAAATGTCTAGTATCACGTCTATTCTGTAAATGTTGTGTCCTGTATTATCTCATGGAAGGATTTAGAGGTCTATGTCTATCTATGTGGTCCATATTAACCAATATTTGTTCTCGGGTTCCTATTTTGGATGACTTCTAACTTTGTTTGCCTGGTATTGTTCATATGGACACAAGTCCAGTAACCAAAGAGGAGATTATACTTGATGATTATCTTAGACGTTATGATTTTGTTTCTGGAAAAAAAGCTTGTTTCTTTATATAGATCAGTCAATAAGTTTTGAAAGTGGAAATGAAACAAGATGAATTTATCAGTTGAAATACATTTATTCTATTCATTTTTCAGTATAATCTCCCTTAAGATCAATATATTTTTTCCCGCGATTTTACAGTTTATTTACCCCATCTTTGAAGTGGTTTTTTGGAAGACCTTCAGAATACCCATCTACGGATGCTAACACCTCATCATTTGCTGAAAAACGTTTTCCATGTAGAAATATTTTGAGGTTTAGGAACAGATGGAAGTCAGACGGGGCCAGATCTGGCGAATAGGGTGGATGTTTCAACAATTCGTACTTAACCAGTTGTGCCGTTACCAAAGCACCTCTGTGAGCAGGTGCATTATCATGACCAAAGATGATTTTTTTCTTCTGCAAACCGAACCTTTTCTCATTAATTTTCTCATCCAGCTGGTCCAAAGGGTTGCAATAATTCTCTCCAGTGATTATTTTACCGATTTGAAGGTAATCAATTAACAAAATTCCTTTTGCATCCCAGATAACTGATGCCATAATTTTTTTGGACGACTTTGACCCCTTGGGCTGCTTTGAAGCTGAACAACCGGCCTCAATCCACTGTGCGGTTTGTTGTCGCAGTTCAGGATCATACTAGTAAACCCAAGTCTCATCCATAGTTACAAATTGACGCACAAAATCAGTTTCATTCTTTGTGAAACGAGTCAAACATTGTTTAGAAAGTTTCTATCGAGTGCGTTTTTTTCCGATGTTCGCAAATGCGGTACCCATCTTGTAAATAGCTCTTTCATACGCAAAACAAGAGTTAAGATCTCATGTACTGATCCATGTGAGTTGCCTTTAGCTTCAGCTAAATCATCCACGGTTAATCGACGGTCTTCCATTACCATATTTTGTACTTGCACAACACTTTCTTCAGTTGTTGCCCTTTTTGAACGTCCTGAACGTAGATCATCATTGACGCTTGTACGACCACGTTTAAACCCTAGAATCCATTTATGAACAGTTGGAAATGAATAGGCCGACTTTTTTAACACTTTTACTAACTTTACATGGATTTCATTTGCCGATAAACCTTCCAAAGCAAAAAATTTTATCACTGCACGATATTCAATTTTTTTCATTTTCAAAAAATACTCAAACACGTCTACTTTAACCGACTGATAAACAGTGAATGATTTAATAGATCGACTTAAAATTTAGGGTGTGTTCATATGACAGATGAAGTTTCAAAATGGTGTTCAATATTTGGTTCAAGTGATGCTCCATAGGTGTCGCTTTCAAAACTTATTGACTGACCTGAAGCATGGTAGAGTATTTTCATATTGTTTGGGCTTTGAGGTTCGTCTTTCCATTTCAGTTTATTTCCACAGTGGGTACCTAGATACGTGATCTAATTAAGGCAAGTGACGCCTAACTGGTAGTATTCCAGGGCAGGGGGAGAAGGACGATCCTTCTGGACATTCTGAACAGGAAATATTGAGTTTCATTGGAATCGACTATGATTTTCTGTTAATGGTATTACTTCTTAATCCTGTCTGGTTGTCATTAGCCCATGACTTTTTCCTTCTGAAGTTAAAGAAACTGTATCATCGGCATACAATGGAGGGCAAGTATATTCCATTCTCGGATGTTTAAAAACAATAAAACAGGATGGAAAGTGGTGAAATTTCAGAAATTTTAGCTCTGTTTCTCTTTATCTGTGATCTCGCTTGGTCTATTTTTTGAAAGTGAATATCCTTTCGGACATAAAGCTTCAGATTAATCTGATAGAACTTGTGGGGTAACCCAACTTAGTTTGATTATGAGGCCATCACGTTAGACTTTATAGATCTCTTTTGGTATGTGGTCTTTCTTGTTTAAGGTTGCGAGTGATCTTGAGTGAGTCTGGCTGTTTGAAGAGTAATCGGGTAGCCAGGCTAGAAACTAAATTCTTCCTTAAACATCACACTAACTTTTTGTTTTGGCTTTCGTGGATCCAAAGTAACTTCTTCTGTTATTTTTATTAGTAATTGAAGTAAAGTTATTGGCGGTATTTCATTTCTTCTTTGAAGGAAGTTCCAACTGAAAGATTTTGTTTATTTTATTATGTATAAAAATGATAAGAAGTCCAAACTATTTGGGATATAAAGCGATAGTAAATAAATCATGACCACATAGTCAGTTGAGATTTTTTTTATCACTATTATTGTTCGAACGTGCTTCTGTCAATCCATAATTTTTAAGTTGGTTGTTCATGAAGATAACGTTTTTTTACAACTTTGCAATTTATTTCAGGTGAAGTCTATTACAGCGATATCCGATCAACAGCCAGTGGCTTCTCAGGCGCAATAAGCTACATCGCCGGGTTCACCAGTAACAAAATATTTTTCTCCATGACTTCGGTACTCACTTTATCTGGTACTTTTTGGTTTTACAGCAGCGTATGCTTCTTAGGCCTCATACTACTGTACTTCTGGTTACCTGAAACTGAAGGAAAAACATTGTTTCAAATTACCGAGCATTTTGCTGGAGGAGAACGGTTAGACAATAAAGTTTCTAATTTCCTAAAATTAAGAAAGCTTAAAAAAAATCAAGAAAAAATGAATGGGGTCACACCTGGAGTAGTAAATGATGGTTTTCAAGAAGAGAGTAAATTTTAATAGCAATATTGACAGAAAATTGTGATATGTATGTGACATGTGCCGTTTGACTAATTCACGGAAATAATATATAAAGTCTGACGTTGCCAAATTGAAATATTTTCAATGAGGTCGTACATACTTGGGATCCATTAATTTTATTACGCTTGACAATTTTATTTGACTTACCTGGCAACCCGGCCTCGTATATATTATTATAGCAGATTAATAATGCAGGGACAACTTAATATGCTTAGGTTAGGAAATATTTAATTATCAAATAAAAAGGTAAAAATATAGAAGAAAGTAGTTACATTCAATATATGTTTATAATTAAATTACATATAGTTTGGTGTTACTGTCACTGGCATAATTAGAAATGTAATGGGTACCCGGTTTACCCGGCTAATACCGGTTACCCGGCTTATTTGGCCGAATACCCAATTTGATCAGATACTATATTACCCGGCCGGGAACCCCGCCAAAGTTTTTTGCGCAAAATGAGACCAAATTAAAAGTAACATTTATTTCAAAATAAGCATAAGGGAAATATAACAACAAACTCTAACTACTTATATTAGTACCAAACTTAGACATAGAATGTTTTAGTATTTAAAGTCGAGCAAAGGTAAATTGTGGGTAGGTATGTTAGTATTACATGCTATCACTAATGTCAAAACACAAACTAACCAATCCACCAGCAAATTTCAAATCGGAAGAGGAGTGCGCCAGGGTGATACTCTCTCTCAAAAGCTTTTCGTAACACTTCTTTCTCGAAGTGCATTGTAGCATACTTTTTGGTATGCTACAATCAATAAACTGGGGCTTAACGTTCACTGTGAAAAGTTAAATCACCTTTGTTTTGCCAACGACATCGTCTTAATAACAGACAATATTCAAGAAGCACAAACTTTAAGAACCTTCAGGAAGAGTTGAGTTGGTTTAAAAATCAATCTATTAAATACTCAGTTTATGACAAATCTTGTATTAAACGATTCTATAAATCTGAATAACGTGGAGAGCGAGATAATGCACTGATATAAATACCTAGGACATGGAGTCAGCATAGAACGAGACAACCACACACATGGAATTCAACGGAGAATAAGTTTCTCGTAGACGGCATATGCAAACTGGGCTCTATATTTAAATCTAATCTTCCGATGCGTTTAAAAAGAAAATGGAGAGGTCAATGTTAGGCGTTACATCCCAAATCACATTACCAGGAAAAGAACAGGAGTACAAGACGTAGTCAAATTCATTCTACATCTCAAATGAAACTGGGCTGGACATGTTGCGTTTAAGGATGGGCGATGGACAAAAAAAATTATAGAGTGGCTGGGTACTAGTAGCCCAGAACAGAAAAAGGTAGCAAGACTTGAGGGAGGCTTTCGTCCAGCAGTGGACAGTATAAGCTGATGATGTTAGTATTTCACCATTTTCAAGTCACAATCTGTTTCTGTTTTCTTCATATAAATTTCCAATCTCAGAACATAGCCTTTCACCAAATATTCAAGAACCTGGTGCTGAAAGAAACTTAAGAGCAAGTTCTCCTTACGTAGGAAAATTCTTGAAATTAATTTGCCTCCATAAAAATGGACTTAAATAAGAACTGAACTCTGTTTCTACCTCTTCTGTTCCATCGGAGACCTTTTCCTTTTTATTTCTGATTTGACCAATATTAGAATACAATCAAAAACGTCTGCTTCTGTTTCTTATGTTTTTTTGTACCGTTAAATTTTTTTAATGTACTAAGTGGGATATCGTCCGAGGTGTCTGATTCCAATAATGAAACCACATCTTCGTCAGGTTCAATATTTACTTTTAACGGTATTGCTTGTTTGATATATTTTAAAATGTCTTTTTTAACCTGTTTTTTTTTAGTGAAATATGCATCTTTAAAACTTGATTCCAGAAACCTGTCAGTTATCTATTTGTTATTGGTTTCAATATTTGCGAATCTTTGGCTCAAACCTTCAAGTAAATTATCCCGCCTAGATCTCAAACCAAGAAACTCGATTTCCATTTCAAAATTGACATTGACACAAAAAATTGGCGCCGACTTCAAAAGTTATCTTTTTATAAAGAAATCATAATAATAAATAATGGCTGTTTTTGACATTTCTAGGATTTGTTCATACGGAATTAATTACTGAATTGTCAAATTAAAGCAATATCTTATCTCAGAGGTATTTTACGAGTGTTTCAAAAACATTGTTTTTTACTTTATAGTGGGAAAATTTTGTGTGCTGGTTTTTTGAACTCGGTTTTTCATTGTTAAAAAGTTTTTATTTTTTACTTTATAGTCGCAAAATTTTGTGAATTTATTAAGTCGGTTTTTTTTTTTGTTAAAAGTTTTTATTCAGAAACTACATAAACCATTTCAATAAAATTTTCATAGGACCATCTCGAATGTATACTCTCTCGAATAAAAAAAATCATCCAAATCGGTACATATTTGCCAGTTTTATTACAAAAATTTAAGTTTTTCAGGATTTTTTCAGAAACTACATAACCAATTTCAACAAAATTTATATGGGACCATCTCGAATGTGTACTCTCGAATAAACAGGAATCATTTAATTCGGTACATATTTGCTAGAGTTAACGGTGTTTCATTAGAAAAATTTAAGTTTCATAGGATTTTTTCAGAAACTACATAACCAATTTCAATAAAATTTATATGGAACCATCTCGAATACGTACTCTTTCCAATAAAAAAAGAATCTTCCAAATCGGTACATATTCGCTAGAGTTATGAGGGAACATACTTAAAAAAATACATTCCCGTCGAATTGAGAACCTCCTCCTTTTTGAATTCGGTTAATAAGATTTTTATTTCTCTCGGGGATGCATCGTATTAGCGCTCAATGCGCGGTTTCACACGATGCAATCAGACGCATAGTAGAGCTAATTTATTGCATCTTAACAATATTGCCAAATTATAAAAAAATACAGTGTTGGCAGAAAATGTTAATAAAACGAAACGAACTTTTATTGCCAGATCATACCGGACCGACTGCCCAGTTTTGCTGCATCCTACGTACCCGGTTTTGTCGGATCTTAAAAAGTACGTTGTATTTTCATCTAGTTTCTTGACTTAATCTGGTGTCATATTTGTTCCATAGGATTAAAAATACAGTAATGCAGCAATTTTAATATAGTACGATCTATTTCTTTTGCCATTTTGTCGCAAATATCCTATATTGATATCTGTGCAAAATCAGATTTGTTATAAATCTCTTCAAAATAGGTCATTTGTTACAGTCTGTCAAATAAGAACGTGACCGTTCGTATTCTTGAAAAATGTGTTTTGAGAACATTTTTTGTATGGTAACAAGGGCGCAATTACCTTAGTAAGTTGTCCAGTCGCCTCGTGCGTCAATGAATCGCCTGGCATCTTCGAGGCATTCTATCGACGAATATTTATGCATACTCTGTTTTCTCGGGAGACAAGTGAGTCCTGAGAATCTTTCCTCTGAGCTTTCTCTTTATAAGGAATCAAAACGTTTTCAATAGAGTTATTGTCCGGTGATTATGAGGGCCATTCTAGTATCCGATCGTGGGCCCAAACGAGCCGCTTCGCGACGCGATTTTCGCCCAGCAAAGATTTCTTCAACGTGTTTTGGAATCTGACATCATGAGCACGAAGATGTTATCGAATGGTCTAATTGGACACATTCAAACCCGATTTTCTTAATTTTGCTGCTTCTTGACGCAGCGTCACTTTCGGGTCCCGTGAAAACAAAGGCTCGATTCGTTTTTCAACTTTCAAAGTGAGTTTACCTACCGAGCCACGTTTTGGCAAGTCGTTAACATTTTTCGACTCGTTAAAAAAATTTACCCACTTCTTCACACAAGGCACTGACTTTTGAATATATTTAGCGGCCGCGGAATGTACCATTTTAAGCCCCTTTCGAATGACGACCAAGAAATACTCATTATCGGCAGTAGAGCTTCTCCGGAGCTATTTGGTGAATAGGAGACAAGTTGTTAAGATGGATGACAAGACTTCGCAGCCTGGGGTCAGGAACAGTGGCGTACCGCAGGGCTCTATTCTGGGACCATTACTTTTTATGATATACACCATGGATCTGGTTGAATCAGTTAATGACAATTGCTTAATCCATCAGTTTGCTGCTAGTTACAATAGGGATAATGCTGAGCAAGTGTTCCATCGCTTGAATGCCACACTCACGAATATTCAGTCATATTCGGAGAGGCAGAGTCTTAAGTTGAATCCATCTAAATCAGTGGCAATTAATTTTGGTAATGTTCTGGCGGGACTTGACTTGGGTGTTGTTCTGGATGGTGTTCCTGTCCAACTGAGGAAAACTGTAAAAAGTCTTGGGCTTGTGATTGACAAGGACCTGCGCTTTAGAGGTCATGTCAAGCTTATAATGCAGAAGGCATACACAGTTTTAAGGAGCTTATATCGGAATAGGACTATTTTGACCATAGATGTAAGGAGGAGGCTCTGCGAAACATTAGTCCTGAGTCATGTTAATTATGCGGATGTAGTTTTTGGGCCATGTCTCGATGTTCGTTCCAGTTCCAGAATACAAAAGATTCAGAACTCTTGTGTTAGGTTTATTTGTGGATTGCGGAAGAGAGATCATGTTTCTCCTCAATTGGTGGGGCTGGGCTGGCTCAATATGTTTAGCAGGCGAAAAATGCACATGGCGGTGTTTGTTCATAAAGTCTTGGCAACGGATTGTCCTCTCTATCTTAGACAGAAATTGAGGCATCGGGTAGATGTGCACGGTTTAAATACTAGAAATATTCACCTTTTAGAAATACCAAAGCACAGAAAGGCGATCTTTGAAAGATGTTTCAGCTGTGCTGCAGTGAGTGTTTACAATTCGGTACCGCACGCTATTCAAAGCAGGTCAGTTAATGATTTCAAACTAATTTATAAGAAATTTCTCCTCGGGGATGCAGCTTGACTTTTATTTTTATTTCTATTAGTCCTATTTTTTGGCGATGGATTGCCGTTGTCTTCTCCTTCACATTACGTTATGTTTGCTGTTTTGCTGATTGATTATTGTATGTTTTCTTATTTTTTTCTTCCAGTACTATGTTATCTTGTATTTTTATTTTATATTATTATTATTATTATTTTCTTTTTTCTATAATGATGTAATGTTATTGTATGTATTTTTATTTAGTATTTAGGCATTACTTGAATGTTGTATTATTGAATTTGTATTTTTATATTTGTTTTTGTATTTTTTTGTATCTTGTATGCTTAGCTACTGGCTCGGTTGAGATGAGCAGTTCTTAACTGGACTTCGCCGAGTTCAAAATAAAGACCTTTTATTATTATTACAAAAAGTTCTTCTTTCTCACATTTGATCAATGTGGTTCCATGTTTGGCTGACGGGCCAAAACCAAGTCAGCACAAACGCTATTACCATTCCGTATTAAGGAATGACCTGACAATGTTACATGTTTTCAAAATCACTGACTTCTGAATGTTTCTGTGTATGTCCGTGTTGAGTCCCAATTGCACTAAATGTGGTGTGAATGTTATTGGTGTAAGGCCTGTGGCTGATATAATGAGGGGGACAATGATGACTTTTTCCTGTCTCCATAGACTTTTTATTTCCGTTGCAAGGTCTGTGTATTTGGAAATTTTTTCTGTGTATTTCGTTTGGATGTTTGTGTCGTTGGGGACAGCTATGTCAATTAGATAGGTGACTTTTCCTTTTTTGCACTGAAAAGTAATGTCGGGTCTATTGGCGGAGACTGTTTTATCTGTATGGATACCGATGTCCCAGTAGAGCTTGTAATCTTCATTTTCAAGTATGGATGTTGGCGTGTATTTGTAGTAGGGATCTGTGTTTTCTATGAGTTTGTATGTTGTGGCTAGTGCCTGGTGAACCACTTTGGCAGCTGAATCATGCCTGGCTGTGTACTCCGTTCCGGCCAATATTTTACATCCGCTCGTTATGTGTTCGATCGTTTCTTTCTGCTGGTGGCATTTCCTACATCTGTCCTCTGCAATAGTCGGGTCTTTGATGATATGCTTTTGGTAGTTTCTGGTTAATATGACTTTATCCTGGATGGCAAGTAAGAAGCCTTCAGTCTCAGGGAATAGCTGCCCATCCCGTAACCAGGTGTATGATTGTTTTTTATTTACGTGGTCTTGTTCTATGTGGTATCTGTGTTTTCCGTGGAGTGTTTTCTCTGACCACGTTTTCATCTTTTCCTGTTGTAATTGGGTGTGACTGTGTGTGTCTGCTGAGTGGTCTGCCCGGGCTAAGTCGAGAGGTGTGTAGTTTTTGTCTGCTTTCACTGTCGCTGTGTGGAGGTTGGTAATATTATTATTATTCTTATTATTATTATTTGGGATTTTAAGTGATTTCGACGAAAGTTCAAAATTGGCTGATATTTTCACTAAAATGCGTCGTAGACAAAAGTTCCCTCTACCGATTTTTTTTAAATCATTAGAATCGCATCTACCAAAAATGAATTATCGTGAACACATTCTTACTTGACAGACTGTATATACATAAATCCTTGTATTTCAGATTTATTCAAATCTTAATATTTTTAGCCGACAGGAGTGGACAATCTGGAATCAACGGTTCTCTCCTCAGCGTGTATTATTGTGATCGTTTCCCCTTTGTTTAAAAGAGCATTAATCTGACATTCGTCACTTGAATCACTTCACCCTTTTTTTATAGTGGGTATCGAACTAAGTTTCGTCTAGGTAAATAATGGGATTTTCGACTCTATCCCTTTTCGTAGATTGCAAATATTCAAACCTCAATTTTTTTAATCTTTATCTCCATTATAGTTTTTCTTTTGTTCATTAACCGATATTTAAAACACGTCTTAAGCAAGGCGATGTAGAGGCGAGGTAGATGATACTGTTTTCTTCGAACGAGATATTTTTCAGTTTCATCCAAGCACTTTCTTTTACCCACAACTTGTTGAACTTTTCGCTCCAAACATGGTTTACTCGTATTAACAATATCGCCCAACGTAGATATAGGTTTTGTCATGGCACTTGCTTGTTTCACAGCCCCTTTTTATTACCGATTCCCAAACATTTTTTACAATTTGTTTTGTGCCAGGCCATAAATGGAAAACTCAGAAGAAACAGTTCCCTGTGTACAGTTCATTAAACATCTGTAAGAGGACGTTCTTATTTAGATAGTCATTACTTTTATTTCTTTTTTACCTGATTACGCTTAATGATTAAGTACGGGCCTACCGCTACCAGGCAGTAAAGACAAGAGTGATTAAGAGTCAAACGGTACATGTTCGAACGAATTTTAACTATTACCAGAGACATCATTGTATTTAAAGAACTTTTAAATGCAAGGATCCTATAAAACTATTTAATTATACTACTATTGTAAGTATTTTTTGCTGTGAAAATATTTATAGGTATTAAATAAAGATAATTTCTTCGTAGAAATGTTTACCTATTTATTTATGTTTAACCCCCCCGACATAAAAAATATTTATGTTTACCTCATTATCTACGGTTATGTTTATTTCACAGCATTGTTTTTACATGGAGGGGCTAAAAAGTATATTGATAGTTATACCTATTATATAAAAATACAATATTTCTTTAGCTTGGCAGCTGGCAGTCACTGCCCAGCTGTGTATTTTTATTCGAATGGTATTCAATGACATGTCGGCTAAGGAAGAGTTTTTGACAATGATTCCTCTGAAAGGAAAGACCCGTGGCGAAGACACATATGACGTTTTCTTCAATTTTGTAACAAACTACAAGCTACCAATATATAAACTAGTGTGCATTACAACCGATGGAGCACCAGCAATGACTGGAAACAAAAACGGTTTTGCGGCATTGTGTCGAGCTAATGATGATTTCCCTTCATTTTTCTCCTTCCATTGCATTATACATCAACAAGTTTTGTGTTCAAAAGTTCTAAACATGGAGGAGATTATGGGCATTGCAATAAAAATTGTGAATTCTATCCGTGCACGTAGCTTGCAACGACGGCTCTTTAAATTGCAGTTGGAAGATAGTGAGTCAGCTGAACACACTGATTTAGTTCTTCACACGGACGTCAGGTGGTTGAGTCGCGGAAAATTCCTAGAAGGGTTTCAAGAATTATTGCCCGAAATAACAGCTTTTCTGGACGAAAGAGGTGATGACACTCAGATGCTGAAAAACGGAAAATGGCTGACTGATTTGGCATTTTTGACAGACATCACAATGCATTTAAACACCATTAATTTGGAGCTTCAAGGTAAAGGAAAAACTATTATTGAGATGATTAGCGCAATCAACGCATTCAAAAGTAAATTGCAACTTATGATAGATCAACTGAAAAGAAAGGATCTGAAAAATCTTCCGTCTTTGAAAGCAAGGATTCCTCAGTTGAATTATGATATTTATCAGGCAGAATTATCAAATATTTTGGGCCAATTCGAAATACGTTTTTATGATTTCAGTAAATTGGCAAATATCGCATCATTTATGAGTTATCCTTTTTCGTGTAAAAACATTGAGGAATTAGCTACTGAAATAGCAAGTCAGTTTAACATGGACTCATGTTCTGTTGAAAATGAGATAGTGCAGATCATATCAGATATACATCTCAAAGCCACAGCATCTGATACAAAATTCTGGTGTTTTATATCTGAAGATAAATATCCGAATCTAAGGCAAATCGCCCTTCAACTGACGGCAATGTTTGGGTCAACTTACTTGGGCGAGTCTGGATTTTCTGGAATGAAGATACTTAAGTCAAAATATCGCAATCGACTAACTGACGAACATATGTCATCATGCTTACGATTAGCACTCGGTAATTACGTACCATCTTATGAAAAGTATGCTGAGGACATGCAGTGCCACGCTTCAACATCCAAAGTCACTCTTTAGTTAAGTTTAGACACTAGAACTCGTTTGTTTTGTAAGAACCAATAAACTCGCAATTTTGAATAATTATGAGTTTTTTCATTGACATTTTAAAGCAGAGCTACACTTACCTTGACTAAAAAAATGCATATTGTGCGGAAAACTAATATCTATGCCATGATACACCCTACCTAGACGACAATCCTGCATCACACTTACTTGCAGCCTTTCAGAGTCGATCGATCGTAGTCTAACAATATTGAGGTAGATCGTCAGCAGTTCAAGTTTGAGCACCCCTGGTCTAGATCTTTGATGTACGTCTTTTGCAAATACCATAGAATTTTTACCGATTAATCATCCGAAGTACAAAATTTGATTATACGAGGGGGGGGTCAAAAGTAACTAACTTTTTAAAAAAAGTTTTATTAAGTTTTTCCTTTTTTTTATGGGTCTAGCACACGTGCTGCAGGGAGGTCTCTAAAGCGCTACAGTAGCGACACGTGTATGGAAAAAGCGATTCACGTTGTTCTTGAATCGCTGTAAATTATACTCGTTGGGAAAAACAGTCCTGGGCAAATTATTCCAAAGGGATAATGTTCTCCATATAAAAGACTGCTTGAAAAGCGTTGTACGAGGAGTAACAAGCTGAACCTCTTACGGATGAGAAGTATCAGCGCGACGTGTATTTCTAACAAGCACCGCTCTGGGAGGAATTAAACGGGCAACATCCTCCGAACACTTTCCATGAAAATACTTGTAGAATAGGCTTAAATCACCGACCGTTCTTCGATGTTCCAACGAATCAAGGCCGCCGGTCAGTTTCGGGTCTCCAATCAGACGAACAGCTCTTCTCTGAATAGAATCCAACAAATGCAGTGTATGTTTGGAAGCGGAGCCCCAAACAAAGGGTCAATATTCCATAGTTGGTCGAATTTGAGCTTTGTAAAGAATTGACAGTTGTTGTGGAGTGGAAAGCTTTCTGATTCGAAATAATATTCTCAACTTTTGAGAAGCTCTTCTTGCTATGCCTGCAACATACTCATGCCAGGACAAATTTACTCCCAAATTAACTCCCAACAGATTGAGTGGCGATGTTAGAGGAATGGAGTGCCCCGCCATAACTATGTCGGGTTCAGCAACGTTAACTTTTTAAAAAAAAAAACTACCGCCTGGGGTTTTATAGCGTTAAATTCCACTTGGTTACTGTCACTCCAAGATAAAATTTCTTCTAGGTCTTTGTTAAGTTAAACAACCTGAGCAGCCGATGTCCGAGCGTTCAAAGTGAATGAAGAGATAATCGTAGTGTCACCTGCAAAGCTGTAGATTGGATTTCCCGTCTTTTTCAGCAGATCGTTAATGTAAATCAGAAAGAGAGTAGAAGATAGTATGGAGCCTTGGGGCACACCGGTGTTGATAGTGAAGGTGTTAGAAAGAAATCCGTCGGCCGCCACTCGTAAAGAACGCTCACCGAGGAAACATAAGAGCCACAACAAAACCTTTCAGACCATAAGAGTGTAGCTTAGCCAACAGTCCATCGTGCCAAACACGGTCGAATGCCTTGGATATGTCAAGAGCAACCACTCGAGATTCTCCAAAGTGTTCAATTGCGTTGTTCCAAACATGTGTTACATAAGTCAGAAGATCTCCTGTTGATCTATGTTTACGAAAACCATATTGGTGATCGCTAATAATGTTGAATTCTTCAAGATATTTTAGAAGATGTTGATTGATAGCCCTTTCCATGACTTTCGATATTATTGAAAGCAGTGCGACTGGTCGGTAGTTATTTGGCAAGGTCTTTTTACCTTTTTTTAGGTATCAGCTGAACTGTGGCACACTTCCAGCAGGAAGGAAATATTCGCTTTCTGTAGGATAGATTGAAAAGTCTACAGAAAACTGGTGTCAGTTCCCTCGCACAGTTTTTGAGAACTATGACAGGTATTCCGTCAGCGCCAGAAGCTTTTTTGGTGTCAAGCTTCATTATAATACATTTTATGAACGCTGTCTGAAGACTCTACAAAAATTTCTACAAAAAACTATTAGTCTCCTTCAAAATACTCTCCATTAGAACTAATACACTTGTCCAATCTTTTATTCCATTGTTCAAAGCATTTTTTAAATTCGTCTAATCCAGTGTCCTTCAGATACGGTATGACAAAGGAGTCATACCGTTTTTTGTCAAAAATTGGCGCACAGTGAGAGCCATGTGAGTTGGCGCGTTGTCATGGTCGAAGAACCAATCGCCCGATTGCCACAAATTAGGGAACTTCCGTCGCACAATGTTGCACAACCTTTTTAACACTTCAAGGTAGAATGCTTGGTTTACAGTCTGACCTGGTGGAACAAATTCTGAGTGAACGATGAGCTTTTTTTGGACAAGGAGAATTCACGGTTTTCCAGTGACTGAACTGATGTTTTTGTCTGTTTTGTGTTCTTGAGACCAAACTCCCATTCAGTGTTATACCATTTAATAGCAAAGAAGAGTCTAAATTGTGTAAAATTTGACACAACAAATTTGCTAAACTCTCAACTAGATGAGGACTACATGACTCACAGCTTAAATGATGCAGTCGCTATAAGAAAAGACTAACTGGTCTCAGTGCCTCTTTATTTATTTGGAAAAAAACAACTTATTGAAATTAAATTAGTAAAAAGTATGAATTACTTTTTGTCTTAAATATGCCTTACTTAATTAACAATAAATAATTAATGAAATTATATGCGATTTTAACGTCACAGCTTAAATGATGCAAAATTCAATATACCAAAATTATTAGAGAAAACAAACTGTAGAATTTGAAATAAGCCTGCTAATATTTGGTCGGGCCTCCCTCATTATCAATAACGGCTTGTAATCTTCTGGACATTGATTCAACTAACTTTCTAGTGTACTCCGGGGAAATAGTGTTCCTTGCTTCAGTAATTTTTACTTTTAATTCAGTTTTATTTGATATTGGGGCACTATTTACTTTATTTTTTAATGTCAGCCATAAATTTTCAATTACATTTAAGTCTGGTGACTGGGCTGGTGTCTTAATAACATTTGGACAGTTATAAAGCAACTAACTGCGGACTCGAAATGGCGTGTGCTTTGGATCATTGTCGTGATAGAACCGATAATTGTTTTCAATATGTAATTTTTGGGCACTAACTGCCTTAGTATATCCAAGTATACATATTGGTTCATATTCCCTTCGACGAAATGCATGTTACCTACTCCTGCAGATGACATACAGCCCCATAACATCACTCTACCTCCACCGTGCTTTACCGTAGCTTTCATATTTTTCAATTTTAATTCTTCGTTAGGCTTTCTCCACACTGATATTTTTCCATCGAACCCAAATAAGTTTTATTTTGGTCTCATCAGCAAATATTACTGAATTCCAGAAGTTCAAGTCTTTATTGATATGCTCTCTGGCAAATTCTATCACGCGTCTATTTCTTTGGCTAATGAAAGGCTTATTTCTAGCAGTTCGACCATGTAAATTATTATTTCGCAAGATCTGTCGAACTGTTTCGGGGTTACACCTTTTTCCAAACTGTCTTTCCACCTCAGCGCACAACTTTGGCGCACTTTTTTTTTGGATTATTTGATACCTCTCTTAAAATCCATCTTTCTTCACGTTCATTGAAGATCTTATTTGGAGCCAACCTTGACTTATTCTCGACTCTATTTTCATTCCGGTAACGTTCAATGATATGCTGAACAGTTGACGGACATTTATTTACCATTTTGGCTATGTCTCTTTGGCTGTATCCATTCCTGTAATGAGTAATAATTAAATTTCTCTCAGAAATTGTAGTTCGTCGACCCATTCTTAAACGATTTCGTTTTATTGAATGAAAAAATGTCAAACTAAACAAAAAACAATTGCACTAAGAAATCAAAGCAACGCCGCCTTCGTAAATTTCAAAATGCGATAAGTTTTGACCCCTGTTGTTATTTTGCATTATTTAAGCTGTGACGTTAAAATTGCATATGTTTTGATTAATTATTTATTGTTAATTAAGTAAGGCATATTTCAGACAAAAAGTAATTAATATTTTTTTAGAAGACTCTTTACTAATTTAATTTCATTAAGTTGTTTTTTTCCAAATAAATAAAGAGGCACTGAGACCAGTTAGTCTTTTCTTATAGTGACTGCATCATTTAAGCTGTGAGTCACTGTATATATGTTTTATTTGTCAGATCACATCTGGAGTATGCCTCTACAGTAAGTGCATATTATTATAGGGTTCTTATTAATAGCACTGAGTCCATTGAGAGGAAGTCTTGGCGTTTCTGCCATGCTAAATTTGGGAACCGATGGAGAGTGTACAGCTAACCGCATTTGTGGGCAGAGGAATTGTCAACGATTTGTGCGTTTAAAGTTAAAGAGACCTAAAAACCGAGAAAGCGAAAATATACCATTATTGTGTTAAGTCACAGAATTAATAGTTATGGCCTAGTTGGACTTCCGACCCTAAAACTAACGTAAACTAACCCCAAATTAACCCGAATCCGTTGTTGATGTTTAAAACATAAAATCTTATAGTATGTTACTAAACACAACCCAAATCAGTTTTGAAATTACTGTAGAAGAAGTACAATTTACAATAATAACTGAACATAAATGAAATTACTAAAGTTTACATAATGAATCCCCCTTCAAATTCAATGTTCACATTTTTTGTAAATGTGTATTTTGTATTGCATACATTCGGGAAAGTATAAAAGCTCTGTACTTTCCCCAAGACAAAAGTAAAAATTGTATATCGACCTATTGCCAAACAAAGTTTAATAATATAAGTCCGGCAACGTCGCATTGTTTTAATTGTAACCCTACTTTTATTGCTATTATTTCACTGTAGGTATGTTGATATTTTTAAGAGTATCGATATATATCCCTTGGATATTTTTCAAATATATCGATGTCACATATTGATAAATCGAAAAAAAATCGATATTCCGATATATTGGTTTCTGTTACATTATTCAGATATAATTTAAATAAAAAATAAATTTTTTATTCTTTTTTTATTGCGTTATCTTAAAATTTAAGCGTAATTTATAAAGTGAAGACGCTGCATATAGAAATTGTTTAATTCCTTCTAGTTCTTGTGTATCTTCATTAGCAATCATCTAAACGGAGGAACGAGTTATCTCAATATGTTGGTGTCCATCTGAAAATAAAATAAACATTGTTCAAATAAAAAAACCATAAAGACATTTTTATTAAAAAGGACATGACAAAGAGTGAGTGCAGCGCTAAATTAAAATAAAATTCAATTAAGATTATAGGTTGAGAATATAGATTAGGAATTCGGTTAGTTTCCATTATAGTTAGGAGAATAGCAGCAGCTGTTAGTTGTGATAGAGCTATAAGAGGTATTTGTCCAAGATGGCGGACGACTTGAACGTGCGCTCGCAACCGGACAAATAGTATTGTGTATTTATTGTAAAAAGTGTGTAGTTGATGTAATAGTGTGTTAAATGTGAGGGTAATTTTCACCCAGCGTGCTTATTGCAAGCAGCGCGAGCAAAAAATGCAAATCGTCGCCATGAAGCTACTTCTAACCCAAATCAATCTGAAACCAGAGCAGAATTAAGCATAAGTGTGGATACTCTGCAGGCAGAGAATAAGCTGCTAAAACAAATAATAGTGATATTAGAATCCAGACAGGCAGTACTGAGCGACAATTGCAATATTCTGAAGGACAAAATAGTTTACCTCGAGGAAAAAATAATAAAATTTGAAGAAAATAATATGGCTTTCGAACAAACAATTAACCATAAAAAAAAATGTAAACACGGACAAGGATGTTAAAGTGAAAGAGGTTAGTTCAGAAAATAAATCGATCGGTTGTATCATTTCAAATCAGGCAACCCATAATACAAACACTTATGCAAAAGTTGCAGATGCAGAGCGGGCATTCGCCACGGTGTCAGGAAAGTCTACCGATCCACAGGAATGACTATGAAAAATCTACGGAATAATACCAAACAAATACGACGGGAACAGGTCAAGGCAGAACAGGCAGAGACAGCGATGAAAATGAGAGAACAACAAAATGATGAGTCCCAATGGAATCTAGTAAAAAATAAGCGGCATCCTCGGAACAGACGCTTTGTAGTAGGAACAGATGAAAACATGTTATACAGACAGTAAATAAATACGTCTGTCTACATGTATCTCGTCTTCAACCGGGAACAAAACCAAATGATCTAAGGGCGCAATTAGAAAAACATTTCACTGAAGTAACATGTGAAACTCATAACTCGCGATATCCCGAAGTATATGCATCACTTAAAGTTAAAATAAAACAAGAACATTTAAAGGATGCTTGGCGTCGCGACATCTGGCCAAAAGGATCGATAGTTTCACGTTTTTTCGAGAGGGGGATGATGATGCAAACACAAGTCATAGCAGATCCTCTATAAACCAAAAAAATAAAAAATCACCTCATCTTACCATATTTTTCCAGAATATACATAGTCTGCAGAATAAACTAACTGAACTGCAGATTATAGCAGAAGACCACAAATTTGATATAATCTGTCTGTGTGAGCACTGGTTGTGCCAGGAGAATATAATGATGTATCGCTTGAATGGTTACGAAATAAGTGGACAATATTGTCGCAAAGCTGCGCAACATGGTGGTGTCATGATACTTACAAGACACAAGCTTCATGTCAACAACCTTAGTGCAATTGCTAGAATCACACAGAATCTTCACCTGGAGGCCGTGGCATGTGAGGTGACATGTGATGCAGGGAAGATAATAGTATTCAGTATATATAGATCCCCTAATGGTGATATACCTACTTTCTTTCGAAAATTACAGGAACTTCTGTCCATCTTATTCATTGAAAACAAAAAGTTTTATATTTTCGATGACTTTAATATAAATCTGAATGATCATAACTTATCAACAAGGGAATTTATAAGTGTAATAGAGTCTTATGACCTTACTTTTCTTATTAATGAAGCCACTAGACTTTCAAAAAAAAATAGCAGTTGTATTGGCAACTGTATTACTAATGAAAAGGATAATTGTAGGATTTCACTGGAGGATTTTTACTTATCTGATCATAAAGGTAGTATTGTAAACGAAATTGCAATTGAACACATGAAAACCACTATTAATAAAACAGAAATAATAAAATTCCAACCACTGTCTAAACTATCTATTGAAATGTGTGTACGAAAACTGATTTGTTGGTATTGGTCAGAACTTGACAATGCACCTGATATTAACACTTCTTGTAACTATTTAATGCAAGTAATATCAGACTATCTTGATGAATATTTTCCTATAAAAATAAAAACTGTACACTGTTAAAATAAGCCAAAGAAATGCTTCAATTCTGAACTTAAAACAATAAGAGGTAATATATAATTTCTAACTTATTTTGCCAAAAATAACAATATTAACTTGAAAGATCAAATAGTCAATGCTAGAAAATTATATAAACAAAGAAAAACTGAGCTAAAAACAAAGTATACAAGAGAAAAAATACTTCAGTCCTGTAACAAACAAAAAACAATGTGGGAAATGATAAATGAATCTAAAACAAAAATTAAGCCATTGCATAACAACACCTACTCAGTATATATCACCACTACACCAAACACTTTATTTCTGCACTCGACGCGCGTTTCGCTAACCATGTTAGCTTCATCAGGAGCGATGATTGACTTTGGTGTTTGGTGTAGTGGTGATATATACTGAGTAGTATCATTGTGCCAAAGATTCCACATTCCCAACTTAGATAACAACACCTGATAATTTTAATGATTATTTTGTCAATGTGGTTTCACAATTTACTAAGGCATTGTCGGAGTCTGATGGAAGCATTCCTGATCCAGTGGCATTGACTGCCTGCTTTGTAAACAGTAGACACTTTTTTTCTCACGCCTGTGGTGGTGGATGATGTAAATCAATTTATAAAAAAACTAAGAAATAGCAGAGTCAAAGATGTTTTTGGTTTAAGCAACACATTAATTAAAGAAATAGGAAAAGGGTTAGTAATACTAATGACAATACTTATCAACAAATGTTTTTTTTGGGAAAATTTCCAGAAAAAACTAAAAGTTTCCAGGGTATGTCCAATATATAAAAAAGATGACCCCAATGAAAAGAATAACTATAGGCCCATATCGCTGGTTTCAATTTTATCAAAATTAATAGAAATGGTTTTTGCATGTAGATTGATAAACTTTCTTGATAGTAAGCATCTTTTGAATCGAATGCAGTTTGGATACAGGAAAAATCTTTCTAAAACTAATGCTTTGATAGAAATTGTGACAGATATAGTTGGGGCCTTTGAGGCAGGCGAAATGGTATTGGGTATTATGAAGTGAGAGGAAATGCTTATGATTTTCCAAGATCATACTTAGAAAACAGGAGACAGCTAGTGGACTGTGATGGTGCATGGTCATCAAGCCTACCAATATTAGCAGGGGTGCCACAAGGCTCAATATTGGGATCAATCCTGTTTGTGATATATGTCAATGATTTGCCTCACTACTTAGAGGACATTAACATTATACAATATGCAGATAACACCACCCTATACTCTGCTCATAAAAAATAAGCAGGCATCTGAAAATACAATAAATGTTAATTTAAATAAAGCAGAAAAATGGTTTCAAGCAAACTCACTAGCTCTCAACCTAGGTAAGACTGCCATACTAAACATGTCACTAGGTAAAAATTCAGAAGATAATTCTATTAAGTTTTTGGGGCTTTATATTGATTCAGGGCTCTCCTTTAGATGCCATATTGCAAAACTAAGCTCAGGCCTATCAAAGGTAATTTATTTCATCCGAAAAAATAAAACAGTACTCAACAATGAAAACTATGAAACTTGCCTACATGAGCCTTTTCCATAGTCTACTAGATTATGTAATTTTATTATGGGGAAATAGGGTTGATTGGCCAGTTATCTTTAAGCAGCAAAAGAGGGCTATAAGAGTCATCGTGAATGTGTCACAAAGGCAATCTTGCCGAGAATACTTTGGGCAATTAAAGATTATGACAGTGCCAGCATTGTATATTTACCAATGCCTGTCTTTTGTTAAAAATAACTTGGATTCCTTAACACATGATGATGATATCCACAATTATGAAACAAGAAATAAAAATAAGATCACCATTCCTCGGCACAGGCTGACTGCATCTCGGTAAGAGTTTTATTGTCTCTACTGTAAAAATTTTACAACCACCTTCCAGATGGTTTCAAAAGTCTATCCACACGTAAATTTAAACATGAAATAAAAAAGCTATTAATGTCAATATGCCCGTACAATTACAGCGAGTATTTAGGGCAATTTGAATATGTATATTGTCTTTTATTATTGTCTGTTTGATTATCGATTTTATTATTTTTTAATTCACTTACATATATAATTATTTTATTTTCAACTGTATTTGACGATGCAAAGATGATGTGCAGGTTAGGTTTGCTGAACATGATTTGTACAAGTTATTATGCAAATAAAGTATTATTATTATTATGATGTGACCGCAGAACATGATACTACATTTACGGTCGTTCAAAAACGTGTTTGATAAATATAGTCTGAATAATTAACTTGCTGAGAGCAACGGTAATTTACAGTTTTTGGAAAATATAGCGACGCAAATATTAGGATTTTAATATCGAACTATCGATATATCGGGTTGAAAAATATTGGTTGAAAATATCGATACTTTGTGATAAAATATCGAATATTGGAGCTATCGATATAGTATCAACAACCCTATTTTATTTTGTTCAGCGATATTTGTGTTTTTTGTATTCATTTTTTTTATATTTGCTGATGTAGCTCTATGAAAATAACATGCGAAAGTTTATGTTCAAAGGCTGCTTTTATCGTAAGAATGTTCTAAAGAGACCTATTTATATTTACTTCGTGTTGTGTGTATTTTTTTATCAAAGATGGGCAAAGGAAAAAAAAAAATAAAAAGGGTAAAGGTATGTAATTTTAGACCTTAACGATAATAAACTGCTCTTGTTAACTGTTTGTAAGAAATCTATTGGGACATAATTTTATTTGGTTAAAAAATCATTTTCAGTTGTACCTAATATGATATATATTTTTTTAAAATATCAATAATATTCAATGAAATAATTTAAGTCGACTTAGTGTACCCTTAACGTTTTTGCTAGCAACTTTGTGGCTCTTTTTTCAATACATTTTAATAGATGTTTTCCAAAACAGTATCAGCCAGATTCACGAAAAAACTTAAAATTAATATATGATTTTTCTAACAGTGAGGTACATTCACATTATTTTTTTTTTCTTTCGTTTTTTTTTGGCCTGTCTACTTCTTATGACATTTGCCAGCTCTATATGGGTAGCAACACTTAGTCTGGCTTTTCACCATAGTGCCACTACTAAAAGTTCCGATTATACCTGGTTAGGTTGTTAGAACATAAG
Source organism: Pachyrhynchus sulphureomaculatus (assembly GCA_019049505.1). Classification (NCBI taxonomy): domain Eukaryota; kingdom Metazoa; phylum Arthropoda; class Insecta; order Coleoptera; family Curculionidae; genus Pachyrhynchus; species Pachyrhynchus sulphureomaculatus. The sequence goes on along the minus strand of CM032447.1, from coordinate 36,206,238 downwards.
GAAATACTTAACAAGTACACAGAATGAACTGAAAAGGTTAATAAGTGCTGGGGAAAAAAGGAAACCCTGGATTATGCTCTACTTTAACTAAATTAGTTTATCTACCATTACATAGAAGAAAAGATAACTAGTCTAAATTCAGTAACACTAAATTATTGCATTGATTAGCTTGATGAATTTTTGAATCAATATAACTGCTTTAACATTAATATTGAAAATAATATTTTCTACACTTGTGGGCATTTCATATCCCAATTTTCTAAATTCCCCATAGATGTCGATATCCAGGACCTCGTTGAGGGTACATTCAAAGAAAATATGATTTAAGTCCTGAAACTATCCGCATTCACAGTTTGGTGAATTGACAACCCCAATTTTTATATAGATGAGCCCCAGATTGAGTATGTCCCGTACGCATTCTAATAATCACAGTGATATGCCTGCGATCAAAGTATTCAAAAGAATCTAACCACTTGATTTCATTGAATGGTTTCCTCATCAAACCATAAATCTTACCTTTTGAAGCAAGAGACTCATCCCAGTATTTCTAAAATTCACATATATCTTTTTTAATTGTTGAAATAAACTCTCAGGCATTAAGACCTAATTGTTTGGAATGTTTAACTCTCTTCCAATATTCGCCAAGGTGTCTGCGGTTTCATTACCCTTAATACACATATGACCAGGTACTCTCACCAATCTTATGTTAAAACCTGAATCCTCGGCTATTAGTAATAACCTTTTAGTGTGTAAGGTTATATAATCATTGTGAGTGTTAATCTGTTTTCTGTCGAATCTGAGAATGGCACTTTTTGAATCCGTAAGTATAAGAGCTTTTTTAATATATTTTTTAATTACTATCAGAATTGCTTCTTTAATTGCAATAGTTTCCGCTACACAGATATTAATACCTCTCGGCAATCTGGACAAGTAATTAAAGTTCTCCTGGGGAATATGAATCCCAAAACCTACTTTTAGCAGATTTTTTGATGCATCCGTATAAACCAAAATGTATGAGGAATTGAATTTTTCAATAAACATGAGAAACTTAGATCTACAGCCTATATCCTGTTTGTTGATATTAGGGATATTGTGTCTGATACCTCTTAGCTGGAACTCAGGACTGATTTCAAAACAAGGGTAACTTTGAGCAATATAAATTTCCTTTAGAAAAGGATTTACACGATTTAATGCCTGCACCAAATATGGTTTTTCTTTATTCCCCCAGTAAGAGTTATTAGCCATAATACCTATTTTTAGTGTTCCTTACGGAACACTTATAAGATCACTTCGGTGTCTGTCTGTCACACCCGATTTTCTCCAAACCTTTTTGCCATAGAAAGTTGAAATTTGGTAATAATATAGGAATTGATGGCCTCATCAGAGCCATGTAGTTTTATCTAGGCTTATCTCGACTTATCTCGCAATATTTCTCTCTATCTCCCATTATTTCTCCTTACCTCCCATTATCTCACCATAACTCCCATTATCTAGACTTATCTCTGCTTATCTCCCATTATTTCTCCTTATCTCTCATTATTTATACTTATCTCTCATTATTTATACTTATCTCCCATTATCTCACCTTATCTCCCATTATCTAGGCTTATATCGAATTATATAGAACATGTGTATAAATTTATAAAAACACGTAAATCGGATAAGTGGTTCTCAGGTGATAAGCGCACTAACGGATAGACAGACAGACAGAGAGACGTATTTTATATATATTATATTCTTTGCAACATGATATTGTTCCATATTTAATGGTTTAGGCAGAACGCGCTAACGGTAACCTTTTTTCGACTTAATTCACTATTATCGTCACTGCTTATTCTTTATGTTACCTAAAGCAATAAAATATATCCTATAACCTGGCCAGAGAACATATGTATGTTTAAAAAAAAAGCACGTAATGCACTAACAGACAGACAGAGAGAGAGAGAGACGTTGCATTTTATATATATTATAGATAGATAACCTGGCCAGAGAACATATGTATCTTTAAAAAAAAAGCACGTAAATCAGATAAGTGGTTCTCCAGTGATAAGCGCACTAACGGACAGACAGAGAGACGCTGCATTTTATATATTATAGATATAGATTATTATTATTATATAACGTGGCCAAAAAATATATGTATGAATTTAAACAAAGACACGTAAATCGGATAAGTGGTTCTCGCATGATAAACGCACTAATGAACAGACAGACAGAGAAACATTGCATTTTATATATATTATAGATTATAGATATTCTCTGCTAGATAAAATTGTTCCATATTTATTGATTTAGGTTGTGTATTGCAAGAGAACGCGCTAGCGGCAAACTTTTTTCCGACTTCATTCACTATTATCGTCACTGCTCATTCCTTATGCTACCTATTGTAATAAAATAGAGCCTATATAACCTGGCCAGAGAACATATGTATGTTTTTTTTTAAAAAAAAGTACCTAAATCGGATAAGTGGTTCTCCAGTGTTCAGCGCACTAACGGACAGACAGACAGACAGAGATACGTTGCATTTTATATATATTATAGATATAGATTATTATTATTATATAATCTGGCCAAAGATTATATGTATGAATTTAAAAAAGACACGTAAATCGGATAAGTTGTTCTCGCGTGATAAACGCACTAATGGACAGACAGACAGACAGAGAGACATTGCATTTTATATATATTATAGATTATAGATATTCTCTACTATATAATATTGTTCCATATTTAATGATTTAGGCTATGTATTGCAAGGGAACGCGCTAGCGGCAAACTTTTTTCCGACTTCATTCACTATTATCGTTACTGCTCATTCCTTATGTTATCTAACGTAATAAAATATAGCCTATAACCTGGCCAGAGAACATATGTATGTTTTTTTTAAAAAAAGTACGCAAATCGGATAAGTGGTTCTCCAGTGATAAGCGCACTAACGGACAGACAGAGAGACGTTGCATTTTATATATATATTATAGAAGATTGTTGCCCACAATTTCATTTTTTATTACTTTGAAGGCTATATTGATTCTTACACAAGTGGCTATGCCCCCATAGCCATCATCCCGGTCTTGTCTAATAATTCTGAGTGATTTGAGAGATATCTTTTGACCATTCTTCAGCCAAGTTCAAACTCAAGTCTGGCTTTTCTTCATTGATCACCTTTAGTAAGTTTCCTTTATGAGAATTAACGCTTCTTAAGTTCCACTGTAATATTTTAAGTTTGTTTTCTGATAACGTATTTGCTATTTATCGAGTTGAATTTAAATTATTTAGGATAGAGTTTATTTTCTGAAGGAATATTTGATTTACTTATAGAATCTAAAACGATTTTTTTAATTTGAAGTTGATTGAATGAATTTAAGTTATTAAAAAATAATTGAAAATTGTCTACATTTAAACTGGGATGAAAGGCAGGCATGTAAGATGAATTATTTTGTTGATTTGGATTAACATTATTGTCCATTAGATTTACATTATTGTCCATATCTGAATTGGCAAATGACAGAGAACTCGAAGAGCTAGGTGTTCTACCACAAGGTGCTATAAGCTCTTGGTTGTGATCAAAATTAAAAAATCCTTATCTTTTTTTTGAAGATTCTTATAAGATCACTTCGGTGTCTGTCTGTCTGTCTGTCACACCCGATTTTCTCCGAAACTATTTGACATAGAAAGTTGAAATTTGGTAATAATATAGGAATTGATGGCCTCATCAGAGCCATGTAGTAGAGTTAAATTTTGAGTTAAGGGGTTAGTTTTGGGGGGTGAAATCGGAAGTGAAAAAAAACATTTTTACTAGGTCATCGAGTGTGGTGTCGAATGAAAGCTTGTGAAAACACGAGTAAAAAATATATATATAATGTAATACTTGCGCGCACTTTTCATTGTATTATTTTTAAAAAATCGCGAAAAATCGCTGTCCCCCCGCCTTATCTCGAAAAGTACTTATCAAAAACTTTTGAAAAAATTCTGGAATATTCTCCACGAGGTGTAGATTGAACGAAAATTATCACGAGTGCATTGCCTTTAATAATTTATCTGGTATATAAAAAAAAAACAAAAATTTCAAGGTCATTAGATTTCAGTGAAGGTTGGAAACAAACTTTGTTGAAAACTCATTTGGGGTGTGTTTTGTGAAGTCACTGATCATTTTATACCTCTGTAACAAAATTTTTTATTTTAAAAGCAATCAACATACGGAACACTAATTGCGCAAGTTTAACTTGCACTTGACCGGTTTTTTTAAAGGAGGAAAATCTGCCGTTTGAATAGAACTATTGCCTGCAATGTTTTTTGGGGTATTGCAAACTAGCATCAAAGAAGGTTAACCTCTTTACGACCGCATTTATTTGGAAAAGTAGGACCAAAATGCCCGATTTTTTTTATGGTATGTGTTAAATCTGCAAATAGGACTTACCAAATATGTTTTTTCAAAGTTTCAAAAAAACAAGTGTTTTCACAAAAATAAAACTTTTAATTCTGTTCTTGACATCACCCGAATTAACTCGGGCGTTCAAAGAAATGCTAATTTGAAACAAAATTTGAGCCAAATAACAAAAAAGTGGCTTATCTTATCAACTAAATAGTACTAACTGTATGATATACTCTAAAGCAGGGTGTAACACAGAGCGGTACGTCACAAATAGGGCAGTAAGTAGCGTGTTTCCTTTCGAACTTTTTTGCCGCGGGCATCACGCACTCTACAGCATACACCACATTGCCGAGTTGGAAATTGTTTTTTTTCGGTTGCCTGGATACACTCAGGGAAATGACGACCTGTCAGTCTAAGTGGTGTAGGTTGGCTTGAAGGTCGTCCTTTTCTAGAAGAAAATTCCGTGCGGTGATATTTTTCCATGATCTGTTTGATTAGATCCAACCTATAAACTAGTGCTGACTTTGTTCCTCCAGTTTTTCGATAGACACACAAAAGAGTTCCACAGTGCCAAATCTAATAAATGAAAAAATATTTTTTTGTAATAGTTTTTTCCACGCTTTCTTGGAAGGTTGTAGTCTGCTAAGTGTTGATCCACCCGATCAACACCGCCCATGGTGTCGTTATAATCGATGACAACTTTCGGCTTTATTATAATCTCTCTTGGTTTTTCTACCTCTACACAGGTGTTCGTACGAATGGTTGAAATCAAAGAAACATCTTTCTTGTCTTTCCACTTTAGGACACAAACTTTACCTCTTTGAAAGGCTACAACTTCTCCTTTTTTCAGCTTCTTTTTTTTTAGCTCTGAAGGAACTTCTTTCCGTGTTAATTTTAGTGTTCCATAAACGTCGGTTTTCTTTGTAATAAGTAAATCCGCAAGCTGGGGGGAGTTATAAAAATTATCCATCGTTATGCAATAGCCCTTCTCTAAAAATGGCTTAGACAGCGTCATGACAACTTGCGACGAACTTGGTAGATTTTCATAGTCTTTGTCAAGGTTGGTTTGTTTTCCAGTGTAGATGATAAAATTCCATACATAACCACTTTTAGATTCACACAGTAAATAGGTTTTTATACCAAATCGAGCTCTTTTTAGTGGAATGTATTGGATCCAACCAAGTCTACCCTTATATAAAAGGAGACTTTCGTCAATAGACAGGTTTTTTTCAGGTACGACCAGTTCTTGAAACTTGCTAACCAATTTTTCGTATACTGGCCATATTTTATTAAGTTTTGGGTTTGGATGAGTTACTTCATCAAATTCATCATTATTAGAAAAATGGATGTTTTGATGGATAGCCTCAAATCTATTTCTGCTCATACAACTGGCAAAAAAGGGCGTCACCAAAAGAGGATCGGTTGACCAGTATTGACGCAATTCTGGTTTTTTTATAACGCTTTGTAAAATTGTCAATCCTAAAAAGACTCTTAATTTCTTCGCTAGTCACAGGGTACCACATTTTTCCTCTTTTTTTTTGCTCAGCATACCTGTTGGTTTCTGTTACTATATGGCCAGCCAGATCGTCGTCAACGAACTGTTCAAAAAAATCCAACATGTTCCAATCATTGCAGGATACACAATTTATAGACGTTACCGCCGTAAAAGGGAATGATGGTGGGGCTGGGGTATCAGGTTGCAATTCAAACCAATCACGTGCTTCAAGTAAATCCGCCGAATTATCTGAATTCGAGCTACTACTTGAAATATTGCCGTAAGATGTATCAGAGCCACTTTCGTCTATTGGTTCGTCAACTTCTGACTCATCTGACAGATCATAATCGTGCCTGTCCATGATATACTAAGTACTTGGGTTTCAGCTACTAAAATGTAAATAACAGGTATAATAAATATATTTACTTATTGTAGACAAAAACTTACGTAAAATTTAATTCACAGAAGCAGCGCAACAAAACTTATCAAGTCGCAACACAAACTAAATTTACCCGCTGGCAGCTTATTTTGCCTCAAGATCAAATAAACAGTTGCAAAAATCCGACAAGACCCGAGGGGTTTGAGTTAAATGTGTAAAAATGCGTATTCCCGCTTTTCACGAGACAGTTCGGGTGATGGCGCATAACATCCATAAAAATTAGAGATGCCCGAGTTAGGCCCGGGCATAGGAAAATCGAAACGTTGACCGTGCCCGAGTTATCTCGGGTACAGTCGTTAAGCGGTTAAATTGTTAAATGCTAATAATGATTTAATTTCTTTTTGTCTATGAAACTCTGGGCAAGTTTTATTGGTTGATCTATGAGATGAACTACTACAATGAATGCATTTAGTAGAGCAAGAGAAAGTTGAGTTGTAATTATTTGAATTATCTCCATGAACAATTATTTCATGACTTTCGAAATCTCCACAATTATAGCATTTCAGCTTGCTCTTACTAAGTTTTTTTGTATGGCCATATCTAAGGCACCTGTAACACTGCGTCATAGGTGCTATATATGGAGTAACTTCTTTTTGTACTTTATAAATTTTTATATATTTAGGTAAAAGGACACCCATTAAAGTAATAAGCAAAGAATTTGTAGGTTCATATGTTACCTTGTTGTCTTTCCTTCCCACAACTTTCCTATTTAGTCTCGTAATATTTAAAATTTTAACCGGGGAGTCATATATTTCCATTATTTCATCAGTCGATAAACTTTTATGTACACCTCTAATAATGCCCTTACAAGTTACGAAGTTAAATGGGATAAAGATCTTATATCCTTTTTTGGTTAGAGTTTCATTTTTTACTAAGTTGTTTGCCAAAATATAGTCACTAAACTTAATGCTTACACGATTATTACCTTTACTTTTTATTTGCTTAACTTCGTTAAGTTTGAGGTCACAAATTTCCTTGGCAGTTTTAAGTTCATTAAATTTTCCCACAAAATTTCCCGATTCTTCCGTAGATTCGACATAAACGACCCAGGGCTCTGAATCCCGACAACTATATAAAAGTGTAGTTTTATCCCTGCTCTTAAGTTCATTATCCGAATTAACTAATGAATTTATATTAATACGCCTACCGGGGTCCGGTGGATCTAACATCTCTATTATCAAAAACTACGAAAAGAAAAAACCTAACTTCCTATATACAGTGACTTACAGCTTAAATGATGCAGTCGCTATAAGAAAAGACTAACTGGTCTCAGTGCCTCTTTATTTATTTGGAAAAAAAACAACTTATTGAAATTAAATTAGTAAAGAGTCTTCTAAAAAAGTATGAATTACTTTTTGTCTTAAATATGCCTTACTTAATTAATAATAAATAATTAATCAAATCATATGCAACTTTAACGTCACAGCTTAAATGATGCAAAATAACAACAGGGGTCAAAACTTATCGCATTTTGAAATTTACGAAGGCGGCGTTGCTTTGATTTCTTAGTGCAATTGTTTTTTGTTTAGTTTTACATTTTTTCATTCAATAAAACGAAATTGTTTAAGAATGGGTCGTCGAACTACAATTTCTGAGAGAAATTTAATTATTACTCATTGCAGGAATGGAGACAGCCAAAGAGACATAGCCAAAATGGTAAATAAATGTCCGTCAAGTGTTCAGCATATCATTAAACGTTACCGGAATGAAAATAGAGTCGAGAATAAGTCAAGGTTGGCTCCAAATAAGATCTTCAATGAACGTGAAGAAAGACGGATTTTAAGAGAGGTATCAAATAATCCAAAAAAAAGTGCGCCAAAGTTGTGCGCCGAGGTGGAAAGACAGTTTGGAAAAAGGTGTAACCCCGAAACAGTTCGACGGATCTTGCGAAATAATAATTTACATGGTCGAACTGCTAGAAATAAGCCTTTCATTAGCCAAAGAAATAGACGCGTGAGATTGGAATTTGCCAGAGAGCATATCAATAAAGACTTGAACTTCTGGAATTCAGTAATATTTGCTGATGAGACCAAAATAAACTTATTTGGGTCCGATGGAAAAATATCAGTGTGGAGAAAGCCTAACGAAGAATTAAAATTGTAAAATATCAAAGCTACGGTAAAGCACGGTGGAGGTGGAGTGATGTTATGGGGCTGTATGTCATCTGCAGGAGTAGGTAACATGCATTTCGTCGAAGGGAATATGAACCAATTTGTGTACTTGGATATACTAAGGCAGCATCTCGTCGCTAGTGCCTAAAAATTAGATAATGAAAACAATTATCGGTTTTATCACGACAATGATCCAAAGCACACGTCATTTCGGGTCCGCAGTTGGTTGCTTTATAACAATCCAAATGTTATTAAAACATCAGCCCAGTCACCAGACTTAAATGTAATTGAAAATTTGTGGCTGACATTAAAAAATAAAGTAAATAGTGCCCCAATATCAAATAAAACCGAATTAAAAGTAAAAATTACTGAAGCATGGAACACTATTTCCCCGGAGTATACTAGAAAGTTAGTTGAATCAATGTCCAGAAGATTACAAGCCGTTATTGATAATGAGGGAGGTCCGGCCAAATATTAGCAGGCTTATTTCAAATTCTACAGTTTGTTTTCTCTAATAATTTTGGTATATTGAATTTTGCATCATTTAAGCTGTGACGTTAAAATCGCATATAATTTAATTAATTATTTATTGTTAATTAAGTAAGGCATATTTAAGACAAAAAGTAATTCATACTTTTTTAGAAGACTCTTTACTAATTTAATTTCAATAAGTTGTTTTTTCGAAATAAATAAAGAGGCACTGAGACCAGTTAGTCTTTTCTTATAGACTGCATCATTTAAGCTGTGAGTCACTGTATATCTATAAATGCAAAGATTTTAGTTTGAAAATATAAATTTAAATATAAGTTTAGATATACCAAGAAGCAAAAAATTCAAAATTCCACTCATCAGCACCTATAAAAAAACTGGTCAGGAGCACACAAAAAACAGTTAGTGTTCACAGTACCAGACCTTGAACGCGATAGCATTTACATTATTGCATTTTTTAATTGTTTAAGTTTTACATACTCATGTAGTGAATTTAGCCAGATGACAGAAGCTTCCAGTGCATTCAGTGTCACCTTGTTTGTCACATACATACATAAATAGAAAGACCTATCTTTTCCTCAGATCAATGTAAATTTTCAATGTGATGTGAATGTAGAAGCATAGTTGTCATGAATGAACTTCTAATTGTTTATTTGACTTTTATGTTTGTTTTTCATTGGAAATGTCAATCCTTATATACTTTATTAGCATTTATAATTAAGAGGGCCCCTATTTCACAATGCTGTAAATGAAAAGAGCGCAAAAAAAAGTTTATAGCAATGAGAATTTAGTGGGATTAATTATTAGGTTTTATTGATATCATTAATTCCTTCAAATTCTGTTTTCAGTAAAGATCTTCTATGCATTTTTTTGTTTCCAGATACAAATCCATAGTATTTTTAGATTTGTTTTTTATTACTTTTTTTTTTTAATTAGCAGGTCATCTGTCGTATATATTAAACAAATGTAGTGAAGATGCACTCGCTTGTTTAAGAATTATGGGTTCTAATTGAAAAGTTAGAAAAAAGCATTTTAAGAGCTTGTTGTTTTAAATTATCATAGTATTGACAAAAAAGTTTTTTCCAGATAAAGCTTATTGTATCTTTGTTTAAAACTTAAAGATGTACCCAATTAATTTGAAATTTTTAAAATTTACTTTTGTTATATTCATAGCATTATAAGGTGAGCATTATCTGTGGCCAAACTATAAGTTTACTGCCTGTTTTGGACTTATTTTACAAATTTATTTGAAAGAGTCATAGAACTATTTCGGTGATGCGTTATGAATTTGAAATCAATGATATGATGGTATTGTGAGGTTAGTAAATTATCAGTAATTTGCCTATGCAAATTTTTATTTGTTTTAGCTCTAAAACCATCGCTCCCTAAAACTCCCGCCATCATATATAAGTCTCCCGAGGATAGAACCAAACCAAATGAAGAGCCAAAACTAATACCACCTAATGTATTCCAAACTATATCAGATCTTATGCTGCAAACAATGCCTACTCAGAGGAATGTCTTTTTATCAATGGATGAATTCCGCATTCAAGATATTAATCCAAATCATAAAGAAACAGATGATAGTCCTACACATATGATTATATTTTGTTTAAGGTAAATGGCAATTATTAAATTATAATTTATTATTATATATATATATATATATATATATATATATATATATATATATATATATATATATATATAAGTAGGAATAAAAATTGAAACAAATGTTTAAGGTCACCACTTATGTTTATTATTGCTGACAATTGTCTCGACACATTGTGTCTTCTTCTGGAGCACGATGTAAATTAACTAACAGAATATGTTACAGAATATATAGTTTACCTAATAACAAGTACTAAATTCATTAACAATATTTACATTAATACCTAGCACAAGTTTAATAAAGGAGCCCCTCTCCCATCCAATTGATCATTGAGTAATAAACCTGAGGATGTTTTCTGGTTAATTTCTACCTGTTCTAAACAATTCAGTAATTTTCCTTTCTTTCCGTTATGCAAAATTTTGAAATCTTCATTGAAAGTATGATTTTCCTCTGTTAAATGTTTACCGTAATGAAATTTGTTGTTTTTCATTCTATAGCTTTGTTTATGTTCATTTATTCTTTTATAAAAAGATCTGCCTGTTTGTCCTATGTACTTTTCATTTTCTTTTTTTTGTTTTATTTTATTATTTTTAATAAGTCCAGCTAACGTTATTTGTATGGAAAGCGATATTTACATGATTTTTATGGAAAAAATTTTGAAATTTATTAGTCAATTTTCCGGTATAAGTGAGTGTATGAAATATTCCTTTGTTTAGTTGTTTGTACGGGTACACCAGTCCTATTGCTTTTTTAAATTGTTTTTTCTTAAAATATTAGCTACGAAATCGCTCCTGTATCCATTGTTTATATTAATTTGTTTTATAATATTTAATTCTTTCTGAAAATTTTCTTCTGTTAATGGTATATTTATTAGTCTATGGATGAGACTATTATAAGCCGAGATTTTATGTGTGAACGGGTGGTTAGAATTAGCGTGTATAGTTATATCTGAGTATGTTGGTTTATGGAAGATTTCAAAATCGTGTTTATTCATTTTGTTTGATATTTTTAAATCTAGGAAATTAATCGATTTATTTGTTTCTATTTCTGTTGTAAAAGTAATATTATTATGAAGTTGGTTAATATAAGCTAGAAATAGTTTTTAATTATCGATCTGTGCCTGTAAAGCAAGTCAATATATCATCTACATACCGGTACCAATAAAAGAAATTTTTAAAAATATGAGAATTACTGATTTGTTCTTCTAAATGGTCCATGAAAATTTCAGATAAAATTGGTCTAAGAGGCATTCTCATTATTAAACCTTTCTTATTTATATAAATCTTATCGTTAAATTCGAAATAATTCTGGTCTAAACACAATGTTAAGATGTCTAATATTTCTTGTTTAATTATTGGGTTAACATTATTTTTATTGAGTAATCCTTGAACCAAAATTATAGCGTCTGATGGTGGTATACTAGGGAAAAGATTTTGTACATCAAACGATATAAATTTGGAGTTACTTGGAATAATTAACGGATTAATTTTTGCTATCAATTCATTACTATTTTTAATACTATATTTAAGGTGTGAATTTACAATATTTTGTCAAAACCTCTATCAATTTTTTGATAAAAAAAAAAGCTGGCGCTGTTATGTATGAAACTTCCGAACGAATTGGCGAGTTATTTTTATGTAATTTAATAAAATAATATAGTTTTGGAACTTGAGGGTTCATCGAGACAAGCCAGAATTTTTCATTCTCTGTGAAAATACTTATATCTTTTATCACATCTTTAATTAATTTTGGGAAAGTTATTGTTGGATCGAAGTTGGTGGATTTGAATACATCTAGTTTTGGGAAATCTATTGTTTTTTTTAATGTAGGTTTGTTTCTTTATAGCTATTACAGTTTTTCTTTTATCTACTCTCGTAAAAATTATGTTATGTTCATTACGTTTGTTTTTTATTTGGTTAGTGATCTTATGTTCATTATGGAATTTATCTGGGAAAATATCAAACTTTTCTGTGCGTAACATTTTAGTAATTATATGTTTGTTCGTAACATCTAGTGAATTACTACTACAGGCTATTTCACATTCTGCACCAGAAAAAATCCTTAGGTTTATTACTCAACGATCAATTGGATGGGGGAGGGTCTCCTTTATTGAACTTGTTCTAGGTATTAAGGTAAATATTGTTAATGAATTTAGTACTTGTAATTAGGTAAACTATATATTCTGTAACATACTCTGTTAGTTAATTTACATCGTGCTCCAGAAGAAGACACAGCGTGTCGAAACAATTGTCAGCAATAATAAACATAAGTGGTGATCTTAAACATTTGTTTAAATTTTTATTCCTAGTTATTTTGGGTCTCCATCAAGTAATGGCTAAGTCAGTGCAGTATATATATATATATATATATATATATATATATATATATATATATATATATACGAGGCTGGTTTGAAAAGTCCGTGCAAAGTCCGAGAGATGGCACCACCGGCGCGTATCGAGGTCATGTTTAGTTAGTAGCATCTCTTGAATGAACGCACACCAAGTTTCAGCCATATTGGTCTATTTCTTTGTGTTGGCATTCGTGTGAATCAAGGAAGTCGAGTGATTTTCAAGAAATGGACGAAAAAGAATTTCGTGTGGTGATTAAACATTACTTTATGAAAGGCAAAACGCCTCAGGAGACTAAAGAGAAGCTTGATAAGCATTATGGTGACTCTGCACCTTCGATTAGAACAGTTTATAAGTGGTTTCAAAATTTTCGGACTGGCCATATGGGCACAAGTGACGCTGAACGTTCTGGACGGCCTGTGGAGGTTACGACTCCAGAAATCATTGATCAAATCCATGATATGGTGATGGATGACAGAAGAGTTAAGGTGCGTGAGATTGCTAGTGCTGTGGGCATCTCGACTGAACGGGTACATAATATTTTGCATAAACATTTGGACATGAGAAAGCTATCCGCAAGATGGGTGCCGCGATTGCTCACGCTTGACCAAAAACGGAATCGTGTGAAGTGTTGCAAGGATGGTTTGCAGCTGTTCCAGAAGAATCCGAAGGACTTTAAGCGTCGTTTCGTCACTGTGGATGAAACATGGATACATTACTATATTCCTGAGACCAAACAACAATCTAAACAATGGGTTACCAAGGGGGAATCTGCACTAAAAAAGGCGAAGACCGTTCCTTCGGCCGGAAAGGTTATGGCGACTGTCTTTTGGGATTCGCAAGGGATAATCCTCATCAACTATCTGGAAAAGGGTAAAACTATTACAGGTGAATATTATTCATCGTTATTGGACCGTTTGAAAACCGGGCTGCAAGAAAAACGCCCGCGATTGGCCCACAAGAAAGTCCTTTTCCATCACGACAACGCACCAGCACACACCTCAGCAGTTGTGGTCGCAAAATTAATGGAAATAGGATTCCAACTCGTTTCACATCCCCCTATTCTCCAGACTTGGCTCCCTCGGACTACTATTTGTTCCTCAATTTGAAGAAATGGCTGGCGGGACAAAGATTTTATTCAAACGAGGAGGTGATTGCAGACACTAATGGATATTTTGCAGACTTGGACAAATCCTATTATTCGGAAGGGATCAACAAACTAGAGCATTGTTGGACGAAGTGTATAAGCCTAAAAGGAGACTATATCGAAAAATAAAAAAGGTTTACCCCAAACACATAAGTAGTTTTTTTATTTTTGCACGAACTTTTCAAACCAGCCTCGTATATATATATATATATATATATATATATATATATATATATATATATATATATACATATACATACATACCTGGTGTACAAGTATGAATTGCGGATTTTTTTCTAAAAAAAACATGTTAAATTCGGAAGAATGATAAAAAGTGCTTTATTCAAAGTATGCTCCATCGCTTGTTATACATTTTTCCCAACTTTCGGGCAATTTGTGAATACCACGCTAGTAAAAATCTTCCGCTTTTGCTGCGAACCTTTCATCGAGCCATTTTTTCACATCTTCGTACGAACCAAAGCGCTGCTCAGCAAGTGCGTGACCCATCGATGCAAACAAGTGGTAATCGGAAGGAGCCAAGTCTGATGAGTAAGCCGCATGGGGTAGAAGTTCCCAGCTGAGTGCTTCCAACGTGTCGCGAACTGGTTTTGCCGTATGTGATGGAGCATTATCATGAAGAAAAATAACTTTGTGTTGCCTCTTTCGGTATTCTGGCCTTTTTTCATGCAGCGAACGGTTCAAATCGGTCAATTGTTGTTGGTAACGTTTAGTATTAACCGTTTCCCCAGGTTTTAACAGCTCATAATAGACCATGCCCCTCTGGTCCCACCAAACACAGAGCATCGTCTTTCTGCCAAAACGATTCGGTCTTGCGGTCGATGTGGATGGTGCGCCTGGGTCTACCCATGATTTTTTGCTCTTGGGATTCTCAAAATAAATCCACTTTTTATCCCCTGTAACTATATGATGCAAAAACGACTTCCTTTTGTACCGAGCGAGCAAAATGTCAGACGTGTTTTTGCGCTTTTGCATTTGCCTGTCTTTCAACTCATGTGGTACCCATCTACCGGTCTTCTGAATCTTTCCTATTTCTCGTAGCCGATTGGAAAGAGCTTGTTGACTAACGCCCAATTGCTCGGCGAGTTGTTTTTTTGTTTGCGAATCATCTTCGTTCAACAGTGCTTGCAATTCCACTTCTTGGTATTTTTTGGCGGTGTTCCACGTTCCTTGTCTGCAACATCGAAGTCACCACTTTTGAAATGCCGAAACCATCTTTCACACGTATCTTGCAATGGAGCATGTTCACCATAAGCTTCTCGAAGTAATCCATATAATTCAAATGAAAACAAAAAATTAATCCTGTCCGCGAATGCTTTTTGTTCGGTATAAATTTAGACATATTGAACATATATATATATATATATATATATATATATATATATATATATATATATATATATATATATATATATATGTATATATACAGTGAAGTCCGTTTATAAAGAACTTCAAAAAATCACTAAAAATGATTCACTATATCCAAAGTTCGTTACAAACAGTAAGCAAAATCTAATATTATTTTTCACTTTTTTATTTAGATTAGGCGCTAATTCTTAGAAAAATAAATAATAACAATTATTAAATTAAAAGAAAAACGTTCAAAGGAAAATAAAACAAGTCACACTAAAGTTATTATGTATCTACTCAGTATATATCACCACTACACCAAACACTTAATTTTTGCACCCGACGCGCGTTTCGCTAACCATGTTAGCTTCATCAGAAGCGATGATTGACAGACAATCATCGCTCCTGATGAAGCTAACATGGTTAGCGAAACGCGCGTCGAGTGCAAAAGAAAAGTGTTTGGTGTAGTGGTGATATGTACTAAGTAGGGTGATTGTGCCAAAGATTCCATATTCCCAACTTAGTTATTATGTATGTTGGTACATATACGAGTATAAATGAAAACATTAAAATACACAGTTTATACAATAAAATCAGTAATTTTCGTTTGTACATTTTTACTCGAAAAAGAAATGGTGTTTATATAATTGTCAGGGTCACCAAAACTACTCCATATTTGGTCAGGAACTTCACGAGATTCCGAAAAATTGCTAGTTTGAGCCATTTTCTTGGTCATTTCTGAAATGGTTGTTGGAACATAAATATTATCTCCTTCTCCAAGCTTATCTTCGTCGTCATTATCGCTTAAAATCTTTCCAGAGGTCACTGATGTCACAATTTGATAATCAGTTAATATTTCCCTCGGCATTAATTCGTTATCAGCACATACATATTCTCTACTGACTCTTTGCCAAGCCATATGGATAAAGTTTACAGCGTCCAAGAGAGTTACAAAAAAAATGTTACCTTTATTGATCATCTCTAACATTTTCGTAAAATCTTTCTATAATGACATTTTAAAAAATGTATCACACCTTGATCCATAGGCTAGAGCTTTGCACTTGTATTTGGAGGCATAAAAACTAATTTTATTTGCTGGACAGTTGTCAGTCAAAACTAATATTTTTCTGTTTGTGAATTTTAATTCTTTGTCCCATTCGATCAGTTCGTTTTTAAAAAATTCTGATGTCATCCAGGCTTTACTGTTAGATTTGTACTTTGTCTTTAAAACACCTGACATTGGCGGACACTTTCCTATCACCAACAATTTTCTTTTCTCTCTTCCAGACATATTTGCAGTTACCAACACAGTAATCCTTACTTTTGATAATTTTCCACCAGCACAATTCTCTCCGACAAACTTTAATGTCTTGTCAGGCGTTATCCTGTAAAACAAACCCGTTTCATCCGCATTAAAAATGTTCACATATTCATAACTTTCTCGAATTTCCGGCCATACATTGGCCAACCACTGATCAACAACAGTCATATACACTCCTGGCGTTTCTCCTACTATCTTACCCCCACTAATATTATGTCGCTTTTTAAATCGTTCAGTCCAACTTCTAGAATAGTTAAACTCGGTGTTCTCTATTTTCCTTTCCAATTCACTAGCTGTCTCTTGTAAAGTATGGTCGTTTTTGACTAGATTTTCTAACTAAGTTGGGAATGTGGAATCTTTGGCACAATGATACTACTCAGTATATATCACCACTACACCAAACACTTTATTTTTGCACTCGACGCGCGTTTCGCTAACCATGTTAGCTTCATCAGGAGCGATGATTGACTGACAGTCAATCATCAATCATCATGATTGACTGACAGTCAATCATCGCTCCTGATGAAGCTAACATGGTTAGCGAAACGCGCGTCGAGTGCAAAAATAAAGTGTTTGGTGTAGTGGTGATATATACTGAGTAGTAGATTTTCTAACTTTTTACAACTAAAGTTTTTTTTTATCATCATATCATAATATTTCTTGCCTCTTCTTCTGTATGGTAGAAATTGAATTCAACTGTTTGCAAACATCTTTTTAACTCCATTTTCTATTTTCCTTATAATATCGTGTTTGTCTTTTAAAGTAAACGCTTTACGCTTTTGTATACTCATTTTAAAATAAAAACTTAAACACTCATTTTTCTACTTTGATCAAATATGCATTAAAACCGCATAACACAAGTGAATTGAAAATAATACTGCTCGAACTAGCGACGCGGCGGAAACAAGTTGACTAGGAGTTCTTAGCCAATTTCGGTGAATTTCCTAGCTCAAGATGCGCGACATCGAGCACAGGGAGTGGCAAGTTCGTTTATAAACGGGCACAAAACATCCAAATTTGGTTCGCTTTATCCGAAAGTTCGTTATATAAACCGGGTTCGTTATAACTGATAAAAATTTGCGTTGGTCCTATGGAAGTTTTTTTGTGCATTATAAGATAGTTCGTTTTAACTGAAAATTCGCTATGAACGGGTTCGTTATAAGCAGTAGTGGTTTTTCGGGAATCCCGTGTTAGCTTAAAGTCGCTTGATGGACGGTTTCCCTTACGGTTCGATGGAATCTCATCTTTCTTTTTCAAAGCATTGATCACTAGACGATGTCTTGGCGTTTAATGACATTCAACATATATATGTATATATATATATATATATATATATATATATATATATATATATATATATATATATATATATATATTTATTTATATATAATGAAAAATTATGCAAACCTTTTATGGATGAAAAGTCATTCCTTCAATGAAGATTTCAGAATTTTTCACAATGAAAAGAAAAGGAAATTACTGAATTGTTTAGAGCAGGTAGAGATTAACCAGAAAAAATCCTCAAGTTTATTATTCAGTGATTAGTTGGATGGCGGTGAATCTCCTTTTATGAACTTGTTGTAGGTACTATGGTCCATATTGTTAATTAATTTGGCTCTTATAACCAGATAACTTACATATTTTGTAACATACTTTGTAGTTATTTTTCATCTTGCTCTAGAAAAAGAGACAATGTGTCAAAACAAATCACCAGATATGTAAACATCTTAAACAGTTTTTCAAATTTTCATTCATAATAGGTCATTGATTGGGCGAAACACATAGTTATGAATGACATACTTTCTTTTTTTTGTGCCTGGGTTCTCAACAATGTTGTGTTAGAGCTGAAGTGAAGTTATCTGTAAACTGAGTACACTCTCCTTGAATAGTTTTTATATCATAACACAATAAGAAGGGTAATGGGCCGAGCACCTCTGACTGAATTTTCAAATGGTTCTAAATTCTAACTGGTTCGAGTAGTAGCTAATTAACGTCTTTTTTTTAGGCTAGTAACTACAGACCAATTTCTTCCAATTGGTATCGTGCAAATAGACAAAAGAATAGATCAAACTGAGAAATTAGTCCTGGTATGGCAAGCATTTATACAAGACATAAGTATTTTAAGACTAATCGTAATTGGATCAATTTCGCCGGCTACTTCAACATTCCATAAAATTTTAAGTCAGCTTACCAAGGTAGGATATACTTTACATTTGTTAAATTTAGTGATAATTACTGAAAAATTTTATTAATATAATTTTTAGTGTTCCATACGGAACACTTTTAAGATCACTTCAGTGTCTGTTTGTATATATATATATATATATATATATATATATATATATATATATATATATATATATATATATATATATATATACAGTGTAGAATCTCGATCACCAAAGTTTAGAATGAATACAACATTGCAGATTGACTTAAAAGTATTTTTACGATATGCTATCACGTACATAGGTATTTATTAAAACAAAGAATAGAACAATTAGTTTACTTATTTTATGTATATGTACGGAAAATCGAAAATAAAACAGTTTCATTCTTAACTGTAATGTCTTAAAAATGAGGTAATTTTTAACTGCACTCGTTTTGCGTTAGTTCTGTTTTTGGCTGCAATGTCTCTCCAACGTTTGATAAGCAAAACGTCCGCGGCGGTTGCATTTTCTTGTTCTAAATAAGTTAACGCTTTTTCTATGGCCTCTAGTCCTTCTGAATATGACATTTTTACTGGAATATTGTCAGTGACTTCTACTTCGTTATCATCATCGTCATCACTGTCTATTTTATTAACATTTTTGCATACACTTTTAATTAATTCTTGGTCAGTCATTTCATCTTCCACACTATCACTGTTTAACCATTCACAAACATCGGTTTTAATAATTTGATGTAAACATTATCTTCTGTTTCTGCCTCGTAAGTAATGTCTCTCCTCTTGTGGAATCAATTTTGACCAAGATTTTTTCAGAGTACTACTCTTTACTTGATTCCAGGCTGAAGCTATCCAATATATAACATTTTTCAAATTTATCTTTTTTAGACAATCAGTAAGATTGCCACCTTCATTTACTTCTTCTAAAATATGCTCCAATAACAAACGCCTGTAATTGCGTTTTAAATTTTCCAGTACACCCTGATCCATTAGCTGAATGAGAGAAGTTACAGCAGGAGGCAAAAACATTGCTTTTATTTCCCCACTCTCAAGTTGCTCCACACTTGGGTGTCTTTAAATAGAGTCGCGCATTGTTTTTATCCAGGCATTGTTATGAATTTTAGATATACTAACTTACATAATAATGGGAGTTTGTGTCTTCCAGAAGTATTACTGCATGCAAGAATAGTAATACGTTCTTTGCTACGTTTGAAACCAGGTACTCCAGCTTCCGTTTTTGAAGCTAAGGTATTTGACGGCAACATTTTGTAGTTCAAGCCTGCTTCATCACAATTATAGATTTGGTCTGGTCGTAAACCATGTTCTTTCATAAGCTGCTCAAAATTCTCTGCAAATTTTTTTGCAGCAGATACATCAGCCGACAATCTTTTCTCCACAAACTTTCAGTTGACGTACACCATGTCTTTTTTTTCCACCTGTCTAGACCTCCATCACTTGCAGAAAAATTTACAGGCGTTTCAATAACCTGCAACTCTTCGCTTAAACTCACTGCCTTATGTTTTAAAATTGTTCCTGAAATTGGCATTCCACGTTCTCCATTCTGTGTAAACCATAAAAATAAAGAATCATCCACTTTTTGGTATTCACCGCTTTTCATACTTTTTCGTACCTGTGTGGGCGATGACAAAACGCTACACTATTTTTCAAGTTTTTCGCGATTTTTTCTCCACTCTGAAACAGTACTCACGGCTACACTTAAATCCTTCGCTATATTCACCACGTTATCTAAGTTTCTCTTTTAAGATAGTAACAACGTTGAATTGACGCTCCATTCTATTAAAAGAAACTATTACCTCTGCTTGTAAAGAGTAAGATAACACCCGTCGTAACCAAAACATAGACAGCGGTCAAATTCTAGACGTCGGGGAGAACCCGACGCGTACGATTTTTTCGTTTAATGGAAAATACAATTTGCTTTTTACAGTTTGTTTCGGATACGCCGGATTTCAGATAATCAATTCTTGTACTAAATATATATTATAAACAGTAATACCCCGCTACGCGAGGGATTCCGAAAAAAATCGCGTTAACTCGCGTATATCGAGGTTTAATTAAACATATGTAAATTTAATACAAAAAATACAAATCATTTTAATCAATCACTTTAATTCTAAGAACACTTTATGCAATACATACTCTTATTTTTTACGGAAAAAATACATCTATTGTCTTTTGGGTAACGTTTTGTTTACGTTCTTGTAAAATACGTTCATAACACCCAACACTGTGTTTTAATTGTTTGACACACGGTCAAGACACACGGTCATCATTATTGTCTATACTCTACAATATGTCAAACTGATAAATTTTTGAAAGTGCATTTTGTATTTCCCCTGAAGATAAAACTTTCTCTTCTACTTGTTCTTCCTCATCGTAGATAGGATTATTCTGTAACTCGATCAGATCTTCATTGCTAATAGGATCGTCGTGCGTTGCTACAAGTTCTACGAGATCTTCTACCGTGACATCTTCAAGTTCAGACCCCTCAATCATTGCAGCAATGTCTTCAACTGCATCGCTTCCACTACATCTGGCCAAAGATTACGCCACACCCCATTCATAAACTCATTTTAAAGCCTCTTCTATGTTGTGAATAGACTTCATAATGTTGTATGACTTCCACCACTCTCGCATAGACTGTCTTCCTTCCCCGTCAGTTTCATGAATTAGTTGGCTAAAAGGCGGCGATGGTAATAAGCTTTGAAGTTTGCTATTGCTCCCTGGTCCATAGGTTGTAATATTGACGTAGTGTTTGGTGGAAGGAACTTTACGTACTTTTAAGTCTCTGGGCGTATCGTAATATAACTTTAGGTTTGATTTGACTGATGGGCAAAAACTATTAGAATACCATTCTTGAAAAATTTCCCGTGTAACCCACGCCTTTCTGTGTTTGATCGCCACACAACTGGTAGACTTGTCTTGTCTGTGCCTCGCATTGCACGGGGTTTTTCTGAATGGTACACTAGTAAAGGTTTCAGTTTGAAATCACCAGTGGCATTACCACCCAGCAGAAGTGTTAGTCGATCTTTCGCAGCTTTGAAACCACTGGCTTGACGTTCTTCCTTAGAAATGAATGTTCGAGATGGCATTTTTTTTCCAGTAAAGTGCGGTCTCATCAACATTGAAGATGAGACAAGCGAATTTTCTCTGTTTTGAAGTCTTGAAAACTTGTCTGGAAACTCAGCTGCAGCTTGAATGTCCGCGCTGGCCGCCGTATCGCCTGGGATATTGTTTCGTTTAATGGAAATGAGATCTTGACTTAGTGGTGTGTTCTTCTTATTCAAATCTTCGATCCAGACTGACAGTAATTTCTCCATTCTTTCTAAGATAGATGATCTCGAACGAGAAAGTTTTGTTGCACTTATAGGTGTTGAACCTTCGCTGGAGATTTTAATTTTTTCCCGATTTTTATAAATCGTTCTCACAGTCGTTTGAGAGTCCAAAATCTTCCCAACAATTGTTGCTTTGCCTCCATTTTCCATTCTTCTTAACACTTTCATCTTCAATCCAAAACGCTCTTTTTTCTTTACAGGCGCATTTTTTTTTTTTAACGTAGGGTTAAATTATGTATGTATGTATCTCCAATAAATATTAAAACAAAACTGCCAGCCGACCGAACTAACATTACGGAACAAATGAACACACGACAAACGAACGAGGAAATCCCCATAGAACACAGGGAATTCCCAATTCAAAAGGAATATAATCCCCCCGCGACCGAAGGATACATGTA